>CM029614.1:9425939-10025939 GCA_017311315.1 Dendrocalamus latiflorus | reverse complement strand
GTGAGGTTCTGCTGTGGCGTGCTAGCAGTGTGGGTAGCCAGCTGCTAGGCGTTCAGAAGGAGAACATCCCGCACAACGTATGGGACCCACCGCAAGTGGGAACGGCCCATAGGGTGAGATGATGGAAAGGGCGAGGTACTTTGAACGGTCACTGTGATGGTTAGCTCGACTGCACGACTAAGGAATCATGTGGGGCAACGAGTGAACTGTCTCTTGTGGGTAAAGTGTGCAAACTCTGCAGAGTCAAAACTATTCGAATAGCCGTGCCCACGGTCAAGGGCGGACATGGGAGCTTAACTAGATATAGTTCTATTTCACAAATTTTGAATCATGGAACGGGGAATGGAGGGCAGAGGGTAGCCCAAATTGGTGTTGTCCTGGGCGTCGTCCCAGTGGTAATGTAAGCGGCTATAACGCTGAAGGTATAGCATATGGTTTAGAGACCATGTAAAGGTGGATGGTCTCTAGATCAATGGTAATAAGGCATTTTGATACACACTTTACACTTTTGTTCAAACTGCTAGGTCCTAGGGACTTTCTAAGTATACTATATTTCCAACAAGCAAATTTCTGGCAAATAAAAAGACCCCAGCATTCTCTTGACAAGCCCTGCATACTACTTAAATGCATTCTGTGAGTTGGCTCGCTGAGCACGGTGGTTTGTGCTCACACTCGCATTACCCAAACCAGATTCAGGGGCTCAGGATCACTACGCATATGAAGATGCCCCCGTTGCAGAAGGAGGGAACAACGCCAAGAACTAGAGTGCCTCTTGCGTGTTTTAAGCCCTAGGTAGATAGACTATGGTAGAGTGTGCCTATAGTTATTGCCCTAACTTGGGTAATAATCATATGGCACATATTTACCCCCAGTCGCTGCCTGTGGATTAAAGGTCTACCTTGCTTTTGCTTCCGCTGTTATACTTTTGTAATGAGAACATTTGGCCCAACTAGCCCTTATGTAAAATTATTGCCCGACGAGGTATAATTCAAACTCAGCCATGTAATATTACTATGTGTTGATGTGAATCATGTGATGTATGAAATGATGCAGCAATGTACCTGTGAGCACTATCTACTGATCCAGGGAATAGTACAGTGGTTTCATAGGAGATTCCGGATTGAAAAATCCGGGTCTGACACGCTTCCATCATGATAGGCCTTGAGCACTCAGTCGATAGGAAGTCCTCGCCCATCGCGTGGAGTACTCACGCGATATGAAGTCAAGATTTGGCTAAGTCTTGGGCACCCACATGCCCATCGAGCAAAATATTGGCTATGTCGTGGTTGCCCCCATATGGACCCCTTGGGACTTGTGCCTCATGCGAAGCCACAACCCTTTGTGTGGAGCACTCACACGATATGAGGTTAAAATTTGGCTAAGTCTTGGGCACCCTCATGCCCATCAAGCTAAAATTTTGGCTAAGTCATGGGTGTCTTCGCATAGACCCCTCAATCCTCACGCGCCTTGCGCGAAGGTCTCATCCCTCATGCGAAGCACTCACGCGATATGAAGCTAAAATTTGGTTAAGTCTTGGGCACCTTCGTTTCTATCAAGCTAAAATTTTGGTTAAATCATAGGTGCCCTCGTGTAGACCCATCAGGCCTTCGTCCCTCGTGTGGAGCACTCACACGATGTGAAGTTAAAATTTGGCTATGTCTTCAGCACCTCGTGCTCATCAAGCCAAAATTTTGGCTAAATTATGGGTGCCCTCACGTAAACGCCTCATGCCTCATGCCTCGCACGAACCCTCATTCCTCATGTGGAGCACTCACGCAATGTGAAGCTAAAATATGGCTAAGTCTTCGGCACCCTCGTGCCCATCAAGCCAAAATTTTGGCTATGTCATAGGTGCCCTCACATGGACCCCTCAGGCCTCGTGCCTCACACGAAGCCATCATCCCTTGCGTGGAGCAGTCATGCGATATGAAGCCAAAATTTAGCTAAGTTTACGGCACCCTCATGCTCATTAAGCCAAAATTTTGGCAAGTCACAGGTGCCCCGTGCGTATTCCTCAGCCCTTGTGCCTCATGCAACATTAAGTCAAAACATGGCTAAATCATGGCCGTCTGCATTCTCGTCGAGCCGAAATTTGGCTAAGTCTTTGGTGCTTGCTGCTAAGTACTAGGGATGGCAATCGGGCGCGGCGGGTACGGGTAGTGCTCGCCCATACCCGTACCCGTGACCCCGATTTACGCCCACGGGCATACCCGCGAAGGACCACGGGTAAAAACCCTCGCCCATACCCATCGCCCGCGGGTACCCGTCGCCCGCGGGCATACCCGTTTACCCGCTTATAGTATGACCTACCATATGATTCTTAGTATTTCTTTACGAGGGGAAATGAACACTACTACAGACGGTTTTTTGAACTGTCTGAATTTATGGGTAAGTGATAATTGAAGGTTATCACAGACGGTTTTCGAACCGTCTGTAGTGTAAATATCACAGACGGTTTGTAACTAAAAACCGTCTGCAATAGCTGATAATCACAGACGGTTTTTAAGCAAAAACCATATGTGATTATCACCTATCACAGACGGTTTTTACTTAAAAACCGTCTGTGATATTGTTTTCTACCCCTAAATCTATTCCTGTTTATTGGCTAGCCTCAGGAAATGCTAGCCATGCCCTCTGAAACAAGCATATCAACATGTACATGTATACATACAATTCACATCTCAATTCATTTCACAAACATAAAACATCCAATTCACATCGCACTTCATTTCACAAACATAAAGCATCCATTCCGCAAATCAATTAATTGAAATGAAATAAAATATCCATTAACAAATACACAATTACAAAAGATCTACATTGCATTTGCACTTAGATGGTAACATTGCATTTTTTATTGCTCTATCACTCCGGAATCGAGATCTCGCAAAAGGAACAGATCCATAATCAACGAACTTGTCAGGCTGCACAAGCTATACTTGGATGGTGAATGATTGCCATTCAAGTATTGCTTGTGCAGTTGACAAGTTCGTTGATTATGGATCCGTTCCTTTCGCGAGACCTCGATTCCAGAATGATAAGAGCAATAAAAAATCATTGTGCGCAGTGGAACTCTCCATTTGGGTTTATGACTAGAGCCACCAAAAAGTACACCAACTCTCCTCGAATTCGTGCAAGGTCGCACTATTTCAATGCAGTTATTGGGATGGACGCGGCTTGTCGATAGAAATATCAATGTGCGTATACATATAACGTGATAAGTATGAAGTAATTATGGGAAGATTGACAAACCTTAGAATTGGTGATCCTCGAGGAATCGAGGAGTAGTTTCATATGGTGGCAAACGTAGAATCCACATGTGTTGCTCGGCGGCTGCTGGTGGCACTGCAAAAAATAGAATGTGTTAATTCAAGAGGCATTAACTACCAACTGTTGCATAGGATTAATTAATGTGTAATAGCGAATACCTTAAAATCTCGAGCATGTGTCAGGCCTTTGGCCCCTTGCGCCGAGGCACCTCCCATTGCAACGTACGTCGCGAACGCCCTACGTGATTCAAAAAAGTTAACCTTAGTCATTCGGAAGGAAAGAACGAGTACAATATAGGTATGTATGGAGAAAATGTACTTACTTATCAATTACTTGGCTGACAACTGTGAAGTCCATTTTATTCTTACTTAGGGAATCAAGGTAATATACCTTGTTCCATTTTGGTACAATTACTATTAAAATCCAATGATAGTTCTGATTGTAAGGCATAAGTACATATTCCTTATTGCGTTGAGCCAGCAGTCTTGCTGCAATGTACCTCTCGACGACGGATGTATCCTCGTCGATAGTATACTTGGCGACCAAGTGTGGGTCCAAGAAACCAACCGATGATGATTTGGATGATCTAGCTTTAGTCAGCATGTGTCTATATATATACACACGAAATCAACAAATTATATATGACATTTATCAGTATGACATGAACGGAGACTGTGATTGTACACACTTACAGCGTCCAGCATCGAATGAGTGAGACGTCGAGAGCATTGAGCGTGAAAAGATCGAATAAATCCTCAAAGGCGACCACGAAGACACACTCTTGAAGACTGTGATGTAAATGATCCGACGTGAATTTGACAGTGATACCTGAGCTCCGTTCTCCCTCTAGCTTATTGGACTGTTCCATATACCACTTGTGCAATTGCTGGCAACTAATTGCTAGGGGTTGGAGGCCCTTTTTCTCGAGCAACGGCTCGCCAAGCACGAATTTGCGGGCCAATGGCAGGTACGGGATATCATCATTGGTCTTCTTTGTTTTGCCCTTGCTGCCCTTGTTGCCTCGGCTGTAGGTCGACTTTAAAGGTAACACCGATGGTGGAAGTTGCACTGGTGGAAGTTGCTGCACCAGGAATAGCGCCCGTGAACATGAAACCAATGCAGGTAGCTGATCTGGTTCAGGTTGCCCTTGTGGAGATGGCACCAATGCACGTAGCAGATCTGGTTCAAGTTGCCCTTGTGGAGATGGCACCAGTGCACGTAGCTGATCTACCACCGGTGAAGAAGCCTCCAGGTAGATATCGCTTTTGGGCCACTGGATGAAGAATCCAATGGCTTGCCCTAGAGTCACGAGGTCATCGTTGGTGGTCTTCGGTAGTGGGACGATCTCAAAATTGGCGTGGACACCATCTACTAACACTTTTCCGAAGCCTGTCGCTAAAGCTTGACAGTGCAGCATGACCCCTTGAGTAGACGGATATGCCATGCCCCAAGCAGCGCACAAGGCAACGGAGGCATATCTCACTTGTAGCTTGCACTTCGTAGGCTCCTACATAATGATACAAAATTAGCTACTCTAATTAATAGGCCTATCAATGGAGCAAGCATTCGAGAGATAATAATTATTAGCAGGATGTCGTCCACAAGAAATCTGGCCTCGCTTTCCGTCGGATTGGATGCGCAACTATTCGGACGGTTGTGCGGGCTATCTAGCAGAGTGGCAGCGGCGGCGGCCTGCTGATTTTCTATATGTTTCCGCACCTCATCTCTGACATAATCATCCAGCTCATCTCTTAGCTCCTATCTAAGAGATGCCTTGATCTCTTCTCGTAGCCGTGCCTCACGCTCGGCTTTGGTTCTCTTCCTATGCCAATACATTTCGAAGTCATCTTGGAAACCATGTTTCTAAGGAACGTACAGCCCAAGGCCTCTTGTACGACCCGGGTGCTCCTTGTTTCCCAGGGCCGCGGAGAGTATATCTTTCTCCCTTATTCCCTGGAATGATCCCTGGGAAGATTCAACACTCAGCGCTTCCTGCAAAGAGCACGACATGTCATTTCACTTCGTATGAAGTTGTGGAGTAATTACAAGCTACGTAGTTCGATCGATATCTTACCAGGCGCTGGGACACTTGCTGGTCTGCAGGGTTTCGAAAGGAGACGTCCCCCGATGTCGTTGTAGATGACCTTGCTCTAATCCAATTTCGAGCGCGGTCATCCGGGATATTGGTAAATGGCGCGGCGATGTCCTGCAGAGCTGCCAGTTCATCCTCCTTCCTCCACTGCAGGATTTTACCCGCATACCCAGCTGTGCCAAGTCTGTGGAGGTGTGTGTTTTTTGCCTGTAGGGCCTTGTGCGCCGCACTTGTACTTTTGAAATCTTCGGTAGTCTTCATCGTCTTGAACTCTTCCCATTGTGGTTCCAGGAATGAGTATTTATGAAAGGGCGTTTCATCCGTCTCCACGTATTTCTTGACAAGCGTGCTCTTGAAGTTCTTCCATGATTTGCACGCCGCTAGCAAGGTTTGTCGTTGCAAGGCGTCTTGGTGTTCTTCCGGAATCTGGAACGATGCCAAAATTTCGGTCAGCAACTCACGTTTCTGAGTCTTAGGCACGCTCTTCCACGAATTAAATGTGATCTCAATTCGTTCTCGTGCAACTATTCCGACCATTCATCGGAATGTGCTTACTGCTTTGGGAGGAAGGAGAGGGTTCCCAGATCCATCGACCTCTGTGATGGTAAATCGGCCCTCAGGCTTCTTCGATAGCCCTCTTCCTCGGCATTTTGATTTTGTAGCGGACGCATCCGGCGATGATGTTGAAGAATGCGTGGATGACATGTTGCTCAATTTGTGGGTCTATTAGGATAAGATAAGAAAGTGCTATACCATAAGATAAGAATGTGCCATACTATGCAGCTAGAGTACATGCTAGGATAAGATAAGGATAGGATAATATACATATACATATTACAATACAACTCTAGAGTACATGCTAATGGGCCATATATACACATGTACGATTTTATGCTCTGGTTTGAATAATGGTTTAAGATTTGTTAAATTAAATCTTTGGATATTGTGTTTTACAAGATTAAAAAGAGGCAAGCAAACTATGTAGCTTTTTTCATTTGTTTTACAAGATTAAAAGAGACAATGTTAAAGATAATGCCAAGCAAATTTGTGATGATTGCTGGCGGTTAACATATGAAAGAATATATATAAAGGAACATCTATATTCATCACAGATTTATACAATCTAACATTTTTTAATTGCGCACCTTAGGGTTTGGCGGCGTTGTGTAGGCGGTGGTGACGGCGGCGTGGGCTCGGGACGACGGCGTGGGCTCGGGTCGACGGCGACTGCGACGGCGTGAGCTCGGGTCGACGGCGACGACGTGGGCCCGGGTCGACGGCGACTGCAATGGCGTGGGCTCGGGTCGACGGCGACGGCGTGGGCTCGGGTCGACAGTGACGGTATGGGCTCGGGTCGACGGCGACAGGAGGCGAGACAGGCTAGATCTAGACTTCGGGAGAGCGACTAGTAATAACTGCAGTGTACGCGCAAAACCCTAGTGGGGGTTATATATAAAGGCTTAGTACAGACGGTTCTATTTTAGAACCGTCTGTGATATCAATATCACAGACAGTTCTCAGTTTATAACCGTCTGTGATAATAAATAGTATAACTATCACAGACGGTTCTTTGTTTATAACCGTCTGTGATATTTATTATCACAGACGGTTCTAAACTTAGAACCGTATGTGATAATATCACATACGGTTCTAAGTTTAGAACTGTCTGTAATAAGCCTTCACTCACCAACCAGCATTCAATAATACCAACCAGCATTCAATAAGACAACAGCTGGGTGTATTTCTTTATAACAGCCCAATGAACATAGAGATACATTTGTATGACTCATTCTCAAAATTCACCTATATATCACACATTTTCACATATAAGTAAATGCATAAATGGCAATTCACATATACATCACATGCATGCATTGTTATTTACATAAATGCAAATGCCCACTGTTGTGGCTACAGGCCAAACAGTAGAGAAGGGGACTAGTAGAAGAGGAAGAGAGGAGCTAGATCTATGGGAGAGTTGGTAAGAATGAGAGGATGTCCCTCCTTTGCCCCTCCTGGGGGTTTATATATATGAGTGGGGTAGAATGGGAAATCCCCATTCTACCCCTTAGTACTTACAAAGGATGAGGGTACATTGGTATATTTACACTGGTATATTCCTCTACACTATTGGGCCTATTACATGTTGGACTAGTTGCACGACCCAGTCGCGGGGGGTTGGGCCACCCCCACAACACCCACATATATGTCACACATTCTCATTCCACTTGCTTATTTCCTTTAAAAATTAGCCCTTCATGATGATCAATGCGTACGTAACTAGTTTCGTCATGTTGTTCATCGTGAGCCATATAATCGACATAAAACTCAATAACCTCTTCACTTGCATAACCTTCGACGATGTTGCCCTCCGGCCGAGATCGATTCCGTACGTAGGACTTGAGAATTCCCATGAACCTCTCAAATGGGTACATGCTACGTAGGAATACGGGCCCGCACATTTTTATCTTCCACACAATGTGAACAATGAGATAGACCATGATATCAAAAAACGAAGGAGGGAAATACATTTCAAGATGACATAGAGTCATCACCACCTCGTCCTGCAGAGCATCTAGTCCTTCGGGATCGATGACCTTCTGAGCAATTATGTTAAAGAAATAACATAGCCTCATGATTGTCTCTTGGACTTTGATCGGCAAAATATTTCTAATTGCAATAGGAAGCATCTGTGTCATCAACACATGACAATCATGAGACTTCATGCCATTTAACTTCAAATCTTGCATTGGAACAAGTTTCTTCACGTTGCCAGAGTAACTAGACGGAACTTTGACACCATGCAAGCACTGGCACAGTTCTGTTTTCTCGGCCTTGGACAGAGTGTAACACGCAGGGGGAAGGTACATTCGTCCATATCTGTTATTGTCGGTGCTAACTCAGGCCAGATGTCTATATCAGCCAAGTCAAGCCGTGCGTTGACGCCGTCCTTTGTTTTATCACGAATGTTCAGTAAGAGACCAATCAAGCTGTCACATACATTCTTTTCTACGTGCATGATGTTGATGCAGTGTCGAACATCTAGGTACTCCCAATAAGGTAAGTCCCAAAATATTGATCTCTTCTTCCAGGTGTTCTTCTCAGGAGCCCTCAATTTACGTCCCTTTCTAAGGACAACATCTAAATCCTTAACCATATCATAAACCTCGTTTCCCCTTAAATGCCTTGGAGCTGAACTGTTTTCCTTCTCTCCGTCAAATTGTTTCTTCATCTTGCGATACGGGTGAGCCCTCCGAAGGAACCGGCAGTGAAGCATGTAAACAGTGGGTACAAACTTTGGCACCTTTTGTACTCTGGCCCGATAGGTTAGCAAGGGCAGGATAATCATTTATGGTGCAGAACAATAAGGAGCACAAAGTGAAGTTCTCTCATTTGTATGCATCCCATACCTGTACCCCTTTGTTCCACAGTACTTTTAGATCTTCCACCAACGGTGCTAGGTACACATCGATATCATTCCCAGGTTGCTTTGGCCCTTGGATAAGTATCGACAGCAAAATATACTTTCGCTTCATACACAACCAAGGAGGAAGGTTATAGATGCAGAGAGTCACGGGCCATGTGCTATGTCGGCTGCTCATGCTACTAAAAGGATTCATTCCATCTGTACTCAGTCCGAACCTTATATATGCCTTGGTTCTGCACCGAAGTCTGCAAAACTCCTATCGATGTTTCTCCACTGGGCGGAATCAGCAAGGTGTCTTAGCATTCCATCCTTCTTGCGCTCCTCCGAGTGCCAACGCAGCAGTTTTGACTCCTTTGGATTTGCAAAAAACCTTTTCAAACGGGGAATTATAGGACAATACCATGCCACCTTAGCAGGAGGTCCTTTCTTCGCCTCTATTCCCTCGTCGTCATCTAATTGATTATTACATTTGTACCGAGATGCGTTGCACACCGGACATACATGCATGTTTGCATACTCTTTACGGTAGAGGATACAGTCGTTCGGACATGCATGTATCCTTTCTACTTCCATTCCCAACGGACAAAGAACCTTGTTGGCTTTATATGTGGTTCTAGGCAACTCATTTCCCTCCGGAAGCATGTCCGCTAAAAGACCTAGCAGCACCGTGAAACTCTTGTCGAACCAACCGTTGCTTGCCTTCAATTTCAACAGTTCAAGCACGGCCGACAACCTCGTGTACTTTGACCTGCAGCACGTGAACAAAGGTTTCTTCGAGTCCTCCATCAAGCCCCAGAATTTAACATACTCTCTCTCATCATAGTTCTCTTCTACATCGCGAAGCATCTGATCCAGATTGTTATCGTGCAACCTATCCGAATCCGAACCACAATCGACATTGTCGTAGGGGTGGCCCCCACCTAAACCCAGCAGGCCTGGTAGGAGGTTATAAGGCCCAGAATAGGCCATGTGTAATGACATAAGTGCCCCCAGAGGGGATAACCAGATGTAAGGGTATAACTGTAAAAGCACTCCCCATGTGTATATATATATGAGTACAGGTCATGGGGAGGGGAGAGGCCATTACGCTCATCTCCATCACTCTCCACTACCATCTCTCTCTCTCTGTTTGGCCTGTAGCCACAACAGACATCATCCAGCAGCATGTCATTCACTTCACCGGTGATATCATCCACCGGCATATCATTCACTTCACCGGCGATGTCATCCGTCGGCATATGATCATTGACTTCGCCATGACTAGTCCAACACGTATAACCCTTTTTGAAACCCCTCCGAATCAAGTGCGCTTCAATTTGCCCTCGGTTCTTAAACATCTTTAAATTCTCGCAGTTAGTGCATGGACAGTACATATATATTCTACCCCCTTATTCAGCAAATCCTCCTCGGCAGCTCTTGTAAAAGCAGACACGCCATTAATGTACTCTTCACTCACACGGTTCGCGGCATACATCCAGCTTCGGTCCTACGTTATGTATTCAGGCAAAAACTAAATTAATTAATTATTACTACATATATACCACATGCATTCAGGCTTTGCTAGCTTAATCCATATTATAAACACAACAACTATTATATAACCAACAATTTAGCAAACCATATTCAATAACACTCACCAATTACTTAGATCTAAATTGTAATGCAAAGAAAAATAAATTTCATTACCAACCATATCTAGAGCAACCAAGAAAGTATGAATCTTCAAAGCTCAATCTTTGCCTCCTCCCACCAAATTAATTGGCCTGAAATCGCCTAGCTTGCCTCCTGAGCGAAAGAGTGCAACATCAGCTAGATCTGGATCGAAATGAAGATAGATGTGGTTCTGATCAGCGCAATAAATGCCTAGCGCCATTATCACAGACGGTTTTCTAGTAAAAACCATTGTCATTATTATCACAGACGGTTTTCTATTAAAAACCGTATGTGATAAAGCTTATACGAAGCATCTATATCATTAATGTTTGGTATACGAACCGTCTGTGCTAAAGGTTAAATATGCGCGCCTAATCTAGGTCTCTTCTACGTACGTACAATATGGCTTCTACTATTCTTGTGATCCTCTCCTTTCTCTCATCTGTTCATCACGAGTTGTTTGGTCGGAACCTTACACAGGCGGCCAGCAATTTACATTTGGAGCAGCTTCTCCGCACACGCCCTGCACTCCTTCTTCGACTTTCTTGCATCCGTCAGCTCGACCTAATCATCCGCCGTCGACGGAGGCGTCTCATTACCGCTCAAGAAAGGGAAACAGCCCTCATCCTGGTTCTTCTCCACAATGTGTGCAAAGCGGAAGAAGATCTACAGGCATTGGAGAGACTGATGGATAGCATTGCCGATCAAGCAGAAACGGCATATTCTGAGGAATCTTATCATGCTATCCTCTACGAGATTATGGGCTATGCTACTGATCATTTGCCCAGGCTAGAGAAGGAAGTGCTGAGGACAAGGACAATCTTAACGGCGTTCGAGAACTCAGCGGCTGATCCTCCAAGTCCCAAAGTCGAAGAAGAAACGTACGAAGCCCAGAAGATTACAATCTGGGAAACTCTTTACCTGTGCGACTTTTGTAATAAATTTGCCTCTAATTGAAATTAATAAATTTTCCTTTAATTTGTGATCTCTTGTCTCAGTAGTTTTGTAGTTAAGTTGTTAGAAGCAATGTGTACTTATACATTAACCTCGGATCATGTACAAAATATGACAAAGAAGGGACATCACAGACGGTTCTTAACAAGAACCGTCTGTAAACATTCACAGACGGTTCATAACAAGAACCGTCTGTGATAGTCTACACAACACAGACGGTTTTTAATAAAAAACCGTCTGTGATAATTCCATATTATCACAGACGGTTCTTAACAAGAACCGTCTGTGATAGTCTACACAACACAGACGGTTTTTAATAAAAACCGTCTGTGATAATTCCAAATTATCACAGACAGTTTTTAATAAAAGCCGTCTGTGATACTCGTTTTCTCCAACGCCACCAACACAGACGGTGTCCAAATTAAAACCGTCTGTGTTAGTGTTCATCACAGACGGTTTTGTTAAACCGTTTGTGATTGCCCGTCTAGTATTAGGCTTTCTGTAGTACTGGAAACTAGGGTATCTCATTATTCAACAAAAACAATTAAGATCTCAACAAACGCCAAGTTCATCAGAATAGTTTGTTAAGTGAAAATTTTACATGATTATGGCCTTCAATCATACTGCAATTTTATTGCATGAATAGAACTAGTTAATTGGATGAATAGTTTCCTGCACGCATCAGCAGCAAGAACTGCATGCAAGGCAAATTTGCACACTATATGTTTCTTCTACACCAATAATATGATTTGAGATTTGTGAAAACATAGGCATGGCATTTTGCAGTGACCAGGTATATGGATTACGGAATTGGCAAACCAAGAAAGTTGCAATAGGAAGTTGGTTCATTACCAGGCTGAGATCGAAGGGGCCGGCGTGGATGTAAAGCTCGGAGTCGGAGATATGTACCAACCTCAGATGGGCACCCATCCACAGCAGCTGAGCCCGGTCAGCGCGACCACGGGACCTTCGCCGTTGAAACGCATAGGCAGCCACGACGCGGGGGAGCGAGACGGCGGTTCAGCAAACACGGCACCTCCACATCACCTCACGTATCACAGCGACCCGCAGCTAGGTTCGCGACCCAAGCGACGCCCCCGGCCGTGGCCACCTCTCTGCTCGTCACTGCCTCGATTCCTCACGCGGTCTACATTGTGCTGGGTCCGATCTACGCCGTTGGCAGTCGGAGTCCCGATCCATGCATCCTCAATAAGGGCATGGGGGAGAAATCCGATCCATGCGCCGCCGTCTCCGAGTTGCGGGCGTTGCTGCACAGAGAGCCGAGTTGCGGGCGCCTTTGTCAAGTGGGGAGGTCAATTAGTTGGAGAGGGCGGCGAAATCGACATGCAGAGAGCCGGATTTGGCGCTAGCGGTAGTGGATTCGACCGCCTCAAAATCCTAGATGACGGTGAGGAGGAAGAGGAGGCAGGAGGAAGAGATGGCGGTCAGACGATGGTGCAGTGTCAGCACGGGCAAGGGGAAGCCGCTTGAAGCGCGCAGGAGGCGGAGAAGCGGCGCAGGGGCGCATAAGGCGGCAGCGCTGTGAGGGACGGAAGAGCAGGGAAGTTGCAATAGCGCTGGATCTGGAGGACGGGGGGGCGATGGAGGAAGAGGCGACGCTGGAGAGTTGTCGGGACCCCGGATTTCCGAACCCAGACCCTCTGTGTATTACTGCACTAGTCCCAGATCAAAGCTAGTACACACAGTTAAACAGAAATGAATACATCACCAGCATCGTTTTATTACAATAATTGAGAGTACTGACTGAAAAGGTCTCATTATTACATTGGAGGTTCCAAGACCTCACACAACCAGAATACAGCGGAAGCGAAGTAAATTCAAAGTAGACCCATCAATATGCCACAGGCAGTTGACTGGGGAAGCGCGACCTAGTTCTCCGGGAAAAATCCATCACAGCCGCAAGCGAAGCAGTAGTCGTAGTCTCCCTCTTGAGCTTCGTATTCCTCTGCTTTTTATGTTTGAGTGTAGCATGTGAGTACATAAAGTACTCCGCAAGTCTTGAGAAAAATGCAATAAATGCAAGGCTTGACAAAGGAAGGCTATATGGTTCTTTTGCACAAAACAACATTTTCATTTAATTACTTCTAATTATTTTCGAAGGCATCAATTTAATAAAGTATTGTTTTAACAGAACTAACATTAACTTTCTAGTGAAGGTTCCATCTACCAACACTAGCTAACCAATTACAATTGGTCAAGTTTAAACTGCGGGTTCCATCCACCCTCTCTGGCTCCAACCGCCAGGATACCCTTCCGAGAGTTCCCTCCACTCTCGGAATACAAAAACTTTGATTTTTAAAACCAAAACCAGAAATCTACCATGTGAATGCATTCCTTGCCCGCCCTTGACCGTAGGCACGGCTATTCGAATAGTTTTACACTCTGCAGAGGTTGTACAACTTTACCCACAAGAGATAAATTATCCTAAAAGTCAACACGCTTCCTTTGGCATGAGACCCAGATAAAATATCACAAAGCTTTTACCTTACTCTAATCTAGCTAGATACCACCCGCTGAGGTTTCACCGCAGGTAGGCTAACTGCCCGAACCGAAGCCTCCTCTTGCGCCATATGAGTACAGTAAATCCCTGTCCCTCACTATGAATAACCAGTCCATCCCTGGCACCCACTTTCCACTGGTGGCACCTAAACTAGACTATCATAAGTTAGTCAGCTAGGTCGTACCCATATAGACTTGTGGTTGTACGGTTAATGCTCAATCTGGACAAACACAAGCGTCGGTCCTTAATTGACTAGGGTGGAACATACACTTAACAAGATATCGTGCTTGCTGCACCAACCAAACCAACCATCCACCCTAATCTAAATCAACTTCCACATTTCATTTTATTTTAAAAGAACAGTGGCAACTCCCATTACCACTAAATTTATAAAAACAAGGGTATTACAATAATTCATAATTTCCCATTTGCAAGATTTATGAGGTATTCAATAGCATGGCTAAGCATTGTTCTACCATTCTAATACCAACAATTTAATATATAACTCTCATTAATGAGTCAAAGGAATTTTTAGGGTTACAAAGGTACATGGCAATCAACTTCAAGTGGGGCATAACAAGGTTGGATTAACTATTATCTTAAGATTTGAACTAATGTTTTATGTAAATAGCAATGCACATAATTTAAAATAAGTAAAATATTTCAAAATCATAGGTTTCAAGATGATCAAAGGAGACTTGCCTTCTTGAGCGCTGACTGGTTCTTCTTGCTACGACTCGACGAAATCTTCAACGACGGCGGAATCTATGCGCGAGAAGACAGACAAACAAAACAAATAAATTCAAACAAAATTTAAATAAAATTCAAAAAGAGTACATATTTGGATAGTTTAGGATTTTATAAAAATTTAGGAATTTGAACGGCTCAAATCGCAGCTAAAATGAGAAAGTTATGGCTTCCAAAAGATTCAAAGGAGAGAAAATGAAAAGGCTGACTTTTGGGATTTATTTTTATACGGGAAAAACTTAAATATGACGTCAGCGAAAATTTGAAATTTGAATTTTATGACATGCGGGCCCAGTCCACCGTGGACCAAGGTCACAGGGAACAATTAGGGCTGAGGTGGCGCTCCGTTGACATGGCGCCACGCGGGCGCGAGGTGGCGGCCACATGGGCGACCACGCGGGCGAGACCGGCCACGCGGGCGCACGCAAGGCAGCATGAGAAGATGACCGGCCGGCGGCCTTGCCGGTGGCCGGCGGGAGGGACGGCGAGTGGCGGCGGCGGATGGGGGGAGGCGGCGGCGGCGGGAGTTTGGGCGGCCGGCGGCGGCGCTAGAAGGAGGCGGCGGTGGCTTTCGTTGGGGGCGGCGGCGGGATGACAGGAGGCGGCCGGGGCGGCTGCAACGGCCGGCCGAGAAGGGGAAAAAGGAGGGGCGGTGGGAGGCGGTGCCGAAGAAGATTGTGGAGGGGGGTTTTTATAGGCGGGGAGAGGAGGGAGAGGCCGGCGGTTTGGGAATTCGCCGGAATTAATGCTCCCGCAATTAGGGGAATTAAAAGAGGGGAAACGGCCGGCGGATTGGAGGGGAGTGATTAGGGCTTCCGTTTCCACGCTTTAATCGGGGATTTAAGAGGGAGAAACGGCGGGATTTCAAAGCTTCATTTCGGTTTTAATGGTGGAGAAGAGAGAGAGTGGGAGGAGGAAGAAGGAGAGGTTGAAGAAGGATATGACATATGGGTCCCATGTGTCATAGAGAGTGAGAGTAAGTGAAGGGGTACGGGCCGTCGGATTCGCGACACGTGGCAAGTGAGTGGATGAGGGCCTTTGGATGGTTATTAAGGGGTAGGTGATCATGTGTGGCTAGGATTAAAACGTGGAGAGAGATTGATTTAATCTGGGAGCGACCCTTGGCGGGTTAGGAATAATTTGATTTTTATTTTCGGAATAAATTTCAGAAAATACTAGAAACTTTATAAACACTTGGAAAAATAATATTTAACGTCTAACAATTCCATAAAAATCATATAATATTCCTGGAAGCATTTTAGACTTAGTAAAAATATTTTTAATTTCAGGTTTGAATTTAATAATTTTATAAAATACTTTTTAGCTTTGAAAATTGATTTTAAATTTCAGAAAATTCTCAAATATTATTTAAAAATTTAGGAAAGGCTAGGAAAAATATAATAAACTCTTTTTTGGTTTAATAAAATATTTAAAATACATTTTCTTGCTTTAAATTTTGAAATAAAATCCAGAAAATCAAATAAAAGCCAAGTAAAATCCAATTACTTTAAAATAGTTAATTTGAATTTAAATTTTTCCAGAAAGCCAAATTTTGGGATGTTACAAGAGTGGAGACTGGAGACAGCGCGTCGGGAGTCGGTGAGGAAGGAAGGAGGAGAGGGGAGTCGGGAGTCGACGCTGGGGACCGAGGAATGACCGAATGAATGTGGACGGTGGCTGGGATTTGAGTGGAGTTGGGAGGCGTGCAGGCTGGGAACCTTTCGGAGATGTGGACGGCTGGATCAACAGTTGATATGGAGATTGGAGAGTTAAGGTTAGGGTTTTGTTAGTTGGCAGGTAAACGGGTAAGACAGGTAGAGCTTACCTATACCCGTGCCCGTTTACCCACTGGGCAGAAAGTTCCCCCCATTTTCATACCCGTGGGCAGAAAAGGCATCCCATACCTGGCTCCATTAGGGTATTTACCCACGGGTAAACGGGCACAATTGCCATCCCTACTAAGTACACTTCAAAAATGCTTCCAACATACCACTGAGCATATTCCTCAACATGATGCAAGACCTCAATACTCTTATTTGCCCCTCGAGCGCCCTCCTAGGCACCCAAGGGGGGGGGGTTAGTACTAAGGATTCCAACCAACTCCATGCGCGCTGACCAATTGCACGCACATGGCACTTGGTGGTCGCACACGTGTCGTAGGCTTGGCGTCTCTGCGCTTACCTTGGCAACTGCACCTTTTGGTTCTCTCCATCATACTGCCTATCTCGTACGCCATGCCTCGGGACAGGGGGTCTAGTTGCACATACAACAGGAAGGTTTCATGACAACCAAAGCCTCAACCAAAAAGCGCGAACAAAAAATTCCAATGCCTTGGCAGTTGGGTTGCAGACGGCGCCCCAGCCACAGCATCAGACGCCATGGCATGTCCTTCACAACCTGGCAGAAAGTCTCCCAAGCGCACATACAAACGCACATAGAGTCACTTGCAGGCAATGTACAAGCATAAGAAGGAACCTGTTGGATATGGTCTACATCTTCAAAGACAATCTTATCATGTGAAATCACATGCAACACCCTGTGCCCAGCGCCTTCATGATGGCCGGCGCTTCTTAACAAAAGAAAGTCCAGGCTGTCCAGGCAGAGGGGCCTCAATGCCCTGGCGATTTCTCCTCAAGTGCCCTGGCAGTCTACACCAAGCGCCCTGGCACAAGCAATGCCCTAGCACTGAAACGCCTAGCGCCCTGCATGCTGATGAAGACGTCCTGGCAGAGACACTCCAATAGGAATCCCTCAGTGGAAACGCCCTAGCACCGACGCGCTCCAACAAATTCCATGCGCACTGGCAAGGAGTTTCAGCGCCCTACTAGGCTACTACTATGCTCTTGGCGCCCGGGTCCACGACGCCCCAGCAGGGAACGGCCGTGCAAAGACGCCCCCATGAAAATGCCCTCGCAAGGAAACACTCCAACAGTAGCGCCCTGGCAGCCGGTAACCTTACGCCCTGGAAGGCACGCCGCGGTGCCTTGCACGCTGCCCACCGGCGCTCTAGTTGGACGATCACCAGGCGCCCTAGCAGCCAGCCGTCCACGCCGTGGCAGCCACTCACCTGTGCGCTAGCAGCGGCTATCAATGCCCTAGCAGCCAAGCCTCGGCTCCCTCATGCAACGCCCTGGCGTCACTCAGTGCGACGCGCCCCGCAGGACGTGCCCGAGTGCCCTGCCATGCCAAGAGCCTTGGCACCCTACTGCATTCACCCTGGCACTCCCAGCAGCATGCGCCCTGCACTCGGTGCCCCAGAGCCCATGGTCTGTATAGCAGGCATGCCCGGCGCCCCTCAATGCTGTTGAAGTATAAGTGAATTGTCTATCTTTCTTCATCAGCTTAAGCTTTTGGGTGAACTGGCTGATGCATAAAACTCAATATGGTATCAGAGCTAAGAGGTCCCGAGTTCAAGACCTGGCTGATGCATGAAACTCAATAAATACCCTGCGCCCATCATCCCCTGCGGCACCTGGTGCCCTTGGTCTGCTCCCTACATGTGGCACCCCGGCGCACTTGGCCTGTGCAGCAGAACCCACCGTGATGCCCTCCGCGACGCCGAACACCATGCGCCCGGCATCCAGCGCCCTACGCGCGATGCCTCGACGCCCTTGTCCTGCGCAGTAGAACACGCCGTGGCATCCTCCGCGACGCCAAACGTCAGCTCCCTATGCACCCCTTGCCTTGTTGCCCTGGACGCTATTCATGGCCGAGCGGCGCCTGTGGCACCGAAGGAGCTCCACCCGCTGGAGCTCGGCATGTTTAGAGGCTAAGCAGCGGCTCGCCGTGGGGATCCCTGGCTCACGCCTCCACTCCCTCCCTTCCTTTGGATCTACGCGTGGCGTTTCCTCCTTTGACCAGGCCCGGCGGCTGCTTCACCCAGGCCCGGCTCTAGGGGTAGGCCGAGGGGGCGCCGGCCTAGGGCCCCGGCCCAGGGAGGGCCCACCCCCAGGCCCCAATGCCCCATGCCAGAAATTCACATCTGCGGAGCGGCCTCCTGAAGAAGGCGTTCGAGACGTCGGTGCTCTGCGACGCTGAGCCGCCAAGGTCGCGCTCATCGTCTTCTCGGCTTCTCCCCGCGCGGCCGCCTCTACGAGTTCGCATCCGCCACCGAGTACGTACCCTACGCGCGCGACCGCCCGCCCTAATTTCTTTCTACTTGCGTGCTTAATTTCTTTGCCTGCTGATTCGTTTTGTTTGATGATCCGTACGTGTGTAAAAATCAAGTACATGAAATATATGTATATGTCTCCTGTTGTTTCTCATACGATGAATACTGAATAATGATTCTCATCTTTTCTTAGTTTATTTAATCACATATGCATACTGTCTTCACCGGGGAGAAGATCAGAAGAACGCCTCAACGCCCGATCACTTGGCTGTCTCTCAATTCCATCTGCATTCGCCGCATCACCGAGGTGAGGCAAGTAGGCAACAATTTACATCTAGTGATCTACTCATCTACATCTACTTCAAAAATTAGGTTAGGATTTTATGTTTTTGTTGTTTACTTTACTTTGTAAATTACAGGGTTTAGAATGTTGCCTAAGAAGCATAAGTCGGGTGCTCAAAAAAGAAACAAAAGAAAACGAGAAGAACGGTTTATTGAATCGCGAATATCTTGGACGACATTGATCTCGATGTTATTATTAATGATTTTGCATCAAGAAGTGCTAGAAGAAGTTCCTTTTTATGAAAGACATTGGATATTTGTCGCTCTTATTCGAGGTAAATTAATTCTTACTAGTTACATTTGGTTTATGAACTAGTTAGTACCTAATTAGTTTATCATGTTAGAACTATTGATTTGTGTCACTTTAGATAATATAAAGTTTAAACTGCATATTTTATAAGTAGAAAAAAAATTTATAGTAAAAGGCCCATAGAGCCGAATTCGCCCTAGGGCCCTTAAAAACGTTGAGCCGGCCCTGGCTTCACCTCTCCCCCTCTACGTCAATCGGGTGAAGTCGGCTATGGGGAGGAACGAGGAAGGCCTTGCTGTGAGCCTATGACTCCTTTTTTTTTTATGTTGCCTAGAGCTTGGCAGGCCAACCAAGGAAACCCTAACCGTGAGGGTGTGGTGGGCCGAAATAACCAGGCCTAAGGGTCCTTCAACAGGCCATGGCCAAGTCATTGGTTACTCACAGTAGCCGAGAAATCATACCCCCCAAGTGATGATCTGTTGGCTAATGCTAAGAGAGTACAAGATTCAACACCCGTTGGATATACTACTACAAGAAGGACGCACCGGGTTTTCTGGCAAACATCGACCCTACGTGGCACGAAAAATACGACTCCTCAAAAATACCCCTTTGGCCATTCCTTCTAAAATTCCAAGGGGCAAGAAGGCTAATGTTGAAGGGATAATTCTCTCTTCCGCTAACAGGACCCACTCTACAGAAACACATATGACATACCTAAGGTTCAAAAACTATACTTAGAAAGGACAAATATACCCCTTACTTGTACTCATAGATTAGCTATCTCAATGAGGGGTATTCCCGCCCAAAAGCCTATAAATTCTCTATATATTCCTCATTTGTAGGGGGAGCTCTCATAAGCAACAAAGAAGTATATTCAAACTAGTGAGCCCCTAGGGCTCTCTCCCCGGAGGTAACCCCTGTTGGCTCACCGACAAGAGTAAGGCGGTCCTCTTGGACCCCCGAACCTGTATAAATCTCTGTGTGATTTTTACTCTCGTAGATGATGGCTTGTCACACGGCACTGTAGAATGCACTACATTCATCAATAAATTCCATTTCAGACTGCTACAACGGGGATAAAGCATTAACGAGTACATATTTAAGTTTGACACTTGGGGTGCAACCGTAGGGTCAATGCAATAGATTTTTGACTTGCTTGACCTGAGGAGTAGGCACCGAACATTCTACTGGGTCAAGAGTTACCTACTGCTGGCTTTCTCTGGTGGCAAAACTGGTCCTGAGAGAAGGTTAGTCTGCTGTGGTGGCTGAGTGCGAACCGGTACACCGGACAATTGACTGGGCCCAATATCTTGAGTGCTTAACATCTGATGCGTCCAGTTCTCCGCGTAATTACTGACATCTTGTGGAGGGAACCATATTTTTTTAGGCCGATGGAAGGTAGAACTGCAATAAAACTTATAAGTGTAAGCACGGGTATCACATGTTGTGCGGACAATGAACCTCCTGGGTACTCTAGTCCATGGCAGCTTGCTGCAGCGAAGCCCGATGTCGTGTAGTCCACACCGTATCAGTGAAATGTGTAGTTATCATATGTCCAGTCGTACCACTTATCATGCTGCCAGAGATGTGGGTGGTCCACGGGTGCGTGCATGTCATATTGCACCTCGCAGTCTCGGACAGGGGAGTTAACGTAGCTGCCTGGGACGAAAGTACATCGGTCCCTCGTCCCCCTCCCCCTAGCGAGGAAGATTTGGGTCAGGCTACCTCTGCGATGAAGATGGAAGTAGAGCAATGTATGCTCGAATGTCGTGAGGAGTATGCTACGTTGACTGACACCGGTCGTGGTTAGGGCGGTACGCCGATGAGCTAGGACGTGTGGACGAAGCTACTGACGGATGATGCTGCGGCTAGCATGGCCGCAAGTGATGGTTCCCAGTGCGTGTTTAGCGTCCTCGTACATATTGCAGACAGACCCCAACAATCGTTCGATCATGCTCGATCATTCACAGTGCAGTGCAGCTCCACCCTCAGACATGATGCATAGCAACCGGTCGGGAGAGGAGGAGGCTGACTAGAGCGACAGGGGCGATGAGTCATTCATGGTGGTGTGTGTTATGCCTAGGAACTGTGCTTTGTATGTTAAGGCAGCGCCATGAACTCCATTTGGAGTTAGCTTCCATGTTATCGTGTCATTCTGGGTGACCTGAAGGGCATCATGGAGAGAAGCCCCTAAATAGCTACAAGCTTCTATATGTGTTGTATCGTGTTTTTTGTAGCCATTTGTTATCCATCAATGCCGTCCGAGGAGTGTGTTTCCTATTTCTTAAAGTAATTCCTCAAGTCCATCCCTCCTAGATTCAAGTCGGCCGGGCTGCCTCCTTCGCATCTTGGTCACCGTTTCTCCAATTGAAACCCACACCTAAAGCGGGTGTCATGTACCAGGGGGATCTGCCACCCTACTTGAGTCCTCCCGCTGCCGCCACCATCGATGCCCACCTCCGCCCTGACGTCGTTGTCCACGGCTGGCAAAGGCGTTGAATCGAGGTAGCAGGGAACCGAGGACAATGGATCGAGGGGTCCACGATCGACGGCTACGCTTCAAGAGTTAACGACTGACGGAGATATTGGATGAAGGAGATGACGGTCCCTCCCTCCACTAGCTATTTCTTTGTTGGTTGGATTTTGATGGTGAGGCTTGCATCATTATCCTATTGGAGTACCCTCCTTCCGCTCCAGGATCGGTTGCTTCGCCTGCTTGCTGATGACTGCAGGGTGAGGCTTCCTAAAGTAGTCAGTTTCTAAAACAACACTAGATTTTTCTTTTTAATCTAGTGAAATTTGGGTTGGTTTTGTAAGCTGTTTATTGGATTTTCAAATTCTCAATTTTTTATTGGATTGTCAACACTACAGCAAACTTCACAGTACATGCAAAAAAGTTATAAACTTAAAATTTAAATTAATGAATAGTAATTTCGGGCCGCCGGCTCAAACCCTTCCTAATTCAAAATTTAAGTTTAAATTTTATTTGATAAAATAGCAACCTGTACCGCCGGGAATTCACTAACACTGGGATAGACAGTCCGCTGTCCAAATTCTATTTTGTATGACTAGCCAGGCAAATATTTTTGCGTTTTTGAGGTGTCCAGGTCTTCTAAACAAGGGCGTTCATGGTGGTATGTGTTGTGGCTAGGAGCTGTGCTTTGTATGTTAAGGCAGCGCTACGAACTTTATTTGGGGTTGGCTTTCTATGATATCGTGTCATTCTGGTCAATCTGAAGGGACGTCAGGGAGAGAAGCCCCTAAATAACAACAAACTTCTGTATGTGTTGGTTTTGGAAGCTGGTTATTGGATTTTGAAATTCTCGATTTATTATTGAATAGTCAACATTACAACAAACTTTTCAGTACACATGAAAAAGTTCTAAATTTACAATTTGAATACAATTTGAAATTTAAATTTAAATTAATAAATAGTAATTTCAAGTCGTAAACGGTCAAAAACTGGCCTAATTCAAAATTTAAGTTTCAATTTTATTTGATAAAATAGCAACCTGTACCGCTGGGAATCCAATATTTTTCCCATTTCCGGCTTTTGCTTCCTTGGGTGCATTTAAGATCCTCCTCCTGGAGAGTATGTTTTCCTTGATATTTGTGAAACAAACTGATATTTAATAAGATTTACGATCCCGTTTGAAATATGTATCACCCTTTTTTTCATTGCATTGAAACGGACAGGCATCCTACTAGTTACTAGTTAAAGAAATTTGACTACACTCTAAAACGTCATATATTTCTACGCAGGAGTATAAGAATTCTCAACAAAAAAAGTACCTACTATAAGCCAATAACAACGGTTCATTCCGCAACTTGTTGGTATACTATAAATCACTTAGTTCGAGCAAAGACAAGTTGAATTAGTTATGATTTGCAGTCGAGTGGCAACCAACCATACCACTAATAGCCACTTGGTACATAGACGACATAATAACATGGTACATATATAGATAACATATAATTATTACAATTAACATATAAAGCTCTCAGCTTTCCGCACGTCTCCCGAATGTGCAACAGCATTGGATTCTTCAGTCCGTATAATAAAACAGCGGATCAGCAATATGACCCATCCTATAAAGAGCACCGTCTGGGTGCTTCACCTCTGGAAGACAAGCATAGCAATGGTCGTTGTCTATAGTTTTTCTTACTGGCACAAAATAACCTTCAGGAATGTCTTCAAAGGATCTGAAACCTCTACCACCTAATATCAAACAGTGAATTTCGGGTTTTAGCAAGGTGTGTTCCATTGCAAAAAAAAACAAAAAACAAAAAAAAAAGAAAGAAAAAAATTCATCACACAGACAATATTGCAAAGAATGACTAGAAGAATCTCCAAATAGCCACCGCAATGAATAAAAGAGACGCATCGTGCAACAGATCATCTCTAAGCAAACTGATTTCTCTAAGAGAACATTCCATTTTCAGCACTAAGTTCTATTCACCTCTAAGCAAACTGGTTTCTCCTGAGACCATTCCATTTTCAGCACTAAGTTCTATTCTCATACTCTCCAAAAAAGAAAACCAGAGAAAAGTATGCCACATTCTAAACATGGCATTCTAACCAGATGAACAACAGTAAAATCAGTAAGGACTACAGAAAAGGCTCACCAAGCATGGCATTATAAATAGATGAACTACAGTAAAATAAAAGCAAATTATATCTATTAAGGTGCAAATGGTCAAATTGAACAATAGCAAGTTAACAAATGAGCAAAGCAGAAATCCACTCTCTGTCAGGGCAATAGACAGGCCATGGCAACACCAAATGAAGTGATACCAAGTACCTAGAATTTTATTAAGTGATTGTTGGGTTGGAAAAAGAAACCAAACAAAACATGAAATACAGAGCACTCGAACTCCCTTTCGTTTGTTCGCCTTCTAAAATGCCTACTGACCTGCCGGTGAAAAGCATCACTCCAACTCATCATTAGTGTACTAAAGTTCTGCTGAAGGGTGATGCAGGGAAGGATTAAATATGCCATTCTCAACAGTATGCCCAGCAGAAGATACAAGACCAGAACTAAACATACCACCAACCTCCACTTGGTCTGAAAATATGATAATGAACTATGAAGCACAAGCTAGAGCATAACCATTTAAAAACGGAGATAGCTATGGTGCACACTTTTTAGACACAAAAAGGTTTTCCAACACTCCTCCAATTTGGCAATTTTCCGCTTCTTTCCCACTCCCACATGCTGTAAGTAGCAGATGCTGGAAAGAGTTCTTGTAAAATTTCTACAATTATTCAAACAGGGAAACACACATCCATAACTGATTTGATTTTTGTGTGCTTCATAACATCATGGTAAAACTGGTGTTGAGTGCTACTAGTGCAACTACATTCGACACAGACGAAGCAACTGGATGGAATAAAAAACATAGTCATGAGAAAACATGGATCATACGTACCATCTGTATTAACTGAGACTGGGCAGCAACATGGTACAACCACCCGTTTTTTCATGAGTTCATCATCATAGAATGTGATCTCACCAAAGAAAAGCTTTGGACCATTCTCGTCCTCAGCCAAGAAATTCAGGTGACAGTAAAGTCTGTGCCCTTCAAAAATATTAATAGCAATGTCATCAAACGAAACCTTGTACTTGAAGTTGGCCTGAGAAAGAGGAGAGATTCTGTTAGTCTTCAAACAATACGCTTAGCAACAAGCAATTATTACAGTACCAAATTGTTAGAACATTAGCATAATATTAATGCCACAAGTTGATGGTCAACAGAAGATTGATGTAGCTGTATTAGCATAATATTAATGCCACAAGTTGATGGTCAACAGAAGATTTTTTTCCGGTAGACAAAGCTGAAATGCACCTAGAGAGTTTGAATACAAGAGGCAGATTGAAAACCATCTAGTAAGGTAAAAACTTGGGCATGGTGAGAGAACTATGTAAAATGAATGAAGCAGGAACAGGCCCAGCATGCCTTGTTCTTCTTGTTATAATCCTCCAAGCAAGCTTGTGCATCGTCAACAAACCGTTTCCAAAAATTAAGCCCTTGATCCTTTGGGAGAAGTGGGTATATTTTGGCGAGGTAGGCATCTTCATCTATGAGCTCTGCCCGTGAACCACTCCTGCATATATGGGGAGCTGGACTCTTTGAATACAGATAGCAAGAAGCGAATGAGAGAAATAGTAACATGTGAGGAGGCCATCCATACAGATGAGTGGGGAGCTGGACTCCTCCCTTGACTTGGTCATCCACGTAGCAGCAGGAATCACTCTTGCGTGGTGAGCTGCGGATCAAAACAGAATAGGTCATGAGATCAATTTAGCTAGGTACACAAGGTGAGGGGAGGGGCTCACAAGGAAAGGTAAAAGGGATGGAGAGGAGAAGGCATACGTCGGCGATCTGTTCCAGACTTGAAGTGGGGGAACGACAGCCTCAACTTGAAGACTGGGGACAACAGCCTCAGAGCATTGCCGCTCGGGGCTTCGCCTCGCAGTCGCATCAAGGCTGCGAAGAAATAGAGGAGATGTTACACCGGCAAAATTATAGTTGTAAGCCTCGTGGTGATCCTTCATTAGCCCAAGCTGTTAAAGAGAAAAAAGAACAAATCTTTCGCTGCCTCATAACTATTATGTAACATCGCTCTTTCCAAAGAATGCAATCTTTCTTTGAATTTGTCAGCTCTCTAGTTTTTGCAATCTTTTGTCTAAAGATACATAATTGAGAATATTAAAGCTCTTCAAATGCAAAATATGCTACAGATACATGTGTATTCTCAGATTTAATCATCAAATCCTCAGTTATTTGACATCCTAATTAATACGCTAATTTTCTCTTCTACTGCCTCAACTTAGGGCATATCACCAATAGTAGAGACAATAGTTGTCTCTACCACCCTTCCACATCATTTTATATGAACGTTAAGAGATAATCACTACTGCATGGTGCAACGGTTATTAATCACATAAACCCATCACTCCATGCCTACACTCCATACTACGTTGGTTATTGTGCCAAGGTTTTCTCTTGCATAATGTATGGTCTAGCTTCAACTTGTGTTTCTAAGTCCGCGTGCACATCTTCGACTCTTTGCTGCTTATGTTTGCCCTAGAAATAGCAAGAAATTCTTGCAGTTCTCCTAAATATGGATGCCATCCATGGAGAAGAGAGGAGCGCTGGACTCCTTCCAAGACTTGGTGATCCGCGGAGGAGGAGTAATCACTCTTGCGCGGTGAGCTCCGGACCAAATCAGAATAGGTCGTGGGATCAATTTAACTAGGGCACGCAAGAGGATGGGAAGGGCTCACGAGGAAAGGCAAAAGGGCATGAGAGGAGAAGGCATACGTCGGAGAGACCTGAAGAGGGGGGACGACCGCCCCGGAGCATTGCCGCTTGGGGCTTCGCCTCGCAGTCGCATCAAGGCTGCGGAGAAAAAGAGGAGATGCTACACATGAACGCAGCACGCGAGTAGCGGAGAGATTGCGAGAAATCGTCGATCCATAGATCGGGTAGGCGCGGTCTGTACCTGTAGGACGATCGACGGCGCGATCCGGTGGGTGATCGCGGCGGAGAGAGCCGTGTTGCCCGGCCGGATCGAAGCAACATCGTGAGGGGATGCGGAGGCGGCCCGGAGAGCAGCAGCCAACAAAGCGAAACGGGGATTGTAAGAGGACGATGGTAGGATTAATTAGGGCTTTCGATCTTTTTTATTTTCGATGGAAGGATACAATGTCGGTATTAGTAGACGGACGCGGAGGCCTCCACTACTCCGATCTGGTGTCCAGAAAGGCCCGGCCCAAATAGAGAACAAGGATCAAAGTCGGCTTCGGCTTGGGCTTCCTACAAACTTTTTTCCGACCCCTTCCTTTCAGCATATGAGTTATACTAGCTTCTTCTCCTCCTTCTCCCTCTTCCCATCATCTCTCCCCCTCATCAATGGTTGGATCCTTCGCCCGTCTCCTATCAAATCTGACTGGATCTGCACCGGCAATGCCCAAATCCGGGCTGCACGGCGGCACGGACGGCGCTGGCTGCACGGCGACGTGCACGCGGGCGGCAAAGTGGCGTGACACGGCGATGAGCGCTTGGGCGGTGCGGGCGTCGTGGCAGCGAGCGCGCGAGTGGCACGGCGAGGCTCCCACCACCGCCACTCCTTTGCCTCTCTTCCTCCCCTTGGGCGAATATCGAGCACCACCGGTTGGACCTGAGTGTCATCCCAAAAAAAAAGTGTGGATAGAAATTGCATAAAAGGAATCATGCATAATTAGATGACATACATAAAAGGAGACAAGGAGTTCAGCAGAGAGCACAAGAAAAGCAATCGCGTCATCGTTTGCTTTAATTTAGTTAGATGACATACGGTTCGGTTCAGCTACGCTTTTGGATTGAGTCATAAAACAAATTCAGCTACGGTTCGATCTTTTTTATTTTCGACTACTCCGATCCGGTGTCCAGAAAGGCGCGACCCAAATTGAGAACGAATTTTTTTAACGAATAACCTATTTTTTACTTGAAATTACAGAAATATACCTGAGAAATTTTTTTTTACAAAAATAGGCTCCAATCGCCCAATCAACGGCCGATAGCATTCCTGTTGCCTTACCGTAGGGTGACTGCAGCCAGTCGCTCACCCATTCGGCGCCTTATATGCAGTCGCTTCTCCATTGGGCGACTTTCATACAGTCGCCCCCCATTAGGCGACTGCACTCAGTCCCCCGTGAGTGTTTTACATTTTGTGAATTTTGTAGTTTTAAACTGGTAAATAATGTGTTAGAGTTGTAATAAAAAGTTTATATTCATTGTATGTTGTAGGTGCGTAAAACATTTTAGTAAATTTTTTTACGAACGATTGACCATAGAATGATCGGTACATATGCTTGATCGTGCAAAACTGCACACCCGCAAGTGTACAGGTTGCCGCAAAGATAGCAGCGAGATGTCGTGTTCTCCACAGCTAGGGTTTCTATGCGCATTTGCACTTTGGTCCTTTCCTTCTGGCGATTTTGCAACCCTAGCTCCTTCCAATGCTGATTTTCTGTGGATTTTGCGCCTAGTTCGCGTCGACCTGCAAGAAAATTGCAAAACACTATAAACAGTCCAAAAGGAGGGCAAACGTATATATAATTAATGAATCTATAGCCAATTTGAGCTATTAACAATAGGATAACGATATTAAAATCTACTACAAATATGATGCACATCATACCCCCAAGCTTAAACATTTGATTGTCCTTAAGCAAATAATATAATGAAATCGAACCCAGAAAGTCAGAAAAGCTATAAGGGTCTAAGTGAATGCTTGCAGCTGGTCAATTGGCATTCAGTCATTCAAAATAAGACTGTCTGACTTGATTTTTATAAACTATTCAAGATTAGAACAAATATTCTGGCAAGGACATCAAAGTGATAACTAAAGTTTTTGACCAAATCAAGTTACACACAAGTGCCAAATCGCACTAAGTGATCGCATGAATCCAACCAAAATTGAAAGGCATCGAGACTAGGTTTAACATCAAGAATAAGCTTATCCAAGAGCCATGCTAGGGCATTTACTATTTGAGATGGAGAGACTAATACTTGCATGATATTTATGAAAAAGCCCACACTTGAGCCATGATACCTTAATTTTTGTTGATTTTTAACAAGTTATAAACACACCATGGGCACAAGTGCCACTTATTCCAAGCCTTGGGCAAACTAGCCGCTTATTTACACACTCAAAACTTCATCTGGGCAAATAAGCCGCTTATTCAAATGTTTGTGAACCAATGTGACATAGTCATTTATTCCACACACACACACATTGCATCACAATTTTTTTATAATTATTTAACCGGTTTTCATTAATGCTAAGTAACACGTGTCCTGAGACATGGATACCTAGATAAATCAACCAAGTTATTGGCTCAAGATAGGACTACCCCTTTCACAAACTTTTTATTCAAGCAAAGTATCAATATCTAAAATAAAGTAGTATGCCCAAGCATGAATTCTAGGATATGATCATTTAAGAAGTGATAACTAGAATCAATTCAATCCGCAAATGGTAAAGATACATGTGTAACTCGCAATGAATCAAACGCTATAGGATCACAAGATTTCTAAGCCATCAAGGATAATTAATAAATTTCAATTTATACAAGATTAGGCCAACTGGGGGATCACACAGAATTGATATCAACTTGGTTCACTTAAACAATTTTCAGTGTAATCACTCTAGATTGTACCAAGACAATGATCTCATACAATCAAAATATCATAATATCACAGCACATAATAATGATCAGGACAGTCACATGTAATCATTAATAACCTAGCATGAGAATTGTACTGGCCATAAATCATCAACTACACATCTATTAACTTCAGTGCCCATGAGTGTGACAAAAAACGTGCTAAAGAATCATCCATAGATAAACAGGTCCTTCCCCCAAGCTTGAATCAAACATTCACCCAAGAATAGACATTTAGTGGTTGGAAACAGCTCACCGGGTGCAAAAGATGAATAAGGCAATCCCACATCATCCCTTAAGCTTCCTGTCATGCTTGGATGATGGTTTAGCATGTACCTGAAATGGAAAATTAAAAAAAGGAAAGGTTAAACCGACAAAAGATAAAATAAAAGAGGAAAACTGAAGTAAAACAGCAAAATGCTCAGGTTGCCTCTTGAGAAGCGCTTGTTTTAGGTCCTTAGCTTGACCACCAAATGAACATCACGTAGGCTCAAAAGAATGAGGAGGGTCTAGGTCAGGATTGACTTGATCTCCAGAACTACCCTCCTCATTGAGTTCAGCATATGGTTCCCCAGCAAAATAATGTTTTAATCTTTGCCCATTAACCTTGAAAATATCCCCAGATTGACTCTCAACCTCAAAAGCTCCACTACTAAGCATTTTCTTGACTAAACAGGGCCCAAACCATCTAGACTTAAACTTCCCAGGGAACAAATGGAACCATGAGTCAAAAACTAAGACAAGCTCTCCAGGGTGGAAGTCACGCCTCAAGATGTGACGATCATGAATCTTTTTAGCTCGCTCTTTGTAAATCCTTGAGCTTTCATAAGCATCAAGTCTCAATTCATCAAGTTCACAAAGCTGCAACTTCCTATGCTTTCCTGCTAGACCCATGTCCATGTTGAGCTTTCTAATTGCCCAATGTGCTCTATGCTCAAGCTCAACAGGAAGATGACAAGCTTTACCATAAACCAACCTAAAAGGAGACATTCCAATAGGTGTTTTGTAAGCTGTCCTATAAGCCCACAATGCATCAGGAAGCTTAAGGGACCAATCAGTCCTGGATTTGGATACAACTTTCTCAAGAATTTGCTTTATCTCTCTATTGGAAACTTCAACTTACCCATTAGCTTGAGGATAATAAGGAGTGGTAACCCTATGATTATGGACTCCATACTTATCTAGAAGGGCTTCAAATTGACTGTGATTGATGTGAGACCCACCATCACTAATCACAACACGTGGAATTCCAAACCGAGGAAAGATAACCTGCCGAAAGAAACGTCACACAGATTTTGAATCAGCATGAACAGTGGGTATAGCCTCAACCCATTTGGACACATAGTCCACTGCCACCAGAATGTGCTTATACCCTTGAGAAGAGGGTAAAGATTCTATATAATCTACTCCCCAAACATCAAAGATTTCCACCTCAAGGATACCATGCTGAGGCATCTCATGCCATCTTGAAATGTTCCCTGCACGCTAACAGGGATCGCAAGACTGAATGAACGCATGAATATCCTTAAACATGGTAGGCCAATAGAATCCAACTTGGAGCACCTTAGCTTGAGTCTTAGCAGTGCTCACATGACCACCATAGGGAGCAGAATGGTAGTGAAAAATCACACTATGGACCACCTCATGAGGAAGGCAACGTCGGATAACCCCATCTGCACAATGTCGATACAAATATGGGTCATCCCAAAAGAATTGACGTGCCTCATGAGTAAACTTCCTACGCTGCTGGTAGGAGAGTCCAGGAGGTATAGTGTTGCAGACTAAGTAATTCACTATATCTGCATACCATGGGGTGCGAGACTGAACAAGAGAGATTTCTAAAAGTTGGTCTCCAGGAAGAGAATCTTCAATAGAGAGTATGGAAACTGAATCAGAATGAGGCAATCTGGAAAGATGGTCAGCTACTAAGTTCTCAGCCCCCTTCTTATCTCTAATTTCCACATCAAATTCTTGCAGCAAAAGAATCCAACGAATGAGGCGAGGTTTAGCATCCTTTTTACTCACAAGATACCTTATGGCTGCATGATCTGTGTACACTATGCATCTTGCGCCAACAAGGTAAGATCTGAATTTGTCAAAGGCAAATACTACAGCTAGCAGTTCCTTCTCAGTGGTAGTGTAATTAATCTGAGTGTCATCTAGAGTTCTGCTAGCATAGTAAATGACATGCAGGGCCTTATCATGCCGCTGCCCCAAAACATCCCCCATAGCAAAGTCACTTTGCATCACACATGAGCTCAAAAGGCAAGTCCCAATCAGGAGGTTGCACAATGGGTGCAGAAATGAGGGGAGCCTTGAGCTTACAAAATGCGTCCATGCAAGCCTCATCAAAAACAAAAGGAACATCACAGCCCAAAAGATGAGTGAGAGGACGAGTAATTTTAGAAAAATCCTTAATGAATCTGCGGTAGAAGCCCGCATGCCCCAAGAAACTGCGAACACCCTTCACATTTACTGGAGGGGGCACGCGCTCAATCACCTCTACTTTTGCTCTATCCACCTCAATGCCTCAAGAAGACACTAAGTGACCAAGGACTATCCCCTCTCGAACTAAAAAATGACATTTCTCCCAATTGAGGACCAAGTTGGCCTCAAGACATCGCTGGAGGACAGTCTCAAGATTGGCCAGACAGCTCTCAAAGGTCTGTCCATAGACAGTGAAATCATCCATGAACACCTCCATGATTTTCTCAATAAGATCAGTGAAGAAAGACATGACACAACGCTGGAAGGTCCCTGGGGCATTACAGAGCCCAAATGGCAACCTACGGTAAGCAAAGGTACCATAGGGGCAAGTGAATGTGGTCTTATCCTGATGTGATGGGTGTATATGTATCTGCAGAAAACCTGAATATCCATCAAGATAACAGAAATAAGAATGGTGGGCCAACCTCTCTAGCATTTGATCAATGAAAGGCAAAGGGAAGTGATCCTTGCGAGTGGCCTTGTTAAGCTTTCGATAGTCAGTACACATGTGCCAGCCTGTGGTAGTCCTTGTGGGAATCAAATCACCTTTTTCATTGGCGACAACTGTCATACCCCCTTTCTTAGGCACAACATGAATGGGACTGACCCACTGACTATCTAAGATAGGGTAAATGATGTTAGCACCAAGAAGCTTCAGGATTTCTTTCTTGACAACCTCCTGCAAGTGAGGATTAAGCCTACGTTGGTGCTCACGAGTAGGCTTAGCATCATCCTCAAGGTGTATGCGATGCATGCAGGTGGCTGGATCAATGCCCTTCATATCGTCAATCGAGTATCGAATGACAGCTCGATATCTACGAAGGATCTCAAGGAGTTGATCAGCCTCTAAAGGTGTCAAATGATTACTCACAATAACAGGAAAAGTCTGATCAGATCCAAGAAATTCATATCTAAGATGCTTAGGAAGAGGTTTCAGCTCTACCTTTGGGGCTGAGGGAGGTCTAGGGTCAGGGGTGTGAAAAGGCTCTAAAGGAGCATCAATGAGCGCTACATGATAAGAATCTGCAACAGTGCACTCATTATGCATAGTAAACATCTCATCCTCAAATGATGCCACATCCTCAACATTTTCATATGTTTCAGCGACACATTTGTCAACCAAATCAAGAGAGAAACGTTGGTTTGGACAGTGAGGAAGATGAGTAGGGTGCCTCATATCAAATGATAGCTTCTCTTGACCAAACTGAAGAGTAAGCTTGGCATCCTTAACATCAATAACAGCACCTGCAGTGGCAAGGAAAGGTCTTTCAAGAATGATAGGCTCACTTCTATCCTCCATCTCTAAGACAACAAAGTCCACAGGAAAGGCAAGGGTACCAATTACCACAGGGACATCCACTAAAATACCAGCTGGGTGACGATAAGTGCGATCAGCCAACTGCAACGTCATGGCTGTTGGCTGCAGATCGCCCAAAGGGAGTGCGTCACACACAGAGAGGGGGAGGACACTGACACTAGAGCCTAAGTCACAAAGAGCACGAAAATTCTTGGAGCCTATGATGCACGGAATACAGAAGCTACCAGGGTCCTCTAACTTAGGAGGTAGCTTATTCTGAATGATTGCGCTACACTCCTTAGTAAGAGTGATCACCTCAAACTCATCCATACTTCGTTTCTTAGTAAGCAGCTCCTTGAAAAACTTAGCATACATTGGCACATGAAGGACAACATCTAAAATAGGAATGGTGATATGAACATCCTTCATCATCTCTAGAAACTTATTAAACTGCTTGTCCTCATTTGTCTTTTCTAAACGCTCAGGGAATGGCATTTTAGGCTTAGTGGAAGGGACAGCTGCTGAAGTGGATGATGAGGGAGCATCATGTGCTAGGGCTGGTGCAGTGGAGCTAGGTTGGTGCAAATCTTGCTGCTGTGAAGGATTGACATGCTGGACAGTCCTAAAAACAGGAGGCACATACAGGGGTGGTGTAGGAAGAAGAGGATCAGACGTAGTCTTGCCACTCCTAGTGGTAATTGCTCCACAATGGCCACGAGGATTGACCTCAGGCTGTGCAGGAAGCCTCCCAGGGGTGCTGGATGAAGTCTATGTTGCTTGCAAACTCTCCATACGACTAGTCAGATCACTCAATTGGGTCTTTGCATCATTATATTGAGCCTCCATCTTAGCCACATGTGATGCAAGGAGCTATTCTATTCTAGTTAACTGATCTGACCGAGAAGTTGGAGGAAGTTGGTTTGGAACATGCATCATAGACTGCTGAAATGAAGCATGCGAAGGGGCTTGCTGTTGCCTAAAGCCTTGTGCTGATGTACCCATAGGAAAAGAAGAAACACTAGGATTAGTGTTCTTGTAAGCCAAGTTTGGATGACGCCACCCTGGGTTGTAAGCTTGAGAATATGGCCCATGTGATTGAGCATAACTGACCTCAGATGATTCAGCTGTGGAAGCTAAAGGGCACTCAGCTGGAGTGTGTCCCTGAGATCCACAAATCTGACATCTAGTAGCTACATGGGTTGAAGATGATAGCATAAGCTGAGCCATTTGACGTGTGAGAACCTGAATCTGTGCAGATAAAGCATCATGAGAGCCCACCTCATAGATGCCAGGGCGTGGAGGAGCAGAAGCTCTCTCATTGGACCATTGAAAATGGTGGGAGGACATACTCTCAATTAAAGTGAAAGCTTCATCAAGAGTTTTGTTCATTATGCCTCCACCTGTTGCAGAATCTACAAAGGCTCTCGTGCTATGGGTAAGTCCTTTGTAAAAAATCTGCAACACCAGCCACCCTCAAACCCCGCTACATGTTCACAATTTGAGGGGGAGGGTTTGATACCTCTGCCAGGTATCATACAAACTCTCCCCCTCAAATTGTGAGAACCTCGTGATCTGGTCACGTACTTCAGCTGCCTTTGAGGGTGGAAAATACCTCTCAAGAAAGGCATGAAGTAGATGTTCCCAAGTGTCCTTAAGATGAATGGAGAGAGAATGCAGCCAGGTCTTAGTGCCATCTCTAAGAGAGAAAGGGAATAGTGAGAGTCTAATGGCATCTGTTGACACTCCATTGCACTTCAAGGTGTTGCAATACTCTAAGAAGGTGCGAATGTGTTCATTGGGGTCTTCAGTGGAAGAACCTCCAAATCGAGTTTGCTGGACCATGGTAATGAGTGCAGGTTTGAGCTCAAAATTGTTTGCCTAAATGACAGGTTGAACAATTCCAGGGGCAATACTTTGGTCTCTAGGAATCCAGAGGTCACGAAGAAAAGGCTGAGGGTTCTGGTCACCCATTTTCTCTTGATGGGAGAGTTGATTCTCTTTCAACAGTTTATGAAATGTGCGCTCAATCTCAGGATCAAAAGGAGCCAACGAATGATCTCCACTCCTGAGCATAAGCTGAGAAATCGAATCAGAAAGGAAGGGAGGAAGGAAAACTAAAGAAATGACTTAGTCTATGATCTAGTGCGATCACCAATAGCTAGTCCCCGGCAACGGCGCCAAAATACTTGATCGTACGAAAATAGCACACCCGCAAGTGCACGGGTTGCCACTGAAATAGCGGCGAGTGTCGTGTTCTTCACAGGGACTAGACTGAGGCTACCGGTGCTCGGCTAAAGCTAGGTCAATCGAAATGGGGGAGAAAACTAAACCTACAACGACTACCAAAGTAGTCGAACGAACGAACTCTAACCCGCACGATCAAAACAACGAACGAACTAAACAAACGAAGGACGACGGGACGAATGACCGTACGAACCAAAGTAGTCTAGAAGCACGGAGTGAGTCGAGAGAGAAAGAGGGGGAAGATGGTCGACGACTAACTAGACGACGGCCGTAGGACAACACAAAACAACGAACACACGCACAACTTAACTACCGACTGACCGCGGAAAGGAGAAAAGAGGTAGTGTAGAAGCAAGGAAGGGGTCGAGATAGCAAGAGGAGAGGAGACGGTCGTCGGCTAGCTAATTCGATGAGACTCTCAAACATACACATATACTAACGACAACAGGACAAGCACAGGACAGACCCTACACATCACTGATCACAATACACACATCACAGTTCACATAACAGAAAAACAAATCACGTTGCTATCCTAACATTCACAGTGCAATAGATCAAAATCCACAGTTCAACATCACAATGCAAAAGGAAATTGTCAGTTAACAGTGAACAGTAATGAAGATCTGAAGAAATTAAGGGGAAGAAATTAGACAACTGAGGAGGAAGCAGGTGAAGCAGACGGGAGGCCGAGCTCGGTGGAGAGGTGATGCAGCCGCAGGCGGCGGACTCGGTGAAGGTGTTCGCCGTAGAGGAAGAAGGGGTTGCCGTGCCTTCGTCGAGGTCGTTGGTGGTGGCGAAGAAGAGTCGGCGGCTGGTGGATCTGAAGCGGCGGCGAGGTGGATGGCGGTGAGGAGCGGCGGTGGAGGAAGGTGGAGAAGGGGAGTGGCCAAGAGCGGTGGTGGATGCGGAGATGGAGGAACGGGGGGCGCAGATGCAGAGCGGCGGCGCAGAGGAGGATGCGGCCGGATGTGGAGAAGAAGGAGGAGAGGCGACGGCGCTAATGGAGGACACACCGGCTGGAGTAGAGGGAGAGCAGAGAAAAGGGCTTGCAGCGCACGGGTGGCGAGAGGAGGCAGAATAGAGGGGGCGGTGGATTGGCAGTGGAGGAGCGGTGGCGATGGTGGCGCGCCAGCGAGTCGGCCTGGCCTCGCTGGCAGCCGGAGATGGAGAAGAATGGGGGGAGAAGAGAGGAGTAAGGGGGACCAAGGAAAGAGAAAGCCAGGCTCAAGCGAAATTTGGGAATTGACTAGGGTTTTTAGTGGATTGGGGATTTCAACATTTTGCGATTTGGCCCTCTAAGTTTTCAGGAATTGCAATCAAGTCCTTCCTTCATATGCTTTCTTCCATTCTAGCCCTTCTGAGCTCTGATTTCATCACAGAAAGATCCTACGCATTTGTGTTGACGCGTACATCTGTACGGAGCAGTCCAGATTTGTCATTTATGCGCCTCGATCGTGCTGGCCTGCAGAAAAATATAGAAAAAATGTAAAATGGTCCATTTCGAGCAATTAAATATGGGGAAAGTATGTAAATGATGATAAATGGTCTTATGAGGGTAAAATGACGGCTAAATATATGCAAAAATGACGCATGTCAACGCTGGTAAGTGACTTACGTTGGTAAGTAACATACACTGAGAATTCGTGTGCGGAGAAAACCGGTATGTTAGTATTTGTTAGATGACTTGATATGTTAATGATTGAATGCGATAAGATGAGATAATATGTTTGTTTGAATTTAAATAAACTTCATAATACAGTTGGGAGTAACATGCTGCGTAATTGTTCATTACATGCATAACATATAGCATCAGCACCACCCCTCAATCGCCACCCTCGCCTGCCCTGTCACCGTGCCCGCGTCCTCCCATACGGCCCCGCTTGGCTGTCCTCCAGTGCAACAGGTGATGACGCTCTGAGAATGTAAAATGATCATGAGCGTGTCGTACTCGCCTCTAAGCTAGTGGAGTCAGCTGCACTTCTGGCTGTGTGCCCTCCGGTGCTCCGGGAGGGCACTGCTGGAAAGAACCTCCGGTGGTGTGCCCAAAAAAGCTGCGTTGAAGGACGGCCCCAGCCAGTCCGAAAAAAACTGGTCTACATCGTCCTGGGCCACGTCTCCCCCCGGATACATCTCAGACCCGTACGGACCCATGTTGTCTAGCACAGGTCGTCCGAGGTTGAAGCGCTCGAACGACCACAACTACAGCAGTAGGGGATAGCCCGCGAGGACTGAGTTCGCCTTGGTTCTCGAGCACGCATCGCACAGGCCGCAGTACGTCGCGGCAAGTGCGGCCGATCCCCAGCTGACCTGGGGGGCGTCGCCATCCGCGATCGCCCTCGCATGAGCGATGAGGCGCGCATCCACGGTGTTGCCGTGGCTGGTGGTGAAGAGCACCCAGCCAAATAGCCACAGCACGTACGCCTCCAAATGGCGCGAGACCTGGTAATCGTCCGCCTCTGGAGTCATGCGCTCCACCTGAATGCAAACAATATGTTATTAGTATGTAATAGTGCAAATAAGAGTTTCGAAGACACGATCGATTGTAAGACCACGTACCCGGTACTATGCGAGCCACCTCAGCGACGGCCCGTGGGTCTGACTCTCCAGGAAGATGTGGTGGTCATCGGCGGCACCCGGTGGAAGGACCCCCTCGAATCTGCCAAGCAGGTCAGCACGCCACTCGGTCGGGGCCTCCGGTAGGAAGGCAGTGCCTCCTGCGATCGGAAGGCCAAGAAGCAGGGACACATCCTTCAGGGTCAGCATCATCTCCCCGAATGGGAGGTGAAAAGTGTGCGTCTCGGGCCGCCAACAGTCCACCAAAGCCGTCAGCAGGGAACGGTCGAACGGGAAGCGTCGTGATCGCTCCACAGCCTAGTCCCCGCCCGCGGCCAAGGCGGGTCCATCCTCCTCCGAGGCCTGCACCATCCGAACGACTGGAGTGTAGTCGCCCAACGGTGGGGCGACTGCAATTAATCGCACAACAATTGGGAGATTTTTCAGGTGTCGCCGCTGGGTTGGGCGAAAGGCTCCAGTTGAAAAACCATTGGGCAACTGGAGCCTATTTTTGTAAAAAAATTTCTATAGGTATATTTCTGTAATTTCGAATAAAATATAGGTTATTCGTACAAATAATTCTTTATTAGGAACGTCGGCTTCGACTTCGGCTTCTTCATAAACTTTTTTCCGACCCTTTCCTTTCAGACATGTGTGAGTTATGGCTATAGCTTTTCTTAAATAAAAAACAGAACAACTTTCCTATAATCATTTTAAAGTGGTTTATTAGGAGTCTTTTTTAAAACGATTTAGTAGCATTCGGTTCATTCGCATAAGCACTTATGGTAAAACCAAAAGATATCAATCATAACCATAATCTATTAGCCGTAGCCCAAAAAACCCACTTTCATATATCTAGTCTCCCATATCAATAAGTGTCATTACGAAAGTTGACATACCTATGGAGCCAGACAATAAATTTCACCCACATCTCCCTCTCCCTCCCTCCCCTTCTCGGGGTGAGAACATAGTGGATATTTTTCGACCGTCCATCTGTTTTAATTTGGATCCTAATCAGAGCAAATTGTCAGATATTCAGAGGTTTTTGCCAAAATCGAAGCCAGATATTTTTTTTGCCGGATACAAAAACTGATTCAGAAAAACTACTATCCGATAGATACAAAACTATCTAGAAAATTAATCGAATAGTTACCGGATTATTACCTGGTTACTATCTGATAGAAACCCGAGCAAAAGCAATGTATTCGTATTGCTGTGCAGCCGTGCACCTTCTAACTTCTATCAGCTGTGCACCTAGTCGACTGAGGGCCTGTTCTTTTGGGCTTTTGAAATCGGCTTTTGGCTTTTGCTACAGTACCTAACTTTCAAATGGAGTATTTTCTCAAGACGGGGTCTACAAATTAAATGATCTACACGTTAAAAACTCAACATCTGTACCAGCCAAAAATCACAAATGAATATCTGTCTCTCCGTAATCTATATCATAAATAGCCAAAATTCAAAAATTTCAATCAAAAACCATAAGCCGCAGCTGAAAAGAACAGGCCCTGAGCTCCTCTCCGCCACTCCTTCCCTACCGCACTGCGGCTCCACTGCCTACCTCTCCTCCCCACCGCATGGTGCCACCGCCCGCCTCTACCCCACCGCATGGCGCCACCGCCGCCCGCCTCTCCTTTCCCACAGCACGGCACCGCCGCCTCTCCTATTGGATCTGAGCCGCATCTCCCTCCAATTGGTGGTTATCTCCGACGAGCTCAACAACAAAATAATTGGCTCGCTGAGGTGGTCATTGCAGTGCTAGTTTGGTTAGTAGTTGGGAGGTAGGCTACTAACTATATGTGATGAACCGATGATTATGTTGTACACTGGTACTTTCATGTGAACTAAGATATGATTCGTTAGATCACAGCTAGCCATGGCTCATACACTACTACAGAAAAGGTCATCACAGACGGTTCGAAATCGTCATCACAGACAGTTTTGTGAACCGTCTGTATTTATGGGTCAGTGATAATCGACGGTCATCACAGACGGTTTTTGAACCGTCTGTGATTATCAGATATCACAGACGGTTTTGAGTTAAAAACCGTCTGTGATAGCTGATAATCACAGACGATTTTGAGTTAAAAACCGTCTATGATAGCTGATAATCACAGACGGTTTTGAGTTAAAAACCGTCTATGATAGCTGATAATCACAGACGGTTTGGAGTTAAAAACCGTCTGTGATATCTGATAATCACAGACGGTTTTGAGTTAAAAATCGTCTGTGATAGCTGATAATCACAGACAGTTTTGAGTTAAAAACCGTCTGTGATTATCAGCTATCACAGACGGTTTTTAACTCAAAACCGTCTGTGATATTCCCTTCAACCCCTAAATATATTTCTGTTTATTAGCTAGCCTCAGGAAATGCTAGCCATGCCCTCTGAAACAAGCAGATAATCACAGACATAAAACATATACAATTCACACATCTCATTTCATTTCAGATACATTTCACATCTCAATTCATTTCACAGACATAAAACATCCAATTGACAACGCACTTCATTTCACAAACATAAAGCATCCATTTCGCAAATCAATTCATTGAGTTGAAATAAAATATCCATTAACAAATACACAATTGTAAAAGATCTACACTGTATTTGCACTTAGAATTACAATAAAAAATCATTCTGGGCAGTGGAACTCTCCATCTGATCTTACGACTTTTGACCACAAAAACCAAATGAGCTCTCCTCGAATTTTTGCAAAATCCGGCTGTGTCAATGCAGATGTAGAGATGGACGCAGCCTGTCGATAGGAATATCAACGCGCGCATATATAAAACTTGACATGTATGAAATAAATGTGGGAAGATTGACAAACCTTAGAATTAGTGATCTTGGTGGAATCGAGGAGTAGTCTCATATGGTGGCACATGTAGTATCCACACGTGTTGCCCGGCTCCTGCTGGTGGCACTGCAAAAAATATAATGTGTTAAATCAAGTGGCATTACTACTATGTGTTGTATATGATTAATTAATGTGTAGCTAGCGAATACCCGAAACTTGCGATCATGTTTCAAGGCCTTGGTCCCTGTCGTCGAGTCACGTGTTTGTTGAACGTATGTGGCGAACGACCTTCGTTATTCGAAAAATTTAGATTAGTTATTCGGAAGGAAAGAAAGAGTACAATGTACAATGTACGTACCTATCGAGTATTCGGGCGATAGCTGTATACTTGGATTTGTTCTTACTTAGAGAATCAAGGTATATAGCCTTGTTCCATTTTGGTATAATTACAATTAAAATCCAATGGAATTTCTCATTGTATGGCATAAGAACAAATTCCTTATCTTGGTGAGCCAGCAGTGCTTTTGTAATATAGTCCTCGACGAAGGATGCATTCTCGATGATGGTATCAATGGCGACCAAGCGTGGGTCCAGGAAACCAATTTGTGATTTCGATGATCTAGCTTCGGTCAGCATGAATCTATATATAACATAGGAAAGCAACAAATTGTGACATATATTGGTATTACGTGAACAGAGACTGTGATTGTACAGACTTACAGCGTCCAGCATCGAACGAGTGAGGCGTCGAGAGCGTTGAGCGTGAAAAGTTCAAATATATCGTCAAAGGTCACCGCGAAGACACAGTCCTGAGCTTCGTGCAAGAAATGTTCCGGCTTGAATTTGACAGTGATACCTGAGCGCCGTTCTGCCTCTGGCTTATTGGACTCTTCCATATACCAAAGGTGGAATCTTTGGCAACCAAGTCCTAGTTTTTGGAGCTCTTCCTGGACTACCATCGGCTGAGCTAGCACGAATTTGCGGGCCAATGGCATGGACGGGAAATCGTCATCATCCTTCGTCTTTGATTTGCCCTGGCCACTGCCTGGATTGTGGGTCGACTTTATGCTAGTCGACTGTAATGGTATAGACGGTGCAAGTTGCTCTGGCGAGAATAGCACCCATGGAGATAGCACCGGTGTAGGTAGTTGTGGTTCGCACTGCCCGTGTGGAGATGGCACCAGTGCAAGTTGCTGTGGTTCGCACTGCACTTCTGGTCCTGCCACCGGTGAAGAAGCCTCCAGGGAGATGTCGGTTTTGGGCCACTGGATGAATGTTCCAATGGCCTGTCCTAGATTCACGATCTCGTCGTTGGGGGGCTTCGGTAGCGGGACCACCTCAAAATTGGCATACACACCATCCACATTAACTTTTGCGAAGCCTGGTGCTAAAGCTTGACCGTGCACCATGGCCCCGATACCAGACGAATATGCCTGGCCCCAAGCAGCGTACAAGGGAATGGAGCCATATCTTACTTGGAGCCTGCACGTCGTAGGCTCCTACATAACGATACAAAATTAGCTACTCGAATAGGCCTACCAATGGAGCAAGCATTCGAGAGGTAATAATTATTACCAGGATGTCGTCCACAGGAAATTTGGACTGGGTTTGCGTCGGATTGGACGCGCAGCTACTCAGATGGTTGTGCGGGCTAGCTAGCACAGGAGCGGCGGTGGCGGCCTGCTGACTTTTTGTTTGTTTCCGCACCTCATCTCTGATTACATCAGCCATCTGAGCTAATAGCTCCTCTCTAAGAGATTCCTTGATCTCTTCTCGTAGCTGTGCGTCACGCTCGGCTTTGTTTCTCTTCCTGTGCCGATACATGTCGGAGTCATCTTGGAAACCATGTTTCCAAGGAACGTAAAGCCCAAGGCCTCTCGTACGGCCCGGGTGCTCCTTGTTTCCCAGGGCCACGGAGAGCATATCATTCTCCCTTGTTCCCTGAAATGATCCCAGGGTAGATTGAAAACTCAGCTCTTCCTGCAAGAGCACGACATGTCATTTCAATTCGTACGAAGTTGTGGAGTAATTACAAGCTACGTAGTTCGATCGATATCTTACCAGGCGCTCGGTCACTTGCTGGTCTGAAGGGTTTCGAAAGGTGACGTCCCCTGATGTCGTTGTAGATGACCTTGCTCTAATCCAATTTCGAGCGCGGTCATCCAGGATATTGGAAAACGGCGGGGCGATGTCCTGTGCAGCTGCCAGCTCATCCTCCTTCATCCACTGCGAGATTTTACCCGCATACCCAGCTGTGCCAAGTCTGTGAGGGTGTGTATTTTTTGCCTGGAGGGCCTTGTGCGCCACACTTGTACTTTTGAAATCTTCGGTCGTTTTCATCGCCTTGAACTCTTCCCATTGTGGTTCCAGGAATGGGTATTTATGAACAGGCGTTTCGTCCGTCTCCACGTATTTCTTGACAAGCGTGCTCTTGAAGTTCTTCCATACTTTGCACGCCGCTTTGTAGGTTTGTTGTTGCACAGCGTCCAGGTGTTCTTCTGGGAACTCGAACGATGCCAAAATTTCGGTCCACAGCTCACGTTTCTGAGTGTCAGGCACGTTCTTCCACAAATTGTATGTGATCTCAATTTGTTCTTGTGCAACTACTCCGACCATGGTTCGGAATGCGTTTACTGCTTTTTGAGGAAGGATAGGGACCCCAGATGCATTCACCGCTGTGATGATCTGTCGGCCCTCAGGCTTCTTTGATAGCCCTCTTCCTTGGCGTCTTGATGTTGGAGCGGACGCCTCCGGCGATGATGTTGAAGAATGCGCGGGTGACATGTTGCTCATTTTGTGGGTCTATTAAGATAAGATGAGAAAGTAATCATATTGAATTGCAAGACAAGAGAGGAGTAGAGGGGAGGGGGAGAAGGGAGGGGTGATATGGACATAGAGAGGGGGTGATGTACCTATCTTACCAATGTACCAATGTATCAAGTCCTTCTTTTTCCCGCAAAATTCAAGTCAATTTTATTACAAAAGTGCAAAAAAAAGACATTCCAGATTCTTCGGTGAGCAGCCGACATAGCCGACTTCTTCGGTGAGCGACTATCCATCTGCTTCTTCCCACTCCTTCTCTTCATCTCTGGTCTCCGGATCACGTACGCCAGTAGCGATGATTCATCTAACTGAATGCATAGTACGAGTTTCTCGACCCATCGGTACTGAATGCATCTATGCGGACACCGCTGTTCTGGTTAGTGCTCTTGACATCCTGAGACTGCGTATAGAATGTGTACCCATTTATGTCATATCCTTGCCATGTCACAACTGTAAATGTCGGCCCTTTTGCCAACCATGTCAGCGTCTCACTCGGCGAGCTCCTAGCGATTTGCTCCTTCAACCATTGGTTGAACCGACGGTTGTGTTGCCTCATGATCCAAACATCCGGCCGCTCCGGATTCTGTTGCCGAAGCACACCCTTGTGCTGGTCCACATAAGGCGCCACTTCAGTCATGTGTTGCAACACCGTGAAATGGGCTTGATTATACATGTCCATATCTGGAGTGATTGCTTTCCTTCCGATAGTTCCGAGACCCTTCAGCCTCCCCTCATGACGAGATTGAGGGACACCTATCGGCTGAATCTGAGCCATATAATCGACACAAAACTCAATGACCTCTTCGCTTGCATAACCTTCGACGATGCTGCCCTCCGGCCGAGAACGATTCCGTACGTAGGACTTGAGAATTCCCATGAACCTCTCAAATGGGTACATGCTACGTAGGAATACGGGCCCGCACATTTTTATCTCCCACACAACGTGAACAATGAGATGACCATGATATCGAAAAACGAAGGAGGGAAATACATTTCAAGGTGACATAGAGTCATCACCACCTCGTCCTGCAGAGCATCTAGTCCTTCGGGATTGATGACCTTCTGAGCAACTGTGTTAAAGAAATAACATAGCCTCATGATTGTCTCTCGGACTTTGATCGGCAAAATATTTCTAATTGCAATAGGGAGCATCTGTGTCATCAGCACATGACAATCATGAGACTTCATGCCATTTAACTTCAAATCTTGCATCGAAACAAGTTTCTTCACGTTGCCGGAGTAACCAGACGGAACTTTGACACCATGCAAGCACTGGCACAGTTCTATTTTCTCAGCCTTGGACAGAGTGTAACACACAGGGGGAAGGTACGTTCGTCCATTATCAGTGCATGTCGGTGCTAACTCAGGCCTGATGTCCATGTCAGCCAAGTCAAGCCGTGCGTTGACGCCGTCCTTTGTTTTATCACGGATGTTCAGTAAGAGACCAATCAAGCTGTCGCACACATTCTTTTCTACGTGCATGACGTCGATGCAGTGCCGAACATCTAGGTACTCCCAATAAGGTAAGTCCCAAAATATTGATCTCTTCTTCCAGGTGCTCTTCTCATGAGCCCTCAATTTACGTCCCTTTCCTAGGACAACATCTAAATCCTTAACCATATCATAAACCTCGCGTCCCCTTAAATGCCTTGGAGCTGAACCGTCTTCCTTCTCTCCGTCAAATTGTTTCTTCATCTTGCGGTATGGGTGAGCCCTCCGAAGGACCGGCGGTGACGCATGTAGACGGTTTTGCGTGTCTCAGCCACACACTCTCGGTACCATCTAAACAGTGAGTACAAGCTTTGGCACCTTTTATACTATGGCCCGATAGGTTACCAAGGGCAGGATAATCATTTATGGTGCAGAACAATAAGGAGCGCAGAGTGAAGTTCTCTCGTTTGTATGCATCCCATACCTGTACCCCTTCGTTCCACAGTACTTTTAGATCTTCCACCAACGGTGCTAGGAACACATCGATATCATTCCCAGGTTGTTTTGGCCCTTGGATAAGTATCGACAGCAAAATGTACTTTCGCTTCATACACAACCAAGGAGGAAGGTTATAGATGCAGAGAGTCACGGGCCATGTGCTATGTCGGCTGCTCATGCTACTGAATGGATTCATTCCATCTGTACTCAGTCCAAACCTTATATTCCTTGGTTCTGCACCGAACTCTGCAAAACTCCTATCGATGTTTCTCCACTGCGCGGAATCAGCAAGGTGTCTTAGCATTCCATCCTTCTTGCGCTCCTCCGAGTGCCAACGCAGCAGTTTTGCCTCCTTTGGATTTGCATAAAACCTTTTCAAACGGGGAATTATAGGAAAATACCATGCCACCTTAGCAGGAGGTCCTTTCTTCGCCTCTGTTCCCTCTCCATCATCTGATTGATTGTTACGTTTATATCGGGATGTGTTGCACACCGGACATACATGCATGTTTGCATACTCTTTACGGTAGAGGATACAGTCGTTCGGGCATGCATGTATTCTTTCTACTTCCATTCCCAACGGACAAAGAACCTTCTTGGCTTTATACGTGGTTTTAGGCAACTCATTTCCCTCCGGAAGCATGTCCGCTAAAAGACCTAGCAGCGCCGTGAAACTCTTGTCGGACCAACCGTTGCTTGCCTTCAATTTCAACAGTTCAAGCACGCCCGACAACCTCGTGTACTTGCAGCCCGTGTACAAAGGTTTCTCTGAGTCCTCCATCAAGCCACGGAATTTAACATACTCTCTCTCATCATAGTTCTCTTCTACATCGTGAAGCATCTGATCCAGATTATCATCGTGCAACCTATCCGAATCCGAGCCACAATCGACATCAGCCGGCGGCATGTCATTCACTTCACCTGCGATGTCATCCGGGGGCATATCATTCACTTCACCGGCGATGTCATCCGGCGGCATATGATCATTCACTTCGCCATGACTGGTCCAACACGTATAATCCTTTTTGAAACCCCTCCGAATCAAGTACGCTTCAATTTGCCCTCGGTTCTTAAACATCTTCAAATTCTCGCAGTCAGTGCATGGACAGCATATATATTCCACCCCCTTATTCAACATATCCTCCTCGGCGGCTCTTATAAAAGCAGAAACGCCATTAATGTACTCTTCACTCACACGGCTCGCGGCATACATCCAGCTTCGGTCCTACGTTACGTACATATATAACAACTTAGTATTAAAATCTAGAATAACTAAATATACCTACATATATACCGGCCACATTTATTATATTGAGACTTAATTTCCTAGCTCAATTCATATTACAAACACAATAGTTATTATATAACCAACAATTTTGCAAATTAATTAACCATCTTCAATAACCACTCATGGATTACTTACACCTAAATTGTAATGCAATTAAAAATAAATAAATTTCATTACTAACCATATCTACAGCAACCAGGAAAGTCTGAATCTTAATTCAAAGCTCAATCTCTGCCTCTTCCCACCAAATTAACTGGCCTGAAATCGCCTAGCTTCCTCCCGAGTGAAAAAGTGCGCAGTAGTGGCTAGATCTGGATCGAAATGAAGACGATGCGGTCTGAGCAGCGCAATAAATGCCTTAGTCATTATCACAGACGGTTTTTAACTAAAAACCGTCTGTGATAACCAGTTATGACAGACGGTTTTTTATTAAAAACCGTCTGTGATAAATTATCACAGACGGTTTTTTTATAAAAAACCGTCTGTGATAAGCTTCATACCAGAACGCTTCGCGCGTGTTTCGATGCCAGAACGCTTCGTGTTTCGATCATCTAATTAACGTCTCTCGATCGTTATACGAAGTGTCTATATCATTCATGTTTGGGTATACGAACCGTTTGTGCTAAAGGTTAAATATGCGCTCCTAATCCAAGTCTCTAGCTTCTACGTACGTACAATACAATATACAATTAATACAACATGGCTTCTACTACTGTTCTTGTGATCATCTCCTTCCTCTCATCTGTTCATCATGAATTGTTCGGTCGGAACCTTACACAGGCGGCCAGCAATTTGCATCTGGAGCAGCTTCTCCGCACCCGCCCTGCTCTCCTTCCCCGACTTTCTTGCATCCCGTCAGCTTGACCTGATCCTCCGCCGTCGACGGAGGCGTCTCGCTGCCGCTCAAGAAAGGGAAACAGCCCTCGCCCTGGTTCTTCTCCACAATGTGCGCAATGCGGAAGAAGCTCTACACGCATTGCAGAGACTGATGGAAAGGCTTGCCGATCAAGCAGAAACGGCAGATTCTGAGGAATCTTTTCATGCTATCCTCTACGACATTATGGATGCTGCTGATCATTTGCCCAGGCTGCACGAGGAAGTGCTGAGGACAAGGGCAATCTTAACGGCGTTCGAGAATTTAGCGGCTGATCCTCCAAGTCCCCAAGTTGAAGAAGAAGCTTACGAAGCCCAAAAGAATACAATCTGGGAAACTCTTTACCTGTGCGACTTTTGTAATAAATTTGCCTCTAATTGAAATAAATAAATTTTCCTTTAATTTGTGATCTCTTGTCTCAGTAGTTCTGTAGTTAAGTTATTAGAAGCAATGTGTACTTATATATTAACCTCTGATCTAGAATATGACAGACAAAGGGACATCACAGCCGGTTCTTGTGAAAAACCGTCTGTGAACATTCCCAGACGGTTCTTAACAACAACCGGCTGTGATAGTCGACACAACACAGACGGTTTTTAATAAAAACCCGTCTGTGATAATCCCAGATTATCACAGGCGGTTTTTAATAAAAACCGTCTGTGATATTCCAGTATCACAGACGGTTCAGCGGTAAGAACCGTCTGTGATACTCCTTTTTCCCGCCACAAATACCACAGATGGCCTTCAAATTAAAACCGTCTGTAATAGTTTACATTACAGACGGTTTCACAAAACCGTCTGTGATTTGCCGTCTACTATTAGCCTTTCTGTAGTAGTGATAGGCCTTAGCTCCATGAGCTATCAATTCAATTCCTTAGTTATTTAATGTCTTTAGTGGTTCGATCTTGTATAAATTATTGAAGTATGAACCAACATGCATGATGCATGTAACTAGGTATAGTTACATTTTGTCTCTGTAGATAGGCATATATATAAGAAACATGCATGCCAAAGCTCCCTAAGTACTTTGACATTGCAAATGTGCTTTCTCTAAAAAAAGGCTAAATTTCTAAAATATTGTCATTTGCCTCTTTTAAGGCCAGTTACGTTCTTTTGAACAAAGCTGAGTTTCAACTTGATAGAAAGCAATAATCCGGGTAAACATCCCCTTGTCAAGCTGGGCAGCTGGCACAGGTTGAGTATATATGACAAGCTGAGTTTCATATGACCAGCAATATATGCCTGTGCCTGTGCTCAGTTTCAACTTGATATAAAAGCGGGATCTGAATAACTCCGACCATTTTATGGTGCCTTCAATTTTATTAGTGTAGACCATGCATGGTATAAATAGCGAAATGTTGCTACATGTCCATACCTAGACACATACAGTGAGGTATGCGTAGAATAAATTTTGTATCTTGTGTATACACATACAGAGAGGTATGCACAGAATAAATTTTGTATCCATTATTGTGTAGACACATTCTTACACAGAAATGTTGGATTCTTCTTCCTTATTTCTCCTTTTATGATAGATGTTATATAACGACACAACCAGTGGCTGCATTGAAGTGCAAGTTGGTATCTAGGAAACAATTCACCGATTGCCCCACTTACAACTTTTGTTTACTAACTTCATGTCCTCATGTCATTTTCAAATTTCAGATTCGAAGGAGAAGATAGCATCACTTGTTGATGAGTTGGTTTTGGAGCTGGATGATAAAGAATGGGCTAATACAAACATAAATGAGAAGGTTTGATCATTCTACCCCACTGATTTATGAATCACCTGTTGTCAATTTGTCATATATACATGCTTGTCATATGAATGAGAATGAAAGATATTTCTAGTTGTTATATACTAGACAGTTGCTTTGGGTACTTCTACTCTTCTAGTAACATTATTAAGATTCGTAAAGAGGAAATACACAAAAGGGCTATACCCTGGTCTCTTTGAATTATACTTTATAATCATAACTTCCTTTTTACAAATATATGATGATAAAGGACAACGGTAAAATTGACATCACAATGAATTTGGAAAGTAAAAGACGACACTTGTTTTGTGACAGAAGGCAGGCAGTACTATATTGTCCGTTAAAAAGTAAAAGCAGCAGTTGCAAATGTATAAATCTAACCTTTGATTTTACACTGTTGTTTGTGTGCCATCTCTAATTCATATTTACGCTTCCACTGTACTGTAGAGATGGGTCCATTTTCACTTTGATGTGAGGCCGGCATCAAGGATTACTCTCTCATCAGAAACCTGCAATGCAAGGAATGTCTCTCATCAGAAACCTGCAATGCAAGGAATGTCAATAGAAAATCTGATGGGGGTAATAAAGTCAACATTTCTCTCTTTTTTGCCCTTTGGAAAGGAACATCCTTTTTCATTTCAAAACCAACAAAGTAAACACATCCAGGGTTACTGGCTAACATTATAAGAGCATGTCCAGCATCCTTATTAAGTTGGTTCATTGTGCTTATAAATAAGCTAACTTACAAGGCAAGCCCTGAAAGATTTTTAGATCAACTTGAAGGAATACGCGTACGCTACACTAGCACAGAATAAAATTTTCTACCGCGTAAACCAGGAAGCCATGCAAGTAAGAGATCATAGATCGTTACCACTAGACGCGCAGTGCAGCGGAAGTATCGTTGATGCAGCCGATTCAACGAAGCGCGCGTCGATGCAGCAGTAGTAGTCGAACGTTCTCCGTCCAACCGACTCCTCCTCGTGATCGTCCCGCTTAGCGCCGCAGTCACAGCAGCGCCTCTATTGAAGTCCACACGTCCGGGATGGAACGCCGTGCGTTGGTGTGCTAGCACCGCGCGCCCGGCTAGGGTTTCGGGATACGGCCGAGGGGAGGTGGCGGCTAGGGTTTTCAGTACACACGTCTGCCTACCAGCAGCCCCGCCTCCTCATATTTATAGAGCATGCTAATGGGCTTCCACGATGTAGGCCCATTAGAACCCTAATCCCATTTAGCCATATAAAATTGAATTGTTTATGATTGCCTCTTGGGCACATCACTAACAATCTCCCACTTGCACTAGAGACAATCATATAGGCAAGCTTTCCAATTCCAACCCCTTAAGTGTGTGACCCGTTAGGTTCATGTGTAAACAGCCATGACCCGAAAACCCTTTTCAAGCCATAAGTCAATAGTGGCACCTAGCAGGGCATATTGACTCCCGAATACACATAAAGATCATATCGGCTAAACCTTGATATACTCACACTTGGATCCCTTTGCCACATGATACCAGTCGAACTTAGGCGAGATTCGTGCCACCCTTGTGATAGCTCAACCATTCACTCGATCTTGTGGTGGATTACAACTCATGACTAACCCTTTAGTCACATTGTGATTAACTCTTTAATCACCTTGGCATGGCCATGCACTTCCCTAATCCAACCACATCGAGGGGCCCAGAGATGTCTCTCCTGTTATGTAGGAGGGGCAAATTCCATCTTAATCCGCTCACATCTCATTCCATGTTTCATGATACACCTGAAGACCACTTTTATAGCTACCCAGTTACGGAGTAGTGTTTGGCTGCCCCAAAGCGCACCACTACACATAGTGAGAAACAATGGCGATTTCAGGTCGAAGGATCCAGTAGGTATACCACTCGAGATCGCTTGATGACACATATTAACATAACAATCCCAGCAACATCTCGGAGTGGGTCAATCCAACACCATGTTCTCTAACATGTGTCCACATTATTGATTTGATATTCCTATATCCATGATCCGTGAAACATGATCATCAATCAATACATGTGCTAGTCCATAAATCATTGTTGTCCCACGTAATGACATAAGACTAGGGATCTTTAGAATAACATTAAATAAAACAAAGAGTTTCACGAACAAGTCACATACTTGCCAATCAATGCATACAATCATTATTCAAGGAAACAAATAACACCTTATTCAAAATTTCATAAACATAGACTTTATACAATTATCTCCCACTCACACTAGAGTCAATCATGTAAGTATCTAATACCCATTGCTCTTATGTGTGCCTCATGCTTTGGCTGTGGAAGAGGCTTTGTCAATGGATCAGCAATATTTAAATCCGTGTGCACTTTGCATATCTTAACATCACCTCTATCAACAATCTCGCGAATGAGGTGAAAACACCGAAGTATGTGCTTAGATTTTTGATGCGATCTAGGCTCCTTGGCTTGCGCAATGGCTCCATTATTATCACAATAGAGACTCATTGGACTGGAAGCACTAGAGACCACACCTAGTTCAGAGATGAACTTCTTTATCCAAACAGCCTCCTTTGCAGCTTCGGAAGCCGCGATGTACTCAGCCTCCGTTGTAGAATCAGCAGCCGTCTCTTGCTTGGAACTTTTCCAGCTCACCACTCCTCCATTAAGACAAAACACAAACCCAGACTGCGATCGAAAATCATCTTTATCGGTTTGGAAGCTAGCATCAGTGTAACCATTTACGACTAGCTCTTCCTCACCTCCATAAACAAGGAACGCATCCCTAGTCCTTCTCAAGTATTTCAGGATATTCTTTACAGCTACCCAGTGACTTTCACCTGGATCTGACTGATATCTGCTCGTAACACTTAGAGCATATGAAACATCTGGGCGTGTACAAAGCATGGCATACATGATAGACCCAATTGCGGAAGCATATGGAATCTTACTCATCCGGTCTTGCTCATCTGATGTCGAAGGACATTGAGTCTTGCTAAGACTAATACCATGTGATATGGGCAAGAAACCCTTCTTGGAATCCTGCATGTTGAACCGCTTCAACACTTTATCAATGTACGTATCTTGGCTTAATCCAATTAGCCTTTTAGTTCTATCTCTATAGATCTTTATGCCCAAAATATATGCTGCATCTCCTAAATCTTTCACAGAGAAACTATTTCTTAATGAAGACTTAATAGATTCAAGCATAGGAATATCATTTCCGATCAATAATATGTCATCAACATATAGGATCAGAAAAACAAGTGCGCTCCCACTAGCCTTTTTGTAAACACAAGGCTCTTCTTCATTCTTGATGAAGCCAAACCCTTTGACTACCTCATCAAAACGAATGTTCCAACTCCGAGAAGCTTTCTTCAGTCCGTAGAAAGATCTCTGAAGCTTGCATATTTTTCTAGTATTTTGGGGATCAACAAAACCCTCAGGTTGTGTCATGTACACATCCTCACTTAGGTTCCCATTTAGGAAAGCCGTTTTGACATCCATCTGCCATATCTCATAATCGAAATATGCAGCAATAGCTAGAATGATCCGGACAGACTTAAGCATAGCGACGGGCGAGAAGGTTTCATCATAATCAACACCTTGAATCTGTTTGAAACCCTTCGCCACCAATCGTGCTTTATAGATATGAATGTTTCCATCCATGTCTATCTTTTTCTTAAAAACCCACTTGCACTCAATGGTTTTTACACCATCGGGTGGATCAATTAAGTTCCAAACCTGATTATCATACATGGATTGAATTTCGGATCTCATGGCATCATGCCATTTCTCAGAGTCTGGGCCCATCATCGCTTCTTCATAATTCTTAGGCTCATCATTGTCTAACAATAAAATGTCATGCCGATACCTTATTGGCAGTTGACGTAGCCTTTCAGACCTACGTGGGGCTGATGCCTCTTCCACAGGTTGTACAACATCTTGTACACTCTGTAGAGCTTCAGTAGGAGCTGAAACATTTTCTGATGTCTCTCGAATTTCTTCAAGACTCACCTGGCTCCCACTAACTCCTTTTGAGAGAAACTCTTTCTCCAAAAAGACACCATTTCGGGCAACAAACACTTTGTTTTCATCCCTTTTATAAAAATAATATCCTTTAGTTTCCTTAGGATACCCCACAAAGAAGCATTTATCAGATTTAGGTGTGAGCTTGTCAGACGTCAAACGTTTTACATATGCTTCACATCCCCATATTTTGAGAAAAGACAACCCGGGACGCTTCCCAGTCCATATCTCATATGGTGTCTTCTCTACAGCTTTTGATGGAACCCTATTTAATGTGAACGCAGCTGTTTCTAGAGTATACCCCCAAAAAGACAATGGCAGATAAGATTGGCTCATCATTGACCGAACCATGTCCAACAAGGTCCGATTCCGTCGTTCAGACACCCCATTCCATTGAGGTGTTCCTGGCGGAGTCAGCTGTGGAACAATTCCGCATTGCTTCAGATGATTACCAAACTCATGGCTCAAATATTCACCTCCACGATCTGATCGCAAAGTTTTAATTGTCTTGCCAAGTTGATTTTGTACCTCATTCTGAAATTCCTTGAACTTTTCAAATGATTCAGACTTATGCCTCATTAGGTAGATGTATCCATATCTACTAAAGTCATCGGTAAAGGTTATGAAGTAATGAAAACCACCTCTGGCAGTTGAACTCATTGGTCCACATACATCTGAATGTACTAAGGCCAACAAGTCATTTGCCCTCTCACCTATACCAGTGAAGGGTGTTTTAGTCATTTTGCCAAGTAAACAAGACTCGCATGTTTCAAATGATTCAAAATCAAATGAGTTTAGAAGGCCATCTTTATGGAGCTTCATCATGCGCTTATCATTTATGTGACCCAAACGACAATGCCAGATATAAGTGGGATTCAAATCATTAGGCCGAAGCCTCTTAGCATTAATGTTATAGATAGGCACATCCTCAAGATTTAAAACATATAATCCATTTATCAATGGAGCAAGACCATAAAGCATATCATTCAAATAAATTGAACAACAATTGTTCTTTATTCTGAACTCATAACCTTCTGCTCCCAAACATGAAGCAGAAATAATGTTTTTGCTTAAGGCAGGAACATAATAACAATTATTTAATTCCAAAACTAATCCTGAGGGTAAAGATAATGGTAAAGTGCCGATAGCTAACGCAGCAACTCTTGCTCCATTGCCCACACGAAGATCGACCTCGCCTCTTGCCAAACTCCTACTCCTTGTCAGCCCCTGCATCGAATTGCAAATATGAGCAACCGATCCGGTATCAAATACCCAAGAACTAACATGAGATGTAGCAAGATTTATTTCTATAACATTTATACCTGAAGTAGAAGTCTTACTTCCTTTCTTCTTTTCTAGTTCTGCCAAGTACTTCTTGCAGTTTCTTTTCCAATGTCCAGTCCCTTGGCAATGATAGCAAATGGTTTCAGGTGTAGCACCAATCTTGAGCTTCTGAAGCTTAGATTTGATACTCGAGATCTCATCTTGAGTTTTACCCTTGCCCTTTCCTTTGCTCAAAGCCTTATATTCTTCTTTTTGAATTTGGTAGTCTTCTGAACCATCATCACATGATTAGAGCTTTTCTTAATGCTCTCCTCTGCTGACTTAAGCATCCCATGCAACTCGGTCATTGACTTCTCCATGCCATTCATATGAAAATTCAAAATGACTGGCTCAAAGCTCGGAGGGAGCGACTGGAGAATCACATCAGTAGCCAACTCTTGGCTAAGAGGAAAACCAAGTTTTTCCAAACTCTCAATGTAACCAATCATCTTGATCACATGAGGGCTGACCGGATTTCCTTCAGCTAACTTGCACGCAAACAATGACTTAGAGGTGTTGTACCTTTCAGCCCTTGCCTGGTTCTCAAACATGCCTTTAAGACCCACAATCATATTGTAGGCATCCGTGTTCTCATATTGCTTCTGAAGCTCAGAGGTCATGGTGACAAGCATGAGACAGCTAACATCCAGTGAGTCATTACAATGTTTGTCATACTCATTCTTTTGAGCACGAGTAGCATCTTCAGCTGGTTCATCTGGATATGGACCCTCTAGAACATATTCCTTCTTTTCTTGCTTGAGAACGATTCTCAAGTTGCGATACCAATCAATGAAGTTTGTTCCATTTAATTTTTCTTTCTCAAGAATAGATCGCAGGTTAAAACTGGGTGTGGAGGAAGTAGATGGCGGCATTGTCTACAACATAAAATATATGCAAAAATTCAGCGCTATGTTTATGTGAATACTTCCATTAAACAATTTAACAAAAGATACTTCCACTATATGATTAAAATCAAATACCCTCTAATAACATATAGTGAGTCAAGATCCATATTTCACTAAGCCCTAGTGAGCTTTGGCATCACCGCTAGAAACCTAGTGACGTAGGTAAGCAACGCTTGCTAATCACATCTTATGTAACTCTTGTTTGTTGGGTGGCATCCAATGCCCCGGCTCCCAACACCATGCCCCAAGGCCCAAATCCAATTTGATAGCCTTGTCAAGTAAACCAACACTATGCATGTGGATGTCCAACATCCATCCTATTAGATCAAGATAGTTGATGGTACTCTGCTTTGGCAGACCTACCAAACAATGATCGTAATTCTTATAGGCGCAGCAATTGGAAGGGCATCAAATAAATTCTTAATTTTTCTGAGGGAAGCTATTCTGTCATGAAAAATACATCCTCTATAGGTATGGCATGAAAGAATAGTATGACAGGAAATAAACATCACATGCATATAATCACATTATACTGTGAATGGTATGGCCTTTTGAAACGTAGTGATCGCCATCGCCATGGTTCCACGGTGATATCATTTGCCACACTTCCTGTCCTCTTTTATCACCATGCTTGAAGCCTCCATGGTAAAGAACCAAACTATTACAACTAATAGCTAGCAAATGAATTACATGAGGAGCGCAAGCATCACAAGTCGACACGCAGGTCGTTATACAATTAAAGAACAGCCTCAACCCAGCTGTGATTAATACGACACACAGGCCGCCAAAACACACATGCATCACATATACATCTATGCCATACCATTCACATCATCCCCTGCAAAAACAAGTTAAGCGTAGAACGCAATCTACCGCCTTGACATGAATGTGTTTGTATAACAATCTATGCGTGTACGAGGGGGAGCCGCCCCCCGCGGGTTTCAGGGCAACGCCCTGAAAACCTCACGGAATTACATAGATTGCATCTATGAAATCGCTATGAAAATCTCATCGGGCCGATCAAATCAACCCAAATCCGAGTCATTCAAAATGTCTCAATTTTCATTAGATCAATCACATTGATCATCGCGATCGGTATACTTGAGGAGACCGCAACACAAGACCTCGATCTGTTGGCTCGATCTACTGACTGTGCGTGCAGTTAGCCCCGATGGTGTTTCCAGCCGGTAGGGGCAATTAGCGCGTACATCAAAGAAGGAGCACGAACTAATCTTTTTGGCCACATGATGCTATCAACTCATACCTATGTCAACCCCTTATGACCGATTGATCTAATCAACCCGTGTACCGAAAGATCCATCACATGAACCTAGCATAAGAACAGTAATAGATCGCATCTACTACAAACAACATATCAACCATATGCGACCAATCCAGATCGAAAACTACACAGGATGGCTCTGATACCACTGAAGGAATACGCGTACGCTACACTAGCACAGAATAAAATTTTCTACCGCGTAAACCAGGAAGCCATGCAAGTAAGAGATCACAGATCGTTACCACTAGACGCGCAGTGCAGCGGAAGTATCGTTGATGCAGCCGATTCAACGAAGCGCGCGTCGATGCAGCAGTAGTAGTCGAACGTTCTCCGTCCAACCGACTCCTCCTCGTGATCGTCCCGCTTAGCGCCGCAGTCACAGCAGCGCCTCTATCGAAGTCCACACGTCCGGGATGGAACGCCGTGCGCTGGTGTGCTAGCACCGCGCGCCCGGCTGGGGTTTCGGGATACGGCCGAGGGGAGGTGGTGGCTAGGGTTTTCAGTACACACGTCTGCCTACCAGCAGCCCCGCCTCCTCGTATTTATAGAGCATGCTAATGGGCTTCCACGATGTAGGCCCATTAGAACCCTAATCCCATTTAGCCATATAAAACCGAATTGTTTATGATTGCCTCTTGGGCACATCACTAACACAACTAGCTATAAGCCCATACGGACTTGTAAGCTCCATAGCCCATCCCCCACTGGTTTCAGGTTTTCCGTGAATGGGATGCTTATGCTTAAAGTTTAACCAAAGAAATAAGCCATTACTTGCTCCTTTCTGGACTTATTTTTGTACTAATTAAAAACTCAAAGCTTAAAGAATGCTAAATTGGCTCTAAAGTTTGGCCCACACATGCAGCTATGCAAGTGCTGTGCCAACAATGAGAATATTGTAAACTGAAAATAAAATAAAACGATGATGTTTCTTATTGCTAACTGTATGCTGATTCTTATTGCAACAAACTTTCGTAGCTAAAGGTTGTTTCCAAATATTGAAAATGCATACTTTCCCCCAACCTTAGTAGTTGTTTCAGTTCATTGTGCTTAGTGTAAGCTTTGCATACAAGGGCATAGTACTACATCAACAAAAGAGTTAAGTATCAGATGTTACTATGTCTGTCTCCATCATCTCTTCAATATTCTGAATTTCTGATCTCAGTAATAAAACTCTGGTCCCTCAAGTTTCCAGTAAGGGCCCAAAACACCCCTGGGATGACATGTCTTGCCATGTGCTCATGCTTATTTGAAAAAGCTAATTCCGCTAGGGGTATTTTTACTGTAGTTCTTTAGTTAGGAAGTAGAGGAACGTAGTTTGCCAATGTTTCTAGAGTCTAGTTTGCCAATGTTTTTAGAGTCACTTTAGAAGTTTTGCTTAATTATTCATGCATATTCCTTCTTGTGCAGGTTTTTTAGAGCTCATTTAGTCAAATGATGTCATTTTTAAGAGTAGCACATTTAACCGGTTTTTTTAAAACATGTATTGTTACATGGAATCGTTGGTCACATTTGTTTGATGTGTTTGATCTGGACATGTGTGAAGAATAGCCATATAGATTTTATCTACAACCTTTAGATCAATAAACTTTATTGTATAAGAATGTAATTTTATGTTTATTCAAACATTAGACATCATTCATTTAGGTTTCTATTATTCAATAATTTTGGGTTTCAATTGATATTTTTTTATAGGATGAGATAATGATCGAGACTGAGCTCCACTAAAGCATGATTATTGGTCAGAGATGGTTTGCTGCTGGCTTTCGCTAGACAAGATTTTTGTTGTCAACTTATCATGTGATGTAATGAAATTAAATGAATTAGCGATGTACTTAACTATGGGTAGTTCTTACTTTTAGACCGTGTGGCATGTAGCTACTACTTAACTGGACTCTATCATCTACTTGCTATTTTGCTAGCTATAACTTATTACTTGCTTAACTATTCCATGTCATTGTATCATATAGTTAAATTTGCTTGTTAAACTACTAATATAGTTTCATTATGGATATGTAGTATGGTTGATTAATCCTTATACGTGCGATATATATGGTTTTTGTTTTCGCGCATTATCCGACCAAATTTTCATGACATAGTCTTACCGTATTCCGAGTGACATGTATTCGCTCCATATTTTTGATCGAGAATATTCGCATTTGTATATTCGTATCAGGCACTATCCGTGTCCGACTCCGACTCTAACTCCAACAAATATTATGGAAAAGAATACGGGATGAGCAATATCTGTATGTACCCGCTCCATTTGCACCCCTACCTTCTCCTATCATATCTTTCCCTTATCAATGGCTGGATCCCTCTCCCTTTGCCTGTCTTCTCTCAAATATGACTGGATCAGCGTCGGCAGCGCCCAGATCCGGGTTGCACGGTGGCGAGCGTGTGATCACCGTGGGAGGCACAGTAGCGCGACATGGCTACGAGCTCATGGGCGACACGAGCATCGTGGCAGAAAAGCGCGCGGGTGGCACGGCGAGGCTTTCACCATCGTCTCTCATTTGCCTCTCTTCCTCCCCTCCGGTGACTATTGAGCACCGCCTCTCCCACTGAGCACCACCGAAAAAAGTGTGGATAGAAACTGCCCTCATCCCAAAGCAATTTTTGCATTTTCTTGATGATTCAATTGGGAGTGTCTAGATATCACCCGGATATTTTCTTCATAGTTATCATTTAAATTTGTGACTTTTGGATTAGAGATCAAGGGGCTTATTGTTTTTGAAGGGGAGAGATTTTTTTCAAAGGGGAGAGGGTAGACTGGGGGAGGGAGAGAATTCATGGCCATTGGATTTCTAATCCAATGATTTTAAATCTGGATGATATTTAAAAAGAAAACATCCGGATGATGTTTAACAAAACTATTCAATGGCCTTGATAGTTTAACTTCTACTTTTGCAAATTGCACTTAGGCTATTTTCCTTCACGGTATTATTGCTGTCTAAGACTCCAATCAGCGAGTGTCTACATTTATTTGATCCACCGGTCATATACTTTCTATTGTGTCACCTACCATTTCACTAATCTAGCCATGGGTATCTAATTCTCACATAAATCCTAACTTCCATCATAAATTTGTAAATCAAAGCTCAAATTTCACTATGACTGTATAATCCCAATTTCATATCCACTATTTGCCAATTTGTTATCTCTACAATCTAAGGGAAATCCAATACTTTTACTTTAGATCCATTGATCCAATAATTTCCATTGCATCATCCAAAATTCTACTAATTGAATCGGGGTTACCAAATTCTTATATGAGTCTGAATTTCCTCCACATCTTTGTAAATCCAATCTCAGGTTCGTTATTTGTCAATTTAATCAGCTCTTCATTCTAATAAAAATCTAGTATCCTTTATTTTAGATCCACTGATATCTTTTGTGTCGTGACTTCCTAATAATCCAATCTTGTGTTATTGGTTCAAAATCATAATTTGCTCCTCCAATGACCAACCTAAATCTTTACTATCTACCTCCAATCTAACTGATTATTATAAACATCCACCAGGAATAATGTTATTAATCAAGTCTATAATCCGATAGTTATTATCACATCTCCAATTTCTCAATAATTCAATTAATCCATCTAGTAATCAATCATTTTCTATTATTCCACTATTGTAAACATCTCCTAGGAATTATACTATGTATTAATGTCATAATCCAGCAATTATTTTTAGCACTTCCTATTTCTCCAAGAATCAATTAATTTATCTATCTAGTCAATCTATTCATTTAGGCTCCACCAATTTATTCTTCTAGAATTCACCCTACTGTTTTCTTCTGATGATCGACTTGAAACCCACCAATATTTTTGTGTGTTCACCACAAACATCTATCTTCCTTACTTACGACTCTATTTATTCTTTTTCTCTCTTTTTTTGCAAGAAAAGAAGTATTTTTCTAACTATGGGTAATAAAACCAAACATGAAAAATATGTTTTTACCAACATAACTTTTTCAAAAGTAACACCTCATGTTAAACTTTAGGCTTTATTTTTGAAAAACCAAGTCCTTTCTGGGGAAGAATTTTCAAGAAATAACTTTGTTTTGACTGTTTGAGAAACCAAGGTTAATTTTGGAATAAATTTTGGTAAGTAGTTGAACTTACGAGAATGTCCTCGGAAGATCAGGTTTGTTAAAAATGAGTTGGGAAGTGAATTTTGTAAACAATTTCGATAATCGATCCTCCAAGGGTACAACAAATTTTTTTAAAAAATGAGTTTCAAATTTAAGCCTTGTGGTTTTGGCCCAAAGTAGGTTTTCACGGAGAGTTTACAAGAGGAGTACTGAATTTTTATCATTTTGATTTCTGGATAAGACAGCTTTTAGAAGTACGAATGGCTAGGGCAGCATATAGATAAGAGGAAATCATCTAAGAGAGATGAGAATGAGCAATACTACCTATATTTTTGGAAATAGATATTGAAGAAATAATTATAGTCATGAAACTAATGGCCAAGCTAACTAGGTCACGACCTACAGTTGATCTGCTCTGATACCAGCCCTGTCGAACCCAGATTTTACAATTTGGAATCCTTTGTGATTTCACTGCACTATTCACTGGATCAGTAGATAGTGCTCACAGATACAGTACTGAACATCAAAATACATATCATGCGGAAGCGTAAATATAATTGTAGACTTACTCATGGGCTGATTAGGCCAAAATCAATAAAATGCAGCAGCAGAAATGAAGCACACAGGTGGGACCCTCAGGACATGCCCACGGGCAGCTAACTGGGGTTTGCTAGTATGACTAAGTAAAATTATCAGAATTAAATTTTATCAAACCACACTAGTTTTAACAAAACTATTATAAAACCACAGTTTTAAGCATTAATTTCATAGAACTACCAAGGTTCTAAATAGCAAATAGCGTAGCGGATTGGCTTCGGTGTAGCAGGCGCTATAGTGGATACTATATTCCTAAAACATATTATAAATAATAGTGATAATTTTGAGTTTTACATATATATTTTAATCATGTCTTGTATCAAACTATCATAGAATAGATATTGTGCACTAAATTATGAGCATATACACACACACATAATTCTGTGCATAGGTGTAAATTGAGCGCCAGAAAGTTACTACCGTTTGCGAGTGGAGTTACTGCCAAACACATGTAGAGTTACTGCCAAGACACAATTGGGTAATAACTCTATATGTACTTGACAGTAACTTCACTCACAAATGATAGTAACTTTCAGGAGCACAAAGTGGTGCACACGGTGCATGCACGCGTAGATTAGTGCAACCGTGTGTGTAACATATGCTATGTACTCACCCTTACGGCGCACTCAAACTAAAAAAGTCACGACAAATTCTGAAAAATTTCTACATGTACTTATAAATTTGCTCTACCTATGTATAAAATTTCAGGTTCAAATTCATTCTATATTAAAAGTAACAAAAAAGAGAAAACTTTGACAAATGTTGAGAGTTGAAATTTGACAGATTTTCTCTTTTTTGGTACTCTTAACTTAGAATGAATTTGAGCTTAAAATTTTAAACATAGATGGAGTAAACTATGAAGTACATCCAAAAGTTTTTTCAGAATTTTTCACGACTTTTTTTAGTTTGAGTGCGCAGTGGGTGCACCCGTAAGGATGAGTGTATAGCATATGTTCCATACATACATACATACATACATACATACATACATACATACATACATACATACATACATACATACATACATACATACATATATGGCAATAAGCCAAGACGCGTAGATCCCAAAGCCTATAGTAGGTAGGCCTGAAGTCGTGTTGCCTGATAAGTCACAAAGGAGCGTAGTAAATGGTATAAATCATTGAATGGGTAAGCTTGTTAGAGGTATAGTTTGATTGTAATTAAAGGTTCGCCCTACTGTTGTCTAGAAACCACCTATCTAATAGGTTGATCTTTATAGTTGGATATGCCCTACTGTTGACTGGAAAACTACCTATCCAACCTCCTTTATCCTTGTATAAGATGTCTTGGTTAGCCAGGTCTCTTGGTGTAACTGGCCATCTAGAAGCCTCTTGTAGTAATTATAGGTCTATCAAAACAATGTTTGTTAAGAATGCTTTGTCCGTTTGCTTTGAGGATATAGAGAAAAGTATTGCAAACTGGAAAGCACCTAAGGTAATTATTAAGGATATATATCATATAGGTATATTTTCTCTACGTTTTGATTATTATATTAAAACTATAGAAAAAAATCTTCCTATTAGGTCTTTGCATAAAACATTGCATCTTCTTTCTGAAAAAAGAAATCAATCAAATAAAACTAAAACATCAATATCACTATTTACATTTTGGTTTGGTTCAAGTTGCTATTCAATCTTTAACTTGAAAAGGTTTAAATATATATGTGTTGGCTTGTTTAAGAGATTGTAGAAATAAAAGATTTAATGACTCTTTTCTAAGAATGGTTGAAGCTAGTCTTAGTAATGGTCCAGTATGCTTTAACACTTTTCCATATTTTCTATGTCTCTTTTAGATTTAAATATCCACAAGGTTTTGACCTTAAGCTTACAAACATCTGGCTTTGATAGTGAACCTAAAAGTGAAAATATTTCAGTGACATATAGAATTTACTACAAAGCCATGACCATATTAGCCCTATGTGCAAAACAAAATACACCAAAAGATCTAACCACACTCCTCCAAGCCAATCCTAGAAATCACATCATCACTCCCAAAACCTTGAAGTGGGATAAGATAACACTTCCTAAGAAGTGGACTCTCCTCCAAGCAGTAGAACCAAAAGCCACTCAACAAAATAAAGTAGTGTCTTTGACTAAGACACCAAATGAAGATATTGAGATAACATTCTCTTCAAAAAGAATAGTTTCCTTCAGTCAAGACCTTCTATCAGTCTTGATAATAGACCATAGTTAAATCCAAATAATATTGTCTATGTAACCTATGGGGTTAATCAGCATGAGCCCTCAATCTCTGATTTTGAGATCAATGTAATAGAGGAAGAAGAAGATCATGAATTTGAAATTGATAAGGAACTCCTTAAGTAAGAACTTGTTCTCCCAAAAATAAAGATAAGCTTGAAAGATATTACAAAAATGTAGACCATCCTTATATAAAGAAAATAAGAGAAGTTTGGTACAAAGAAATAAAAGAACATAAAAGACACATTTACTTCTTTGACTGGTATAAAAATAGCCAAATCGTACACTTTGAAGAATTCTTCAAACCAAAGAGTAAATCAAAAACCAAAACTAAACCAAATGCTGATATAGAAAAATTAAGGTTTGATTTAGATAAACAAAAGATTGAACAAGAAAAATATAAAATCAGATCGAGATAATCTAAAGCCTGATGACTTAAGTGTCATCAAAAAGGTCTCAAAATAATAGAAGACCACGGGTGGAAAGATTGAAGAATCTATCCATCCTCCTGTTAGGTCTACCCAAATATCACATAATGCTAAAGGAGAGTACCAAAGCATACCCACTAAAGAATATTTCTAAAAGCACTTATGGTGATCCTGTAAAAGTGGAACACGTAGGTCACATAGTTGAACAATAAAACTTTGCAAACATATATTTACAAACTCTTGGACAACAAACGGATCGCATCAACAATATCCTTTTGGAACGCTCCAAGTCAGGTAAGACTAAGGTAAAAGTAAATTATCAATTTAACTCTCAATCTATATCATCTAGTATCAGTCTATTACTCCTTTGTTTATCCCATAAATAATAAATCCTAATATAAAACTTGAGAAACAAAAGGCAATAGGATCATTTGTATCTGAAGAATTAGTTAGTGAGTTAGCCAATAAATTAAATAGCTTAAAGGTAACAAAAATATTAATCAAATCTCTGATGGAGAAAATAATGACATGATCAAAAAGATTTTTAAACATGCTACATGTGTACTGCTAGAACAAGGAATTACTATTCTAGACTAACTTATGCTGATCTATAATTTGAAGAAAGGCCTCAAATTAGCAATATGGCATATTTTAATGACAAAGAAATTGTGGAATGGAATATAGATGGATACACAGAATATCAAATATTTACCCTTTGCCATCAAATGATTATGTATGCCAATGCTTGCATAGCTAGTGGAAACCAAGAAAGAGAAGCACCCTCAATGATTGTTGTTAGATTCTCTGGTCAATTAAGAGGCTGGTGGGATCACTACATACATACTGATCAGAAGCAAGAAATTATTAATGCCGTCAAGATAGATGAAAATAGAAATCTCATAGTCCGGGTAGATGTGCATGGAAATCCTATTGGTAACATTATATTTCAGATGCTCTAACTACTTTACTTCATAATATAGTCTATCATTTTGCTGAAAATTATCAAGATATTTATGAGAAATAAGAGAACAATTAATAAACTTGCGATGTAAGACTATGTCAGATTTTAGGTGGTATAAAAATACATTCTTATCAAAATTATACACACTATCTGATCCTAATCAAGATTTTTGAAAGGAAAAATATATATCTGGGTTACCTCCTTTATTTGCTGAAAAGTTTAGAAATTCTTTAAGAAAAGAAGGGGAAGGTTATATAAATTATCAATACCTAGGTATAGGCAAAATCACTTAAAAGATACAGCTGGTGGGTGCTGAACTGTATAGTGACCTTAAAATTAATGATCAACTTTAAAAATAAACAGTTATTGGGGAAAAGGAATTGGAAGATTTTTGCTATCAATTTGGATTCCATGATCTACATAAAAGTATGAATAAAACAAAATATGTTAAATGACACAGAAATAGTTATGTTAATAATAAGAAAGAATAATATCTACTCTTTAAAAATGTGAGTTAGTGGTAGTCGGTGCATTCTCCATCATCTCTTTGCAGCCGTCTAATCTGATCACCACGGATCTGAGCCATCCCTTCGTACTCGCGCAGCCAGCCCCACTACTCAAGATGGCAGTTTCCTTCAAAAACCAGGAACCGCAACCAGCTTCCCCACCTAGATCTCTCCCTCCTCCCTGACGCGTTCCTTTCCTCACCCCCCTCCCACGCGTGATCCTGAATCACCTCCGCACACCACAAGCGAACCCCTTGCCACATCTCCCACGTGGCCATGTGCTCCACCTCCTCTCATGTCTCTATGCCAACAGGCCCATGCGCTCGCCCCCTCTTGCAAAACCCATCCTCCCTTCCATTGTCGTAAGTTGGCGGTGACAGCAGTAGCGACGGTGGCAAGATCTCAGTGGTGTTGACGGTGGCAAGATTCGGCCACTGGGCACGATGCTCCATGGCGAGCCAAAGGGTGGCCTCACGTCGAAGCCGGACTCAGGAGAAGGAGCAGACTAAGCTCGGGAGAAGGAGCAGACTAAGTTGTGTGATCCAGATCTAGTCACCTCCAGCCATCTTCCCTATGGCCTCCGGTGGCAGATCATATCATGTTCTTCACCTCCAGTGAGTAGAGTTGGCTGTCTTGATGTCTTCTTTGCTACAGGTGTGATCTCCAAATCGATACAAGCCATCCGTCTCTCTCCCTTCTCTCTCAGGGTCTAACCGCCCCTCTCCTCCACTTCCTATCCAACTCCCTGACTCTTTCCGCTTCCTACCTAACTCTTGCTCTTCCTCTTCAATCTCTCCATCTCCACAGGCACTGCCGCTCCCTCCCTCTCCTCGACTCTACCGCACCCTCCTCGACTCAACTGCCACTGCCTCCCCTTCCCTACACCCCCTCGCTATCCCGTCCCTTTCCCTTCCACACCAGCGCTTTTCCTCCACCCCTTTCTCTGGTCAACCACCATTGCCTCCCCTTCCCTCCACCCCTTCACGGTCCTTGCTTTGGTCTCTAACCTCACTTTGTCTCTATTTCATGGTGTTTTGGAGTGTCCGAAAGAGTTCTCGAATATGAGAAATTTGATGATTTGCCCCTTCTTTGTTTGCCAACAGCTCATTTGCTCCATATTTGGTTTTAATTGATGATTTGTCCCATCTTTCGCTAAACCATTGATCATTTGCCCTTTTTGATAATTTTGCCTTATCTTTCTCCTCCCTTCTCTTCTTTCCTTCTTGCTCCGGCCATGGCTGACCCAGTCCGCCATCGATGCCGGAGCAACTCACTGAAGAAGTCAATGAAAACGCCTGTGTCCACCTCACTCATGTAGAGGCACCCAGAGAGGCCCGCATGAGGATGGTGTTGTGCGTGAGGCATAGCCATCGCCAGCGACAGCGGGCATGTGGAGCGTGAGGTCAGGAACGAGGTCATAGAAGTGTTAGGAACTTCGACCACGGCCACTATGACTTTGACCATGGCTGTTATGACCATGGCCACTACGACCACGAATGCTACGACCATGTTCACTTGGACCACGACTGCTTCAACCATGGCTGTTACGACCATAGCTGTTATGAGTAGCAGTGGCCATGGTCGTAACGATCGTGGTCGAAGTGAACGTGGTCGTAGCAATCATAGTCGTAGCGTTCATGGTCGTAGCAGCCGTGCTTGAAGTCGTAGTGGCCATGGTCAAAGTTCCTAACACTTCTGCGGCCTCATATTTCCATACCTCCCCTCTATTCTTGTCTTTGTTTTTGCTTAGTACAGATTTCTTCAAGACATTTTAGGCCAACAAATGAATAGGTCAATTCGAGGTGTAGCTTTTAAATCTGTTGTTTCATATTTATGTGACTGGATAGCCTGCCAATTGCTTGATAGTGTTGGATATAATCTTGTTGTTGAGCGTGGTTGTAGTCGAGTACTCGGTGTGTTCGAGTACTGCATGGTCATAGTTGAGTACTCGATGTGTTTGAGTACTACGTGGTCATAGTTGAGCACTTGGTATGTTCAAGTACTGCATTTCGTAGTCGAGTACTCGATGTTTTCGAGTATTGCATGGTCATAGTCGAGTACTCGGTGTGTTCGAGTACCGTGTAGTCGGAGTCCGAGTACATGCAGGAGTTGAAGACCCGAAGTCAGAGAGCGGTAGAAGACTCTAGACCGATCGAAGCCATGGTCGACAAGCCGTGGTCGATGCCATGGATGAAGGCGTGGTTGAAGCTGTGGTCGAACCGTGGTCGATGCCTTGATCGAAGCCACAGTGACTCAGTCGGTACTTGGAGGAGTACTGTCACAGTCGTTAGTTAACTATACTGTGGTCGATAGTCGTAGCTATAGTGGTCAATGGTCGATAGTCGTAACTACAGTAGTCAATATCGATAGTCATAGCTACAGTGGTCGATGGTCGAAATTCGTAGCTACAGTGGTTGATGTCGATAGTCATAGCTACAGTGGTCGATGGTCGGTTGTCGTAGCTACAGTGGTCGATGGTCGGTTATTGTAGATACAGTAGTCGATGGTTGTAGCTACAGTCGACAGTCAGTGTTGGAAGACATGTGTTGTCAAAGATGCAGTCGAGGTGCTGTGGTCGACAAATCTTGGCCGGTGAAGTGGTCGACAAGGAGCAGTCGAAGATGGTGGTCGTAGCCAGTGGTTGAAGCTAGTGGTCATATCCAGTGGTCATAGTTATAGTGGTCATAACTCGTGGTCATAGCTACAGTGGACATAGCTATAGTAGTCATAGCTATAGTGGTTGAGGCTATGGTTGAAGGCGTGGTCGACAAGCCGTGGTCAAAACCATGGTTAAAGGCTTGGTCGATGCCGAGGTCGAAGCCACGGTTGCAGTTACAGTAAGACAGTCGATGCTCGAAGACCTGTGTGGTCAGAGATACGGTCGAAGAAGTATGGTTGACAAGCCGTAGTCGATGAAGTGATCAACAAGACATGGTCCAGAAGCTATGGTCGAGCAGCCGTGGTCGTGAGATGTGGTCGAAGACACTATGGTCGAAGGCGAGGTCAAAGCTGTGAGCGAAGCTGCAGTTGGAGGACTCGAAGCTTGTGGTCATGGTACCTGTGCGTGGTGTCGAAGTACGTGGTCATGGCCATAGCTGCAAGGAGTATTGTAGCAGCCGTGTGAGGCTGGTCACTGTAGCAGTTGTTGGTCACTGTAGCAGTCATCAGTATACTGTGCGGTGTGGGCAGGCGACTGATCAACGTGTGCATTGCTACGGATTTTAGAATTTTACCACACTATATGTTCTAAAACTAATGAGTAGTAAAATTTTGTAGAACGTGCATACAAATATATTCTAATTTTTCTTAAATCCGTAGCAATACAAGGGCATTTAGCTAGTACTATATTAAGAGAAAGTGTTATAGAAAACGTCTTAAGAAAGAAAACGAACCAAGAGAAATTGTATGCTATAAATGTGGACTAAAAGGTCATATAGCAAGCAAGTGCTTTAAATCTAAAGTTAAAAAGGAAATCCAAACCTTGCTACAATCAGATTCTGAAGATATTAAAGAAAGGTTAAAAGAAATCCTAAATCACATTGACAATGAATCTAGCCCGAAAATGAAGATAAATTAGAAATAAATCATTATAAAAAAATAGTGAATGCTCTTGTTGTGAACAAGATGTCTCTGAGGATACATCTGATGAAAATATCGTAGTCCTCACAAACCTAGAACATTTTGTATTAGACACCTTTGACAGGGTGTGAATCCAAAAGAAAAGAAGTTATCTTTGAAAGATTCGTATCTAGAATCAAAACTAACAAAGATAAATTGGTAAAAGATATCCAACATAAAAAAGTATTTCTCTATAGATGAACTCTTTCAAAGAGTAGAGAATCATAAAAAAGTGAATAAATAGCTGGATCTAAATGACCTCCTTCAAGAACAAAACAATATAAAATAAGAACTATGACAACTTAAAAGGAGAGTTCAAATCTTAGAAATCTAGGAAAAAACAGAAATTCAATTTGAATCTAAAGAAGAAACAATTCCATAAATTAATCAAGTAGAAGCCATGAGCATTGATGGATTTCACTTCAAATATAAAACTTTAATTGACTCACGAGCATATGTGAATTGTATTCAAGAAGGAATTATTTCTTTCAAATAATTTGAAAAATCCACACACAAAATTCATAGTGCTGATGGAAGCCTTCTCAAAGTAAACAATAAGATTCCTAAGGTTCACATTTGCATTTCTGATGTTTACATTTGTACGATCGAATACTGCAATCAGAGGGGGTGAATGATTGGCGTTGCTTTTTTGAGTCTCCCGACAATTGATGACACTTTCAACCACTCAAGGATAAATCGCCTGATTAAATACCCACCATATGAGTGCTTGAATGACCCCTCTGCTCAATCGCTTTTGAATGTGGTCGTAAGATCCTAATCACCAACAATGCCAAGTGCACTTCAAGCAAATTAAGAACCAGATTGATTCAAGACTATCATTATTGCTGGAATTTCCTGGATCTATAAAGTGCCTTCACAAGCACCCCTAAAATCCCTAGTCAAAAACTGAAGCCAAAACCTTCTCAGAATTCTCTAAAAACTCATACATTAACCCATAGCCTCTCCCAGCTTTTATAGGCTAATGTTACAAACTGTGTCTACCTCAAACATGAACTCAAAACCTTATCTCTACCGAAAACCAAGGGACCTGAAACCCTTCTGAACACAGGTTTTATTCAAACTCCCAATCTTTTCAGTTATGGACTCCATCCACAACTCCTAACATACCACATGATGAAGCCTCTAGGACAGCACCTCCTGTATCTTCATCATACCTCATCAACTTCTATGTTAAAGCCTCCTAGACCACATCGCCCGTAGTTTCTCCACTAATCACCACCTTTGATCATCACATGCCTCAGCGTGAGCCCGACCACCTCGTGTAACATCCTCGATCGTCTAGACTTCAGATTTCCCCATCCTAGACCTAATCCTCCTCCTCATTGACCACGATTGTCTCCAAGCCAACCTACACAACAAAGACCAAAACAATATTTTCCCGGCACAAGTTCTTTCCAACTGGACCGTCATCAACACACACATGTGTAACACACTCTCGTCTGTCCATAGACAAGAACCAAACCAACACAAACACCAACCAGGTCATCCATGATTACATTTTCCATGCTCTCCAAAAATCACCAACTTCATATCACTCATTACGACTGGTTATGCCCTCCATGCAAAGTCTGGTCACTAGCTCATTGAGTACTCGCAAACTTAAATACTCGGGAAAAACTATCGCTCTGCTAAGAACACTCAGGAATCACAAGCATCGCTACCAACCATAGAACCATCGTGTACTGACTACTGAGTACCACGTACCAAGTACCAACCAGTATTTTATCATGGATAGCCACTACTGAGTACCTACCAGGTTTTGTAGCATTGACCACCGATTACCAAAAGCCATGCACAGATTAGTCAACCACTGACCCAACACAAGTATCCAAGGTACTCGAAGATCACAACAATTACAGTACTAGAAAGCATTCGAAGTCTATGAGTACCGATCATGAAGCCTATGGCAGCCAATCACAAAGCCAAGTCTACGACTATGACAATAGTCCACAAAAGTCTACGACTATGACAAAGATTATGTAGTCTATAACTATTGAGTACAATCAGTAAAGTCTACAACTATTGATCAATTACTATAGCTAAGACCGGTTTACTATAGCTCATGATTGGTTCACTGTTTCTTATGATTCAGGTCGAAGCCTATCAATTATCTATCATGGTCATTCTACCATGATCGAAATGTCTTGGTCGAAGCCTGACGTGATCGAAATACCATGATCAAAATGAGATGGTCGAAACTTATCGTAGTCGAAACCTGTAGGGTCGACTTACCGTGGTCAAAGCTAGCTAAGGTCGAAATGTTGTCCTACAAGAAGAAGCGGCATCTTTCACGCCGTTCTTCTACTGGCACTAGTGCTTCTACGACGACGTCTGCCTCGACTTCTTCAGCAGCTTCTCTCACCGAGCAGGAGATAGCCAGACTTCGACGCCTACTTGCCGCTTCAGGTTCTCCCTCGACAGGTTCTGCAGGTTCTGCTACTGACTCTTCAGGCACTGAGAGACCACCTCCTACACAGTCAGGTACCTCCCCGTGGATTCTTGATTCTGGAGCATCTTTTCACATGACTCCTGATTCTTCCACTCTGTCTTCTATTACACCTCTTAATTCTCCTGTCAGTGTTCTTACTGCTGATGGTACATCTCTTTCTGTCTCTGGTCGAGGATCTCTTAGCAACTCATCTTTTCATGTTCCTTCTGTTGCTCATGTTCCTCGCCTTACCTTGCAGCTTCTTTCTGCTGGGCAAATTACTGACCTTGGTTACCGAGTTATTCTCGACTCTGACTCTTGTTGTGTTCAGGACTGCCACACGGGAGCTCTGGTTAGTTCTGGCCCTCGGCGCCGTGACTCACAGCGTCTCTGGGAGCTTGACTGGCTTCATCTTCCTTCCGCCGCCGCCGCCGCCAGTCTCTCCGCTTCTGCCACTTCGTCTACCGGCTCTTTCCAGCAGTGGCATCACCGTCTTGGCCATCTGTGTGGATCTCGTCTGTCGTCCTTAGTTCGTCGTGGTCTTCTGGGGTCTGTCTCAGGAGACGTATCTTTAGATTGTCAGGGCTGTAAGTTAGGTAAACAGATTCAGCTTCCTTATCCTCATAGTGAGACTGTGTCTCAGCGTCCTTTTGATCTTGTTCATTCAGATGTTTGGGGTCCGGCTCCCTTCGTTTCGAAAGGGGGTCATCGTTATTATATTATTTTTATAGATGATTTCTCTCGCCACACTTGGATATATTTCATGTCTTCTCGTAGTGAGGCCTTGCCTATCTATAAACAATTTGCCACTATGATACACACACAGTTCTCCACTCCTATTCGTGTCTTTCGTGCTGATTCTGCTGGCGAGTACCTTTCTCGTCACCTGCGCAGCTTCCTTGCTGAGCAGGGCACTCTCGCTCAGTTTTCTTGTCCTGGTGCTCATGCTCAGAATGGTGTCGCTGAGCGAAGCATCGTCACCTCCTTGAGACGGCTCGTGCTCTGATGATCGCCGCCTCTATTCCACCTCACTTTTGGGCCGAGGCTGTTTCCACTGCCACCTATCTCGTCAACATCCAGCCCTCTTCTGCTCTTAAGGGTGCGATCCCTGTTGAGCGTCTCTGTGGTTGTCTTCCTGACTACTCTGCCCTTCATCTGTTTGGCTGCGTTTGCTACGTTCTCCTTGCCCCTCGAGAACGCACCAAACTGACCGCTCAGTCTGTTGAGTGTGTCTTTCTGGGGTACAGTGCCGAGCACAAGGGATATCGGTGCTGGGATCCTGTTGGTCGTCGGATACGGGTTTCTCGGGATGTGACTTTCGACGAGTCTCGTCCATTCTACCCACGTCCTGCCTCTCCTTCGGTTTCCTCTGTGGAGTCTCTGTCTTTCTTGACCTTTCCAGATACTCCTATATCTGTTTTGCCATCGTCCACCTGTCCTACTGAGTCTCCACATATTCCCCCTGTGGCCTCTCCGCCGTTGTCGCCGCCTGTGTTGTCTCCTACGACTCCCCAAGCTCCTCCCACTATCGTCTACACTCGTCGACCTCGTATTGAGCATATTTTCGATGAGCCATCTTCTCCTGATGTTTCATCTTCTTCTGATGCTCCATCTTCCCCTGATGGGTCATCTTCTCCTCGCTACGCTCTCCGCGATCGCCAGTCGATTCGGCCTCCTGCTCGTTTTGCCTTTGCTGGCGCAGCTACTCGTGAGCCTATCTCCTACCGGGATGCTGTTACTCACCCTGAGTGGCAGCTTGCCATGGCCGAGGAGATTGCTGCCCTCGAGCGTACTGGTACTTGGGATCTTGTTCCTTTTCCATCTCATTCTCATCTCATCACGTGTAAGTGGGTCTATAAGATTAAGACTCGCTCTGATGGTTCTCTTGAGCGCTATAAGGCACGTCTTGTTGCTCGTGGTTTCCAGCAGCAGCATGGTGTTGACTACGACGAGACTTTTGCTCCTGTGGCCCACATGACCACTGTTCGCACTCTTCTTTCGGTGGCGTCTGTTCGCCACTGGTCTATTTCTCAGCTTGATGTCAAGAATGTCTTTCTTAATGGCGAGTTGCGTGAGGAGGTCTACATGCATCCGCCACCTGGGTATTCTGTTCCTGAGGGCATGGTCTGTCGCCTTCGTCGCTCTCTCTATGGCCTTAAGCAAGCCCCTCGTGCTTGGTTTGAGCGCTTCTCCTCTGTGGTCACTGCTGCTAGTTTTTCAGCTAGTGATCATGATCCTGCGCTCTTTGTCCACACTTCGTCTCGTGGTCGGACTCTTCTTCTCCTGTATGTTGATGATATGATCATTACGGGAGATGATTTTGAGTACATTGCCTTTGTCAAGGCTCGTCTTAGTGAGCAGTTTCTTATGTCGGATCTTGGTCCTCTTCGTTACTTCCTTGGGATTGAGGTTACTTCCACTCCAGATGGTTTCTTTATGTCCCAAGAGAAATATATTCAGGATCTTCTTGATCGCGCCTCTCTCACTGATCAGCGTACTGTTGAGACTCCCATGGAGCTCAATGTTCACCTCCGACTCTCTGATGGCGAGCCTCTTTCTGATCCGACTCGCTATCGTCATCTTGTTGGGAGTCTTGTCTACCTTGCTGTTACTCGTCCGGATATCACTTATCCAGTTCATATTCTGAGTCAGTTTGTTTCAGCTCCCACTCAGGTTCACTACAGCCACCTTCTTCGAGTTCTGCGATACCTTCGTGGGACTATCTCTCGCCGTCTCTTCTTTCCACGTTCCAGCTCGTTACAGCTTCAGGCATATTCGGATGCTACTTGGGCCAGCGATCCCTCTGATCGCCGGTCTATCTCTGCTTACTGTGTTTTTCTTGGTGGTTCTCTTATTGCCTGGAAGACGAAGAAACAGACTGCAGTGTCCCGTTCGAGTGCAGAGGCTGAGTTGCGAGCTATGGCTCTCTTGACAGCAGAGATTACTTGGCTACGGTGGTTACTTGAGGATTTTGGTGTTTCTGTAACTACACCGACCCCTCTCTTGTCAGACAGTACAGGTGCTATCAGTATTGCTCGTGATCCTGTGAAGCATGAGCTCACCAAGCACATTGGTGTTGATGCTTCTTTCATGAGGACTGGTGTGCATGATCAGGTGATTACTCTTCAGTATGTGCCTTCAGAGCTTCAGATAGCGGATTTCTTCACGAAGGCCCAGACTCGAGCACAGCACAGCTTTTATCTCTCCAAACTCAGTGTTGTTGATCCACCATGAGTTTGAGGGGGGGTGTTAGAGATATATGTATAGTTTGTTATTCCCCATTGTTATGAGGGGTTCTTTGCATATTTACCACCTGTACTTTGTGTATATATACTGGCCCATTGGCCTCATATGAATACATGCGCTATTCATAACAGTGGTGGTGTTGCTCATGGAAGAGCTGGAGGTGGTGGTGGTGCCCTACGGAGGCCACCTGGTGCAGCAGCTACGGCGTGAACGGTATCACCCCCCCAACCCCCGCCGCCGAAGTGTGGCAGCATCTGCGGCGGCGCGTGGTGGTGGTACCTGAACGGCGAGCCTAGCTTCTACCCCCGGCCGCTGCCTGCCTCCAGCGCCCCCGGCCCACCATTCTTCCCCGTCTCTGGCGACGGTAATCCGCCACCACCACCCACCGCCTCCTAACAGCTAGTCCGGTCCTTACCCCCGCCGCCTACCCTACCCACCGCCCTCCTCCTCACTCGTGGCCGAGACGGCACCACAATCGCCTCACCACCCCGCCGCCGCCGCCGGTCCACCACTTCCCTGGTCTCCCTCTAAGCTTTGGGGGCTCCGGTGAACATCCAAAGGTTAGAAATTCGCGTATTCTTCCCCCAAAAAGCAGTCGACAGTAGTATAGCACTTCTATAAAGATATAAATTTAATTTAAAAGGTACATGACTAAGTTTCGACGGTACACATATTTGGCTGCCTTTTAGATTCACCATTTAGGATGACATAGAGCATACAATACGAGGGAAAGGGCAATTTGTATATAGCTAAAAGAGAGAGAAAAAAAGGTATATAATTAATGGGAACAACAGGCATGTATGTACTGATTATGCATCAGAAAAGCATTCCCAAGAATCTTCCTTGAAGGCTACCGGACATTCTTCAGGAGATAAGAGGAAGTTGGAGATCTTCCTAAAATGCTGGCCATTCTATCATCTTCGTTCTTTCTCACAGGTGTGGTGCATTCGTTGAAATCAAGAACCCTTGCTTCCGCCTGCAGAACAAGTTGGGCTTAGTTATTGAACATAATAGTAAGAGTTACAAAACATAAACAGTTAGGTGTCCCCATTAAAGGTTCAAATTTTTGTTTCACTGGGTTATTTATATTTTGTTTGTTTCATACATCATCCATGCACGTTTGAACAATGAAAATTAGCCTAATTTGGCCACTTACACTCCAATTTCTGAAGAACTTAGTTTGAAGAAGCTCGTAGGAATTCAACACTAGCAATAGCATCTTCTCAGAACTTCGATTTAGCAAAAGACAGTAACAGTAATCATAAGTGGGCATTAGGGAAGCTTACGTACCATGACTTTGGATGGCAGCTTGCTTGTTACAAGTTCCTGCTTGAAAGTAGTATTTTCCATGTTTTCCTTGTCAGAGTTTTCCTTGCTACATAGGTTCTGTGCGCTCCCACTTGCCAGAATCTCATGGGCTTCCTCCAGGGCAGCAGCTGTTTGCTCGCTTATGTGCTTCACCAATCCTAATGCATCGCAAGTTCTACCTGCTGGGCTCATGAAGTATGCATCCTAAACGAACAATAGGAAATGAGGCAGTCAACTAAATGCTATGAAGAGAAACTACTATCATGCAAACGAGTACTAGTCCAAACAGCAATAATGGTCCTTGCTCTGAGGCATAGGCAACCCACAAATACATATAGTGTAGCACCCATATTCTCAAGTACTACTTGGAATGTAATTGTAATTGGTATACAAATTGTTACAAAAACAATAATAAAATAGCATACTTGAGAGTGTGGGGTGCTACACTAACAAAGATCTCCTTAGACCAGGCCATTCAATTTTAATTTATAAGTATTGACTGCAATAAAAACTGGCCTCTGTGACTGTGATGCACTGATGCAAGCAAGTAATAAGAAAAGATTAAATGAAATAAATTTACCTGGAATGGTGTGAACAAAGGGGACTTCCATGCTGAAGGAGATTCTAACCCTCTTTTGATACCTGGGGTATCAGCCAATCTGATAAAAAAAAAGAATTTCAAAATCACGATTGTATCTATGCAAACACTGTAGTAATATTATCTTGGATAAGTGACTTTATTACAGGAATATCGACAATCAAATAGTTGTTTTCCCTCTCATTGCGGTTGTGAAACAAGGGTCAATAGCTTGTAAATACTAAATATGGTGATTTAACGGATTCAAATCATTAAGTTAACTTCAGACGTATCGTTTTTTATTTTTGATGAAAATGATGAAAGCTGAGAGGATCTTGAAACCAGCATTCCAAAAACTGGCGGACTACCATAATTGCCAGTGAACTCAACCATGATTTGATTGTGATTTGTGTTGTGACAAACATATTATGAATATTTTATATATATTCATGAGGCTCAAAGAGCAATATATATAGGGAGTACAAAGGAATTTTAGAAAGGAATATACCATACATAAATAAAAAAACAATGGCGTATAAGGAAACAAAGAATTACTACCCTATTCTAACACCCCTCTCAAACTACCTATTCTAACACCCCTCTCAAACTCATGGTGGATCACACACATACTAAGTTTGGAGAGAAAATACAAATATTGTGTCCTAATTTGTGGCTTCATGAAGAAATCAGTAATCTGTAATTCTGAGGGCACAAACTATAAAGCGAATACTCCATCCTGCACCTGTTAGTGAGTGTATGAAGCATCCACACCAATATGCTTAGTGAACTCATACCTCACTAGGTCACAGGCAATACTGATAGCACTTGTACTGTCAGACAAAAGAATCGTAGGCTCTATCACAGATACTTCAAAATCTGCAAGTAATCACCTCAACCAAATAATCTCTGTTGTCACTACTACCATAACTCTCAACTCAACCTCTGCACTCGAACGGGAAACTACAGTCAGCTTCTTTATCTTCAAAGCAATCAGGTAGAAGCCAAGAAAAACGTACTAAGCAAAAAGAAAACGATGATCAGGATGATAACTAGCTCAGGTTGCATCGGAGTACGCTTCAAGCTATAGTGAATTGGAGCTAGGGAAAAACAAACGAGCAGAGATTGTTTCATGCAAGTAGTGCAGAATACGAAGCTGGCTATAGTGAAGATGAGTAGGCTGAGCCATAAACTGACTCAAGATATGAACATTATGAGCAGTATCAAGACAAGTGCTCATAAGATTTATGAAACTTCCAACAAGATGGCGATATCGAGTATGATCCTCAAGAAGATCACCATCAGTAGCACGAAGCTGAAGGGAGAGCTCTATGGGAGTCTCAACAGTGCGAGTATCAGTTAGACCAGACCGATCAAAAAGAATCTGGACATACTTCTGCTGGGAGAGGTAGTAACCCTCAAGCGTGGAAAAAACCTCAATTCCAAGGAAGTACATAAGTGAACCAAGATCCATCAAAAACTGCTTACTGAGATGCTTCTTTAGATACGTGACGAATGAGGAATCGTCACTAGTGATGAGCATATCGTCTACATCTAGAAGAAGTAGTGTCCTACCCTGAGGTAAGACATGAACAAATAGAGTAGGAACGTGGGCACTGGCAGTGAAACCGACGGCGGTAATCAATAAGATAAAACATGCAAATCAGGCATGAGGAACTTGTTTGAGGCCATAAAGAGCACGACGAAGACAACAAGCGTGGCCATCTGGAACAGAATACCCAAATGGAGACTTCATGTAAACCTTCTCATGCAAAACACCATTAAGAAAGGCATTCTTAACATCCAACCAAGCTTATTAAGGTGTCGTTTAGTGGTAAGGCACCCCCGGTCGGCAAGGCATCGACCCCGCCTTGCCCTGCACGTGTATGGCGTCCGCTTCAGTACCAAGGCGTCGTTGAGGCGAAGATTAGGTGGCGTATGGCATCGGGAAGGCTCAAGGCGATGCCTTACGCATGGAGGTGGCAGCCGCGCCCAAATAAAGAAGTGAACCCAAGTGACTCAGTAGGCGCTGGGCTGGTGGCTAAACCAGAGAAAGAAGAGATCTCGGAAAGAACCCTAGGCGGCAAAGTTCCTAGAACCTTGGTGGCGACCGGCGGCACCTCCATCAGGCCGCTCCGATCTCTCGGCGGCACCTCCATCTCGCAGCTCCGGTCTCTCGGCGGCGCCTCCATCTCGCAAATCCCATCTCGGCGGTGCCTCCCTCCCTGTTGCCCAGTAAGGTACTCCCCCTCCTCCCTCCTCTCCAATCGCCCAGCAGCAGCGCCGGCGCCGACCCTGCTGCTGGGCGATGAGACAAATCCGTGTCTGTCCAGCACCAACGCTGCTGCTAGGCGATGAGAAAGGAGGGGGAGGGAGGGGAGAGTCACCACCGCCGCTGGGGTCGACGCTGCTTGGTCGGGAGGGAGGGGAGAGGAGGGAAAGGGTCACCGACACCGCTGCTTGGTTGGAAGGGAGGGGAGAGGAGGGGAAGCTAAGTTCGTGTCAGAGGTTTGGAGTGAGTGAGGCTGCGCCTGCGCGAGGAGTGCGTGGCTGAGACGCTGAGTGTGTTGCGTTGATTTTTATTTGGTGCTGGCTCACTTTGCTGCTCGCTGTCGCTGGCTCGCTCTGCTACTGTGCTCAGTTAACTGTCATCTAATACTTCTCTCATTCTCTGTAACGCAGAAGCAAAAAAATGACAAATACAAATGCAAGTAGAAGTATTGCATCCTCCGAGGCCGTGTATGATCCAAAGGTTGATCCAAAACAGAAGGTGAAGTCTAATGATCTGGGATGGAAATATAGCTACTGGCCAGAAATTGGCAACCGAGATAAGGTGATATGTATCCTTTGTAACACCCCAAGTATAAGAGGAATTAAAAGGCTAAAGGAGTATCTTGTGGGTGGCTATTCAGATGTGGTTATGTGTCCCAATACTACCACAGAAATTAGGAAAGAGATGGGAGATTATTTTAAAAAACAAGAGTAGACCAATTTTCCTGGATGATGATGAAGGGGGAGGTCAAGATGTGGAGATGGCAACACATGGCATCGAGTCCCAATACTCCACTGTGAAGTCAAGTTCAGGTACAGTCGCTAAAAGAAGGCATGTTATCTTTTCATTTAAGGTTGCAGCATCAAGCAAATGCCAAGGCAAAGGAGACCAAGTTAGTTGCTGCTATGCTTCGAACAACACCCGAAGATATTGTAGATCAAAGACGTTCTGGGTCTTTTCAAGGGACCATGAAGGCTAGCACAAGGACCAAGGATGACAGGCATTATGTGAATAAGCAATGTGCCTTCTGGTTCTATGAGTGCGGCATACCTTTTAATGTCGCAAACTCAAGGCAGTTTGAGATTGCTTGTGAGGGCAGTGTGCAGTACGACTCTGGGTATGAGCCTCCTAGTTTCCATGAGTTGAGGGAGCCATTGCTTCAGGATTGCGTCAAGGACATAAGTGCCTTGAGGGAGGAGCACGAACGGGTATGGAAGCAATATGGTTGCACACTTATGTTAGATGGATGGTCCGGTAGGAGGGGGCACCACTTGAGCAACTTCCTTGTCAATAGCCCAGAGGGGACTTACTTCTTGGAGTCTGTTGATGCATCAGGTGAACAACATGATGCAACTATGCTAGCTAATTTATTAGAGGAGAGAATTGAGGCCATTGGAAAAGACAAGATTGTTCAAGTTGTCACCGATAAAAGTGCTAACTACAAGACAGCGGGCAAGCTTCTAATGGATAGGATTCCTACACTGTTTTGGAGTTCTTGTGCTGCACATTGCTTAGATTTTATGTTGAAAGACATTGGGAAGTTGAAGGAATTTAAGAAGCCTATTTTGCGTGCCAAGCGTGTCACCACATTCATTTATAGACATGGGAGGCTTCTTAGTGCGATGAGGGAGAAGACAGGTGGGATGGATCTTGTGAGACCCACAGCCACTCGGTTTGCCACAGCCTTCCTTTGAAGAGCATGCACAAGCATAAGGATGCTTTGAAGTGTCTATTTGTGAATGAATCATGGACTAGCATCAAATTGTCAAAGACGGAGGCCGGCATGCATGTGACAGACATTGTGCTCTCTAAGGAGTCCTGGAATTCAATTAAACTGCCTTAGAGCTTCAGCCCCACTTCTTATCATGCTTAGGGTGGTTGATGGTGATAAGAAGCCCTCAATGCCAGAGGTTACAACATTAATGGCTCATGCAAAGGAGAAGATCAAGTTTAACTTCGTTACCCAAAACAAGCAACGTTTACTCAAGAAAATCATGAACATTATTGAGCAACGTTGGGTGAAACAAATGGATTATCCATTGTATGGGGCTGCAATCTTTTTGAAACCAGGGAAATTCTTTGCCATTCAAAACAGTGGAGATGATAAATATGTTGGGGAGCTAAGGGGTTGCTTCAATGATGTGCTTGCAAAAATGGTCCAAGATGAGAATATTCGGAACAAGATTGATGAACAAGCCATGAATTATGAGGACCAACGATGAGATGTCTTTTCAAACAAAATGGCAATCCAAAACTTAGAGTCAAGGAGGCCTAGTAAGTGTTGTTAATTTATGCAAGTTAAGTTCATCTTAAACATATTTATTTCATTCCTAATTCCTAATATATGCATGTATTTGCCATTTTAGTTGATTAGTGGCGTTCATATGGTGGTCGAGCCATTGAACCACAAAGGTTTGCTAAGCGTGTTGTTAGTCTTTGTGCTTCATCATCCGGTTGTGAGCGAAATTAGAGTACCTTTAAATTTGCGAGTCAATTTGTAGCTTCTTTGTGCTTATTTTAATCTATTCAATTTGTAGCTTACATGTGCTTATTAATTTCAGCAAGTTATTTATTCATTTCATTTGCTTTGCTTGCCATTTGTAGCTCCATACAAAGAAAAGGAACCGGTTACTACACAAGAGATTAAATGATTTGGTCTTTGTTGCCTACAATCGGACGATGAAAACTAGGTTTCAAATGAAGCGGGAGAAAGCGGGCAAAAACTATTGTTAGACATGCTATGTTAGACACTAGGCTCTTGGCCTTAGGCCCATATGTACTTAATGTGGTTGATTAGCTACTCAGTATAGTCAAGGATCCCTCAGGGTGGCCCATACTTCTATTAGCCAAACCCTAGACATCCTTGCCTATATATATGTGTTAGACATGCTATGTTAGACACTGGGCTCTTGGCCTTAGGCCCATATGTACTTAATGTGGTTGATTAGCTACTCAGTATAGTCAAGGATCCCTCAGGGTGGCCCATACTTCTATTAGCCAAACCCTAGACATCCTTGCCTATATATATGCATTGTATTGGTTGCTCCTGAATCAATCAACATTCAGTTCAACCACTCTTGCACTTTCCTAACAACCAGCACTAGAATCCAACAACTATGACCCTTTGGTCATTGAAGAGTTTGATTGGGACAATGAATGGGCTGACTCATTGGCTGTACCACCTCAAGGTACTCGTGCGTGTGACCTTACATGGGATGATGTTGATGAAGCCATTGGCGCATCACGCTCCCTTCAAGGTCGCAATCTTCCAAAGCAAGCTAATAGGCATAGTCATGGTGAGACTATGGCCTACGAAAGACGTGCAAGATCTACAATAATAGTGGTTGAAGATGGCTTAGATGAGTAAGAGTAACACTCAGATTCGAGCAATGAAGATGAGGAAGAAGATCCACATGATGATGCGGATGTGAGCGATTGTGACGAAGCTCCCAATGCTACCAAAGATGGTGGACAAAACATGGATTTTACTAGCAATCCCAATGAGTTCGACGATGGATATTGAGAGATAAGAGAGTTGGATTATGAACTATACTACTTTTGTGTTGCGGACTACTATTATTCTATTAGACTACTCTAAGCTTGTGGACTTATCACCTATGTTATTTATGTGGACTTATGTTAGTTATGTCGTGCTTGCTAATTTGTTATGTTGCTCATATTGTTAATTGTTACTGTGGACTTATATTGCTCATTATTCATGTGGCTTGTTCTATGGGAGAATAGAAGAGAAGAGAGATTGTCAACAAGGTATGTCACTCAATCCGTATTTACTCAATTAATTAGAATACAATTGTATCTATTACATTTGTAACAATCTATATGTTGAAACTTGCAAGGGGACAAGGGGGATGGATGCTACATGGGAGAAGAGCAATTGGAATGGGGGGATGGGTGCAACATGGGCTCAAATATTGACAACAAGGTACATATGTGTAAGGTGTTGCCTCGCCTCGCGCCTCCCGCTTAAAAGGTGTGAGGGGTGGGTCGCCTTGCATCACCTTACCGCCATCCAACTAAGAGATAGACCACCGATGAATAGAAGCAACTACAACAAGAGTGCGAACAGTGATCATATGGGTAACAGAGGCAAAAGTCTTATCGTAATCACAACCGTACTCCTGCCGATAGCTACGAGCCACAAAACGAGCCTTGTAGCGCTCAATAGTACCATTAGACCTGCTCTTAATCTTGTACACCCACTTGCACGTGATAGGATAAGCATACATAGGTGTCGGTACAATATTACATTGAAGAACATCGAGCTCCTCCACCATAGCAAGCTGCCACTCAAAATGAGAAACAACCTCACGATAAGACCTAGGCTTAGTGACAAAGAGAGCATGAGCTGTAGAAGAAAAACCAAGACGATCAGGAGGCCGAAGAGATGTCCAGTCATGAAGGACGTAACGAGGAGAATCATTAAAGGAATCAGACGTCGGTGTCGGCAAGATATCAGGAGAGAAGACTGGTGAAGAACGAGGACATCTGGAGTAGTGCACCCCAGAGAAACGAGACAGTGGTGCTGCAGGAACAAGAGGCAGTATTGCAGGAGGCAACACAGGAGGTGGGGTATAGAAGGAACCACTGGAGACAGACTAAGGGAAGGCTGTGATAGGGGAGAAATGGGTAAAGAGTCAGAAAGAGACAACTATGAGATTATCTCAACGGTGGAAACATGATGAGGAGCCGAATCTCGATAAAAAAGAGGTTGAGGTTCGTCAAAGATAACGCCTCGTGAGATCTTGATCTGTCGAGCAGAAGGATCATAGTAACGATAACCCTTATGCTCAGAACTGTAACCAAGAAACACACACTTTGCTGACTGAGTTGACAGTTTGGTGCGCTTATAAGGCTGCAGCAAGACAAAACAAATGCAGCCAAAAGCACGAATGTGAGTGTACTGGGGGCTCTAGAGTAGAGACGCTCTATAGGACTAACATCCTTAAGAGCAGTGATATGCTGCATATTGATGACATATGCAGTTGTAGAAACATGTCTCAGCCTATAACTGAGGTGGAACGTGAGATACAAGGAGAAGAGTGCGGGCAGTCTCAATCAAATGATGATGCTTGTACTCAGCAACCCCATTCTGAGCATAGGCACCAGGACAAGAAGATTGCTAAAGAGTGCCCTACTTAGAAAGAAATTGTCTAAAGGTGGTAAAACAGTACTCGCCAACAGAATCATAGCGAAAAGTATGAATAGAGGACTCAAACTAAGTGCGAACCATCATTGCAAAGCTACGATAGATTGCAAGAAACTGACCTCGATTAGACATAGAGAAATGATATGTAAAGCGAGAATAATCATCAATGAAAATTATTTAGAATTTATGCCTATCTTTAGAGAAAATAAGTGCAAGTCCCCATAAATCTAAATGAAATAAATCAAATGACGAGAAAACAAGGACTCATTAGAATGATAAGCAAGTTGTAACTGTTTACCCAGTTTACAACCCTGACAAAACATGGCCGTGTCAACAGTACCACGTCCAAGAACACCCTAACGATCTAATAAAGAAAGACAGATCCACAAGTGACATAACGGTGATGCCATTACGCAAAAGCTCCAAAGATGGTGGCAGCAATAGCGGTAGAGGTAGATATGGTAGGAACAACTAAAGTGGACAGAAAGTAGAGGCGGTCGAGAATGTAGAGACCCTGATGATCCCTACGGCACCTTCCAACCCTACAAGTACAGTCCCTATTTGTCGATCCTGGATGAAATAGGTGTTAGAGTCAAAACCATCCCTACAACCGAGATCGGTGAGGTGACCCACCGAGAGAAACTGTATGGTAAACTGGGGAACATGGGAAACAGCTGGAACAGAAAAACCAGTGGACAAAAGAGTGTCTTGGCAGCTAGCAAACAAAGGAGTATCGTCAGCTGTCTGAACAGAGATAGGACAAACAAGAAGTCCTACTAAAGTGAGAGATGTGAAGTCCGGTGTCATGTGGAAAGAAGCACCAGAATCCAGAACCCAAAAGGTACGTGGAGACGTCTGAGCTAGACTGGTAGAACCTGTTGAGCCTGGTAGAGCTGCTAAATAGGATCACCTCGCTAAAAACCTGACGAGCTGGTCTGTCGTCCTGTGAAGGAAGGGCCTCCCTGCCCCCTTAGATCGTTCACCCCACGCGCTTTTGTTTCACTTTTTCTGCACTGCACAACTCTAATAGTCGTGCTCGAAGTTCATGCAGTAGTTGCAGCAAACTCCACCTGGGGAGGGACTGTAGTCGAAGCAGAAATTGTTGGTGTAGTCGAAGAAGAAGAGGCAACAAGCACAATCAGAATGGACTGTGCTCTAACCCGAGGTGAAGCTCATCAGCCTAAAGCGTCGAAAGGGCCTCGGTGACAGTCAGTCTAGGCGAAGACGGCAAACGAAATCATAAAGGCAAAAACGATCATAATCTGCCTTTTGCGCTTTATGACACTCCTGGCAAAATGGAGAGGCCAACTCGTCCAGCTGGCACTGATGACATGTCCCCAGAGGTAGAGACCATCGAGCGTGATATCCATGAGTGAAGACCACAACCTACAGTTCATCCCATGGAACTTTGTTCTGGAGAATAGGATCGCAGCTGAAGGAACGGAAGCCATCGTAGGCAGTGTTGGACGGCGCAGCGACCAAAGCAATGAAATCTAACAAGCGGCGCTGGACAGCACGACGGTTAGATCAACGTTCTATTTTTTTTTTTGAAAGCAAGTGATTTATATATAGAAACCGGTACTGGTTTCTTTACTAAACCAAATCGGCCGAAGAGACCGAGGCATAGGCGGCTCCGACGGGCGTGGGCGGTGGTGACTCCAACAGGAGCGAGCGGCGGCCGGAGAACCGAGGCGAGCGACGGCTAGGCAGGCGCGGGTGGTGGTGCCTCCAGCAGACACGAGCGGCGGCCGGAGGACAAGCACGGCCTCCGAGATGCGGCGGCTGAGGCGAGCGCCACACGGCAGGCGACAACCGACAGGCGGACAGCGGCAACCGATGGGCGGATAGCGGCTCTGGGCAGAACAGTGGCGACCAGTGGGTGGCGGTGACCTAGAGGGCGGCGGCTTGACTGTGGATTGGTGGCTGCGGCGAATACCCGACGGTGGTGCGGAAAAACTAGGATTAGTACCCTAACTCCTATACCATGGTATGAATATTTTGTATATATTCATGAGGCCCAAATGGCAATATGTATAGGGAGTAAAATGGAATATTACAAAGGAATATATCATACACAAACAAGAAAACAAAGGCATATAAGGAAATAAAGAATTGCTATCCTATTCTAACAAAACAATCCAGAGAGCTATTGTTCTAACCAGGCTGGGAGATATTCTTGTAACTTTACAAATTTGGTACAATGTGGAAAAAAAAGACCCAATAAGAATTAGGCAAAACAAGCGGCTTTAGCCGTTTTGAGGGGAACCAGATGGTTTCCTTCTGGCTCCCATTAAGCTCAAATGAATTCTTGGCATCAATTTAATTTAGATCAAATATAAATGTTAAGGTCAACATGTTTGGGACTAAACTAATAACTAGACAGAAATGGTACTAGCCACCACACGGAATCTGGCATAGATGAGCAATATAGACTAACTATATAATAATATAAAGGAAGCATATCCAGTACAAACAAATAGCTAGGTACAATCATACAAACCATTTTGGTTCGAAAATCAAATTAACAAGAAAATTTTAGAAAATATTTGCGGATGTACTTATCAATTTAATCTAACTTCACATAAAAATGTCAAGTTAAAAACTTAAAATCCAATATACATTTGGGCATATAAAAAGAACAATGACAAATTTCAACAAAAAGAAAAAATTAAAAAACAAGTTACTTTTCAGTATTCACAGAAAAAATTGTTTATTGTAACAGTTTGAGTTTGAACTTTTTAATTTAAAATCTTAAAGAGTGCCACAACTCTCCATAGACTAATCTCTAATTTATTTTGGGAATTATTGGTGTTGATTTAGTGCCTCATTCAAAGTGGTTTCATGATTGCACCTAGACATTGGTTCGTAGTAGATATGTCCTGCTACATAAATTCTCAAGTAGATAAAAAATGATACAGCATAATAGTTTTGCTATTGGTTTGCACTAAATATGTCCCCCATATGAAATCTCAGTTAGATTAAACAAAGGATACAAAGAACAGTTTACAAATAACGAAAGAAGATCATCATGAATGTAAATTTAGCTTGCCAAGTATTTTCTAAATTAATGTTTGAATTGATCAAAGTTAAAGCACTGTGCAGATTGTCATAAGTTTCCTACAAGGCAACATATTACATGGAATCCACCCTTAGAGTGTAATAGTGCCAAATGGCTTCCATTAGGGCACAGAATCAACATGAAAAATTCGAAAAGAAACTGCTTAGAAAGGAAAATATAGGAGAGTATGAAATCTTACATGTTAACATACTCATAATCTGCATTGATACACGGTGAAGATTTCTCAACAACAAGCTCTGTTGGTTTTGATCTAGATGATATTATGTCTTTAGACAAAGATTTTGCACTGGTATTTAGCTTCTGACTTGCTGGATATGCCCCATGATTAGGTGTACTCAGGTTATTGGTATTGCTCTGAGTAAGTATCCCTGCAGACTGCTTAATTAAACCAAATTGGTAAGAACAAGATCGTGCAACATGTATAAACATTCAAATCATCTCAAGCTAACAGCTTCACAGTACATCAGTCTTGAAATTTTATTGATAATTACTGAATTATTTACTAACTCCATGCTACCCTTATATCAGTTATGTATTTTCCCTGGTAACCAGTATTTCAGACAGAGGGATGTTCCCATTCTTCATGATACCTTACCATGAATGATAGGCCATAGGTTATTTTTTTTCATTTCCTGAAAGAACTATGTATTTAGTATAAAGGAAGAATTTGTAGTGTTAAAGTACTTACTAAATTATACATGGTATTCCTGTCCATAGTGGAACATCTCTTTCCTTTCCCCAAATGGTTTTCCTTTGCATTATCTTCATTTTCGCCCTGATCAGTGATTTCTTTCAAATTTTCCTTGTTTTCATGAGAAAACTTAAGTTTCTTTTCCTGAAATGCAGTTCTTTCCGTGTGTGAAATCAAATCAAGTGATTCATCTCCAGTGGCATCCATGTAAGATCTCTCAGTTATTGTGGGTGACATGTCTGACTTCCCATAATCCTTTTCAGTACCCAATTTCTTTGCAAGTCTTATATCTCGAATAGGAGACGAGAGCTCTCTCTGCCGTTTCTTCATTATTGACGGTGTACATACAAAACTTTTGGCAGCACTCTTTAGCACAGCATCAGGACTACCATCATGAGTAGGTGAGCTCCATAACCTTAGTGGAGTGCAGAAGTTCATGGATGACCTCATCAACTCTCGAATGCCAAGAGGACTATATTCTGGGAGGTCGCTAGAGGTTACAAGATCGCAGCTCACAAATGGACCTTCAAAGCTTGGAAAGCTAGGAGGTTCATAGCATAAAGCTCCTGCATCCTGCTTTTTGCCTATCACAGTTTCACCATGAATTGCTGATGCATCTTTTCCCATATTGTCTGTAGGTTCCAAAGATAACTGTTCAACATCAGTCAGCTGTTGCTTTTCAGATTCTGGTGTGCTGCCCATTGGTTCAGACGCCCTGTGCTTGTCATCTTCACTGCTAACATATGAAGGCTGACCAGGATCACCAGATACATTGTGGCATGTGATCATCTCCAAATCTTGATGAGAAACAGGCATGTCACTTGTCTCTAATTTAGCATCATGCGTATTAGAAGCACTACCTGGACAAATAAAGGATGGATGCACTGATGTTGCAGAACTTTGATAATACACAGTGCCCATCATGCTTGATGAGTTCACTGGATAAAGTGGTGATGCAAAATTGTTCACAGCTTCAGATGAATATGCACCCTGTTGGTAATTTGGACTCACGAAAGAATCAGCATCAATGGAATCTGGCGCAGAAAGAAGATTTTGAAAGGACATATCCTGCCACAGTTCTGATTGAAAACCATTTTGATTATTAAAGTCAGCTTCAGACATCATATTTACCTTATGCTCATATCCAGAAACACTAGGTAACATAGAGATGGGAAGACCTGGTGGTACAGCATACGGTATCAAAGATCTTCCATGATTCTCTGTACTAGTTTGGGTGTACTGAAATTGACCTGCAAGCTCATTGGATGCCTGGCTATCTGAAAACGTAGAATTGTTTGGTGTTTCATCTATGTCCAGGTGCAAATCCATCTCTTTAGAAAACTCCTGCTGCAAGTGTTTATCTTGATCAATGTCAGAGATGGATAACTGGTGATGCGTCTCGGGTAAAGCAGAATCAGCATTGTTAGTGTTAGTGTAGCATGCTTCCTGACACAAAGAGTAAGCTTCGTGTGCTCCTTTATCATTGGAATGTACTTGCAGATGACAGCCCAAAGCCTCATCTACTTGCTCCACTTGAGAGCAAGAAACATTGGCTAATTCTACCTCCCGAACAACATTGAAACCGCTATCTTCACTGTTTTGCAGGGTCATTGCAGATGAAGAATCAACATTTAAACTACCTGCAGGGTATTCAATAGGTGGTAGGCCCTCGAACTGAGCCAGTAAACCTGATGCTCTGTATGAATCAACTTTCTTCTTTACTGAGCTGTGCCAATGATTTTTTTATTGCATTGTCTGTCCTGATAGGGAAATAGAAATTAACTAGTTCAATTATCTCTGCTGTCCAAAATAGCTCTCTATTCCTCTAACAGGACAAGTTAACCATGCACTTGTTACTTGTTTAAAAATATTAGAGCCCGTTCGTATTGACTTTTGCTGATAACTTTTGGCTGTGACTAATGAATAGTAGTAACTAATAGAAGCAGCTTTTAGCTGTAGCTGATGAATAGTAGTGGCTGAGTGCATGATGTAAGAAAGAGCAAACGACGGTGCAACAAAAGGCACTAAAACATTCGAACCACTATGCAACTTACAGAATTATGATATAATAAAATACAAAATACGTTACAACATGTGAAAGCGCAAAGTCGTGACTGATGAATAGTAGTGGCTAATAGAAGCGGTTTATAGAAACTAAGGCGTTCGTATTGGCTTTGGCTTCTGAAAATAGAAGCCAAAACCAATACGAACAAGCCCTTAGTACTTCTAAAAAATATCAGGTTATTAAATTGTGAAAACATTAGTCAAACTGCAAATATCACTAATTCATAAAGCATTTAGTATTTTTAGTTTTTCTTACTGATACTATTAGTACCTTTTCTTCTAAAAAAGCACAACTAGTTGATTCCTAATTTCATTTAGCAGAGGATAACATTGTTACCTACCTTCCTGGTAAAAATTTTGTCAGTTCAGCCCATTTGTTTCCATATGCTTGATGAGCATGAATGAGCCTTATCTCCTCTTCTTGCGTCCATGCCTCCTTATTGATCCCAGGATTAAGATGATTGTGCCACCTAAATACAGATATCTGATCAAAATTGTTCATGTTGTTTTGGTGCCCAAATCACTATTGGTTTGCACAATTGCACCCCATTATTGGTTTGCACTAGATATGTCCCCCCATTAAGAATGCATGCTGAAACAAACAAATTCTAGGCATGCCATTCGTGAGGTGTCAACAAAAGATTTTCATGAAGCGATAGCCATGCAATGTTCCAGCATAATTGACCAAAAGAAAACCTTCAGTAATCCAATATCACTGATAACTGTTAGTATGAATAATACGTAAGAATAGAAGGATAGCTCTATTGAGTTGTCGCAAAATAAAACATATACTTCAATAGAATAGAAGGTAAAATGAAATTACACATTGCTCCTGCACTGGCACTAATAAATTTTGGAGTTGATACTATAGATACTTGCCATGCCATACCTTTCACGGCATTGCTTTCCAATGCGTCCTGGCAAAGCTTGGGCGATAGTTGACCATTTCTTTGGCCCATGCTTGTTTACCATCTGAATAATGATTTCATCTTCCTGAAAAATGGGGATATGAAAGGAATAATGTGCCATATAATGTAGTTCAGTATTACCCTGGGATTGAGCAGTTAATTTTTTCTAGAAAAATGGAATGAACACAAAATGAAAATGATTGAACTATAGAGCTTACTTCTTTGGACCATGGCCCTTTGACCAGCTCAGGGTTCAAAACCTTCTGCCACCTATGCAAGCATTGAACGTCTGTCCTATCAGGAAAACATTCCGCTGGGAAAAAAAAGGTATTTCTGTCAAGTTTCATCTTATGATAAACACAAGCAAGTATTATCATTAACAGACAAGGAAAAAACGAATGGCATAGAAGCTTGAGTGTTGATTTAAACGGTAATAGGCTTATAAGCATACATTCTCTAATTGACAAAAGCTGAAATGATACAGACACCAGATTCTTTAAAGAATATCAGGTTTATTCGATGTCAATCTCTTGTAATAGATCAGTTGTACATTGGAGTTAGCATAATATAACAATGATTCAATGAAGTTTAGAACAGTATGTACACAAGACATCAGCATCCTGGACAGCATTATATTTGACAGGGTGCAAATTGAGGAAAATATAAACATATCAGAGCGACATATCTACTTTTAACCCTTCTTGTAGTGCTACATGCTATCCCTATTAGTTAGGGCATCAAATCAACTTGAAAATTTCTCATAAACATTTGTAGAAGTAGCCCTAAAAGTCATCTACAATCATAAATCATATAAAGTTTCATGTTCATCCTTAAATTATACTATGAGGAATAAAAAATAGATATCTGTGATAAGTCATAAATAAAACGAAAAGGAAAAAATGTTCACATGAAATTTCTTTTTTGTTTTTTCACATAGCACATGTTAAATTTGAACATGAAATTGTATATAATTGTAATGACTTTGAGGACTACCTCTAAGTTTTTTTTTAAAAAAAGGTCAGGTTGAGTCATGCCCTTGCTAAAGGGGTAGGCATGTTAGTAATGAATAAACAGAAAGCAACATACCTTAATACACAGGTTGAGAAAAGAAAACTTTTGAGTTATAGAGCAGCACAAGTTAAAGCAACATAAGGGTAGTAGCAAATAGAACAACAAAACAACTTTCTTGCGATTGCATCAGTTGATAAAAAATACCTATCTTTTTCCAATTTTTCCCTTTGTAACTCTCAACAGCCTTCCAAAGTATATCATCCTACATTTGCGTAGCATACATGCAGCTCATCAGATAAAACCAGTAGATAGACAAAAAAAACGATCTAGACAATATTATAAAACATGTTGTACTTGCCTCATAAACAAACGATCAGACCATATTATATCTCAGTCTGTGATACATCCCTAGGTGTTAAAATGGAACAAATATTTTAATGCATTTTTACACATATGAAAACATATTATTTTCTGACATTTACTACTATCAATGTTCTAAAACCAGGTCTACTTAGTCGAGAACTCGTGCAGGTCCCCTCAACGAGTATGACTAAGCAAAAACTAGTGGTTAACACATTTAACCGGTCTAACAAAGCAAGTACTCAGGTAATCAGGTTAACCGGCCGTTTACAAAGTTGAAGCCCACACTCAATTAGGCCGATGGCCCACCAGCTGCGACTGCTGCTTCTTTCAATTTCATTATTTGTGATGAAGATTTGGTTGAGGGACTTGAGATGATAGGTTGATTTGTGATGAAGATATGGTTGATTATGTAGCTATCTGAAAATAGAAGTCGTTTTCTACCTGTAATTCGCTACCTGTAGGTTTTGCTAGTCACTTTTTGAAAAGACTCTGATGCATCCTGCTGCTAATGCTAGCATGCTACTAGGCAGTGGCTAATTGAATTGTTAATCATGCCCCAATGGCAATAGGCTATATATATATATATGGTAATCGGCCTTGTACTCGTATATATATATAGAAAAACCCGTTACAAGGACGAGTACAAGGCCGATTACCATATACTTGCTACAAGGCGAGGTGACCGAATGAGTACTGGTTACCAAGTTTTAGAACCTTGACTAAAATACATCAAAAGCAATCATGAATATTATTACTTCCTACAAGGTATATTGTACATCAAAATCAGTACACAGCTTGGATTCAAGAAGTACAATCATCCCTACCAATGTACAATTATGAATCTCTATCTGCAGTATGTAGCAATAGAAATGATGCTTACACAGAATAGGATACTAGTAGAATTACTCAAAATTACCTCACATAAGTTTTTTAACTCATTATTCCAATATCTGACATAAAATGCAGATTAATGAATAAATTCACAAAACAAGACTTCTAAAGTTTACCTCTTCTGGGGTCCAATTCCCCTTAGTCGAGCGCCTTGTTGGACCAGTCGTCCTCCTAAGTGTAAAGACACAGATGTATGTGTATAAGTATATGTATAATGTAAAACCTGGTACATGGTCCCAATTTGATGAACTTTTTACCCATTGAACAACCGTCCCTTCTGTGTTTCGTTGCTGGCTCCTCCATTAGGCAGAGCCAAAGCATGACCTGAAGCCTCAGTGTCCCTTGAAGTCCTTTCCTTGTCACTCGTCATTGCAAGTGAAGACTGAAAACTCAATCCCCACTCTGTAGCAGAAGCAAGGGAAGGGTCTAAGAATCATTATAATGTCAAATCCCAGTGCGGCCTTCAAGGAGTTGTGTCACAGGAGGAGAAGATGTCATAGACTGCCAAGGAAAAAAAGAAGAAGATTAAAATAAGTTGCAACAAATAGTAATAGCAACAACAATAACAAAAAAAATACAATTTACAGGGTATGGTACAGAGTCATTATTTCGTCAAAAGATACCTATGCGGTAAAAAATAACTCCAAAGCAAGAACAGTTTACACTAATGATGAACAAATGCGAATACAGACATGGTTGTCACGGCGTCGCCATCTCATCGCCTAGGCGTTGTGGCGGTCCGGGGGGAACGCCGCAAAGGCTCGCCTCGCCTTGGCCATCTAAGCGGGTGCCCAGGAATTCACGGCGTCCACAACGAGCGGCTAGGCGGGCGCCTTGGCCAGCTGGTAGGGGGCATCTGGGCGAGATAAGTAGCACTGCAGGGGGCGTCCGGCGGGAGAAGTGGCGTCCCGCTCGGCTGAGAATGAGTGAGTGAGAGAGAGAGGCAACCTTATGGAACCTAGCTGTAGTCGCCTCTCATTGCACCAGCTGTTGACGAGCTTCCCTCTCTCCGACGGCAGGTATTCTTCTTCTTCCTCTGCCTCTACTTCTCTTTTCTTTTCATCTGTTACCCTTTCTCTGTTCCTCTACTCCCGATGTGCATCCTTCATTCTTCTTTCTTCCTCTGCTACGGCAGGCCGCCGGTAAGGTCTCTCTAGTCTCTACTGCCTCCAAGTTCCCTCCCTCCAGGCCTCAACGAATCTTTCCAGACTCCACTCTCCAGATCTGCAGATGTGTTTCTCTCTGCTCTGCATTCCCAATCTATTGCATTGCATGCCTCTGCCCTTTTATCTGATCCTGATATGTGCCCCTCTCAGGCGCCGTGGTTGTCAAGTACGTTGTGACAACCATGGTAGAGCATATAAAAAAATCCCCCACCTTCACCACCCTCCTCCCCATCCCACTGCCAGCCCCTCCCAAGCTTCTGGTGTACACCTGCCGGGGCAGCAATACCACCCCCTATTCCCACCACTGCAGCCTGTAATACACCGCTGCCTTCATGACCTCCCCTCCCTCCATTGTTACCAAAAACCGCATCGTGGAGACATCACCTTGTATGTATAGGTCATATACACCGTCCTGCAACCAAAACCGCCTCCTCTACCGCATCACCACAAACCTCTTCATCACATACATCGCTGCCAACCCGTCCCCACATAGCTGCCTCCCACACTCAACCTTGTCAATCGTCATCTCCATCACCCCCATGTCCATCCACCACCCACCAGTCCACCACCACACAACTGGCTACCCAAGAGCAAGGGCCTAGGGTCTGGTGGCCAGCTGAGCACTAAATAGACACACACAAGAATCTCAACACGAATGTAACAGCGAGGGAATCAGATCCTCTGCCATTGGGCATAGAGGCAGAGGTGTCGAATCGAGGCGATCAAGATTTTGGGTTTATCTCATGATCCTCTATCTGACACTCCCCGAGTCTGCGCCATTCATACAATGGATTAACAAATTTACGCTATTATGGGTTAACACAGAAAAATTATGGACCAGAGAAACCTCCTATACCAAATCCAAATCTTGAACCAGTACCGCTATATGCCTATATTCTCTTGCAGTTCCTCAAAGTTCAAACCTTTCAGGCTTTCGCCAGTCAACATCCATATCCTCCCCACCAACCACATCGCTGCCGGCCATTTTGCCTGTCCTTCAGCCCCTCCTCTCACACCACAAAAAAAAAGAGCACTAAATTTCTCCCATGGAAATCACATGAATGCAAGATCTTGCCCATCCTATGAATCCGACAACACATTCCCCCGAGAAACACCAAGATCTTGCAGGCTCCCATCACCACTGACCCAGAGGCCTCCACCCACTCCTCGGGCAAAAAAATATTTTCTAAAATCCCCATAATGCCGAAATTAGGACCAAATTTCTCCGGGAACCCACCGAAACCTCACCGTCTCCACAAATCCAACACGATCAGCGGCACATTCAGCAATCGAAGCAACAACCTCCGGAGACAAAAGCCACAAAAGAGCCCCCTAACATACCAAAACCCACACCAAATCCTCCCAAAAAAACACCAAGATCCGGCACCCTCCCTCGCCATCGAACGAGCCGGCCGAATCCACATCTCCGGCTAGTCGGCGCCGCAACAGCAAAGGAAAATCCCTACCAAGCGTCGGAAACGAAGAAAGAACCATATTTTGCCAAAACTAGCACCAAATTTCTCCGCTAAACCCAAGAAACCTCACCTCCACGGCGAATCCAACGGGGCGCGTCCACTCCTGCGGCGACCGAACTGGGGCGCACGCGACCCTCGCGCCGCCTCCGCCTCCGCCTCCAAATCTCCAATCGCCCAAGCCAACAACAAAAGCTCTCTCCTTTTTTCTAATAGGAAAAAAAGTATAAAATATATTCGCTTCGCTTTGCTTCGGAGGTTTTAAATTTTGGTGGATGACAGGTGGAGGAGAGACTGAGTACGGAAGGGAGTGTGAAGGACGGGTCGGATGTTGGTTACCGGCCAACCGGTGGATCCGAGCCGTCCGTTTGACGGCTTCGCCCGGCGCTTCGGCGATTTTTGAAAGCCAACGGCTGGTTACGGGGATTGGCCGGTGGGCGGAGGCGTCTAGACAGCTTGTTTTCGGTTCTAGTCTTCTTACAGGTGGAGGCGTAAAAGGCCCTAAACGGTCTCATTCTGGCACATGCTTATCTATCTAGTTTGTGCTTATTCTGGCAATTCCAATGATTCATGTCGACAATGGGCTGTTGCAAATATAAAGATTAAAAGACGGGCACAATTAACGTACTACCGTATATGCTACCAACTCCTTTTGGTGTGACTGCACGTGACACGTGTTCACATTTTTTTTGTCATATTCGACGCCCTCTCATACACTCTTAAGTATGCATGCAAACCATCTAAGATGTGGGGTTCTTATTGTTCCTTTTTATCTCCTATCGTGGCCAAAATCAGAACCACATAACTCCATACCCCTATTACTCGAAGACAAATTATGGAAGCTAATGGGTTGAACATGGTAATTACAAGCTACCCATAGGGCAGAAAGGTAGCTGCATAATGTAAAGGCATAATGTAGATGTTGAAAAATAGATTGATTGATTGTGGCATATGTAAAGTCTTTGGGAGCTTCTCCTCCTTGCCCCTTCATGCCTTCTACTCCAAGTTTTGGAGTTACACATAATTGCATCTTAATTGGTCTACCTTCCCATCCATAGTTGCATCTCTTTCCATTTAAAATGAGTCATATATTTTCATCGGCAACCATATTCTTCATGCAAGGGATTCCTTAGAACCAAAATACCTCATTTGTATCTTCTTATCTATGTTTCTCTATTAGGAAATTTCCCAAAATACCGATATCCCTTGGTTGGTCAGATCTGGGTGCCAACATCTTTAAATAATGATGTATCCTTCATTGAGCATCCATTTTGTGTTATGTTTGAACCATTGTTTTCCATGCAACAAATTTAACAAAATGAGACAATATTGCATATGTTTCAGAGACATGATGCTAAAGTTATTTCTCAACTAGGAACAATGTGTTATTGAGAAATAACTACTACCGGTTAGGGTGACAACTATGTGTTACTTGACAGTAATTATATGGGTGGGTTTTTTGAGCTTATGGGTTGGCTTTCTACAGTAATTAGCTTTCATATTGAGTATCTTTTCAAAGTGGAGTCTACAAGTCGATAACAGTAGATACTATCCCTACTTCATCTATATCTGATAAAATCGCAAGTAAGTATCTCTCTCTCCGTACTCTCTCGTAAACAGCAAAAAAAACCACTGCCCAAAAGAACCCACCATTGCTAGCAACATTGTATGTTACCTACTAACAACTTTGCATGTTATTTGCTAGCAACTCTATATTGCTACCTAATACCTCCCTTGTTTTCGTTTGATAGCAACTACAAATGTTTTATGTATACATCTACCAATGATAGTTGTTTTGTGCATGCATCTGCCAATGATAGCTATGTATTCGTTGTCAGCAACTTTACGTTAGTTGTCGATAACTCTATAATACTACCTGTGACTATATACTACTTAATGGTAATTTCTTTCTTTCTAGGCTAACTCGGTAACTTTAGTTGTTAATTGTCATGTATCGTTCGGTCTCTAGGTTTTCTTTTCTACTTGAGATATTCCTTATCCTCATGTTTTCAACATTTTTCTAGGCAACAACAAGGATCAAGGTGGAGGAGTGGTGGGTGAGTCGACAAGCTCAACGGAGGAGGGGTGGGGAAGGTAGTGTTGGATGAATAACGGCAGCAAGCAGAGGAGGAGGCGGCGGGCAACATCGGCCGCTCGAGTGAGGACCTCGCTAGCACTGTGGAATGATGCTGGCGAGGTAGCGACCCGTCAAGTGGCGGCATGGGAGGATGCAAGCAGGAGTTGGCGGGAAGGTAGGATTAGGAGTTTAGGACCCAGTGCTTTAGTTTTGTACACATGATGGACGATGATGGAGCATTGGATCTCAATTCTATGATTTTAAATTTTACCACTCTCACTAAAAATTTTAGTTGATTAATTGACTATGGACACTAAAAAAATCCAAGAAATCATGCGGGTAACAAGCTACACGAACATGCCAACTTGTTTGGATGCAAATCAATTGACACATGTATGTAGGAAACAATGAGGCATTAGGGATTTCTCGCAAGATACTTTTATGGATTTTTCTCCTATCACCATCATATCTGCCCAAGTGCTGCCAGCCCACGCTATACCGTACAACAGTTTTATGGGGTTTTAGGTTTTTAAGAGGTGGTTTCATGAGGTTTCAGGTTTTATAAGGTTTCACATTTCGTGAAAAAAGTTTCAAAGAGGTTTCAAGTATGTTTCGTGGAAAGTTCCATGCAAGTTTGAACGCGTTCCAAGAAGTTACAGTGTTGGATCGTAAGGGCCTTCTCACCCATGGTGTCCACAGCTTCTCTTGACCCAGATGAGGACGGTGAGCCAGTTGATCAGAAGGAGTATCGCTGCATGATTGGCTCCCTCTTGTACCTCACTGCCTCGAGACCGGACATACACTTCGTTGTGTGTCTTTGTGCTCGGTTTCAAGCTTCTCCTCGCGTATCTCACCACCAGACGGTGAAGCGCATCCTTCGGTACCTTCGAGCTACCATTGACTATAGTATCTGGTACTCCTCCTCGTCCTGTCTTTCCTTGAGAGCCTACTCGGATGCAGACTTTGCTGGCTGTAGGATAGATAGGAAGAGCACTTCTGTCACCTGCCAATTCATTGGCACTTCTCTTGTTTCCTGGTCTTCAAGGAAGCAGTCCGGTGTTGCACAGTCCACCGCAGAGGCCGAGTACGTTGCTGTCGCCAGCTGTTGTAGCCAGGTACTTTGGATGGTCTCGACCCTGCGGGACTTTGAGTTAGTTATCGACAGTGTTCCACTTTTTTGTGATAACACTTCTGCGATTAACATTGCTAAGAACCCGGTGCAGCATTCTCGGACCAAGCACATTGATATTAGATATCACTTCCTTTGAGACCATGTGGAGAAGGGTGACATAGTGCTCTAGTTTATGGAGAGTGACCACTTCTTGGCTGATATCTTTACCAAACCTTTGGATAGCTCGAGGTTTTCAGCTCTGCGGAGAGAGCTTGGGTTGGTTTCTCCTTATGAACTGTTGTGAGCGGGAGTTTTGTGCTTCATGCTTTATCATGTATATTATGCTCTTACTCTTTTCTGTTGCATTGCATATGGGCGCATTGGGGTTAGTCCTTCTAGCATAGATCAGAGTGTTTCTCTTGTCTAGTTGTTTAGACTTCTTCCTCTCATCTTATGATTCTAGGATGCTGTTTATTAGCTGTTTCACTTCTCACTAGGTTGAGCTCACTCACTTCTTATAGGTTCTAGCGAGGGTTGGGCCATCCTCGGGTAGACGGGGTACGTGTTTGCTCCTTAGTGTGTTAGATGATCAGCTGATAGTCCTAGAGTCATATGGGGTATATGAGAGTCAGTCTGAGCCATAGTATCCTCTATCTTATCTATGCTTTAAGGACTGTCTTTTCTGCTTTTCTTGTCAGCTTCTCGATCTTATTGCTTTGGTTCAGGGGAGTCCATTTGGGAGCTTCTAGATCTTAACATTGTCATAACTCAACTTGAACTAAAAGCTGCATCACATGTTGAGGGGGAGCTGGATTTTCTTGCATTTCTTTTTTCATTGTAATATAACTACATGGAGCCTTGATTATTATCCTGTTATGACATGTTTACAATGAATTACATCTTGCCATGATCTGTGCTTATTTGCTAGATATATCATGACTTTATATATGTAGTCAAGTCTTTGCCATGATATGTTGATTAAAATGCTCAACTTGAATTAATTCATGTCATGATAGCTTTTGAGACTAGTCCGACTTTAGTTATGCTCTTATGATTCATGCTATATCAAATAGACTGAGTTGAGTCTTGAATCTTTGTTGAGCTTTAGATTGAGCTATGTTAGTTCCGTGATAAAGCATGAGTTAGTACTAGTCTTATGTTCATGAAAATACAAAAAGATCTCTTTTGTGCGAAAAGACTAATCTCACCAATTCTTTCTCATGAGACGGCTTGCCATTGCACTAGGCATGAGCTCAGGGGGAGTTTTAGATGACCAAGACTATCTTCTTAAGTTTCTCGCTTGGAGTGGTCGCATAAGGCTTGAGATCTAGCACATGACTAAACAAAAATCTAGTTGGAAACAATCATGAGATTTATAAAGAAAAATATGTCAATTGTGCTCCATTTGCTAAAATTACAAGACTTACAAGTACTTAAATAAATGTCTCATTCTTGAACTTGTAGCACTCTAATTTGACTCAATACTAGCTTCTTGGTTCCACTTAGACTATTGACATGGTTTGCATCATCTTTGGATACCTTTAGCTAGACTAGAATCATGGTTGACTTGACATGCTAAGAAATTCGACTAATTTTTAGATTGTAACTTATTTGGCTTAGCTTGAGTATATATGTTTTGTCATGATCTTGTTAGCATTCTTATTGGTTATAGCTTGAGGTAATACTCCACGGTCATTTTGAATAATCTTCATGGCTCTAAATGCTTAAATTGAATAAAACTCAGCCATTCCATCCATTCTCATAATTGGTTCTCTTCCTTGTGCCTCGATGATTTTATTGCCAAAAGGGGGAGAATAGCGGAGAAAAAGCCATTTGGGACCTTTCTGGAGCTTTGGTGAATAATTTGCTCTTTCTGTTGTTGCTCTAGTGTTCCTTCTGTCGACAAAGTCATGAGCTTCTTTGTTTTCTTTAGACCATGCTTGACTTTCTTTTCAAACTCAACTTTGCGCTTTTTCTGGGTTTATCAATATACTCATCAAGGGGGAGATTGAGAGACCATGTGGTTATGACCCCATGTTTGTGATAAGTAATTAACAAGTATTTTGGAAAGATTGAGTGTGGTTCGTGCGTTTCGAGCCATGATGGCATTTGGCTCAGTCGGGGTTGATTAGTCGGATTTGAGGCGTATTCTTCTTCCTGTTTGAGCTCTTGGGCCATTTTATGCTTGAGTATGATTAATTGATGCTAATTGTGTTTACATGTGTCGAGGGATGCTATGTGATGTGTTTCTTGTCTGTGATGGCTGCAGGACGTCGAGATGGAGTCGTGGCGAGGCACGGAAGACCGGACTAGGCGCAGGTGGTGCCGAGGTCAGAACGGTCGAGATGTGCTGAAGACGGTGAGGACTCGAAGTGGTTGCGAGGCTTGGACGACAAGAAATGCGGAAGCTTCCCAGAAGGGGCGTTTCGGTAAAAGCGCAAAGCTGCACAAGTGGAAGCGGTTTCAGTTCAGGTTTAGCAGGTTGGAGACCCGTTAGCCAAGGGCTATAAATAGGAGAGGGATTCCCAGGTGCATGCATGTCTTGAGTGTGGAGTGCATGGCTTTTAGGGTTTTGCTTTTAGTCAAAATGGCCTTTGGGAAGGTTGTTTTGCTTTGAGACTTTAGTTGATGAGGGTTGGTGAGATGGAGCAGTAGGTGTTTTGTTCTTGCTTGGTACCCTTCGTGAGTTTTCTCCCAGGAGAGGCATGTAGCCTGTGCTCTCAATCCAAGCATTTATGGGGTTGTAGGGATGGATTGAGTTGATACTCTATATAATCATTCATCTCTCCTCAATATCAATCTGAGATGTTTTTATTAGAGATGCTCTTGTCTCCTATGTTCTTCTTCGTGCTTTTTGCTCTTTGTGATTTCTGAGTTTTTGTGATTTGGCTTTGTTTCTTGCTGAGGAGTAGCAAAATGGGTTGTTGTGATCTGGGAGATGCTCTAAGGCCATTTGGCTAGTCACTCCTGAGAGCAAACCAATTTTAATCTCAGATTTTTGTTTTCAGCCTCCCCTGTTCTTTCTTTTCTAGGGTTTCTTTTCAGAGATTTATTGTCCCTTCTTGTTTCCCTTCATGAGATAGCATGAGACTTGGTGTCTTGAGTCCTGAGGCTATTAAATAGCTATTCTCAAGGTTTCATGTTCAAAAAATCAAAGATTGGCAGGGAATTTGAGTTTTAGTGCAGCTCTCTGTACTTTTTGGGTTTTTGCCTCAAACCCTAAATTCTTGTTCTAGAAATGATTTCTTTTGTTTCTCTAGATTCCCTTAGCTATTTTGGGTGTTTCCTTGTTGGTCTGGGCTGAGTAGATCAAGAGAAAGTCTCAAATTTCTCAGTTAAAGGAAGTTCTTAGATTGCAGTCTGAAAATCTGCCCTTGCTGTTTTCTGAAATCGACAGCCGGTCAGACCGGTTGATAAAGGGCGGTCAGACCGGCGGTATATGGGCAGTCTGACCGGCGGCAAGGGAGCGGTCAGACCGACCCAACAACTACGGTCTGACCGGCCCTTTGATGCTTGCGCCGTCTCTTCCGTTTGTTTTTTGTCTCGCTTTCTTCTCTAGTTGGTTGAGGTTCCAGTATGCACATGTCTTCTTCTTCATAGTTCCAGTAACTATTGAAGGAGATATTCCAAGTGGATACTTTTGAGGGATGCATTTTTTGAAAAGCGACATTCACCCCCCTCTGTCGCTGATTTCGATCCAACAATTGGTATCAGAGCTGGTTAGCTCTTCCTCATAGATCTTAACCGATCTCTAGAGCCATGGCAACAGATAAGTACTCGACCAAGCCCCCGGTCTTCGATGGGTTCGACTATCCCTTCTGGAAGAGCCGGATGGAGACCTACATCCAGGCTCAGGGCTACGCCATCTGGCGTAAGGTCAAGGTCCGATATGTTGTTCATGCCGATGAGAACATCAACGATGGAAACATGCTTGATGTTGAGGCGAACGCTAAGGCGAGGAACATCATAATTCAGGGTCTGAGCAGAAGCGAGTTCGATCGCATCTCTCATCTGACGTCGGCCTTCAACATCTGGGGGACTCTCGATGCATACCATGAGGGCACCACCCAGATTAAGACGATTCGACAAGATCAGTTCAATCGAGATTATAACAAGTTTGAAATGCTCGCTGGTGAGTCCTTGGATGAGTGCTTTGCACGTTTTCACAAGATTCTGAGCAACCTCCGAGCAGTCGGTCTCACATACCCCGACTCGAACAATGCTCGACAGATGTTATCTGCTCTTGATTTGCGTGTTTGGGAGATGAAGGTGACCACGATTGAAGACACGACCGACCTCTCGACCCTGACTCTTAACACGTTGTACTCACGCCTCAGGACTCACGAGATTGACATAGTCTCTCGTAGGTCGAAGTTGCAGTCGATGGCCTTAGTCACCGATCCCAGTCTGGTTTCTGGACCTTTTTCTGAGTCAATTTGTGGATTCTCTCTAGCTGCTCTGTGTGACGTAACTGATGATCAGTTAGAGCAGCTACCAGAGGATCAGCTAGCCCTTCTAGCCCGAAAGTTTTCCCACGCTTACAAGAGGGTGAGAGATAGAAAGAGGAGTGGTCCGATCATTTGCTTCGAGTGTGGTGGCCCCAACCACATTCGGGCGAATTGCCCCAAGCTGGGGAAGAGCAAGGGCTACTACGGCGGTGTGAGCAAGAACGACTACATCGACAAGAATCGCAACAAGAAGCTCTCAGCTCATGCCCAAGGCAAGAAGAAGTTTCGCGACCTTGGCAAAGCCAAGAAGCTCTTCCACCGCGTCCTCACCGCCTTCGACAACCTCGACCTCAGCGAGGTGGAGGGGTGGAGCGACGACGATGGGACGGACGAGCAAGACCCCAAGGGCGGCGACGACTTCTCCGGTATGTGCTTCATGGCCCTTGAGGGCGAGATCAGCGACAGCGAGCTCTATTCCGACTCCGATGAGGTATACCCCTCCTACGACCAGCTTAATAATGCTTTTCTTAAGCTAAGGAAATTCCATACTAGATCTAGAGCTAGGGTTAGCGAGTTGGAGAAGGAAGTAGAGAGCTTATCACGGGAGCTTACTTCACTTAGATCTGCTCCCTCTCGTGATGATTGTGATGTTTGTACTGCTTTGCTCGATGACTTGAAGAAGCTAAGGACCTTGCATGATAGTGTATCCTCTGAGTTAGACATGGTTAAGGTGGAGAATGTTAGTCTACTTGCCGAACTAGAGATGAGTAGGGTAGTTACTCTTTCATCCCCTGTTGAGACTACATCTTGCACCTCATGTGAGGATAAGGACAATGCTTTTAGAGGTCTTTATACCATGCTTCTTGATCTACCCGAGACTTGTGAAAATTGCAATAACTTAAAAATGAACCTAAAGAGGGCATATCACAAAATTACTGAATTACAAGCTTCATTACTTGAGCCTATTACTTCATGTTTGAACTGTCCTAAATTAACTGCTGAACTTGAATCTGTCTCAAAATAATTTCAAGAAATGATTGACTACAACAAGAAAATGGCTCAGTATGCTTCTAAGGACCCTGTTAGCTCACCATGCAAAAATTGTGACAAACTAAAATCTGACTTGATTGCATTAGAGGAAAAATGTGTGAAGATAACTAAGGACCTTCTAGAAAAGCCTCCATCAGTTGCTTGTAATGTGTGTACTGATGTGGGGGAGAAGCCCAAGGGTAAGGTAGAGACGCTTAGCGACGTGAACCAACTGGCTAGCAGTAGGACTGTCCCATCAGAGTCGGCTGTGCATGCACAAGTCATTCGCTCTTCTGCTACTAGTTCTTCTTCTACTCTCTTACTTGCTACTGTCTCTTCTTCCCCCTGCTCTTCTTGCACCTCTCTCTTTCGGGAGTGTCAGTACCTTATGAACACTCCCGAGAGGTTTGTAGGAGGCAAGAAGAAGCTAAATCTTATTCTAAACCAGTCCAAGATTTGCAAATTCAATCAAGGTCTAGGATACAATTTTTATGAGGATCGGAGGAAGCATCCACCTGTTGTTCTTCGACCCATAGCACCAGGTGTGATCGAGATTGAGCCCAGTACTGAGAAAGTTCATTTCAAATCAACGGGCTTTGTCCAAGGGATTTCTGACAGCAAGGTGAGTTCACCTACTACTTCGGCCTCTCAGAAGGCAAAGCCTCTTCGTGCTACTTCTACCTCTCAGAAGGTGAAGTATCATTGCACCTTCTGTAAGAAGGATGGACACTTGATCGAGCGATGCTTTAGGCACGCCAAGATCGCGCGTAGAGACCGTGTGCAGCTCTTAGGCGTATTCAGGGTCAACCCCAGACCTTGAGTGCACCTAAGACCAACACAAGGTCTAGGTTTGCTTCAGCTGATGAGTTTGGGCAGCATCGAGGACTTGGTTTTTCCGAGTTTTTTGGTTTTCGTCCTCATGCTTCCTTTGGTCGGGACTTTTGCCGTTCTTAGGGTAGATCTTGTTTCCCCCGTCGAGATGGCTACCCGCGGCGTGATTAGCATGTTGCTGGTGCTCCGACTCGCTCTCCTATAGCAGTCGGACCCAACAACAGCTCCAGGTCTGCTCGTGGACCTTCTGCTTCTTTGAGCGACAGAGAGTGTTGGGTAGATAGAAGTCAGTCGTGTGTGGCTACTTCTTTTACTCGACGTGTTACTCAGTATTGGGTGCTAAAATCACTCTTGATTTATCCCAGTACTGAGACTTTACTCTCTCATTGGCTCAGGTTTGCCGGGCATTGAAGATAGAGGTTTGGCTCGTTGACTCCGGGTGTTCTCGACACATGACCGGAGACTCTCGTTGGTTCTCTTCCCTAGTCCGTGCTCCAGGTGATGAGACGATCACCTTCGGAGACGCTTCATCTGGGCGCGTCATTGCCAAATGTACAGTACACGTTAATGAGTCTTTTATTTTGAAAGATGTTGCCTTGGTTAGTAAGCTGCAGTATAATTTGCTTTCTGTTTCTCAGCTTACCGATAACGGCTTTGAGGTGAGCTTTAAGAAAAACGTTTGCAAAATTCTTGATTCTTCGGGTAGTCTGGTTTGCGGGATTTCTTGTTATGGGAGGATCTTTCGTGCAGATTTTTCTGAGTCTTTTGGTGATCCTCTTTGGTGTTTATTTGCTTCTGAGTCCCGTGACCTTACTTTCTGGCATAGGAGTCTTGGTCATATTGGATTTGACCATTTGACCCGAGTTAGCGGCCACGATCTCATTCGTGGTCTGCCGAAACTCAAGATGGTCAAAGATATTGTTTGCGCTCCTTGCCGGCACGACAAAATGGTTGCTGCTTCTCACCCTCCGGTCATAGTGACTATGACCGATGCACCAGGATAGCTGCTCCACATGGACACAGTTGGACCAACTCGAGTGTAGTCAGCAGGAGGGAGGTGGTATGTTCTTGTCGTGGTCGATGACTTCTCAAGATTCTCTTGGGTGTTTTTCTTAGCCTCGAAGGATGAGACGTTCACACATTTTTGAGGTCTTTTTAGTAGGCCTTCTGTTGAGCTCCCGGGTGCCTTACGAGCGATCCGCAGTGACAATGGCACGGAGTTCAAGAATTCCTATTTTGAGAGGTTCTGCGATGAGACAGGTGTAGAGCACCAGTTCTCTTCTCCGCACGTCCCACAGCAGAATGGCGTCGTGGAGAGGAAGAACCGTACCTTGGTCGAGATGGCCAGGACAATGCTTGATGAGTATTCTACACCTAGGAAGTTTTGGGCTGAGGCTATAGCGACCGCGTGCCATGTTTCGAACAGAGTTTTTCTTCGGGCACACTTGCATCGCACTTCCTATGAGCTAGATATGGGCGAAAGCCCAGTGTCTCTCATTTTCGTGTGTTTGTTTGCAAGTGTTTCATTCTGAAGTCTGGGAACCTAGACAAGTTCGAGTCACGTTCTTGTGATGGTATCTTTCTAGGTTACTCGACTTCTTCGCGGGCGTATAGGGTTTGGAACTGCGAGACTAGTAAGTTGGTAGAGACCTGTGAGGTGACCTTCGACGAGGCTAGTCCGGAGACTAGGCCTGATATCTCAGGATCTTTAGAGTAGTCCGAGCCTATCTTTGTGGATGATGAGGAGGATGGAGATGAGGGTGGTCTACCCGATTCAGTTCCTCATCCTCCACTTGAGGTGCCTTCTTCCACTGCACCTCCAGGTGATCAGCTCATGCCTTCTGCTTCCTCTGCAGCTAGTGGCTCTGTTCCTACCTCATCAGCTCATGAGGTAGATGCCACTTCATCTCATCTAGGACCTTCCCGACATATCCAGAAAGACCATCCTTCCGAGCAGATGATTGGAGACCTCTTTGAGCGAGTCACACGCTCAAAGTCTAGCATGTCATATTTCTGTCTCCATTCTGCCTTTGTTGCCTCATTTGAGCCCAAGGACGTGTGTCATGCTATTTTTGATGAGTCTTGGGTCAATGCCATGCATGAGGAGTTAGAGAATTTCGAGAGAAACAAGGTCTGATCGCTTGTTGAGCCCCCTCGAGGTCACAATATCATTGGGACTAAGTGGGTGTTCAAGAACAAGCAGAGTGAGGATGGGGTTGTCATTCGGAACAAGGCTAGACTGGTAGCTCAGGGCTTCTCCCAGGTTGAGGGTCTAGATTTTGAGGAGACCTTTGACCCTATAGCTAGACTTGAGGCATTAGAATCCTGCTTGCCTTAGCAGCTTCTAAGAGTTTCAAGCTTTACCAGATGGATGTCAAGAGTGCCTTCCTCAATGGCTTTATTGAGAAAGAAGTCTATGTGAGACAGCCTCCAGGTTTTGAGAACCCCAAATACCCAAACCATGTCTTTAAGCTTTCCAAAGCTTTGTATGGACTTAAGCATGCCCCTAGAGCTTGGTATGAGAGGCTTAAGTCCTATTTGTTGAGTCATGGTTTTGATATGGGTGAGGTGGATAAGACCTTGTTCATTCGCCGGCATAACGCTGATCTTCTGCTCGTCCAGATTTATGTGGATGACATCATCTTTGGCGGCTCTTCTTATACTCTTGTTTCACAGTTCTCGGAAGTCATGAGCACCGAGTTTGAGATGAGTATGATGGGTGAGTTGACCTTCTTCCTTGGCTTCCAGATCAAGCAGACTCGGGAGGGTACCTTCTTGCATCAGGGCAAGTACACTCGTGACCTCCTGAGACGCTTTGACATGAGTGATGGTAAGCCTGTGTCAACTCCCATGGCGTCCACAGCTTCTCTTGACCCAGATAAGAACGGCGAGCCAGTTGATCAGAAGGAGTATCGCAGCATGATTGGCTCCCTCTTGTACCTCACTGCCTCGAGACCGGACACACACTTCGTTGTGTGTCTTTGTGCTCGGTTTCAGGCTTCTCCTCGCGTATCTCACCGCCAGGCGGTGAAGTGCATTCTTCGGTACCTTCGAGCTACCATTAACTATGGTATCTGGTACTCCTCCTCGTCCTGTCTTTCCTTGAGAGCTTACTCGGATGCAGACTTTACTGGCTGTAGGATAGATAGGAAGAGCACTTCTGGCACCTGCCAATTCATTGACACTTCTCTTGTTTCCTGGTCTTCAAGGAAGCAGTCCGGTGTTGCACAGTCCACCGCAGAGGCCGAGTACGTTGCTGCCGCCAGGTGTTGCAGCCAGGTACTTTGCATGGTCTCGACCCTGCGGGACTTTGGGTTAGTTATCGACAGTTTTCCACTTTTTTACGATAACACTTCTGCGATTATCATTGCTAAGGACTACCTTATCTATGCTTTAAGGACTACCTTTTCTGCTTTTCTTGCCAGCTTCTCGATCCTAATTCTTTGGTTAAGGGGAGTCCATTTGGGAGCTTCTAGATCTTAACATTGTCATAGCTCAACTTGAACTAAAAGCTACATCACATGTTGAGGGGGAGCTGGATTTTCTTGTATTTCTTTTTGCATTGTAATATAACTACATGGAGCCTTGATTATTATCCTGTTATGACATGTTTACAATGAATTACATCTTGCCATGATCTGTGCTTATTTGCTAGATATATCATGACTTTATATGTGTAGTCAAGTCTTGGGCCATTTGGCTCAGTCAGGGTTGGTTAGTCGGACTTTAGGCATATTCTTCTTCCTGTTTGAGCTCTTGGGCCATTTTATGCTTGAGTATGATTAATTGATGCTAGTTGTGTTTATATGTGTCGAGCGGTGCTATGTGATGTGTTTCGTGTCTGTGATGGCTGCAGGACGTCGAGATGGAGTCGTGGCGAGGCACGGAGGATCGGACTAGGCGTAGGTGGTGCCGAGATCAGAACGGTCGAGATGTGCTGAAGACGGCGAGGACTCGAGGTGGTTGCGAGGCTTGGACGACAAGAAATGCGGAAGCTTCCCGGAAAGTGCAGAAGGGGCGTTTTGGTAAAAGCGCAAAGCTGCACAAGTGGAAGCGATTTCAGTTCGGGTTTAGCGGGTTGGAGACCCGTTAGCCAAGGGCTATAAATAGTAGAGGGATTCCCAAGTGCATGCATGTCTTGAGTGTGGTGTGCATCGCTTTTGAGGGTTTTGCTTTTAGTCAAAATGGCCTTTGGGAAGGTTGTTTTGTTTTGAGGCTTTAGCTGGTAAGGGTTGGTGAGATGGAGCAGTAGGTGTTCTGTTCTTGCTTGGTACCCTTCGTGAGTTTTCTCCCAGGAGAGGCATGTAGCTTGTGCTTTCAATCCAAGCATGTATGGGGTTGTAGGGATGGATTGAGTTGATACTCTATGTAATCATTCATCTCTCCTCCTCAATACCAATCTAAGATGTTTTTTTAGAGATGCTCTTGTCTCCTATGTTCTTCGTGCTTTTTGCTTTCTGTGATTTCTGAGTTTTTGTGATTTGGCTTTGTTTCTTGCTGAGGAGTACTTCTGCTGGGATCTCGAACGAATTTGTAATTTCCTCCCATAGCTGATTTTTGTGATCCTTTGTCAAATCTTTCCAGCTTGCTATGGTGATGGGGACCCGTTGCCTTCCAATTATCCCGCAGGTAGTCTGAAATGATGACGCTGCTTTCGTCGGTTCCAGAGGGATCCCATTCAGAGAGACCACCGTGATGGTCATTCGGCCCTCTGGCCTTTCGATACTCCTCGGCCACGTTTAGTTTTCGCAATCTTGGGAGCGTGAGACCCAGATGATGACGACGAAGACTGTGGACGCCATCTCTCTTCTAAGAAAAAACTAACTGCAGTGAGCTATGGTCCCAGCTTCAAAGTTCTATGAATCAAGTGACACAAACCAGTGCATCAAGTTCATTGAATAAGATACACTGGAGTGTGTCACTTGCTTTATGCCCTTTGACAAAGTTCTAACGATTAACTAACTGCAGTGAGCTATGAGCCTTCCAACGTGTGAAGCATATAACATGTGAAGCATATAACATGAGCATATAACATGTGAAGCATATAACATGTGAAGCATATAACATGAGCATATAACATGTGAAGCATATAACATGAGCGTATAACATGTGAAGCATATAACATGTGAAGCATATAACATAAAATACATGTGAAGCTCGGAGGGAGCGGCGTCGGGAGGGACCGGCGGCGTCGATCGGGAGGAAGCGGCGTCGAAGGGGCGTCGGGAGGGACCGGCGGCGTCGGGAGGGACCGGCGTCAGGAGGGACCGGCAGCGTCGGGAGGGAGCGGCGGTGGGAGGGACCAAAACCTAGCTAGCAGGGGCGTTGCAGAGTGGAGACAAGAGACTGCGCGAGAACGGACTCCGCAGACCTAGCTGCGGGTATTTAAAGATAAGCTATCACAGACGGTTCCTTAAACGAACCGTCTGTGATAGTGGTATCACAGACGGTTCTATCGATATAACCGTCTGTGATATGCATATTATCACAGATGGTTCTATAGATATAACCGTCTGTGATATCCATATTATCACAGACGGTTATATCGATAGAACCGTTTGTGATGTGTTATCACAGACGGTTTCTTTTGACAAACCGTCTGTGATAGTTCACTATAAATACCCGCAGCTAGCTAGGTTCCTATGTCATTTTACAATTACAATATGGAACATAGATACATTTATAAAAAACGCAAGCATAACCATAAATATAACTATTTCTTAGTTCCTTAGTCATTTTACAATTACTGGCGTACGTGATCCAGAGACCAGAGATGAAGAAAAGAAGTGGGAAGAAGCAGATGGATAGTCGCTCAGCGAAGTCGGCTATGTCGGCTGCTCACCGAAGAATCTAGGAATGTCTTTTTTTTTAACTTTTGTAATAAAATTGCCTTGAATTTTGCAGAAAAAAGAAGGATTGTCGGAGTGGACATCACATCTCGGCAGTAGTCGGCATCGTCGAGGAACATGCAAATACAGAGGCAAGCACGACAACACATTTAGATCTATTACAGGATAACAAGCTAGTGAACTCTTCATGGAACGATGGTGCGGGTGAACAAGACACACTTACCACACTTACAGCTATATATGCTCACAGTGGATGAACTCATGCGTGACTAGTACCGGTGGAAAGGTAGATGGGGCGTTATTTATAAGGGCCGAGCAGAGGGAGGAACTGCTGCCTGCCATTCGATGTGGAGAGAATGGACAGGTGAGATCGAAATCCTGGGTATACGCCAATTATTGGTGACACGTGATTATCACACACCAATTATTGGTGATATGTGATTATCACAAACGGTTATTAACGCGAACCGTGTGTGATAATAAATATCACATACGGTTCTTAATACGAGCCGTCTGTGATGTTTCAGGTATCACAGACGGTTCGTATTACTAACCGTCTGTGAAAGTTCACAGACGGTTATTAACACGAACCGTCTGCGATCTCTAAAATTATCACAGACGGTTCCAGTGATATTTTCACAGACGGTTATTAACAGAAACCGTCTGTGATAATTTTAGACATCACAGACGGTTCGTGTTAATAACCGTCTGTGAACTTTCACAGACGGTTAGTAATACGAACCGTCTGTGATGTCTCATTTATCACAGACCGTTCGTGTTAATAACCATCTGTGAAAATATCACTGACGGTTGCCAGTATAAACCGTCTGTGACAGTTTAATCACAGACGGTTCCGTATAAACCGTCTGTCATAAGCTTTATCTCAGAACGCTTCGTGTTTCGATCGTCTAATTTGTTGGTGATATGCCCTAGAGGCAACATGGAGATGTTGAATATATCACATACTATGTTTATGATACATTGCTTTGTTCCTTGAAATAGACATTATCATTATTGATCAATGAGTATGTGACTTATTCATGAGACTCTTAATGCCAAAATGTTGCTATTTCTAAATGATCCCTGATCATATATCATATGAGGAACAAATATGATTCAAAGATCAGCATATGTATTGATTGATGATCATGTCTCATGGATCATGGTATGGAGATACCAAATCAATAATATGGACATGTGTTAGTGAACATATGTTGGATAGACCCGCCATGAGACACTGCAGAGATTCCATGTGTCATTAGTTGGTCTCAAGTAGTGTTTATGTAGAATCCTTAGACTTGAGATCATCATGGTTCCCAACATGAGTAGTAGCCTATTTTGGGACTACTAACCACTACTCCGTAACTGGGTAGTCATAAAAGTAGTCTTCGGGTTTGCTATGAAACATGTAGTGGGATGTGAATGATTAAGATAGAATTTGCCCCTCCTTATGGAAGAGATATCTCTGGGCCCCTCGATGTAATGGATTATGAAAGTGCATGGCCATGCCAATGTGATTGAGGAGTCAATCACAAGTTTATAATCCATCACGGAATCGAGAGAGTGATTGAGCTATTAAGAGGATGACACAGGTCTCGCCTTGAGCTTAATCTATATCGTGAGGCAAAGGGATTTGTACATGAGAACATTACAGGTTCAGCCGATATGATCTTTACGTATACTTTGGGGTTAATATGTTTTGCTAGAGGCCGCTATTAACAGGGTGACCGGAAAGGTGTTTCCGGGTCGCGACCAAGTATACGTGAACCTACAGGGTCGCACACTTAACGGGTTGGAACACTAATTCGAATGTGATTCAGATGTGGGCTCAATTCGGATAGAGATCCGGATAGACTCCTATTGGGCCTTGGTCCACGAGGCCCAAGTGAGGAGGTCTATATATTTGGAGGCGGGGGGCTGAGGGATGTACGCTTCTGTTCCTCCCGAGCAAAACCCTAGCCGCCACCTCCCGAGCCAAACCCTAGCCGCTCGCGAGTGCTGGTACACTCGCAATCGGTGTTCCAGCCCCGGACGTGTGGATACCGGTGGAGGCGCTGCTCGTTGCGGCGTTGATCGGCATCAACAAACTACAGATTGGATCTGCTCGTGGTGTGTTTGATCGCGTGGAGGAGACGATCTGTTCGGGACGATCGGCTACTTCCACTACTACCTCGACGCGCGTGGTTGGATCGACTTCTCCAACTCTTCTTCCGCTGCGCTGCGCGTCTAGTGGTAACGATCTATGATCCCTTCTTAGCATGATGTCCTGGTGTGCGCGGTAGAAATTTTTTATTTTCTGTTAACGTAGCCTACGCGCGTTCCTTCATAATTAACGTCTCTCGATCGTTATACGAAGCGTCTATATCATTAATGTTTGGGTATACGAACCGTCTGTGCTAAAGGTTAAATATGCGCGCCTAATCCAGGTCTCTTCTACGTACGTACAATATGGCTTCTACTATTCTTGTGATCATCTCCTTCCTCTCATCTGTTCATCAAGAATTGTTCGGCCGGAACCTTACACAGGCGGCCAGCAATTTGCATCTGGAGCAGCATCTCCGCACACGCCCTGCTCTCCTTCCCCGACTTTCTTGCATCCGTCAGCTCGACCTAATCATCCGCCGTCGACGGAGGCGTCTCGCTGCCGCTCAAGAAAGTGAAACAGCCCTTACCCTGGTTCTTCTCCACAATGTGCGCAAAGCGGAAGAAGCTCTACACACATTGGAGAGACTGATGGATAGCCTTGCCGATCAAGCAGAAACGGCAGATTCTGAGGAATCTTTTCATGCTATCCTCTACGACATTATGGGCTATGCTACTGATTATTTACCCAGGCTGGAGGAGGAAGTGCTAAGGACAAGGACAATCTTAACGGCGTTCGAGAAGTCAGTGGCTGATCCTCCAAGTCTCAAAGTCGAAGAAGAAGCGTACGAAGCCCAAAAGATTACAATCTGGGAAACTCTTTACCTGTGCGACTTTTGTAATAAATTTGCCTCTAATTGAAATTAATAAATTTGCCTTTAATTTGTGATCTCTTGTCTCAATAGTTCTGTAGTTAAGTTATTAGAAGCAATGTGTACTTATATATTAACCTCTGGTCATGAACATAATATGACAGACAAAGGAACATCACAGACGGTTCTTGTCAAAAACCGTCTGTGAACATTCACAGACGGTTCTTAAGAAGAACCGTCTGTGATAGTGTACACAACACAGACGGTTTTTAATAAAAAACCGTCTGTGATAATTCCGGATTATCACAGACGGTTTTTTTATTAAAAACCGTCTATGATACTAAAGTATCACAGACGGTTCATCGGTAAGGACCGTCTGTGATACTCAACCACTAACACAGACGGTGTCCAAATTAAAACCGTCTGTGTTAGTGTTAATCACAGACGATTTTGTCAAACCGTCTGTGATGTAGCCGTTTAGTATAGCCTCTTTTGTAGTAGTGTAACGATTATTAAGCAAAATTATGAATGGCTAATTGGCTACGGTATTTTTTTCCCTGGAAAACAATGGTTGTTTTTTAAAACAATGAAATTTCACTCCCGCCCGGTGTAGTAAAGGCAAAAAAAACCACAATATTCGAATTAAACATGTGATTTGTGTGCGGGTATTCAACTGCTAACATATCAAAATCAACTATAATATAGCAGTTGAATACAACATTCAACTTCAAAACTGTGATGCGCGAACTCATAATGGATGAGTAGCTAGTACAGCAAACCAGCACATCATCCGTACTATAATATAATTATGACTAGTCACTGCTAGTAGATACAACGAAATTCATTGGATATAGAAAAGTGCTACTCTCATCAGTTAAAAAGTGAAGAGTGATGAGAAGTTAAAAAAATGAGGTAGTTGAAAGAGAAAGAACATACGACCACTAATTCGTTCTTTTATAGTGACTAGTTACGTACCCGTACGTTGCAACGGAACTCATTGAATGTATAGAGAATCGTGCTATAAAAGAGAGTTACTCTGATCGGTTGGAAAGTGGAGAATGGTGAGAAGTTAAGAAAATAGAGCGGTTGGAGGAAAATGGACGTACAACCACCAACTCGTTATTTTATAATATAATAGTAATGATAATTTGAATAGTAGTGATAATCTGATAAAGAGCGTTGATATACACCGAGGGCCTCAAAGGAATTTGGATACGATGGAGGGATTTAGACGTAAATACCAAAGCAACCACCTTCTTCAAACATCCGAGTGCACACAACAATCCTACATGTTTCACAAAGTTTGTAAAGATAAGAACCTTGATATACATGTACCTATATATTTTATTTATGAAAATGACAGTAATGGTACTATTCTTGAAATTATTCTACTGTTCATCACATCTAGTAGTACACGACCGTATAATTGAATACATGCATATATACAGTAAGCAGTACAGCATGTAATGCCCCATTCGTTTCAGCTTCAGTTTCTGATTTCTAGCTTATTTTTTACTATTCATAATTTTTGTCTTTTTCTGAACTTTTGGCTTTTTTGAGCTTTTTTGCCGGTTCTTTTTTTCCCGTATTCGTTTGTGTTGTCCGTGATGAGCTAGCATATTTTTTCTATTTTTAAATTTTTTTTAAATTTAATTACGCCAAATAAGCCACATTCAGTTACAGTGAAATTTCAACCGCTACAGTGCAATTTCAGTTATAAACCATATCTTTTCAGCCTAACCGAGCAGGACCTTAAGATGAGTAACAGTAAATACGAAAGTCTGATCTTCTGCAACCTAAGCGCCCCTCTGTCGGTCAGTTAAATGTCAGATTTCAGTTAAAACAAAATGTACATCAAACAAATGAATTCTCACTGTAATGTTTCATGTTTGTCGGACCGAAACAACTTTGATGGAAAACTTCCTGCTGACAAGGATTAATCAATGTATGGACAATATAGCATGATTTCTATATTCAAGCTCAAGCTGCCATGTTCAAAAGAAACATCACTATGATAGCAATAAGCAAATGTTTCTATATGTAATGTTGGTTTACAACAATGTTCGAGATAGCAATAAGCAGTTGGCAGCGACCACTCCACCCACGTGACGCTTCTCTTATAACTAGTTAAGTGCTCGTGCGTTGCTACGGAATAAAAACATTCAACAGACATGGACATGTAGAATTTAGCACAGTTTGTCACGCAAATACAAATTTAACCCCCTCCCCGAGCACGGGACTACGCAAGTGCGACGTGTACAATGGTACGTCGGGGAGCACATAACTCAAACTGTGCACTGATCTGGTCGTGAGCGTGGTCGTGGTTGTAAGGCATGGTCATGGTCATAAAGCGTGGTCGTGGTCGTAAGGTATGATCTTGAGCGTGGTCCTATAAGCCGTGGTCGTGATCATAAGACGCAGTTGTAAGCTGTGGTCATAAGCGTGGTCGTGGTCGTACCGCTCCATTTTGCAAGTGAAAATTTGCAACAGCGTCTAGAGCTTTTCCTCGCTTTTTCTCTCTGACAAGATACCAATACATTATATGAAAAGACTATGAGCCGTTGCAATTACATATAATGTCTCATCTACTCAGACAATGATTTAGTATGCATTATGTGTGCAGAAAAAAATAGTACTGAAGTACGTGAAAACAGAAGAGAAGTGTCCAACATTTCTTGAAAGTATGGCATTCTCATGGATCAAATTCACTCAAAGTTGGAAGGGCAGGAATGTTTTCAAAAATATTGAAGAAAGACATTTGCGAAGAAAACAACAGAGTGAGCAAGTGAGAAACAGTGACTTGAAGGCAAACCTAAAGCTTGGATGATATAAAACTTATTGTTGTTGCTTCCAAGATTAGTCTGGTTCAATGTGGCATCATATATCTCATCACCCTGCAATAAAACATGTCTACCATAAAGATGAGAAGAAAAATGGTAAAAAACACACAAACATTCAGCTCAGTTCAAGTAAGTTTGAAGGTAGTTATGTTGGGATTCTATTCTGAAGAGATGACCATGAGAAAGCTTTCTAGCTACTGTCGATACTGAATACAAAGAGGAGAAATTAGGGATTCAATCATAAGTTTTCCTTGGACTTATCTTAAATACATGATGGTATTAGGCCTGCTAGGCTGCAACATTCAGGGTACCACAAAAGGCTGTCACATATATGAATATTTACAGCCAAACTCAACATGATGTAATGCATCAAGCACTAAATGATTGATGAGAATATTTGGCACGAATAATAGGAACTGTCTGATTTGATGTTCATCCTGGAGGAATTGTGTTCTGCTCTAAACTTAGCTAATATGCATACTACACAGGAAATAGGAATTCAATGAACCGCGGTTAAAATTGAAGTGCACACATCCAAAGAGTACAGTAGGTAGAAGAACACAAGAGGCAAAATGAACTCACACACCACTTGCAAGACATGATAGGTCATTTTTATGTGGTCAGGGATGTGCTGGTCCAGCACGGTAGCACCCTTCTTCGTGACTATAACCATCTTCTCCATTTTCACCTCCTCAACCTTCCCATTACCACCTGCACCAATCAAATAGGCAACCGAACACACCAAACAACAGTCACTCGGATAAAGTTCAGATCTCCCTCTGCAATAATCTATATGAAGAAATCAATAGATCAACAAACCTTTCGCAACTTTGTTCTTGTCCTCAACACCACCATCGGCAACTGCCACGGCATTACCAGGGGCTGAGAGCAACCTCTCGATAACCTCCTTCTTGCTCCCATTCGCCGCGAGTCCCCGTGCCTTGAGCAATGCCTGGAGCTCACGGTAGCCCATGCCCTCTAGCTTCGCTGCATCCAACGACGCGCCAGCGTTCTCCTCATCCTCCTCATCACCACGCCTTTTCCTCTTCCTTTTGTTCTCATCATCTACGCCATCCACATCAGCTGCTGTAGACAACGCATCCTTCTCCTCCTTACGGATGGCAGCGTCCAGCCTTTGCACCTAGTGGAGAAGGCATTCCAACACGGATGTCACAGCGGCAATGCGGCAATGTGCGCACGCATAAAGACACAGCACAAGCACAAGACAACACGCACACACGCATATGGGCAAGCACATGGTGTGCACATTCGGGCAACTGAACTGTGCACACAATTTTGGACACAAATCACAGGGAGACGACGCAGGCAGACTGCAGGGGCGCATGCCGTGCCGGCGGCCGCCGCACTGGTAGGGGAGAGTGTGTTAAAAACAATTGGAAATGGGGGATGCGACTCACGACGGCGGCTTGGTGCCGGAGGAGTCGAAGCCGCGGCGCTGTAGCTCGGCATGGAGGTCCTCCACCCGCAGCCTCGCCGACATCTCCTCGCCGCACCACCAGTTTCTGGTGTTCCTGGAAGAGTCGTGAAGCCAGTGTTGGACGGAGGTGGCGCCAGGCGAGGCGCAGGGGGCGGCGAAGGAGCCGACAGTGGGGAGGAGGGGATGGGGTCAGGGTGCATTTGGGCGCGGAGGAGGACGGCGAGGAATCTCGGGGTGTGGTTTCTGGTCATGTGACACGGTCGGGGTTCGTCGGCGGCGGCAAGGGGAGGAAGGTTCGTCGAGCGGGCGGAAGCCCTGCGCCTCCTCCGTGGCCATGGTTGGTGAGGATACAAGCTATAGAGAGAGAGAGAGAGGTGTGGGCCGGTCGGGCGAGGGGCATTGACGATGTTCCTCTGCACCACCCTAGGCCCTACACCATTGCCACCATTTCCATCGCCCACGATTAAATCCTGAAGACCCGAGCTCAGGTCCTTCTCCCTCTTCTCGTTATCCTTCTTCTTGGCCCTAGCTATGGCGGAGAGCGCCACGAACTCGTTGAGGAGGAAGTCATCGAGGTCCTGGGTGACAGGGTGAGGAAGGAGTTGGTGTTGAGGAAGGGCGAGTGGAGATGGACACAACTCATCATTGAACTCAACCTTGACCTTCCGAACCATCATCGCCGCCGAGCTCTCTGCCGCTTCGGATGGGTCGGGGGGAAGATGGAGTCGGGGGAGGTGGCGTGGGATTTAGGGGGCTGGTCAGAGGCGGCGCAGCCCGCCGGATCTCGAAGAGCTGGCGGCAGCTATTTTGATGGGAGGCAAACGGAGGAAGGATTGAGGCGGCGGCCTGCGCAGTTGTTCAGGGACGCGAGGGGAATGGAGGATGGAGGAGGCGAAATTGCAGGAAGGGAGCGAGAGATTGCGGGAGGAAGTGGGGGCGTGACGGTTGTGTGAGGAGAACAAAAGAGGCCATCTGGAAATATCTGCGCGAGTGCACAAAAGAGAGAACGGACGGAGATGAGAAGGGGTGAAGAGGCCGTACCAACCACTAACCTCTTCTTTTATATAGTAAAGATAACTGCACACACCGGAAAAAATAAAATATTTATTCGGGGGCAGCATAAAAACCACCCATGTGTATTGGGTTTTCTTTTGCGACTATAAGACGACGCAGACGTACACACCATCGTATGTACTGTTAAATGCTAAATTAGACCGATAAATATGCCTATAGCATTGCGTACAAGTTCATAGCGTTGCCCATTTTTTAGAGTAAAGGATGCGTACACACACACACCTCACATACACACCCACAAACACGCATACGTGGGGGTGTCTACCTAGCACACGACTAAGAGCAGAGACTATAATCTTACGAAGCATAATAGACGTTTTGATCACTAAACATATATAAACGTATTCACATGTGGAGGTACTATTTCCATCCTAGACAAAAGCCTAGAGAAAAGGTGCGCACCAACATCAAATCTAGGATTCGAATGCTGATAAATAACTTGCACAGCGGTAAACTTGCCAATGCTCCTCAGCGTCTGCTGTTTAGATAAGTGGTTTACACCATCGTCGGTAAATAATAGTGTCATTTGTATTGGTGACGTTAATTTACGGTGGTCCATGTGGCGCACATGACTACTTCCATAGTACCTCATTCGTACTCCACTCTGCACGCGGCCTTCTACTCCTCGGTATTGATTGTACCTTGTACGGATGAGGTACCCAACGGGGTAATGTAGAGTATGACGAAAACTTTGGTCCATGTCAGTTTGCATGTCTTTCTCGGATTATTACGCTAGAGTACACGAACTAATCTATTCCGGAAGGCCTTAAAAAACTGTACACGGGAAGCCACGCTATTTGGCCCGTTCAAGGTCCTGTTCTTTACCACTTTTAAAAATGGTTTTCGGTTTTTGCTATAGTATCTAATTTTTAAACGGAATATTTTCTCAAGACGGAGTCTAAAAGTTAACTATAGTACACGTTAAAAACCCAACATATGTATCAATCAAAATCGCAAGCAAATATCTCTCACCCCGTAATCTTTATCACAAACAGCAAAAATTCAAAAATTTCAGCCAAATGCCATAAGTCGTAGCCATAAACAGGCCCCAAGTCAGCTGCTGCTGAAATGACATCTTCTGGTTAAGGCATTAATTAAAGAAAAAATATTATATATCTATGGACAATATAAAACAAGAAAAAGAGAAAAGAACAAGATACATTAAAAAAATCAAGAACTTTGGACACAGTGTACTTACTTATGTAATTTTATCCATTCTAAATTTTTTCATAAAATTCGTCTAAATAGTATAATTAATACATTTTTAGAAAAAATTTAGAATAGATAAAATTATAAAAAAATTACACAAATAAAAACACTATGTCCGGAGGCTTTCTAAAATAATTTATAATTTTTTAAATGTATTTACTATATTTAAAAATTTTACAAAACAATTAAATACCGCTGGCGAGCGAACGATCGGAACGAGCTTTTGCACGCGGACGTATAACTGTTCGTTGGTGGAATTTGCTTAGCTAATCTGAAATCGTCTGCGCGCAAACAGCAAGAAACTGTAGACAGTGAGTAGTTTGATGAGAGCGACGTGACGACCACGTGACCTTTTTTTATTTTTTATTTATCAAGGCTCCTTGTCACCGTGATGGCATTTGGGTAGCCTTAAAGTAGAAAGGTGATACCATTTGTATTTGTTCTAATTTCATCCGATGTATATGGAGAAATGGATCCATTTTATACTCCAGTAATTAATCTACACCAATAACATTGGTCACAAAATGTTACTATTTTTCAAAAAATGTTACATTTTATTTGTACTGCGTGTTTCATTTTAAAATAAATACAAATAAATGGTGTTCTGTATATACTTATATATATTGTGTGACCGCTGATCATGGATTTATGCAATTCTAAACGTCTACTAGCCAGTGAGTACACCGCGTCCGCGTGTGGATGTGACTGCTTGGTGGCGTGTGTACGTGTCCACCTGTTTAATTAGGGAAAAAACAACTTTAATTTACCTGTGACCAACACGTGTACTAACAGAAAATTTAAGTCCTAAACTAGTACCTATGTAATAAGTAGAGGTCATGCCAATGTAGCAGACGGGTGGGACCATATGTAGTATCCGGTTTCCTATTTTGTTTGTACTCGATAATCAGGGTAGCTATCAAACACGTTTTTGAACGATGGGGGATGGATAGCAATATAGCATCACAAGTGTTCTGAATCGCGGTTGCATCATTGGTCGCGTTTTCACAGCATTAAAAATTAAAAATGTTAAAAATGTACATGATATAAGTTGAAATACCTCAAAAATTCAAAATTTTGAATTTCTTTTGGGTTTTGGTTGAATTCCCATTTTCCTTCCCAATTTAGCAATCTACCTTGAATTCTTGTCTATCCTTTTTGCTTCTCCATTTCGTTCACCAGTTGGTGCCCCTAGAGAAGCCACCACCGCCACCGCCTCTCTGTTCCTTCTCGCCCACGCACCCGCTCACTATCGCCCGAATTGCGGCCGCTTCTCCTCAGTTGTTCACGTTCGTCCCTGCCAGCTGCTAACGCCATGGCCTCGCCATTTAGTGGCTTGCCCTCTCTGCCAACCTTACCCCTCTCCCTCACTTGGTGCGTTGGGTTTGACCCGAGCTCTCTCTCGCCGCAACTCAGCTTTTCTCGCCTGATGCGCGCGTCTCGTCGTACCAGCTCCCGTCATCACTTGCCAACTTCTGTAGAGGACGTATGCCACCTCACCTGCACAAACTCACCCCCAACAGAGCTCCCGTCATCTCTCCCATCTACACGCTAGCACTGCTCTGAATCACCCTATTGCTCCCACCACCTCACCTCACTTTTAAAACCCAAGTGCATTCGCAGAGAGCTCCGCACCACTCCCAATCTCATCACAAATCCACCCAATCGAAGTTTTCCCCACCGCAGCCCCTCCGCCACCCTCCCTTGAGCCCAGTGAGCCCTAGGAGCAAACTTCTTCCTCCCTTGATTAAAATCCAATAACATTCGCTCATAGCATCTCTTTTACATCCCGAACACTTTGGTAAACTCGCTCGGACGTGAGCATTTCTGTAGAATCTTGGCACCTTGAGCCTCCAACGATCATGTCACCTCTTCCATGGACAGCTCAATCCAGACACCCCCAACCAAAACCGCCACCGCACCGATGCTTCTTATCCCTCGTAGATGGTCAAATCACTTTCTTTCTTACCGACAACCACCAAGGGACCCTAGAATTGTAAGGGAGCCTACACCCTTTACTCATGTCGTCGCCACCACCACTCATGTCCCCACCTCCCAAGGTCCCAAAATGGAGCTGCCATGTAAAACCACATCTGTCCGTATCGGTGGCACCCACTGGAGACTCTCGGCGCCGAATCGCGGAAGGCACCGTACCCCCATTTCACGCCAGAGAAGGAGAGCTGGAGGTAGAAGAAGACTCCGGACGGTGACATGGCTCGCTTGCAACTGTTCACGTGTAGTTGATCTGCTGCCATGATTGCACGTGCATTGCAACCGGGCATGGCTTTGCACAATCTTGCCCGTGTGTTGCGCATCTGACAGTCCAGCTCGTCCACGCCGTGGGTCAAAATGGCCGGCCCATTTGGTCACAGCGGTTTAAAAATTCCCTGTGTGTGCACTGTTCAATCTAAGCCGGCCCAACACTATATCGCGCTGTAGCAAACACTGTTCATCCGAACCCTAATTTCCAAATATACCACCATTTCGATCGTTTCGACGCTTTGAATCTATTTTTGACCTCCATTCCATCAATCCAAGCTCCAATAAAATCCAGACCAACATTATTTGGTTTTCTTGCATTTTACTCCTTTTTATTTTATTTATTTTCCTAGTTTGATTAGTTTCAACCTCGGACTTATGTTATTTTATGTGTTTGCGCTAGCTCCCGAGTACTCTAAGGTGACTGTGCAAGGACCAGATCCAGGCGTCGAAGTTTACGAGATAGTAGAGTTCATAGAACAATAAGACAAGTTAAAAGTTTTTGATCATATTGAATCCATCAAATTTAAATTATTTAACTACAATATTTACATTATTATTATTGTTTGCGCAATGTTATTTAAATAAAATAAATATTTAGAATAATATGTAAATTAGTTATGTCCTACCACTGAAAATGCCCTGTTTAATTTGTGGCCATATTCACATTTACAATCTTAGTTATATTTAATTATTTTATAAATAATTGTAGATTAGCTCACTCAAAATTTTGTTCTACTAAGTGCAAAATCTTGTTTTCTCAATTCGGTCGCACACTAGCTGAAGCATGTTTATTATGTGACATTGAGAGTCCGAGAAATCTTGTGGATAAAGTTAAGCAACTTTGCAGAGTAAAATAAATGGTATTTGAATACACCATGCTCTCGGTTAATGGAGCGTGTTTAATGGGTAATTCCAACTGCAAGGCATAAGTAGATTTCTTTATGTTTTAATCTGAGTAATCTGAGAATGCAATTGTTGAAAACCCCCTTACTCTTAAGAAGTTATAGTTTTGTTATTTCATATTTAAAAATATTTACAAATAAAATTGCATCCATCCTCATTAATAAAACCAGTATATCCCCATCCATTGACAATCCTAGCAAATAGTTAAATTAGAATTTACTTTTGTGATTTGCTGGGACAGTTGTACGCATTACTTACTAAATAACAACAAAACAACGATGGAACAACGATGAACAAGTGTTGATGTGGAGTCAGAAGAGCTCTACTACGTCGACAGTGGTTCTAGGTCTTAACCTTGCTCAAGCTTGCTTGTGGAGTTCTTTTGTGGTGTAAGATAACTTTGAATTTGTATACTCGCTACGTCCAAAACTAGGCTGTTAAGTCTTACTTCTGTAATAAAGTTTAGTTCTTGTTTGTAAGCATATGTTGAACTGATGATCATATACCGCAACTGAACAGTCCTAGGCAGTTGCAAGAATTACTAACGCTTTAAAAAATAGGGGCGTTGCATAAGTTCCCTCCAAACAAATCATAAAAACCTGATACTACTACTTTTGAAGGTATTAATATTTCATAATAAGGGCATAAGTCAACTATTGAATGAACTAAAGTTTTAAGACATGTCCATAAGACCATAACCTGATACGGACATAAGGTTCTTAACAGCAAGTGCTTAACTACTAAGACATACGAATTCTGAAGTATCGAAAAAGAGCAAGAATGAGGTAAGAAAGCTTCCCACGGTTCGGGCTTACAAGAGAGCCTTTGGGCCTGCCGGTAATGTTGGATTTGAAAATAGGACTGTTGTTTTGGTTCACCACGATAATAAATACAGAAAAACTATCACGTAAGTTTTTTCATGGGAAATCTACTAAATTTTGTGTGACCAATCTAATTTTTTATGAGACCAATGTTAATTAGTGGTTAAAGTTCAATAACTTGACAATAAAGAAAGGAGAATCGGGTGGAGGAATAAGAGAAATATATGCCTTATACTACTATTTTCCAACGTGCCATTACATTACTAGAGGTTTTTGGAAGGAAAAGATTCTAAAAAACCAAAACAAGAAGTATTTCCTGGTGATGGAGCCCCCTAGTGAGCCAAGCCAAGTTCTCCGGATTTTAGTTCCAGCTTCGCGGCTGTATTTTTACAAAATGAAAACGAGTTTTTTCAAGGCCACAACTAAACATACTTATGAGAACTAAGAGCATCTCCAACAGTATGAGCTAGTTACTAGCTCTAAGACAACTTCTCCAATAGTACTAACTTTTAGCACATAGCTCATAACATAAATAACCTCACATGACACTCTCACATAATCTTGAAATGTGTGTATGGGACTAGCTCTTGATCAAGAGATAGCTTTTCTCTCTTCTGTTAAAATATGAAATAATATGCTTAGAGCTAGCTCATAAGTCACTATTGGAGATGCTCTAAGCCTTACTTGGGTGGCTAGTGATGGTGACTGTAGCTCCAGTTTACTAGAATTTAAACCATATGTTTAGCTCTGCATGTCTTATTTAGAAAGATTTTTTTTTCAGGAGGAGGCGATGCACCCATCGCAAAAGAGGCATCGGTAGTGATTTCGTTATTTTTTCGTCAAACTCCTTTTATCTAGTCTTCCGTAGATGTCGTGTGTGAGTGTGTGTATATGATAGTGTGTTTATATGTGTACGTCTATGTGTTATATTGGATACGTTAAAAAAACAACTGAACATACTGTAGTGTCTCATAAACGCTTCTGGAAGACATCGTCCCTTTCGGTTCAGTTGTGCAGGGCAACCGTGCAACGGGAAATTAATTAGTCTCCTTTTGATTACAACCAGCCCAGCTAATCCCATTGATTAATCGGGACAGGCTGAACCAGTAGGAGCAGCAAGCCAAGCGACCGCACTTAATTAGCAGCAGTTACTACCAGCTTCGCAACCTCCACCGCCATTAATGCGTGGTCTACTACTACCACCACTACAGCTGCTAGCCGCTGCTGCCATACCTCGCCACCTCCCCAACTGTGAATTCAAACGAGATGAAATGTCCAAGAGGCAAAGCAGCATAAAATCCAGTCCAGCAACGCGCGCGCGCTCTCTCTCTCTCTCTCTCTCTCTCTCTCTCTCTCCATTAATATTGGCTGCTGGGGTGGGTAGCTAAGCTAGCTAGCTAGCTGCCTCGCTTGTCTGCGCTGGCCGCTGCGAGGGGATCGAGCGTAAGCGTCGATCTCTTGGAGGCGAGGAGAGGAGAGGGGAGTGGCAGAGAGGAGAGGAGAGGAGATGGACGGCGGCCGGGGACGAGGACGAGGGGAGGGGGACGGGTCGGCGCGGGCGGGGGCGCTGTCGCCGGCGGCGCGGTACGCGGAGTCGGGCGGTGCGAGCCTGACGTGGGAGAACCTGACGGCCGTGCTGCCGGGGTCCGGCGGGCGGGCGACCAAGAAGCTCGTGCAGGGGCTGTACGGCTACGCCGTGCCCGGCAGGGTCGTCGCTATCATGGGGCCCTCCGGCTCCGGCAAGTCCACCCTCCTCGACTCACTCTCCGGTACACACACTTGACACTTCATTCGCGATTCCATATACAGCTTCCTGTTCTTCTGTCTCCGCATTTCTGATAATCTCTTCGTTCTTTTTTATTCGATGCTTTTGATTATTTACAGTTTTCGAAATATAATTTTAATCACTATTTATATTATGATATACTAATAAATTATAATATTATGAAAATATTTTTAATGATACACCTAATAATATAATTTTAGTATAGTTAATTTATATTGTTTTAAATCTATTAACTATAAAACTTTAAACGGCATGGATTTTATAAAGCCAAATAAAAAGACCAAAGTGAGTATAAAATTCAGCAGAAAGCTTTCTACCTGTAACATTATTGTTGGGTCAGTCGATGTACCATTTGGATCCGGTCGTCAGACTAATCCAAATGGTTTGGCGAGAAATTTAATTCCTACTAATTCGAAAGGTGTTTTATGCTCCAAAATACAAGAAGTTTTCTATTGAATTTTTCGTATAAGGCGAATGATGCGCCGGGAGATAGGATTAACTGATCGTGCGTGAGTGAGCTGCGCTGCAGGGAGGCTCGCAAGAAATGTGCTCCTGACCGGGAAGGTGCTGCTCAACGGCAAGAAGAGGCGGCTCGACTATGGCGTCGTGGTAAGCAGCCTCACAAATTAGTCACGCGTCCATACGATTTTTAATTCTTCACTCTCCATCTTGCCATGCCCATGACCAATATCTGTTCGCAGTTTTTTTAATTGCTGATTAATTCGTCGATTCGATTCGAATGTTCTCCATGACCACCGAGTTTTAGGCGCAAATCCTAAACATGTTAATCCCCAGCAGAAAGGGTGGATGTGGATTTAGCCAAGAAGAAAAAAAAATAGGGTTCAGATCTTGTTTGCAAAGAGCAGGATGCATGGCCGTAGGTGTGACCGGCGAACAAACACACGTGGAGCCAATCCGACGGCCGAGTTCGGAATTCGGTGGCCAACGATGCGTTGCATGGTTGAAGCAAGGCAGTAGCTAGCACCCCACGTGCCACGGAATGGTTCCTTCTAACCCCCCTTCAATTTGGACGGAGCACATGCATATGGTACCAAACCAAGCCATCAATTAGGAGTTAGGACGTATCAAGGCTTTTATCTGCAGGTTCCTAATTAGTTTGCTGGTAGTTTCCCCATCAGAATTCATATGTCCTTTTTTTACCTTAATTTTGCTTTGAATTCATCTGTGATAATCTCCAAATTAGCCTTTCCTTGAGTTTAGATGCGTTTGGCTTAATGAAGCAATGCACTAGCAAGTACAGTGCTTAGTAAAACATCATTGTAAATCTGTTTTAGTGGACTGTCACCATCGCAGAATGAACTTTGAGATTGAGACTGCCAATTAAATGCCCAACTAATTCTTGTTTCATGTCAAATAAGAGGATACGAAGCATTACAAATGCAGTTGTCAATCCCCTTCATGTCTTTCAATTGACACGCCATCTCACTGATATTTCAAAACCAAAATGGTCTACCAATTAGTCAATGAAAATATTAATTGTGAAATGGACAGTCTACTCTTGCATGTTGCAAAACTTTTTATTTATATAATAGTTAAACTATTTTGACTTGATAGCTTTTGATGTAAGAGTGCTTAGAAATGCTTCATTTCAGAAGAAAGCAAAATGAGTAAAATTGCAGATTCAATTGAGTACATAGCTGAGTGCTAATTTGCTTCCAATACTATATCCTTGCTAGTCATAACTGCTTTAGTATGTAATGGAGTAGTTTCTTTTCAAAAGCATAGGAGCATATCACGGAATATTACAGTCTGTAGGATATATAGCATCAAATGACCAATCTATGTTTGTGCCTTCTTTTGAGATTACTTTGCTTGTTGGTTCTTATATGCCAATTATCAATAAGGCACTATGTTTTACTTGCACCAATTGTACTTGTGTAGTATTTCACAACATTATTCAGAGAAAAAAATTCACGCTAAGAAAATCTAGCATGGCTTATTTGTGTAATTTTTAAAGGGGAAATAACCAGCTTTTAGGGTAATTTCAGACCAAAATCAGTGCCTCCAATAATCTACGTCAAATTTAACTAGTAACACCAAGGTTGAAGAATCAAATAACTCTCTCTAATCCACAGGTGTTTGGTGGGTTAAATCCTTAACTCCCAATCACAACCTAGGTAACTTATAACCCTCCTCTTAGCCCCGAACCATATGCAACCTAACTATTTTTTCAGTAATTTCAGACCAATCAGTGAATCAAACATATTGTACATCAAATGCGACTAGTAACAATTTAACATCAAGCGTCCCACATGTGAATACGGTACAAGCAACCCTCTTATACCCAGGATAGAGACCTTAGTAGAGAAAATATCTATATAACCACGATTATACGATCAACTGTATATGTTTTTAGCTCGATCCAAGGCAGAGACTAGGACTTGTATGTCTCCATAGAGTAGACAGAGTTGGTCAGAGCGAGCAGCTGAAAGACACATGTCGAGAACATCATCATCTAGCATATTTATCTTGAAAAAGTAACGTTGAGCTAAGATTTAACAGACCTTTTCCAACTAAATACCCCATTTGACGTATATGTAATTGGTCTAAAAAAAAATGAAAAATGCATTTCAATAGGCGTACGTGACACAAGAGAACGTGCTGCTGGGCACGCTGACTGTCCGGGAGACGGTCACCTACTCGGCGCTGCTGCGGTTGCCGTCAAGCATGTCCAAGGCAGAATTGCGGCGCGTCGTCGACGACACGCTGGACGAGATGGGCCTCCAGGAGTGCGCGGACCGCAACATCGGCAACTGGCACCTCCGCGGAATCAGCGGCGGCGAGAAGAAGCGACTCGCCATCGCGCTGGAGATCCTGACCCGTCCGCGCCTCCTCTTCCTCGACGAGCCCACCAGCGGCCTCGACAGCGCCGCGGCCTTCTCAGTCGTCGAGACGCTGCGCCAGCTCGCCATCGACGGTGGCCGCACCATCGTCTCGTCGGTGCACCAGCCTAGCAGCGAGGTCTTCGCGCTCTTCGACGACCTCTGCCTCCTCTCCAGCGGCGAGTGCGTCTACTTTGGAGACGCCAAGCTAGCACCACAGGTACGCACCATCACAAAACCACTTGCATAGTCAGTCACAACTCACAATCTCAAATGTGCTACTTTTTAACCACTCTTCTAAATAGATATCGTTTTAGAATTTGTATAATAAAAAATTTAAAACTTCGATCACCAACATACATTGAAATATTTACATTTTTATCCTAATACCGATGCATTCTTGTTTAAAAATAAAAACGTTTGAAATTCCACCCCACTGCAGTGTGTAGTTGGATTGGAAATCCATTTCAATATTATTATTGTAGAAAAGGATTTCAGCCGCACACATGATTCATCGTATTCATAACAATATATAGAGTACATGCCTTGGCTTGCAAGCCAATCATATACAGGAGATATACATGGAAGGAGATATACAAATACAAGAAGTGTATCTGTAGGAGATCAATTGGGAGCCCGCTGATTTGGTCGGTACTGTAGCGAGTCCGGTAATGACTTGGCTTATTCTGTATATGACTTGGCTGATTCTGTATCCGGCAAGACTGCTGGCTTACAATTATAACAAATATAGCGATCAACTAAACGGCTCCTTATGAATGAGTTGTGTTTAATTACAGTCGATCATGTCATTCATAAAGTGACATGTTTGAGTTGCTTTGTTATTCTTGCAGTTCTTTGCAGAAACCGGGTTCCCCTGTCCTAGCCGGAGGAACCCGTCCGACCACTTCCTCCGGTGCGTCAATGCCGACTTCGACGATGTCGCTGCTGCAATGAAAGGATCCATGAAGCTGCGAGCAGTACGTGTGCTCCAAAGTTTATGACGATTTTTGTAAGGGAAAGTTTTGTAGATGTGATTCCTGACGGAATTTCGGTGAAATTTGTTTGAAGGAAGCAGAGCTTGATCCCCTGCTGAAGTACTCTACTTCAGAGATCAGAGAGCGGCTAGTGGACAAGTACAGGATCTCGGAGTACGCCATGATGGTTAGGAATACAATACACGAGATAACCAAAATTGTAAGCAATTCTCAACTAGTCATCAACTGTTACATTTGCAGAGGCTACATTGGAGTAATCATTTTTTTTCGGCAAAGTTCCGCATTTACACGAAATTTGGAAGAAAATTTTCGGTTTCAATTTTTGGAAAGTTTAATTTCAAGATTTTAATTTGTTGTTGCATTGCATTGGGTTGCAGGAGGGTGTGATCGAGGAGGTGGTGCAGGGCAGCCAAGCGAGCTGGTGGAAGCAGCTCCGCACGCTGACGAAGCGCTCCTTCACCAACATGTCGCGCGACTTCGGCTACTACTGGCTGCGCATCGTGATCTACATCCTGATGGCCCTCTGCCTCGGCACAATCTACTACGATGTCGGCACAAGCTACACCGCCATCCAGGCGCGCGCCTCGTGCGGCGGCTTCGTCTCCGGCTTCATGACCTTCATGTCCATCGGCGGCTTCCCCTCCTTCATCGAGGAGATGAAGGTCTTCACCCTCGAGCGCCAGAACGGCCACTACGGCGTCTCCGTCTACATCATCTCCAACTTCCTCTCCTCGATGCCGTTCCTGCTTGCCGTGTCCTGGGCCAGCGCCTCCATCACCTACTGGATGGTCAAGTTCCGGCCAGGCTTCAGCTACTTCGCCTTCTTCGCCCTCAACCTCTACGGCGGCGTCTCCGTCATCGAGAGCCTCATGATGATCATCTCCGCCCTCGTGCCAAACTTCCTTATGGGCCTCATCCTCGGCGCCGGCGTCATTGTAAGTTGCTACTGTTAGTTACTTTGCATGCCTTCTTGTTCTCCATCATTTTGCTCATGTGCCGAGTCCTCACGCATTCGATTTTTGCAGGGGATCATGATGCTGACGTCTGGATTCTTTCGGCTGCTTCCGGAACTTCCCAAGATTTTCTGGCGATATCCGGTGTCCTACATTGTCTATGGATCGTGGGGCTTAAAGGTACAGCGTTCAGTTTAATTTCAGAATGGTCGGAAGAATTGCGTAAAAACCGGCTCTGAAACCAACTGAATTGGCATGCAGGGAGCATACAAGAACGACCTGATCGGGCTGGAGTTCGAGCCAATGATGCCGGGGCAGCCGAAGCTGACCGGCGAGTACATCATCACGAAGATGATGGGGCTGAGCCTGAACTACTCCAAGTGGCTGGACCTCGCCATGATCTTCGTCCTCCTCCTCGCCTACCGCCTCACCTTCTTCTTCGTCCTCAAGGTCAAGGAGGCTGCCGCGCCCTACATCCGCGTCGCCTACACGCGCTTCACCATAAAGCGCCTCGAGCGGCGCGCGTCCTTCAGGAAGACGCAGGCCATGACGTCGCTGTCCAAGCGGCACAACCAGCCGCACCCCATGGCCATACAGGAGGGGCTCAACTCCCCCATGCCATACTGATGAGAAGAACAGCAGCAGCAGCAGAGATACTGGTAGTAGTTGATTACTTACAGCATGATGATAGCCGTGCGTTTGTCACGATTACCTGTGTATGTGTTCATGTTCGTTTTGTTTACAGCACGTTGGAAGCTGGAAGGTTCATAAAGATACTGATAGTGCATTCTTTAAAAGCTTTGGTTTTACTGTAAGAACTCTCTGCAGCCAATACAAATACAAGATAATATTGTGCCACTCTGTTTGTTTGTTTGTTGGAGTATGTTGAACGATCGATTAACTCATGCAATGGAAAGACCCTGGGTTTGGTTTTTGATTACTGTAAGACCATGTGGAGTGCTCACATATTTTGCAATATCTGGTTTTGCTGTCAGGTACAAAGTGGTTTGACCAGCCACGGTATGACCGGGGCGTGGTCTGACCAAGTTATGGTTGACGGTCAGACTGGTGAGCATGGACCGGCCATAGGCGGTGGTCTAACCAGCGAGTGGTCATACTGGCCCGTAGTTCACGGTACTTATTTTCCATAAAGGTGCTCATCGTGTGCACGAGAGAAATTATGATTGGTTCGATTGGTCCTTATGATGGTGGTCCAACTGTTGGCTTTTGAGTGGTTAAACTAGCAAGGGTGCCGTAGTTTGACCGAGTTCCCTATTACCGGGGTTTGATCGGATTTGACTAGCGTGATCAGACTGGCCAATGGTTGGCGGTCAGATCGGCTAGACAAGATTCAGAAGAATTTAGTTTGGTATTTGAGTTGAGAATTGGCTCACATAATTTAGAATTGTTGCATACATGTTGCATGATACAGTGCTTTGACTAACATGAGTCAATTACATGGTGGTTGTGCTAGAGATGGTTGCTTGGTCTTTGGATGTATAGGTGGTTTAGAGAACGTTAGTGGTTGATGACAATAGAGTGGGACTAAGCTAGGAGCTGAGGTCCAAGTAGTTGTGTAAGTTCGGATGAGGCTATGTGGCTCAAGTGTAAGCATAGAGAAGACAAGAATCGTGAAGATGCGAGTTGATGTATGTGGTGCATTAAGTGATGAGACAGATGCATATAGAGATGGTTCGTAGGAGTCCACATGTGTGGCTACTTATTGGGCACTATGGGCTACGTGTCAAAGCATATGGAGATGCTTTGATGGAATGCAAGGATTCTTGGCTCATCAACTATGTCAATTGATGATTTTGTATTATACGTTGCTACATGACAGTTTGCTTATTATTGTTGGTTAGTCATGGTGAGGCAGACGGGACTGGAACTAGGAGAGTTTAGATCCAGTGTGATCAAGGGATCGGGACTAAGCTTAGGGAATTGAGGCCAAAGCGATCAAGGTACTGTCAGAAAGATGACTAAGGCTAGCAGAGTAGTTACAAACCAGGAAGCCAAAGAACTAGAGCTAAAGCTACCAATAGTGGACATGACGGGTAACAGTAAGATAGATTGGGGCTAAATTTAGGGAGGACCTAAGGCCCAGAATAGTCAGGGAAGCCGAGTGCCACCATGGTGCATGGAGAAGTATGTGGTGTGCCAACTGACTTTGGCCTGTTTGCAAGTGAGGATTGCTTGATGGGATCTAGATGCGTGAGAGATTTGGTAGCAAGTCATTGGGGCTGCATAGAGTCAAAGATGAAGCACATAGTTGCTTCAAGGCAAAGAAAATATGAAGCTTCCTGGAAGATGGTTTGGGGCAAAATAGTATTTTTGCCCCAAACTAAAAAGTTAAGACTTGATCAAAGCACGACATGAGGAGGCACAAGAGAGGTTGTTTAGGTCAAGGATGCATTAAAAATATTAAGTGAATCAAGTGTTGATTCACTATCGGATTAATAGTTGTGTGCGCTTTGAGAAGTGTGCATGTGTAAGTCTAAAACCCAGTATGGTGTTGGGTTAATGGTTTAGCCCATGTAAGAGAAGATAAAATCCAACTAAAGGTATTGGTTAGGTTTTTTATAAGCCTCCACTATATAAAGAGGTGTGTGGAGAGAATTAGGGTTATCTCTCTAGGAAGCCAATTGGAGGAGAGTTATGTTCTTAGAGAGAATCTTTGAGAGATGTGTTGTGGCTTTTTGTTTTGAGTTCTTTTGTCATCCTTAGGCTTTGTGAGTGGTTAGGAGTGGCTATAAACAATCATTTCTAAGTCTCAATAGATATCAAAATTCGTCCAATCTTTCTCCTCTTTGCTCAAGTGTTAAAATCTTGATTTGGCTAAGTTTTTGGTGTTTCCTTCTCCTCTCTTGATATTGCTGTGATCCATGATGAATAAAAGGCAGTAGAAGATACTAGTTTATCAATTGTTGCCAATCTAGATTACCTCCATAGCAAGATTCAAGATCAAGCCTGGTTTGGCCTGTTCTTCACTCAAATTTGGGTTTTTGTGGTCAAGATAGTTTTATCCCAAATCCATACCTATAGTAGCTTTCTATGATTTGTACGAGTAGATCTGAATCATTCTCTTGATTAGAAACCCTTCGAGGAAGAACTAATTTAAACTTTAGGGTTTTGGGTGTTCTTGAGATCTAGATTTGATTTGCTTCTAATTAGTGAACCTTGTTGGCTCTCCTCAGATGATGTAGGTGCATTCATCTCCTCATCTTCCTTCTAAAGCAATGGAGTCGGTGGCTCAATTAGCTCATTCTACTTTTCAACATGGTTCTTAACTTTCTGTAAGTTGTTAGTCATAGAAAAAGGCACAAACATAGGTTTATTCTCATGTTTCCTGTCATCAAGCATTCTCAATTCTTTCTCAATCTGACTTCCAATCTTACAAGCATGTATATACAAATTAGTGAGAATTATATTTTTTGTGAACAAGAAGATCCTGAATTTCCTGATTAAGCCCACTTAAGAATCTATTCTTTGTAGTTTCAGCATGCTCCTCTAAGCCACAATGCAACAAACGAGTTTTCAATTCATGATAGTATTCACTTACAGTTCTACTATCTTGTTTTAAACATTGCAATCTATTTAACAAGTCATGTGAATAATATGAAGGAACAAATTTAGATTTCATGACTCATTTCATGTCATGCCAAGTTCTAGGTACATGGTGCTGTCTACAATATTTGCTCCACCAAAATTAGTAAATTCACTAGTAGCAGCTCTAATTCTTTTGTTCTTAGAAAAATTATAGCATGCAAATTTCTGGTCGACTGCTAGTTCCCAATCAAGATATGCATCAGGATCATATTTACTAGTAAATAGAGGTATCATAAACTTAATTTTTGTTAATGCCTCATCACGTACCTCGCGTTGAATTCTATCCATACCTCGCCAATTGCGGCAGAGTCGACGATGATCACGATCAGCAGAATCCTCAAGTTCTATATCAACAATGTACTTATCTATTTCTTCTTCATCTACCTCATCCACCCAAGAGCGAGCGGGTGTTGGAGCATGGCGAAGGGAAGAGTTCCCTGTCCCTGGCTCATCAAGAGCCACAACAGCTACTAGTGGGGGTGGTCGTTGCTCGAGGTGCTCAACACGGATGTTGATCATGGCAAGAGTGCCATTGATTCCATCCAACACATTGTTGATGTTCATGGTTTTCTTGTTGACCACACGATCAAAGTGTTGCATGTGCATTCTTGTATGAAGAGTGAGGGGCCTGCACCCTCAACTCTGAAGATTGCTCTTCATCCTTGCTACCATGCCTAGATGTATGTGTTCCTGCCATTGTTAGTATCAAACAAGAAATTCACAAGAAAGATGTTAGTTCCCTATCAACTACTACGAGGTGGAGTTTGACAAGTCACACATTTCTCAAACTCTTAACAAGCTTTTATGAGTTCTTACCAATGCAAAATAGGTGATGCAATCGGTGGCTGGTTGTAATAACTTGACTCAAGTGATGAGTATAGTGTTTGTCGGTACGTCAAGACTTATCACGGTTAGTATTAGCTGTAGCTTGGAATGCTCTAGATATGTAGTAATAGAGAACAATTAGTTAATTTCATAAATTGCATAGAACTGAATTATAGTTCGTATCTAGCATTAGCCTATGTTGCTAATCAACCAAGGATAGAAGAAGACTAAAATAAGTGTATAATAATGTATAGGAGTGGTATACACAAGGTAATTCAATATAATGCAATATGGAATTGAAAAGCACAAGGATCGACTTAAGCCTGAAAACTAAAGATTTCTGTCCACTGGACAATATGTCGGTGTTTTGGTCATAACTTTTTGTCCAATGCCTCTTTTTCAATGACTCTTTTTATTTGCTTCCTGATGGATTTTTATACAATTTTTGTTTTGGGGCCAACTTCTAAAAATTGACAGAAAAATTTATACAAAAATCATAAGTGCTGACTATTGCAGATTCAAAACAGAAATTTGGGTCCACTTTCACCGTAGATATCTTATAACTGCCTCACTAGAATTAAGAAAATTTTATAAGAAGATTAATAATGAAATTATTAATCTAATGGCAGTGGTCTAACTAGACAATGATTAAGGAATGAAAAGTTATGGCATTTTTTTATTGTAGCTACAGAAGAGGGAGTATTCTGGCCAAAATTGGGAATTAGGGTTTGGTGTGTTCTTGATGATTTTGGACATGGGATTTTTTTAGAGTTTAATGGGACCAAAGATATAACTAGCAACTAGACAAAGCTAAAACAGACGCAAATTTAAGTTAGCAAACTGAAACTAACAGATTGAAAGGCACAACAGGATTTGGATAGTGAAAATTAACTTTTTTTGTAGGGCAATTTTCTAGTTATAGGTATGAAAAAATAATCTAAAACTAAAATCTCACTGAGCAATCTATGCTTTGATACCACTTGATGTTGGATTGGTCTCGATCTTTCGATGGATGATAACTCGATTGGTAGGGAATGACGTTGACAATAAGGCTACTTAACCGAAACACAATCAAGACATCTAACAATCACTATAGCACGTTCTTGTCATCATCAACTTCACCAAGAATGACGGTTGATTTGATCACGAAGATCAATTCCTGCAAGCAATCGAAGAACAACAAGAATTCAAGTAAAGAGCAATCTGAAAATTGCTAGATATGAAATTGGCACAAGAATAGTTGAGGTTCTTTAACACAAATCTGTTGGTCTAATTGGCACAAGAGATAGCATGGAGTTTGCACACATGGACTAAACTGATCTAAATAAAACCTGAGGAAGAAGGAGGTGCCTAGCACTATTATAAGAGAAAGAAGGCAAGAGGTGGAGGCCATGGGCCTAAGTGGAGGTGGTGCAACACCTTTTGATTTGGATTAAAAATCAGCCCTGACTTGTTTTGGTGATTACGTCACGCTCAGAAGGAATTGGAGGTAGGGCTAGATCAGTTGGAAATAGGATGAGATAAGCTTTCCATTCTGTACTCATACACCTTAAACGGAGTCTGTATGTGAATCTATGCATATTTGAAGTCAGTGCTATCTTCAGATGTTGAATTAGATTCTAGAATGTGTCCAACTTGAATTCTGGCTTTGACTTAGACAAAAGTGACATGATGATGTTGAGAAGGAGTTGGGGAAGACTTCGACTTAGTCTTGATGTGCAGGTTGGCTTCCCTTTGAGTGGACCCTAACCACGAGCGTGTAGTGTTGATGCAATACTCCTTGTCTATTTGCACAAATATATTTTTTCATCATTAGGTAGTATCATATTCTCATTTAAAATAAATTGAAGCTGAAGAAACGAATTCACCTTTTGTTCAATCTTAGAAGCTATGATCATATGCGTTTGTGGCATGGTCACATCATTGTGTATCTTGAATAGCCACTAGAAAATTGCGTGAAGATAGCCTAGCCTCTTGTGATAATTGTGCCAAGCTAACAATTGAGCTAGATGTTTTGAACATGTCCTTAGTAGGCAAATGTGAGAAAGTGAACCTTGCTGCCCAAAATGCATCTAAATGGGTAGAATCCTCGTATGCAAATTGTGCTATGTTACAAGTTGAAATTAATGCATTAAATTGTAAGCTTGTTGAGAATGCATCATTCATATCTTGCCCATCTTACATTTGTTTGAGAAATGAGGTTGAGTCTTTGAAGAGAGTGTACGTTGATATGAGCGCCATGTCTTGTGACTCTTGTGTTGTTTTTCTAATACGAGATTGATGTTTTAAGAGTTGATCTAGCTTCTCTGCAATCTGATTTGGATTCTTCTCATACTTGTCTAGAGTCATTTTTTGTTGGCACATGTGCCATTGCTTTGAGTGACTCTTCTTTGGCTAGCAAAACTCTTTCTAATTCTCCCTGTGTGGTCCAAAGGAATTCACAAGGCAGGGGTGCTTCTTCACTTGATACTACATTTCTTAAAGAGAAGTATCATTGTACTTTTTGTAAGAAAGATGGATATACTCTTGAATTTTAGTTCTGCCATGTCAAACATGAACGTAGAGTGCATCATCGAGCTTTTAGGAACTCACTTCACCTATCTTATGGCATGTGTACACCTAGTGCTGACACAAGCACTAGAAGTGATGGCGGCTCTTCTAGCATGTCCCAAGGGACTTCTTCTGTGTGCGTCAATGGTGCTTTGTCCTCTTGAACTGTGTTTCTTAGTAGACGTTTACATCATTGCTCATTTTGTGAGAAGGATGGGCATATTGTGGATATATACTAAGTCTCTGAGTGGTCATTGTCTTTCTCATAGTATGAATACTCGTGAGTCTAGCATGAATGCTTGCTTTGTTGATGGTTTCTTTGACACCTTTTTTTAATGATGTCAGACAATATCATGGCCTTGATTTTGTAGTTTTGGTTTTAGTCCACAATCTGTCCCAAGGCATGATTTCCGTCGTCTCCCAAGAGGTAGACCTTGTTTCCCCATCGAGGTGCGCACCCATAGTGAGGATTTATGAGTTCCCTTGATGTGTAGGACCATAGGTGCTGAATAGAGGGGGTGCACAAGAGCCACACGGATAATGGTTTCTTCAAAATCTTTTTGCCTCAAGATTCTTATAGTCTTTCACTCTAATAGCTATGATGAGCTACCAAGATTAGAGTCTAAACACCCATAAAGAAATCTCCAAGAAAAACTAAGTAAAATGGGACTTGACCCCTCAGAGTAGTACTACCACCAACTAAAATGTGGTAGTCCCTTTGGGGTGTGATACCACCTCTCTTTAGTTGTGTAGTACCTCTCACTCAAATCAGCACTGAAAGTCCAGCCCAGAAAACTCAAAACCGCACAACTTTCACATGGAAGATCCAAACGACTTGAAATTTGAACTAACGTAAGATAACATCCTTAGAACCTAAAACAAAAAGAGATATTGCAATATAACAAGAAGGGTGGACACTTAAAGCTCTACTACAGCAAAACTAGGCTCAAACTACAAAATGAGCCAACTCTCAAATTGAGGATCTAATTCACTTGAAAATTGGCATACACCTTCTCTAGGATATAATAAACTTATTTCAATCAACACTCAACAACATTGTTGCCAAAGTTTTGACTTTTTTCCATTTAAAGTAAGGTGATACCAAAACTGGGCAAAACTTAAGAACTTGAGTCAAGGCTTGCACGTGGATAATTGATGGTCAAGGTGACCTTGGATATACTCCTACATGTCCTAGCAAGCCTAAACACAACAATATTATAAGTCAAAAGCCCCAAAACCGAAGAACCCCAAAATCAACATTTCTTAAGCCAAAACAGGCAACCCCAAGAACTTGCAAAGGTAGGTGCCTAGATGGATGGGATCTAGTTTTCAAGAGATATCTTCATTACCTACATATTCTTGGCACAAAGCAAGATCAAGAGGGGAAGAAGAAACATCAAAAAGCAAGCCAAATCAAAATTTCATCACTTGAGAAAAGAGGAGAAAGACTTAGATGAATTTTGATATCTATTGATACATAGAAAACTACAAGTTCTCTCTAAGAACTCTAACTCTCCTCAAAGGCTAGGTCTAAACTCTCCCCAAAGGATAAGCCTAAACTTTCTCATAGCTTAGCTCTAGGCACTTCTCTCCCTCCTTATATATGGAGTCTTACAAGGGAAACTCTAATCGACATCTCTAGTTGGATTTCATTTATGTACATGGGTTAATTTGTTAACCCAACATAATACTGGGTTTTACACTTACACAAGCATGCTTCTCAAAGCGCACACACCCATTAACCATGAATCAACACTTTATCCACTTTACATTTTCAGCACATTCTTGACCTAAACAACTTAGGCCAATACCATGATTTTGCACACCGCCAGTTTTTTGGTATTGGGCAACTTACCAAAGTGTCCCTCTATCACCTTGCACAAAGCTTTGTGCTTCTTTCACCTTGAAGTAGCTCCGTGCTTCATCTTCAACCCCATATAGCCCTATTGACTTATCGCCAAGCCTCTCATTTGTCTGGATCCCATCGAACCGCCCTCACTTGCAAACTAGCCTAAGTCACTTGGTTGGCTACATGCTTTTCCTCGCACCATGATAGCATTTGAACTTACCCGATTGCACGTACCTTAACTTTTCCCTAAGCTTAGTCTCAACCTCTTGCCGTTGCCCATCATGTCTATTACTGGTAGCTCCTACTCTGTTTCCTTGTCTTCCCAGCTTGCAGTCATTCCACAAGCCTCAGTCATCTTCCGGTGGTACCTTGATCACTCTAGACCAAAGCTCCTCCCTGAGTCTAATCCCAATCCTTTGACCGCTCTATACCTCAGCACCCCTCATCTAGTCCTGGTCCCGTTTGTCTCACCATGACCTAACTCTAGAGTCCTATAACTAACAATAACAAGCAAATCGTCATATAGCACCACACGCGATAAAATCACCAATATACCTAATTGATGTCACAAGAACACTTACCTTCAAAGCTTCACTCCTAGAAGCACTGCCGTAAAGCATGACGTGTATCTCCAATGCATCATGGTCTTTGCTCAAACTCTGCCATCCATGGTCCTTGTCTATCTTTTGCCTTGCTTGAGCCCAACTATCCCACATGACCACCTTAACCGCCTGGACCTCGGTTATCCTGAACCTAGTCCCAGTCGTCTGTCATTGATCTTAGTTGCCTCCAAGCATCCCTGCACAACAATAGACCAAGCAACCATTTTTGGGCATCCATTCTTCATAACTTGACCCACCCTGGTAGTACCGCCATGCAAACCTCAATCATATCATTCTCTAGTAGTACATGGTTTTGCACTGGTACTATCGGACCTAGCCATAGCCCAAAACCGACCCTCTCTGAAAAATAGCTACTGTCATCTAGAGAACGGTCGTACAACACCTATGATAGTATCGCTGTTACGAAACCGATACTACCGTCGTTGCCAGGCTAGTAATACTACCTGTAGGTCAGTCACACAGGCCACTAACCACAAGTTAGACCACTGGCCTTCGACCATTATGGCTGCCACCACTCCATTGAAGGTGATAAGACAACGATCTGATCGCACCCCATGCACCGATCAGACCGCTCCTAACCAGTCTGACTGCGGCCCTAATGTCGGTTAGACTGCTAGCACCTGAAAGTAACTAAAAATTGTAAATTTCTAAAAACCAAACTCAAACTCCATAAACTTCCTCAACCAAAAGTCAATTACTCATCACAACCAAGGGGTGACCTCCACATGGTCTCGTAATTCTTCCTTAATGACTATATTGACAAACACCCAAAAGGCAAGAATTTGATTTTGTTTTTGCAAAGAAAAGCAAGAAGTTGCAAATGTCACACATGGTCTATTTGAAAGAAAAAGAAGAGCTTATGATCATGTTGGCGAAGTATGGAATGGAGCAAACACCAAGAAGAAGAAAGTTTCCAATAAAGGCACCAAAATCCACATATAAGCTCCATCTTGCTCATGGTCCAAAGAAAAGAGTAATTGCTCACCATGACTATTTTCATAGCAAGAGAAAGAACAAAAAATGCAAAAGAGAGTAAATGATATGCAATAAGAACCAAAAATGCAAAAGAGAGTAAATGATATGCAATGAATCTCCCTCTCACTCAAATATCCAATTTTGGTATTTTTAGGTTCCAACGAGTGAGTTATGCAACTTATACCACTTATATCACAAAAATACATATTCTCCCCGTTTATGCAATTTTCACCCCTTAATGCTTTTTTCTCAACTATTCTCCCCTTTTAGAAATACAGACATCAAGGACTAAAACTCATCCTCAAAATGTGCATGACACCAGTTGGAGCAGAGGAAGCATAAGAGAGACATCATGTATACATGCATGAAAAATGCAAAATCTAAAGAGCTTTGAGAATTAACCAAAGTGAAGGTTTAAAATAAAAAGGTACCACTTGAAGCCATAGAATGCATACAAAACAATCTAGGTTATGATGAGGCATATATAACTAATCTAGGTAAGATAGCACAAATTAAAGCAATCAAATTAGTTTTAAGATAAGTAAGGCTTCAAAATTGATAAGTTTATTTAAAGCTGTCCAATTATGATCTAAGTCATTCAATGAGACTAAATGGAACCAAGAATCTCAAATTGAATCAATTAGAGTGTTACAAGTTTAATATTGAATTATTTTGTTCAAACACTTGGAATTGAGCCCAATTAGCACATTTAACACTTTTGAAAACACATTTTGGTCTTATCTTAGTAAAGCAAGTTCTGGACTAGAAGTCATCCACAACTGCCTCCTAAGCTTCAACTATTTTTCACAATTCTTTGTTGTCTTCACTTTTAATGAGCTATATGCTATATCTCAAGCCTTTGTCAACCACACCAAGTAATATGCTTAAAAGTATGGTCTTGGTCATCCAAAACTCCTACTGAGTTCATTCCTAGTGCAATAGCAATCCATCTCTTGAGAAAGAATAGGTGAGCTAAGTGTTTTTGCACAAAAAAAGACATCATCTTTATTTTATTGTCTAGTTCAATAATAATGAGCTATTCCTGAGTCCATAAGCAATACTCGACCATTGCCACAATAGCCTAGGAGAAGTAAACTTATCCTTCAACAAGGAACTAGTATAGCTCAATCTAAAGCTCAATTAAAATTCTAGATTCAAAAGAGCATTTTTGACATGACATATATCATAAAAGAATCACCAGAGAGCAAACTAGTAAAAAGATCCAACCTTACAACTTAAAAGATACCAATTATAAAAATTGATACCACTTGTGACTTGTAGTTCAAGTTTACAAATTATGCTAGCATGGAAAATATTTAATCATATGTACAAAATCATAACAAAACTAGCTAAGTAGGCATAACATGGCAGTGAGCAATATCAAAGTAGAATTACATCACAATTGAATAATAATGAAAGCTCACATATAAATGCATATATCACAATGAAATGCCATGTATGGATGGTGAAAAATGAAACACGAAAATAAAAATCCCTTAACTACAAGAAGATACCACTTGAAGAGACAAAAAGAATCAAACTCTCCTACACAAAAGCTGCAAGAAGAAACAGCTGAAAACACTTGCAAGAGAAGATAGGGCCAACTCACAAAAGTTGCACCCTGAACTCTCTTCTCATAAGGAATGGCTAGAAGGGCTAGAAGAAGAGAGAGCTTGGTTCTATACTCCATATTATCTCTAGAAAAAGGATAACTCGCAGCTAAATAATGAATCTAAAACACCATCTATCCCGACTACTGGACACTGGTGACTGAAGAAAAAAAACATGTCCTAGACTAGAGGAAAGCATAATCTAGAAGATCCAAAATGTGCTTAAGAGACACTCGTCCAAGAAGTGATCCTATCCCTAATCTAGCCAACCCTCTACCTATAAAGCCTCGAATGATATACAATGAATTATCATGTGCAAAGGTAAAGTACAAGAAACAACCTGCGTCGCACTGCTTGACGGTGAGACGTAGTCGAAGGAGTAGAAATTGAGTCATGTTGCATCCCAAGAGTGATAGCCATCACCAGATGTTAGAATGAGGAAGAAAACTTCCAAAAGCTCCAGAACTAGGGAGCTGACATCCAACCGATCAGACCACCTTTGAGGGACCGGTCTGATCGCCAGGTGATAGGAGGTTTGATCACTCCCTTAGTACCCGGCTGAGATATCCCACACATGATCTTTTTCTTTTCATGTAAAGCCTACATCAACAAGACATAAGATGTATGTTCCTCGGAATTAGGATTAGTGAGAAAAGACAAGCAAATCCGATCCTTTGAGACATGACTAGCAAGAATAATAGCATACGGTCCATAGTGAGAGGTAGGCAATAAAAATTCAATGCTCATATAAGCATAATCAAACAAATAGAGCACGAATATGAATGAATAGATCATGGCAATGAGCAAAACATGAATACTATATGCTAGAGAGATCAAGCTGTATATATATCCATGATTGACAACAAAGCGTATGAGCAAGTAAGTATATAGCATGGCATGCACAAAGTTGTCGAGACTCAAATATGCAAATCTGGACTCTCTATGTGTTCTATACTAGTCTAGGATCAGCTAGTGCATACAGTAGACATATAGATGAAATACCAACCATAATCATGAATAACTATGAAAGAAACAAATATTATTAATTATCAGAGTAGCAATTTATTGACCAAGTTTAGAAATAATAGCCTAAAGGGATTAACAAAACTAGCAGCGAAAAACAAAGATAAATGTAGTTGTCATTCGACATGCCCATAGGCAATCGACTAGAAAATAAAGTACTAATCTGTGAAGTCATCAGAGCATTCCTCCTCAAATACCTCTGCCTGATACGATTCTCCTTTAGCAATAGAGCAACAAAGGATATAGCCGTGAGTGCATAGAGTACTAAGCAAGTTGCTTATAGCAAGATGCAATATATAATTAAGCAAGGTTTATCAAAGAATGGCTAAGTGGTTATTTTGCAGAAAGTAATAATTTAGAGTAAATATAATAAAAAGATTGAAGGCACACTTTGAAAATGAGTAATATGTAAATAAGTAAAAGGAATTAAATAAACAACAAGTAAACTACCTATTCACTTCCCAAATCAAATCCAAACCCTAGTTTTATGAAATTCTACCCATCATGTGAAATCATCGAGCATTGTCTGTAACTGGAGATACGGCTATTTGAATAATTTTACACTCTGTCGAGGTGTCACAACTTTACCCACAAGAGATAATCCACTTATCATGTTGGCCAAGACACACTTCCTTGGGTCTACGACTAAGTGATTATCATAAGTGTTGTGGTTACAGACCAAACAGAGAGAGAGTATGGCAGTGGGGAGTTAGGTGAATACAAATGGCTTAGGTCCCTCCCCATGGCTTGTGCTGCATATATACATCTATATAGGGAGTGCTTTTACACTAATGCCCTTACATCTGAGTACTCCCCTCAGGGGTATTCATGTCATTATACATGCACCATTTTGGGCCTTACATTCCTCTGACAGGCCTGCTGGGCTTAGGTGGGGGCCACCCCTACAACAGGAGCCTCTCATGGTGATGGGCTCCACGGGTCGAAGCCATGTTGCCGAGCCCTTTGGCCCCCTCTGTCCCTCCGGCCTGTGAGCGTATGCAATCGTCTATCGAAATGTAGTGTTCGCCTTATTGCGAAGGTATGGCGCCGGGCGGCTTGGCGAAGGCTTCGTCATCCACAGTCCTGCCATGGCGGGGTCGGGGTTGTCGTCCGGGCCGGACTGGGGGTGTTGGCGGAGTCAGATGCGTTGGCATAGGTAGGCGCCGGCCCGCACCTCTTCCCACTCCACCTCCCGTCGCCCTCCATTCTCCCTCTCCGCCACTCGAGAGCCTCGGCACCGTGCGCCACCGCCTCAGGCTCCGGCGAGCGATTGCCGCCGGCTCGAGCCATGCCTCGCCTCGCCGTCTCCACCACCGCCTTGTTGCGCCCGTTCGTACCCCGGCCGCCCCTCGGCCGCGCCTCTCTGCCACCGGAGCCCCCTCGCAGCCGCCTCTCCTCGCCGCCGGCCCAACTCCGGCCGCCTCTGGTAAAACGTCGGCCACCCCTGAGTTCCCCATCCTCCCCTCTTGCTCCTCCACCCCTCGCCACCGGCCGCCGCCCGCCAGAGCACCGGCGAGCTCCCGGGCCCGAGCTCCTCCCCGGCCGGTCGGCCACGCCTGCGCGCCGTGCCCACATGGCAGCCCAGGTGGCGCCCGATGGCCGCCACGTCAGCGCCGTCCCGCCCCGTCGGCGCCACGCAAGCCGCACCCTCCACCCGTGCCACCTCGGACCCACCCCCGGTCCATGGGCTCAGTCCACATGGACCAGGGCCCACTAGTCAGTGGGGTTACCCCAGGCTAATGCCAGCATGGCGCAATTAATCCATTTTCCCGTTGAAAAATATTTCAGCTGAAAAGAAATTCAGTGCTGACGTCATAATTCATATTTTCCTTTAGAAAAATAATTTCAGAAAAACCCTTTTTCCCTGATTTTAAACTTCCCGAGGCCCGTTCTTCTTCTTCCTAACTCCAATTTAGCCCATTCAAATTTCTAAATTTATCAAAAACTCCCCTCTATCCATTTCTGGCCTCAATTCAAATATTTTAAGCTAATTTGAATTTATTTGAATTTGGTGGGTTATTTTCACGTGTAGACTTCGACGATTCGGGAAAATTCTTCGACGAAGATTCACACCAAGTTGAAGAGCAAGGCAAGTCACACTCCTTGGTAATGTTGATCCTAGATTTCAAAATACAATTATGTTGTTTTAAATTATTCTGCATGCATATTTCTATTCAACGTATTTCAATTCGGTTTTAAATTTAGTTATTACCTAATTGTTAATTCCTCCGTTGATATGGAATCTCTTACCTTGTCACCCTAGATCAAACTCTAGCTAGTGCACTAGTGTTGGCTAGAGAAATTTTAAATCAAATGCTTAGCCCTGCTTAATCATACTATTTGTTTTGGGATATCTTTCACATAAAATGATGAGCTTTTCACATGAAATGATAAGTTTCCTAAATGTACTCTTGACTTTGGTGAGTCAAGAAGGTTTATAAAAATATTTTGAAATAAATTATAAAACTGGTTTAGACTTAGGCAATTGGTTAGATTGGTGGGTGCAGGCATGCCCTGTTGGTCGGAGCCGCAGGGTTGACTGTCGAGCACAGGGGTATGTGGTTGGACCTAAGTCAGATTAAGGACCAGTCTGTGAGCTACTGTTGCAAAGCCCTATCGTACTACCACATGGCTGGTATGGGACAGCCCTGGATGAATAATTTGTGAAGTCCCAACCTGAGTCAAGTCGTAGGTTGAAAGTGAACGTGGTTGGTGCCATGAGAAATCTCACTTGGGCGAGCGTGGTTAAGCCATGTGAAGTCTCGCTCAGGCTCAAGAGGGGGTCCCGGTCTGGTGGATTCTTTACTGAGGTGAAACCTTAGAGTTGGCTTGGCCAGGTTGAAGGCTTTGCATTGTAAAGGCCTTGTCACGACTCCTTGCCGCACACCTAAGGAAGTGTGTAACTCACGTGGCAAAAAGGGATGATCGTGTCTTGTGGGTAAAGCTGTACAACCTCTGCAGAGTGTATAATTTATCTTGGATAGCCGTGCCCACGGTCATGGGCATGCTGAGTAAAAGTTTTTCATGGATTAGACTTTGTTTTTCAAAAATGATTTCAAAAACCTTGTGGATGGACGGAATCCACGAGAGATGAAAACCTTGCGGATGGATGGAATCCGTGAGAGATCGAAACCTGGTGGATGGTTAGAATTCATCAGAGTTGCGCAGTGAAAGCGTGTGGATGGATGGAATCCATACGTGATCTTTTGGAAAAGATGGTCCGGGTGGGATGCCCGAGAATAGGTTGGTGTTTGGTCGGAGCCTACACCGACGGTATTATTTTCAACTACAATTACTGTTTTTACTTATTGTATTAAATTCAGCAATTTCAATCTATCTACTGTATTTCATTAAATGTTGTTTTATGCAAACTAACCCTATAAGCCTTCCATTGAAGCCTTTATCATTATGTTGCATTTCTCCGTGTGATTTGCGGAGTACAAGTTTGTACTCACTTTGCAATCTCCATACAGAGGAAGATGTCGTTGACCACGGTGAAGACTTGGACGAGTAGGCGCATCTTACTATCGTTTGCCTGTGGGCAGGCTTGGGCTTCGTTTTTATCAATTTGCTTCCGCAGTTATTTGCTTTATTTATCTTTGCCAATGGGCGTTGATGTAAGACTTGGCCATAAGGTCGTACTCTGTTATTTAATATAGATGGTCATTTGTGCTTGATATATATCTTTGTTGTACTGTGTGCACTAGCTGATCCTGGATTAGTGCGATTTACACAGAGGATCCAGGAGTCGTTACTCCGGGTTCCGACAACCCAGTTCTGCCCGCTAAGTTTTAACTACTGAGTAGGCTGACAACCTAGTCAAAAAGTACTTTCTTGCGCCAATGTGAGACATTGGTTGCAACCACACCCATATTCATTTCAATGGTAGAACCAAAGTTAAAATATCATAAATTAATTAGCTAGACCCATCCTATACTATATATGTGGTTGCATCGTAAGGTTTAGATCAACAACACACAAAGTTATGTCCTTAATCAATACCCTGGTGAGGCATCATCATCCCAATGTGCTAATAGCACCCCCATTTACTACATGATTACTCGCCCAAATGAAAATCGTTTTGTTTAACCAAGACTAATGACGCTACCATGTTATGGTACATAAATACTGTAACTGTGGCTACAACCACAATTAAATATCTCATTAATTAACAATTAATTAATCAATCGTTGTGATAATAAGCCCAACATATCAATAAGCATGGCTAAGCATGCATACTAGATGTATAACCCAAGTAGATACTAATAATGCATCACTAGATAATTAACCATTCTATGGTGATAATGAAATCGTGGTATTCAAATTATCAAAGGAGGATTAAACTAAAATTGGTTGATAACTACCAAGGGTGTATAATAAATTAGCAATTTATAATAGTTTAAAATAAAATAATAATACTTAGATTTAAAACAATAGGTTTAATATGATCAAAAGTCATGACTTGTCTTGGCCTTACTCAGTTAATACTTCTTGAACTTCAGATCTTGCTTCTGCTTCTTTGAAGATGTTATCTAACGAGAGAGAAAGCGAACAAAATGAAAATAAACTCAAAAGGATAAACCAAATAAAATTTAAAATCAACAAAACCAGAACGAAAAGATAGATCTCAATTTTATATGAATTTAGGAAGAAGAATTGGGTAATAAGAGTTCGTGTGGGGGAGAACAGACTCTTGGAAGATTTATCGAGAAAATAAATTCATGAAAATTGAGAGACAAAGGAGAATATTCTTTGGAATGTTCCCTTAAAATTTATTTTAATAATAGACTAGCCGCTGACAGGTGGGTACTATGGGTTTTTTAGATTTTCCAAAATAAAAAAAATCTAGAAAATAAGTATTTGCTAAGAAGTGGGACCATGGTCTGTAGACCAAGTTCATGGACTGTCTAATCCACGATGGACCTGGTGCCTGAACCAAAGTCTTGGGTTCATGATGAACTGGGTTTATAGAATAGATCTTGACATGTGGATTCCACATGTCAGTGCCTAGGTCCACGGTAGACTGAGTCCATTGAACCATCTGGAAGTTGGCTGACATGGCACCGTGATGTGTGAGACACGTATGCAACAAGCGATGTGTTGGCATCTAAGTGGTAGTGACGTGGCATCCTATGTGGCTGATGACATGGCCCAATGTTGGAATGGGTGAGGTGGCAGACTGGGTCTTGTATGGCAGTTACAATAAAGAGTACCAGCCTTATGGCCACTTATTACAAATAAGCTTACAAGACCTCTTAAACTTACAAAACTCAGTAGAAGCAAAAGAAATAAACTCTAAAGATAGCCCATCAATTCACCACAGGCAATTGACTAGGGAAGTGCAACCTAGAACTCTGGGAATTCTTCGTCGAAACCACACGTGATGTAGTCGTAGTCTCCTTCTACATCTTCATATTTCTTTGAGATGTTTTTGTAGATTTCAAGGTGAGTATATAGAGTACTCCATAAGTCTTAGGAAAAATACAATTATATGTAAGACTTAATAAAAGAAGGATAATATGGTTCTTTTGCACAAAGCATCACTTTTAGTTCAATTTCCATTATAGATTTTCAAAGCATCAATTTAACAAATTAATTGCAATAACTGAAACTAGATAATTTCTAATAAAGGTTCTAGCTGCCAACACTAGTATTAAGGCTCTAACTGCCAAGGTTCAATGAATCTGGTTCTTTCTACCTGACTAGTGCTATTTGCTAGAGCACACTTGAAACCACTCCTATATTCCCAAAAGCTCATTTGAAAATAAAACCATAAATCTATCATGTGAAAGTGCACATTACCTGCCCCATAACTGTGGGTATGGCTATTCGAATAGTTTTTCATTCTGTAGAGGTTGTACAGCTTTACCCATAAGAGAAAGATATAAACAACATATACTATCCATTTTACACACTTTCAAATGTGTGCGACTAAGTGATTATCACATGGCCTTTATAATATACCAGCATAACTAGAATCCACCCACTAAGGCTTCACCGCTGAATGGGTGCAATCTGCCCAAATCAAAGCCCCCCGCTTGCGCTGTGTGGCAATGCCATTATCTGACACCCCCACCTTCAGCCATCTAGCGGAATCTAAGCTGAGCCATCGCAAATTAATTAGTCAGGTCCATCTAAAACCAGACTTGTGGTTGTATGGTAGTGCTCAGTTTGAATAATCACAAGCATCCATCTTTAATTGACTAGGGTGGCACATTCATGATACAAGTTCTCGTGCTCCATCTGTCCAATCCAATCTCAACATCCACCGAAGTCTAAAATAATTTTTCACCATTTTATTTTATTTTATAAACCAATGTAAATACATATTGCCATACACTTGATAACAACAATTTTTTAGAGATTTGATAATATTTTTCCCACCCATAAGGTTATAGTGACTGTATAGCTTGTCTAAGCAGTGCTACCATTCTAAAATTATTGAACAGTACTATAACCTCATTACTAAGACAAGGGTATCCTAAGGTGACAAAGGTACAAGAATATGAATGTCATATGAGGGTATAACAATGTCGGATTAACTAATGACCTAAGACAAGTTATCATTTTATGTGAAATAGTAATGCATATAAATTTAAAATAGTAAATAACTTTGATAAAACTTGGATCAACATATTCAAGAAAGACTTGCCTTCTGTGGTCAGGTCTCTTCTTTTTGGTCGAAAACGTTTTCGACGACGTCTGGTTTTACATGCAAAACGAGGAACACAAATAAATAAATACATATAAAATCACAAAAATATAAAATATATGTTGGAAGGTAGATTAGGATTTTAGATGAATTTAGAAACTTAAATCACTAGACTCAAAGTTCGGACTATGAAGAACAAGCGATTTGAAGATTGATCGAAAAGGAAAATCCTAAAATTAGAAAACGAGGGAATATTTCTCAGCTTCTTCGTTTTGCTGGAATTTTGGTTTTGTTTGTGTGTATGACATGTGGGGCCACTCATCATTGACTTGAATCAAACAAAGGAGAAGGGAACAGAGAGGCAACTCTAGAGAACAGAGAGCATAGTGGCGCTCTGGACATGGCGGCTTGTCAGCATGGGGAAAGCCAAGAGAGGCCAGCCAAGGGGCAAAATGGGACCCTTGGGTCCTAGGGAGGGGAATAGTGCAAACCTTTTTTATTTGACTAATTGTACAATTAAAATCAAGCTCCAAAATTTCAATAGTGCAAACCCTTTTTTACTTAACTAATAAGATAATTTCCAGGTTTTTTAGGTTATCCGTGGGAATTTTTACCACTCACAGAAAATGATATGCCTTAATTTAGTCTCAATGGCTATTTATATTGGTATGATTAAAATTTGCAAAGCTACAGGCAGTTTGTGAAAACTATTGCAAAACCATGTATCAAATTTCGAAGTGCAATAATACAAATGAAGGCTAAGGATGTTTTCTGATGTATTTACTGGTTTGACCATATTGTTAGTTTAGGGCTTATTTTTATTTTAACCATACTGTTAAAAGGGGTTCCTTTCATTGGTCCAAATCCTAGAACATAGACAAACAACTCATGGCTAACTCACAAGCACATAGATAAACTGCTAACTCACATACTGATAAGGAGTAATACCAGCAGAGGAAGTCAATGAAGATGTCGTTATGGTTGGGGAAGAAGAGGCTGATCAAGGACACTGCTGGTAAAGACGTCGTTGTATTTGGGGAAGAAGAGGCTGAGGTCACCAAGATTGAGAAGACAGAGACACAGGGAGGCTGGCTGCGGCAGATTTGCGTGAGGAGGCTACCGGATAGGGAACGGTGCCAAATCTACGTGGGAGTTGGAGATGAGGGAGGAGGTGGCATTGAGGAGGAGGCGGCGGACGGGCGACAGGGGCACACATGTGAGGAGTAAGGGCATAAACCCTAGTGGGACCCTACTTATAGAAGGAACTATCACAAACGGTTCCATTATAGAATTGTGTGTGATGTTAATATCACAGACGGTTCAATAATAGAATTGTCTGTGATATAAGCCACAGCACAAATGATTCCATAATGGAACCGTCTGTGATGTTGGTATCACAAACGATTATATTATGGAACTATCTGTGATAGTATAACAAATCCTATTTTTGGCTAGCCTCAAGAAGTGCTAGCCATGCCCTATAAAAAAAGCAAGTATAAAGAATCATAGATGTAAGTATTTCTTAATTTCTAAATCAATTATGATGGAATAAATCCTTAATTACATGCCAAGTTTCTTATAATTACATTGGAATAATCTCCAAACAGGTGTTCATCGTGTGGGATCATTACACTTGGCTATTTCCTTTGAAATAAAACCCTTCATGATGGTCGACACACATATAGCTTGCTTCATCGCTTCATTCTTCCTCAAGCCTGATACTATTTTCGAATGGAGGCAACTCATCAAATTGATTGTACTCTTTCTCACCCATGACATTCTCAACTCTGACAATCCTTCTTTTCCCTGAAGAACTACCTGGTGCTTTTTATTTGCTAGGTTGGTTACATAAAAAACTTGAATAGCTTACCTCGTGAGTACGAATAGTTCATTTTTGCATCCTATGCATTCGAGGTCCACAGTAGTGACGCCGTACTTGTCGACCTTTACACCCTAATTAAACCTAATTCGGCCTTTGAGAAAGCAAATAAAGAAAAGGCAGCCGTTAAAAAAAGAAGCCACGACTTGAGCAAAACAAAAAGGAAAAAAAGAGAAAGCATTGGCCGAATTTGGGTAAGTTCTTGGTCCATAAATTCAGATTGTGTAATTTAATTTCTTGAGCAATCTTGTGCCCTTATATTCATATTTTTGCAATTGGCTAGCGTCTCTCCCAGTACTTGGTGCAAAACGAGCTAATTAATCCTCAATTTCAGATTATCTCTATTTAGCTCATTCCTTTGTTTGCATTGAGTCACATTGATTTTTGCGTGTGCATTCATATACTTCACTTAGACCTTTTGGATCAGCACTTAGGCAAAGTATTCGAGTTTGGATTATTACTTAACTTTACAACATCAAGAATTTCAGATTGCTAGGATATACACTTCCATACCAAGCTCCACTAAATAACCGTTGTTGTACAACTGTGAACACTCTTAAATTCGCTTGATCATCACGTTGCTATTGTAGCTTCTACCAAGTGTAAGTTTGATTGGTCTTAATTCACTTCGGAAAGGTGAGAACTTTACTTGTGAGAGAAAAGAGTGAGTTTGAGTGTTTTTCATATATATATGTTGCACAACTAACCATGACAGGATATTAAACAATTCATTTCTCTCGGTGTGAGCCAAATGGGAATGGATCTTCAGTATTTCGTTCCTCTTGGAGCGATTCCGAGCCCAACAATTTGTGTCTTCCTTTCTATGGAAGTGATGATCCAGAGGAGTATCTTGAGTGGGAATGGCGAATGGAGAAATATTTAAATTTTAGAAGCTTCCCAAAGACCAAGAGGTGATGCGAGCCGCTATGAAGTTTGAAGACTACGCTTATAGTTGGTGGCAACAATTATCTGGAAAATGATTCATTAAATCTTGGGTAGGTTTGAAGGTGATCATGAGAAATGAGTTTGTGCCATCCTATTATGAGCGGGGATTGCTTCACTATTTGGAGAGTATCACACAAGGGGGTATAATGTTCAAGATTATTATTTTCAGTTGCAAGATGCGTTGCGTCGTGCAGGTGTCACTAGTGAATTAAAAGAGATGGCATACTTCAAAGGAGGCTTGGATTCTAATATCGCCGCTGCACTTCAATATAAATATTTTAGTAGTGTGCATGATCTTGTGAATTGTGCTATTGAGGAGGAGAAAAGACTTATGGAGAGGTGTCGGATCCATCCATATACATACTTTAGTTCTTATGCCTCTACTAATGTGACACATGAGAAGATGACCGAGCATGGGACTTTCCCTTCGGTCAAGGAGACATCTTGTGCTGCCCCAACAACACATACAACATTTGAGATGCGTCAAAATCCATGTGAGAATGAGAGCCACATAGCCAAATTGAGTGAGAGTGTTAAAAAGAGTGAGCTGTGTGATCCCACCATATGTGAGTTTGAGGGCATCCAAATTGAGTGTGTGAGAGATACACTAAAAGAAAAGAGAGAGTTAGATATTACACAAAGTGAGGTTGCTTCTAAAACTAACACATTAATGTCTACTTCTAGTGTTGTTTCTCACATTGTGCAGGTTGACATTAAAGAAGAGGAGTCGAATGTCCCACAACTGGCACTACTGGAGAAAACCGATGAGGAGATAACCACGGTTGAAGATGAAGTACTTGCTGCCCCGTTGTTATATCATGATGATTTAATACACATAGCACCTACATCAACTGAAGAGGACGATAAAGGTAACCATATTGGTGCTAAAATTAATTGTGAAACGGTGAGTAATTGTGAGAACTCATATATGCGAATGAAAATTCCATGTTCTGAAATTTCTTTGCTCAATGTACATAATGTGGAATTGATTACTCATAAGGAAGTTCTTACTCAAATATCTCCTAGTGATTCTTTATACTATATCATGTTTGATGATCCTAGAGAGCTATCTAGTGTGCTTGAGAATCTTGCTGAAATTTCATGTCTAAAATCACTAGTCAGTGTTTATGCCTACACCTATAAATTTAATTTGATCGGAGATTATGGTGTAGATGACAAGTTTTATATTTATCGAATATGCATTACATGTGATAAGCTTGCTGAATTGAAATTGCATATTTTGGATAAACAATTTTTTGTGCCATATCATGATCACAATAAGATGAGTTTCTACAATAGTGCTTCATATTTTAAAAGATTTCTTAAGCCTACTTGTTCATCATTTAATATACAATCATGTACAAATAATCAGAGCAGTGCAGTTGAAACATGGAAGGCACTAAAAATTTTCTCCTCTATATTTGAACATCTTAATTTGGTTTAGCCCATTAATGACTTGTCCATGTACTTAGCAAAGTCGTGGAAGACTTTTCCTTATGGAAGGGAGAATGATGTGAATGACAATATTACAATATATACATCTTATAGCTGCTGTTGTACTAATTGGTTTATACAAAATAATGAGAATGACACAATAATTGATTCATATATATACCATGCACATGTGTTGTTCTTTTTGTTTACTACGCCTTCAGATGTTCATGATGTGCTAAACAGGAGAAGTGTTGACGATAAATATATACACCATGCATACACGTTATATTCTCTGCTTAGTACAATTTCAGGCTATCAAAAGCCGAGGATGGCTTTTCTTGAAGAAGGGGAGGATGATGCGGATACGCATATGTCTTACGCTTTTCAGTTAAATATATTATTTGACTGGAAAGAATTATTGAGTCGCACTAAATATTGCCAGGTGAATTCTAATTTTATTAGGTCCCTAATTATTACACTTGAAGATACAGAGCTACTACTATTTTATTTAATTATATGCAGGTCTACACTCGATCTGTACAAGCCTAAAGTAAAAATGAAAATAAAGATGGCACCAAGAGGGAGGCCGGGACCAAAAGCTGGAGGAAACAAAAGTTATGCAGAGAAGCCAATTAAAAGGGAGGAGTTGGTTTGCTCATGTGTCATGTATCAGTTATTTAGCAAAGTCATACATTAAATCATATAATAGATATTTAGCACCTTGAGCTGGCCCATGTAACTGAGACAATCCCTAGCCAGTCTAAGGCCCAGTCCATACGCATGTGATAGCAGGGAACGCAATCTGCAGCCGCTGCCGTATATATACTCATCTCCATCACGCACGGACGGGGGGACGAGCAAACAACATGAAGACTTACGTGACGAGAAGACTAGAAGAGGGAACAGTGTTAGACTAGATAATTGAGATGGAACTTTGTACATGAATTTGTTCTTTTGGATAGCCAATCAAATCCAATAGAAAAGTTATGAGTTCTTGCAAATTGAGATCGTTCAACCTTTCCGCTGGGAATTGGGAGCGCGATAGGGCTTTCGCTTGGTGGTCGTGAAGTCCGGCGCGTGTGATCTTGCGAATTAAAGGGCGTTCGTTCTTGCATTGGCAACGAAGGATCGCTACGATTCGAGAGACTGCACGTGAGTATCCAATCCTACGTCGAGAAGATCGGGCGACCCCGTATCAAAAGGTTTCTCCAGGTCCTCCTTCAAACCCTCGAATTTACAAAACTCTCTCACTATAGTTTCTTCTGCATCGCGTAGCATCTGATCCAGATTACCATCATACGTTCTATCCTCATCGAAAGCACAGTCCACAACTGGCATATCGTTGTCCCCTGTGACACCTTCCTGCATAATCTTTTCTTTACCGTGACTAGTCCAACATGTATACCCCTTTTTGAAACCTCTTCAAATCAGGTGAGCTTCGATCTGCACTGAGTTGGTAAACATCTTCAGATTATCACAATCAATATATGGAAAGTACATATATTCCATCCCCTTCTTTAACATATCACACTCGATCGCTCATCTAAAAGCAGACACGCCATTAATGTACTCTTCACTTACATGGTTCTCAATGTACATCTAACTTCGATCCATCTACACTACGCATGTAATAAATTAGTGTTAAATTAAATTATTAATGCTACTATATATAGCTAGCCAACTATGTACTATTCATCAAGCAATATATATCACATAAGAATTAATATGTCAAAGTAAACTAAGAGTACTGACCCATTCTTAAATTGTAGCAAACTACCAATTAAGCTAGATCTAAATCTAGCTATCATCTCTCTTTATTACAAGGCATATAAATTAGAAACAAATACTAAGATCTAATCACCAAGCTAGAATAAATTGATCTACAAGCAACTAGATTTACAATCAGAATGCTTCCCCAAAGCTGGTCGCCTCCTTCAATGTAGCGCAACGAAGATAGATCTATCAGGACCAATCTGGCTTGGTATTAATTAATAACACGGCATATCCCAGACACGTCCAACCACAAACCATCTGTAATATGTAATTATCACAGACGGTTCATGTTAATAACCATCTGTGAACTGTCACAGATGGTTCATATTAATAAACATTTGTGATGTGTGCAAATATCATAGACGGTTCGTGTTAATAACCGTCTATGAACTATCAGAGACAATTTTTAATATGAATCATCAGTGATGTCTTCAACTATCACAGACAGTTCGTGTTAATAACTATCATTGAACTATCACAGATGGTTATTAATACGAGATGTCTATGATAGTGGCTCATCACAGATAGCAAATGGTCACTTCTGTAAAACCGTCTATAATAATAACATCACAGATGGTTCCCCATGAACCGTTTGTGATGAAGCATCTAGTATAGCTTATTTTGTAGTAGTGTGTAGATGCTGGGGTTGGAGCAGACGCCGGTAGCATCAGCCAGATGTATCAGGTGCAATGGTCAAACCCGGACACCTACATTGTCAATTATGTGGACGAATCTTGCCCTGGCAAGGCCCGTGCACAACGGTCAAGGGGTGTGGCCACAGACTTCTAGATAATGGTGATGAAGGATCACATATGCGTGCTTGCTGAGCCACTTTACAGGTACCGCAACACGACGTCATCGTATGTTATGAGCTTGATAAGCCACCTCATCATGGTAGATATTTCTCTTTCGCTGAAGCTTCTATTGGCAAATGTTGCCAATACGGTCGGGTTCCAGGTTAGCTACCATATGGGATGGGGTGAAAAGGAAGGTTCTAGAGCATATGTACAGCACATACGAGGAGGCCTATGACTTAGTACCAAGAATGCCACATCAAATTATAAAATTGAATCATGGCACATACATTGATAAGTAGGAGCGGCCGCATCCTACCAAGAGGCCTAATTGCTTTGTTCTTAATAGAATCTTTTGGGCCTTCACTAGACCATCAAATGATTCAAGTACTGCCATCCCATGCTAACGATGGACGTCACCTTCCTTTGCGGCAAGTACAAGGGTACAATCCTCACTGATGTTGCAGCTGATGCGAATGACAATTTACTCCCTGTGGCCTATGCACTTATGGAGAATGAGAACACATATAGCTAGTTATGGTTCTTGGCCAATGTGAAGCAAACAGTCGTTCATGATCGGCCAAATGTTTGTGTCATCTCGGACCGCAATGCCGGGTTGTTGTCTGTGTTGTCCATGATGCAGAATAGGACAGAGCCGCCATTGCAGTGGAATGACGTTAGGAGCCATTGGTGCATGAGGCATCTCGCGGCTAACTTCCACAAAAGTTGGCCAAGGGTGTGGAGACGACTCAATGAGGACACCAACAAGCATGTAAGCTATTCTGACGTAGGCCAAGGGGAACCAGCAGGAGGGTCCACAAAAGTTGGGGAATTCACGTGGTGGGTTGACTCTCATGCCCCCGACTTGGAGAAATGGTCTCTCTGCCACAACTCCAGTGGTGCAAGATATGAAATAATGATGTCCAACATGTCAGAAATGTACAACAGGGTCAAGGGTTTCCAATCCCTACCGATCACTATAATTGTCGAGGAGACCTAGAACCGTACCGTCAGTTACTTCATTAATAGAGCCATGATGGTGAAGGAGCATCTAGAGGAAGGCAAGCAATTCTCCAAAGTGATGTAGGCATGTATTGATAAGAAGATTGACAAGACTCGTTCCCATAGTGTTCGGCCCTTGCATGGGATCAGGAAGGAATTCAAGATCTGTCTGAGGGAGAAGTAAGTCCTAGGTCAAGCTAGAGGAAATCACAAGCAAGTCTACACGATCGACGATGAAGCATCCTACACGTACAACAAGCCACATCTTCTTTACAAGCCATGCTATCATGTGTACAGACGTGTGTGCTTAGCGGTAGGCCTTGGCGTCTTAAGTCTCTAAGTATGATGACATCCACCACCTGTATGGCACATGGAGTGCCAAGTTCACCTCGTACAAGCTAGACATGCACTACAGTGATCTCTGGCTGGGACATGTGAAGTGGCTGCTGAACAATACACTAAAGCAGGCAAGCCGTGGAAGACGACAATCCTGTCGTATCCGTAATGACATGGATGAAAGTCAACGTGACTAATGAGTTAGGTGCCCTCGATGCAGACTATGCAAGACAGTCGGCCACTCCATAGGCAACTACCCAAACAGAGCTAGTTCGAGCAATACCCTATAACGACCATGTTGTATTGCATATGATGTCATGTTCTCGGGATGTTGTAATGCGTTCAGATGTACTCATGTTGTTTGTTGTCATGTTGAAATGCATCAAACATGTCAGTGGTTTTTTTTCACTTACTTTCTTTTTGAAATGTTGAAACACTTCACTTTATTTTTACTTATTGCTCCTCATGTTTTCATTATAGACTAACTTAGTCATGTATGTAAATAACATTCATGTCATTGAAATGTGCTTGTCAAATTTTTTTGCCAATCAAAACGATATAATTGGAATAAACCACCTTGTGCAAATAACATTAAAGAAAAAATAATTAACCTTCATGTTACTTGATTTAAAATACGATTTTAAATCAAGTATACCTTGCACATGAATCAGATGTCATAAAATGGTGCCATTTCATGTAAATAACATTTTTATTAAAAGAGCCATGGTAAAATGCAATCTTGCATGACATAATAACCACCCTATCTCTACCTTAGCAAGACTCATAAGATTCACAGCACTACATCTTCAAGATAACGACCTACATCTTCAAGATAACAACCTACATCTTCAAGATTATGACCAACACAGGACTCACATAACTACATCTTCAAGATAATGACCGACACAAGGGAGAAATCACCACACATCATTGTGTTCATCTTGCTCTCTAGTCTATCAAAATGATGCCTCATCTCCACCATTTTGCTATCCCCCATCATAGCTTTCTCCTCTACAACAATGTTGTATCTCATGCTCATTTCATCATCCCACACCCATAATTAGCAACCACCTAGGTCATCCTACAATTCAATACAGAAAAAAGGTTTCCTAACATCTGCAGAATGATTGAAAGCAATTATAACCAAACTATCTCACCGAGTGAAGGGGGCACTTGTAGTAGTGGCATCTAGGATTCACGGCCGTCTGTGAGGTCTTACGTTTGACAAGCGTGTTGCATTTCGGGCAAATCACTTTGGGTGCTGACGAAGAGGCGCTCACCTGGCTCATCTCGACGTTTGGGGGAGGGAGAAGCAAGGCCAACATACTGAGAATGGGCAGAAATGCTTGAGGAGGGGAATGACAAAAATGCAGGAGAGTGCCTGAGGGTTTGGTCCCTTTTATAGCCCAAACTCTCCGCTCCTTTGCCGCTAAATGGTCACTTCTTCGGTGCTAGCAAGCAGTCATTTTGCGAGGGCAAAATAGTCTTTTCATATCCCTAATGGAAGACACATAATGGCCTGCAAGCAGCTTTGCGTAATGACAAGACCAAACGGGTCAGCTTTACGCAGTGACAAGACCAAACAGGCCAGCTTTACGCAGTGACAAAACTAAACAAGCCAGCTTTGCGTAGTGACAAAACTAAAGGAGGCAGTCTTCTGCAATAACAAAACCAAACAGGCCAACTTGTTGCAGTGATAATACCAAATTAGATGGCCTTGCATAGTGACAAGACTAAATGAGTTAGATTTGCGCAGTGACAAGGCCAAAGGAGACAGCCTTGCATAGTGACAAGATCAAATGGGGCAGCTTTGCACAGTGACAAGACCAAATGAGATAGCCTTGCGCACTGATAAGACCAAACGGGGCAGCTTTGTGTAGCGACATAATGCTACGCTGCTCCAAGAATCATCCAGTGTGTCATTGCCTCACAGACGCGAATTTGCATGAACTGAATTGGACTTGCATAGTGTACGCCTATAATTACTACCTCTTCTACAACGTGTTTTTCCTACAACACAACTGCAACACTATATCGCTAGTATAGAGAAGCAATGGGAAGAGATTACCTGACTCGCAAGGGCTGCTGCAGCTTGGAAGGAACAAGCAAAGCATGCTAGGAAGTCACCTCCCCGAAGCGAAGCCCCTCATACCTCCAACCCCAACCCATATCTCAACGTTCCCACTGAGCATTTGCTGCAAGACCCGCTCGTGAGGGAGACACCCCCCTCTGCTGGTGTAGGGATGCATTAAAGTTCTTTAAGTCTAAGGAGCGGTTGAGCTTGGCATGCCTTACTAGGGTTACAGTAACTACCTCTATGACTATCCCGACAGGTGTTGGGACACGGCCCGCTACCAGCAGTCGGTAAGAATGGGTTACAAGACATTCTCCGACCAGTTCTCTTTTATGGCACGCACTAACAAGCTCATCCATCTTCCCGTAGTCTCCAAATCTGTCATGCGCATACCACAAATGGATCGACCGGGATATCCATCCATACAACCAGTGGACTTTAAACTGCGAGAAGTGGGACGCCTAGACGACACGTGAGAGAATGAAGGAGGAGCGGCGCAGCGAAGATCGAATCAAGCATATCCGGCAGGGGACGCAAGCTCATTTGGAGGTGTGCATGCGTAAGGAGCGCGAGAAAAAGCGCGAACTGGTGGCCAAGGCCAGGGCCATCGGTGAGGACTACAACGCCGACCTTAGGAGGAAGGGCAAATGGTCGCGATCCATGCATTAGACCTGCCCATTCTGTAGTAGCCCACGTACCCTCAGACTAAGCCATTCCATAGTAGCCCGTGTACCCTTGTAGTAGCAAGTTTTCTCCTAACGTGTGAAATTATTCGTTGCCATATGTTAAACTTGCTCGTGCTTGCTTCCGTGCCAGAAAAAAGTTTGAACGTACTATTTTATGGATTTCTGCTATTGTTTCTAAAAAATGTATATTTGCTTCATACGAGCCATGGGCCACGCAAGGATCTTCAAAAAAAATTATAATGTTCTGACCTCTTTTTTCCATAATACAATATGTTTACAAACAGTGCACATAAATAATTTTTTGCCAAAAATTCAGAATGGTTAATATTATAGAAAAATTACACAAGTATACTGTACTGGGAGCCTACACAAAAAATTTAATTGTTTTTTGACCTCATTTGCTAGCTAAATTGGAACAGTACAAAAAAAAACAAAATTGTGCACGCGGCCGGCGGCGCGTCTGACTCCGCGGTCGGCCGGCGAGGGAATCACCCCGAACCCGCCCTCCGTGAGAGCGGCATTTCCCTGCCTATTTCCGTGCCGCGCGCTGCTGGAATGTGGTGGGCCCCGCGGTCTCGTGCAGCCTCGGCGTGCGCGCACGAGCCCCACGCTGCCCGGCCGCTGGCCCACGCTCCACAACGTCGGCTGCCTGGAATTCCGCGCCTGGTTGAGGGCCAGAAGCGTAAGAAAAGACCGCCAAGTGCCATACCTGCACCAAAAAAAAAAAAAACTCCTCTCTTTCCAAGCCTCAGGATTGAGACGAAGGCCGGAAGGCGTATAGTGGTTGACGTCAAACGGAGCCTGCACGCACCGAGCACCATCATCACCACCCAGAAGAATCAGAATCCCTATTAGATTCGATGCCTCCACTGCTCAGAGGCACTATTCGATTCGATTCCATCATCCCAGGGACGGGGACATCCTGGGATTGCCACTAGGAGCCTCCCCGCTCAGAGGCACAAATGGGGACAATGGACAAGAAAGTTTGGATCTCAGATGGCACAGATGCCGCAGTATGGTGAGTCAGAGAATGCATTCTACTGTTGTAAGAAAGGGGTAATAACAAGGTGGAAATGCTGCGGGCACCAAGGAATTTTACTATATACTCGACTAAGGCCATCTGGAGTCCAGGAATTTTCCCGAGAGTCGTATTGAAATTGAACTTTTCCTTCTAAATTCCTACGAAACTCTCGTGTTCCAAACGGGCTTACTACCTGTGGCCGGTGGCTCATGGAATTTCGCCCACTGGTGGAACCAGGAGCGCGAACACTTCATAAAGAGCTTCATTCGTACGCAGTACGCACGGAAGGGGTCATTGAAATGGAAGTTGGAATCCTTGAGCGTGCGAGCTTCCCACTAAGCTAAACTGAGAGTGAAAGACGGTAACTTTGGAGATCTGCGTCGTTTTCTTGCAAATACTCGTTTCGTGTAAGCAGCACGTGCGAATCACATTCACATAACAAAGCTGCCGGAGTCCCTGTCAGCGGCCATCGCTTTCTTCCTGAAAGCCAACACCGATCATTCTGACCTTCAGAACAGGAACAATCTTTTGTGGTGGCTTAATGGCTTTCTTTGTCTTTTCTAATAAACAACTCCGAGCCGCAAATTTGAAAGGAAATAACCTACTAGAAGGTTGTGTTTATTAATTGTATATTAATTCATTGTTGAGTACAAGTATGTTATTATTGCAGAAAAGGTCATCACAGATGATTTCGTGAGCTTTCTGTGTTTATAGTTCAGTAATAATATAAAATCATCACAGACGACTTTTGAAATGTCTGTAACGTAGACTTTCACAGATGGTTTTTACTAAAAACCATCTGCAAAAGTTGACTATCACAGACGGTTGGTACTAGAAACCATCTGTGATAGATGATATATCACAGACGATTTTAACTACAAACCATCTGTGATATGTCACTATCACATACAGTTTTTAGTAGAAACCGTCTGTGATAAATTATATATCACAGACGGTTTCTACTACAAATCGTCTTTGATAGTTGACTATCATAGACGGTTACGAGTTAATAACCGTCTATGATATTCTTTTCTATTCATAAATCTATTTCTACTAGCTGGCTAGCATCGGGAAATGTAATGCTAGTCATGCACTATGAAACAAGCAGATTAACACAGTATATATACATCCAATTCACATTTGTTCTATTTCAGGAACAAGAACATCCATTGCACAAATCAATTAACATAAATGAAATAAATTATCCATCCATGAATAAATGCACACATGAACAATTAAGCTCAATCTTATCCCAGTAAAATTCATTCTACATTGTGGAACTCCCCATTTTGTTTTATAACCTTAGACAATAAGAAGTACGCACACTGTCTTCGAATCTATTTGAGGTTGGCCTATTCTAACGGAGTTGTAGCGATGGACACAACCTATCAGTAGGCAATCAATATCGTGCATACATATATAAATTGATAAGTATGTAATAATTATCGCAAGATTGACAAACCTGAGGCTCCATATTGTTCTTCATGGAATCGAAGAGTAGTTGCATGTTTTGACAAACATAGAATCCACATGTATTGCCCAGCAGCTGCTGGTGGCACTGGAAAAATAGAATTTGTTAGTTCGAGAGGCATTACTACAAAGTGTTATATATGATTAATGTGTACTAACGAATAACGGGAAATCTAAATAGTGTTGCAGGGCGTTTATCCCTTTATTGGATTTCTCTACCTTTGTAAAGTACGTGGTGAATGACCTACGCGATTCCAAAAAGTTAACCTTAGTTATTGGGAAGGAAGGAAAGACTACAATAGAGTTATCTATGGAGGAAATGTGTTTATCTGTCGATTAATTATTAGACAACTGTGTAGTTGGTTTTGTTCTTCTTTAGGGAATCAAAGTATATTACCCTGTTCTATTTTGGTATAATTACAATTAGAATTTAGCGGAACCTACACAAGTATGTCATAGTCATTAAACCTAAGTTTATGTTGGTTATAAATAACAAACCAACAAGTATAGCCACAAATGCAGCACTTACCCCTGGTTGTAGGGCGTAAGTATGAATTTCTTGTCGCGGTGAGCCTCCAATGCCTTCGTCATATAATTCTCGACGAATGATGCATCCTCGTCGATGATATCCTAGGAGACCAAGCATGGGTCGAGAAACCAACTAGTGATTTTGTTAATCTAGCTTCAGTCACCATGTATACACACGCATAAAAGCAACGAGTTATATATAATATTTATCGGTATTACATGAACATAGGTCGTGATTGTACACACTTACAGTGTCCAGCATTGAATGAGTGAGGTGTCGAGGGCGTCAAGTATGAAGAGAAAGAATAAGTTCTCGAAAGTTATTGTGAAGACACGTCAGTCATGAATATCATGCTGAAGATGATCCGGCTTGAACTTGACGGTGACTCCCAAGCGTTATTGTTCCTCCAGTTTGTTGGCTTGTTCCATGCGTCATACATGAAATCTCTGGCAAGCCAGTCCTAGGGTTAGGATGCACCCTTTTGGGACAACCAACGGCTCGCCTAGCATGAATTTTCAGGCCAAGGGCAAGTAGGCGATCTCATCATCAGCCTTCTTCAGTTTGCCCTTGCCACCTCGGCTGTAGGTCGATTTCACAGTAGTCAATCGAGCACGAGATGTAGATGCACCACGCTCTTGCTACGTCTGTGCATGTAGTTCTAGTGCAAATAGCCCCTGTGGACTTGACACCGGTGCAGGTAGCTTTGGTGTGGATCGCCCCTGTGGAATTGGCACTAGTGCAGATAGCTCCTATGGACTATTCCCACGAATCGAACGTGATCTCAATCTGTTCCCGTGCAACTATTCTAACTATTCTCCAAAATGCGACACTCTCAGCGAGGATTGAGAGGGGTCCCAGACGCATCGACATCCGTGATGGTAAATTGGCCCTCGGGCCTTTTCGATAGTCCTCTTCCTTTTCGGGATTTTCTAGAGAACGGTGCATCACACGCATCTAACGACGATGTCGAAGAATGAGTGGATGACATCTTCAAAATATAATAGAAATGAGCAATTCTAGTGGTCTTCTTGAGCCAATTCTTAGTGAATTTAGAATATGTTTCAAAAATCAATGTGCCAAGTAAAGTAGAATTGTTAGGAAAAATAGGCTAACAACAAGTCTTAGTTTTGTTAAAAACTGTATAGGTAACAAGGTATGCGTCATGGAGTTTTAGTGTTGTTGTGTTCAAAGCCTATCCTTTAAGGGAAAAATGAAAATAAAGTAACCCATCGAGCAATATGAAAAGTGGTTTCAGCAATATTTTCATATTATTTTCAATTATAATGAAGCACAATAAAGCATAAACATAGCAATATGAAAATAACATGAATATATATATATAATCTCTCAAAACAGATAAACTATTTAGGTCATTAACATATGGCAATATGCTGAATAGTACATAAAAGTAGGCATTAAAAATCTGCATAATATACAGATTAAGAAGTGTGTTTTTGCTCTCAGGTGAGGAGTTGCACAAGTTCTAAACTTGGCCTTCTTCCACATTTTTCAATATTTCAATGATCACAGCAACAATTCCTCAAAAATTCTGCTAGATTGTCTAATTAAATATTAACTTAGTGTAGTATTAATGTCAAGAGCTTGCGGAATCAACAGATTTGGTAGAAATCAGAAACAAGTAATAGATATGAGCCACTGTAGAACCAACATATATTTGGCAAAGCCAAAGGACAGTAGCAAGCAATACTGAGCAGGAGACTAAGGACTAGTTATTAACAAAGCTACCGACTACACTGCACAAAAGTATACAACTAGCAAATGTGAATTCAAACAATCAGATTTTCTCATTGAGCAGTCAAAAACCCACAATCTATCATGCAATAGTTCTCCCAGTGCTAGTCAACAATCAGATTTCTGAGATAAGGAACAGAGAAACTAGCACGGCTAACTAATGCACAATCAGATCTCACACAAAAATCAAGAACATAAAGTAAAGCTCACTGTGCGGCTCAGGGAGGCAGCATGCTCAGGAGAGGTGGCATGCTCAGGGGAAGAGGAGTGCTCAGGGGAGGCGGCGTGCTCGGAGGAGGCTATGTGCTTGAGGGAGGAGGAGTGCTCAGGGGAGGCAGCATGCTCAGGGGAAGAGGAGAGCACCAAGCTCAGGGGAGGAGGGCAGCCGGAGTCAGGGAATGTGGTGACGGGCTTGGGGGAGGCGGCGTTGGGCTCCAGGGAGGCGATGTGCTCGGGAGGGAGGAGGGCACCAGGCGTGGGGAAGGAGGGCTGCCGGAATCAGGGGAGGTAGCGACGGGCTCAGGGGAGGCGGTGTCTGGCTCCGAGGAGGTGGTGTGCTCGGGTAGAAGGAGGGCACCGGGCGCGAGGGAGGAGGGCCGCTGAAGTTGAGGGAGGCAGCGACAGGCTCGGGGGGATGTGGCAGTGTTAAGTGGGAGCTCGAGTGTAGTGTTAGTATAGTGGGGAAACCCTAAAGCGCAATATATATAAGGGAATAATCACATATGGTTCTAGTTTAGAACTGTCTATAATTATTATTATCACAGACGATTCTAAATAAAAATTATCTGTAATAATAAAAATATAATAGACAGTTTTAATTTAGAACCATATGTGATTATAAATATCACATATGGTTTTACTTTAAAACTGCCTGTGATGTTCCCTACTCAAATCCACATGTATATCACACATTCTCATATATATAAATGCAAATTCACATACACATGACTCATTTTCATATACATAAATGCAAATTCACACACACACACACACACATATCATACACTCATATACATAAATACAAATTCATATGTAGCACACATTTTTATATACATAAATGCAAATTCACATTTATATCACACATTCTCAAACACATATATAAATGCAAATATAGAACATATGCCATAAACATTTCATTCATCATTCCAGTTGCTTATTTTCTTTAAAAATTAGCCCATCATGATGATCGATGCGTATGCAGCTAGTTTCATCACGTTGTCTTTCGTCGACCCTTATGCCATTTCCAAAAGGAGGCAACTCGTCAAATTGATTACTGTCCTTCGTCGACCCTTATGCCATTTCCAAAAGGAGGCAACTCATCAAATTGATTATATTGTTCTTCATCCACTACATTCTCAACTTTGACAATCCTCCTTTTTCTATGAAAAACTACGTGGCGCTTCTTATTTGCCTGGTCAGTTACATAGAAAATTTGAACAACTTGGTTAGCGAGTACAAATAGTTCATCTTTGTATCCAACACGTTTGAGATCCACGGTAGTGGCACCGTACTTATCGACCTTCACCTATGAGAGATGGACCCAATGGCACCGAAACAAGGGGAACTTGAAAAGCACGTAGTCCAGCTCCTAAATCTCCTCTATGAACCCATAATAGAAGTTCCTAAACCTATCGGTGTTAAACGCATCTATGCGGACACCGCTGTTCTGATTAGTGCTCTTTACATCCTAAGTCTACGTATAGAATGTGTACCCATTTATATCGTATCCTTGCCATATCACAAATGTAAATATTAGCTTTTTTGCCAACCATGTCAGCATATTACTTGAGGAGCTCCTAGCGAGTCGCTCCTTCAACTATTGGTTGAACCGACTATTGTGTTATCTCGTGATCGAAACATTTGGCTGCTCCTGATTCTATTGCCAAAGCATGTCCATCTGCTGGTCGATATACGGGGGCACTTCAGTCATGTCTTGTAAGACCGTGAAATGGGCTTGAGCATACGCATTCATGTCTGAAGTGATTGTTTTCCTTCTGATGACCTCTATACCCTCAAGCCTCCCCTCATGGTGAGATTGAGGCACATGTATCGGTTCGACATGAGTTATTAATCAACACAGAACTCAATGACCTCTTCAGTTGCATAACTTTCAATGATGCTGCCCTCCGGTAGAGACCGATTCTATACATAATACTTGAGAATTCTCGTAAACCTCTCGAACGGGTACATACTACGTAGGAACACGAGCTCACATATCTTTATCTCCCACATAATGTGAACAATGAGATAGACTATGATATCAAAAAATAACGAAGGGAAATATATCTCAAGATGATATAAAGTCGTCACCACCTCGTCTAACAGAGCATCTAGTCCTTCGGAATTGATGACTTTTTAAGCAATTGTGTTAAAGAAATAACACAACCTCATGATTGTCTTTTGGATATTGATAGGCAAAATACTTCTAATTGTAATAGGGAGCATTTGTATCATCAACACATAACAATCACAAGACTTCGTGCCAATTAGCTTAGAATCTTCCATTGAAATAAGTTTCTTCATATTGACGGAGTAACCAGACGAAACTTTCACACCATGCAAACACTGACACAGTTTAGTTCTCTCGGCCTTAGATAGAGTGTAACAAGCAGGGGGAAATTACGTTCATCCTTTATCGGTCTGTATCGGTATAATCTTTCTAAATCAAATATAATCTTTAAGAGAGAGTTATCAAGAGTGGGTTTCATTTAAGAGTAAATTTGCTCCGTGCTATTACAATTATCGTGGAGCTGAAAAAGACCACCAGAGTCGGAACTTCAAAATACCATCACAAATGCCAAAAGTTCTGAAAAATGCCATCGTTGTCACATTTTCCATCCATGAGCTCTGTTAATAACATCCATTTTAGTGAGAGAAATTTCATAAATGACAGTTTTACCCTTGTGGTTTTCTTATTATCTACTCTCTCCTTAATTCTTTGTTCCGGAAGAGTTAAGAATGGGAGAGGATAGGATAGAACGAAAGGTTGGACAGGCCATAAGAAAAAAAAAAGATATAAAGAAGACATCATGAGGGCAGAATGGTTAGTTTTCACCTTAGTAACTGAAAAAATGACGACAATAGTATTTTCCAAAATTTTGGTCATTTCAATGGCATTGAGACATCGACCTCCTTTGCGGTGGTATTTCATAACCCCCAACGATTGCGACGACATAAAGTAAATTTACTCTTGATGTAAAGCAAATAAAAGCAAATTGCGACGACATAAAGCAAATAAAGAAGGAAGCAAAATAAAAGCAAATTTTCCATATGTGACATTTGTTCTGCGGAATAGAAAAGCTATGGTCCATGTTTAATGTATCTTTTTCTCTTTCCTTTGGTGCGAGGAGATTTGTTACCAATTCATCAGCCTGGGTGGTAGAACACGCATCTATAAATCAAGAGGGACACAGGAAACCAGAGGCGCATCATCCCACAGCGTAGAGAGAGGGGGGAGGAGCCAGGAAGCTGGAATCCACCATCTTTTTTGCCCAGGCACCTCCGGAAACATCCCTACGATCAAACCAGTATATTCACTCGCACACGTCGATCGTCATCCACATATCCATCCCCGGTGTCTTCAGCGTCAACAACACGTCGTCAGCTCAAGCTTGGGCATCATCAGTCGATAGATTCAAGGAGCCAGCCTACCAGGTGAGCGAGCCCATCGATCTTTTCCTCTCTCTGTTTCATCTGCGCTTTACAATGCAAAAATGCTACATCTGAATTCACTCCTTCCGCTTGTCTGCGATGTGTTGCTTGCTCTGACCAGCTCCACAAGCTGGTCCATTGCCCTGCTTGTGCCGTCGTGCTCCGCTCTTGGGGTTCATTGGTCTCTGTATGGTTTTGGTCTTTTGTGGTTTTAATTTTACGGAAACATCGTTCTTATTACCAAAACGCATTCGGATGTGGAAATATCGTTCTTATTAACAATACTATGCAACAAACTGAATCTACTGATAATTAATTACATCATCAGTGGTTGGGGACAAAAATTTTCAATCCTTGTACATTTCGGTAGTTTGCAGTTTAGATTTTCGAATAGACACCTAGCATTAGATTTGGTTGCATTAAGTTACCATGCACCTTTAGCTGTAGTCAGGTTAATCACTGCTTACTTAGCCCTGTCTGTCACTCTGTCTCCCTCAAATCACCCACAAATTGCTATACTTGAAATTTTTGCTGGCTGACCAGCTATTGCGATCATAGGATATTAAAGTCTGAAAGAGAGGCAATGACAAGACAAGACAACACATCTGTCGTCTGTAGAAGAATATGGTGAGAGTAATTCTGTGGTAATCGTAAGGCAGAGGAAGCCCAAAAGGTGAAAAAAAAGAAGAGCGAAGCAAAGAATGAGATTCCGGAATGTCCTAGTAGTAATTGAAGTAGACTAGTTTGACATGTCATGCCTGTAGCATTATCTCTATTCACCATCCGTCTCATCTTTGCAGGCTCTCCCCAATAAAACCATAGTCACTTTATAACATCTTCCAAACAGCTTATGATTTTTTTATTTTAGAAACTAATTTTTAAACAAAGTGATTTTTTGTTTATAGGAGTCATTGAGCCGTTTTGAACGATTGGCTTCTCAACACGAATATTACTTACTCTCTTAATCTCTCTCATAATCAGTCAAAAGATAAAAGTTCCAGCACTTTTGAGCAAGACCTAATTAACCATAACTTTATTTACAAGAAAACAATCACGGAGTTTTGGTAGAAATTCCGTAAGGCATCCCGTAAGAAAGATGTTCCAAGCAAGGTCTTACATTAATAAAAATCGAAATTTTAGTGGCCGAGGGTGCGCCAGGTCTTAAATTAATAAAAATCGAGTCTACACGCTAGTGCTCGAGGCAAGGAAAATCCTCATTCGTATGTAATGATTCGAAATAGGGATTTTCTTTAATTTTCACCTAGATCTTGCTGGAGATAATTGCGGCGAAGGACTAGCTGTTCCCTTCCAGGACATGCAGTTGTACGTCAATCATATCGTGCATATATGATGAACGGAACCGTACACAGGGACATACCTGCCTGGACCAACCAGACGTGGTACTTGGCAGCTCGTCAGTGGTCACGCGGAACAAAGCCCCTCTCTATGGCCTGGCTCCTCGGATAATTAAATAGGATAGTTTTTTTCTATCTTTCAAAAACAATTTATTAATATAGTTTTTTTAAAATAGTTTATTCACTTACCGATACTCAATTCGTTCGTACAAATATTTATATTAAGACTAAAAATTATTAGCTGTAGACATAAGCTATCATCACAATCATGTGGGTATGTATCTTTGATGTGGAGCTGTGCTCGGGTGGCAAAGCATGGTATATATTTCGAGGCCATTTAGAACGTGGGGTTTTAGCAGAAATTTTGGAACGACTACATTGTTTTTCTAAGTTTGTATGAAATTCTTGCGTTTTAAATGGATCCTCGTAGCTTTGACGCACTTTAGCATTAGGGCGTCTCCAACAGCTGGCTATTTAGTTAGCTAGATCTGATGTGGCAAGGAAAAAGTAGGAGAGAGAGTAGTCACTAGCGACGAGCAAATAGCTGATCTATTTCACGTAGTCCAAGAACATGAGAGAGGAGCATGTGGGTCCAACAGTATAAAATAGTCTTTGCTTTTGTCTCTCACCTCCACGTCAGCTGACTATATAGCTAGTACTAGCTATTACCATTGCGGACGCCCTAAAGACACCATGCGAAAATAGGGATGTCAACTTTAAATAACCGTTAGGTTAGGTATTAACTCATGTCCACTTGGGTGGGAATTGCGATACCAATTATAGCCCGCCCGCCTGGGGCTGTGGCTGGTCGCCGTGTTTAGCTTAGAAACTCCGGTCCGTCCAAGGCTCCAAACGCAACCCAAGCTGGCGGCTCCTATCTATTCCCGAGCGCGCGCGTAACATCCCGGCCGCCACCTTCGTATTTATATAGCCTCAGCTCCCGCGGCCGTGCCAATGGCTGCCTAGCTGCTGGTCCCGGCAAGCCAGCGGCCGCGCCACCTCCGATCCCCCGCCGCAAGCGCCAGCCGGACATTGCCACGGCCACCGCATGCCGCCGCGCGCCTCCGGCCTTCCTCACGTCCCAGGTGCTTCTTGCCGCCCGGCCGTGGTACGAGACCTGTTTTATTTATCCTTTAGTTTTACAGCTGTAGCTTTGCTGCTATAAAAAAATACCTGTAAATTCAGCGATAAAACAACGCCACCCCCCTAATTAGCTTTGGCTTTCTTTATTTAGGCTCTACTAGGAAGTAGTTTGACTTTTAGTTTTTAGCCAAAATGATACCGTATAAGCTGTTGTCTTTTTTTGAAATATTTAATTCAAAAAATAAGAAATTTTTTATTATATCTCTATAGATAATATAAAAAAATCACTTTAAAAAACTAATGTGTTTTAAATAGTTTTTGGATTCTAGAAATCAGAAGTCATTGCTGTTTAGAATGGAGCCTTAAAACCCCACAGCCGTGCCCATGCCTGCTCCGCTGTGGCCTGCGGCGCATGCCCACCCACCGACATCGCCGGCTGGGTGGCGCTTGCTCTTTCCTCACCGTCCCCAGTTGATGATCCGGATCATCACCATCATCTTTCTTCGGATGCTGCTGCGGTTGCTAGGCGATTTGTTTGTTCGATCAATCGCGCGGCCGCCGTCTTGGAGAACGTACAAAATATGATATACTATTGCTCTGTTCCTTGTTGAGATGCGAAACACCAATGTTTTTGTATTGAACTAGCCTCAAAGGCGCGGCGACACACCGCGCCAGCCACTGTATATACCAAAGTAAAAGAGGCGATAATGCGTGAGGAGTTTTTTAAAAAAATCGAGGACAAATGCGTGATTTCGGAAAAATCAAAGGGTGTTTTTGAAAAAAACCGAGGACCTGTAAGGACCTGTACGTAAGTAAATAAGGACCTATACGTAATTTTGGAAACCTGCGGGGCGCTATCAGAAAATTTTTTAGGAAAAAAACTTGCAGGGACCTTTTCGCGAGGAAAAAGGACCTTTACGTAATTTCCGAAAAACTGAAGGTAATCACCTCTCCCGGCCGTACCGAAAACGCCCCGCCACGCGCCGGCCGGGGAACGCGGGCGGGGCGACGTGGATCGCTGGGGGGGCCGGAATCCCCCCAGCTTTGTAGAGCGGAGCTATTGGGACGTGCGTGCGCGTGGCGCTTCGTATGCTGTCCAGCGGATTAAGGTCCTGTTTTTTACGACTTCTAAAAGAGACTTTTGGCTTTTACTACAGTAGACGGAGTATTTTCTTAAGACATGATCTACAAGTTAATTGTAGTACATGTTAAAAGCCTAACATCAAAATCGCAAGCGTATATCTCTCTCCGTAATCTCTGTCGCAAACAGTTAAAATTCAAAAAACTTAGCCAAAAGCTATAAGCTGCAATCATATCAAATAGGCCCTAATTAACTTGCTGGGGATTAGGGCGTAATTGGGGTTCCTTTAAGGGACCCAATGTCTAAATATGTTTAGTTAATGTTTTTATCATGAGTTTTGACTTCAACTTAAAATTGATAGAAGTTTGCTATTTTTTTTAGTCTTGGCATGTTTCAACACTATTTTATTTCATACAAACACCAACTCTACTTGTAGAAAAATAGAATGGCTGGAATAATTATCGGATTTATTGCTTGAGCCTCGGAGCGTGTATATATAGAGTACAAGATGATTTGGAGATCAAGTCAATCTGTTACAAATATGGAAGATTACTAGAGATATGGAAGGAAATCAGATATAAATCATCCTAATTGATTATATTATATCTCTTATAATCTCACCAAACATGTACTCTAACATCTCCCACAGTCAGAGCGGGAGTGTCGCGGACGCTAAACATGGAGAAAAAGCCGACGATGATGCTTAAGGTGAAGTAGAAGCCAACGAGGAGTGACATACGAAGAGCCGATGGTAAAGTTGTCTATCATAGAGGTAGTCGTCAAAAGAGGTCGTAGCTATAATGAACTGGTCGTAGTACAGAGAACTGACATTGGTCTGAAGCTTGACACCCGGGAGGCCGCCATACGGCGGGCAACCGTAGGCGGGGGCGGAGAAGACGACGTCGACCTAGCGCTCGATGCCCAGGAGGTCGCCATGTTAGAGTAGAAAGCATGTCAGTCACCAGCGGAGTGCATGGCGGCCGAAAGAGGCGGGGAAGAAGAGCAAGCCAGTAGGCGCGGGACGCCGAGGCGATAAGAAATGTAGCACCTTGTATGTGTAGAGGAAGAAGTAGAACCAAAGGATTGGCTTGATGTGGTGGACGTTGACAAAGTGTGTAGTGGCTGGGGAGATATGAGAAGAGACGACGAAGCGGGAGTCAATCACAATGGTAGACAAAAGCGACAGAGAAGAAGAGCAATCCGGTAGGCACGGGACATCGATGTGGTGAGAAAGGCAGCACCTTGTAAGCGTAGAGAAAGAAGTAGAAGCAAAGGATCGGCTTGGTGTGGTGGACGCTGACAAAGTGCGCAGCAGCCAGGGAGGTACAAGAAGAGACGGCGAAGTGGTAGTCAATCACAATGGCAGACATGGTCAGTAGTTGGGGGCGCTAGTGACTGGGCCGGGAGGAGGGGCGTTCATCGGGAAGACCGCATCTGGGGCCGTGAGCTCGGATCTGGTCAGATCCGGACCCAGCGTGGAGCTCCATGGCGCTAGAGCCAACAGGTACGAGCAACGGAGAGAGCTTGCTCTACATCCGTGTGGAGAGACCACTGAGGAGAGCAGAGGGGCCGGCCGGATTCGGTGTGGTGGAGACCGGATCCTGGGTTGGCGGTGTCCAGAAGGAAGCGCCGCGGTGCGGCAGCCTGTCTGTGGTGCAGCTCGAAGCGGTGACGTGTTGGGCCCAGATCTGGGTGACGGGAAGGCTAGATCTGGGCCTAGCATCGGCACGACAGCAGCATGAGCGCGCGGGCGGCTGGCGAAGGCGGCCGACGGCAGCGCAGGCGCATGCGCGGTCCGACGCAGGCAGCGATGGGGGCCAGGAGGAGGGGCCGCTCGTCTGGCGGGAGCTCTTCGATGGGGAAGTCGAGGGAGTGCGCGATGAGCACCTCTGTCTCCGTCCCATGTTGGTGCTCGTGAGTGCGGGCAATGCATGCAGGCAACGTGCAGCAGCGGTTAGACCAGACCTGATCCGGTGTAGGAAGATAGGAGGTCATCTATCTAAAATGTTTTGCATAGCCCCCAAGAGATTAGATCATAAAAATTGAATCATACCTCTCAGGGGCGGTGCGCTGCGGAATTTGGTGGTGTCTAGGACCAGGCCCAGATATGAATCCACTTTGATACCATGTGGGAAAATAGAATGGCCGGTATAATTGTCGGATGTATTGCTTAAGCCTCGGAGGATGTATATATATAGAGTACATTATAACTTGGAGGTTAAGTCAATCTGTTACAGATATAGAATGATACTAGAGATATGAAAAGAATTATATCAGATACAAGTCATTCTAATTAATTCTATTCTGTCTCTTATAATTTTATCAAAAAATGTAATCTAACACTACTGTTCTAGGATCTGTCGCTGCTTGCTGGCAACGGCAGCACTGCTAGCAAGCAGCGATCTATCATTCATAGTCTGAAACAAATTAGTTAGATTATCACGACGGCTCGGTCGATCAGCTTCGGTTTTATTGTCATGAGAGCGACAGCACAATTGACGTGAAACCTTTCCATGCCCGATTGGATCATATCCATGCGATGGGGACACGCCTTTAACGATGTCCTGCACGCGAGTTCCTCTTCAATTTGAGAATTTTTTGTACGGATAATTCATGTTTTATTCGAAATTACATAAATATACTTGCGGGAGATTTTTTTACAAAAATAGGCTCCAGTCGCCCCCCCCATTGGGCGACTTCCGCCTTTCGTCCAACCGAAAGGCGACAAAATTTAAGTCGCTCTATGTTCGCGCGACTGCAATTAGTCGCCTTCCTATTGGGCGACTACCATGCAGTCGCCCAACAGATGGGCGACTTGTAGTGCAGTCGCCCAATAGGGGGGCGACTTTACTCAGTCCACCGTGATTTTTTAGAGTTTTTGTCAATTTTATAGTTTTAAACTGGGAAAAAATGTGGTGTAGTTGTAGTAAAAGTTTATGTTCACTGGATGTTGTAGGTGCATAAAAAATTTTGGAAATTTTTTTAAGAACGATTGACTGTAGAACGTTAGATACATACAGTGGTAAGTGATATTTTAATGTTACTGAGAATTAGTTTACAGAGAGAATTGGTGTGTTAATATTGTTAAATGACTTGCTATCTGAATCATTAAATGCGAACAGACGAGATAATAACCTTATGTGAAATAGAAATAAACTTCATAATACAGTTGGGAGTAACATGCCGCGTACATTTTTATTACATGCATAACATATAGCATGATATGCGACTAACCACCCAACTGCTCGTACGACCTACTGTGTAGACCGGGGTCACTTTCCCTTCCTTGCCCGCTCGGCGTTGAACTCCTCCGCGGCCTTTTTTTCCTTAGCCGCCATTTCCCTCTTTCTCTCGCGCTCCATCCCACGAGCCTCCCGCTCCCTACGCGTGCACGCTTCGAGATGAACTTGCGTCTCGCGTTGTATACGCAGGGTGTGCTCGTTCTTGCGGTGCTCCTCCTCCAACAACTCTTTGTCCCGTGTGACATTCCACTCCTCGAAGTCGAGGGTCCATTGGTCCGCAGGGTGGATCTCAAGATCGATCCATTTGCGGTAGCCACACAGGGGCTCCGGAGACTGTAAATACAGGGAAGAGATTGTTAGTGCGTGCTGTGAAGGAGAAAAGGTAGGGGAAAATGGTGCATGTGGTCGTTACCGGCTGCCGATAGGTTGAGGTGTCAAAACGACGGTTGGGGTAGTCACTAGAGTAGTTTGCGCAACCCCAGTAACGTGTACCTAGGCTGATGCGTTCCTTGGATTTGAAGAACTTGCACGTGTCCCCGCACCAACAAAGGGGGTGTCTCCCCCTCAGGTGGGAGTTGCGGCGAACGCTCGGTGGGGACGTCCGGGATGGGATTGTTGCTACGCGGCCGCTCATTGCGGGGAGCTGACCTTGTAGCCGTAGCAGCCCTTGCTTTTTCCCCGCGAGCCGCAGCAGCCCTTGCTTGTTCCTCGCGACCCGCCGCAACCCTTGCTATCTTGCGGGTCTCCTCCCATTCTACCTTCTTGCGGGACTCCTCCCTAGCCTTCCTAATTTTCTCATTTATATTGTCTGCGAATTTTTGCCATTCCTTTATATTCTTGTTGTTCATCTCGACGTGGAGAAGGAAGGTATGATGTAGTGTTAGATTGTGTAGTATTCTCTTGCAGATGCATTGCACCTCAATTTATAAGGCGAAGGGTAGGCATGTGATTTATTTTTGGTCGTTGTGCAAAGCTGACCTCTTTTGTTATGTCACTAGGCAAAGCTGCCCTCTTTTGTCATCTCACTGGGCAAACCTACCCTTTTTTGTCATCTCACTGGGCAAAGCTGCCCTCTTTTGTCATCTCACTGAGCAAAGCTATCCCGTTTTGTCATGTCACTGGGCAAAGCTGCCCTCTTTTGTCATCTCACTGGGCAAAGCTGGCCTCTTTTGTCATGTCACTGGCCAAAGCTGCCCTCTTTTGTCATCTCACTGGGCAAAGCTGCCCCGTTATGTTATGTCACTGGGCAAAACTGGCCTCTTTTGTCATCTCACTCAGCAAATACATGTTAAGCATGTCATGGATTGGTTGTTATCGCATTTTAACGAACAGCAAATACATCTAGTAACTAAATAAACAGAGCAATACTAAGCTACCAGTACAACACCAACTACATTACAGAAAACGGATGTAACATACAAGTTTTACAAATGGTACATGAAATTTAGCTGTAGTCTCCAACAACTACTGATCAGGACATGCGTTGCATCGTCTAGCTGTGTGCCCCTCCTGACCGCATCGCCCAGAACGTGCACCAGATGTTCCAGCTTGTGATTCGTCCATGTCATTTCTAATACGTCGGCTCTGTCGCCGACCCTTTCCACCCTTCAGCATGTTAATATCCGGAACCCAAGTCCTCGCTGAAATGTCCAAAGTGGCGAAGTTTCCCACCACCCTGAACCCCCGGAGCTCCCCACACCAAGCTTGCAGTATTCTCTCCTTAAAGAAGTACTCAAACATGAAGTTGGAATGATCCATGCCCACAGTCCCGCATGCAGCGAGGACATAAGAGCATGGCTTGTGTAACAACTTAAGCTTGTTGCATGTGTAGCTAGGTTCATTTGCATGATCTCCAAGGCATACCTCGTGAGTAATAAGTGAACGAGCCGTCCCAAATCCGGCTCTATCACGGAGTATCACCTCGAAACGATGCTCCCTGTTGCCTATGACATGCACTGTGTGCAATTGACCCTTCTGTGCCTTCGTCTCCATGTACGCTGTAATTTTTTACGAATACATGGCTCCGGGATTGGCCGCATGAAGTGCGGCACTCGCGTGCTTCTCCCTGAAGTAGCGGATTGTGCTGTGAAGAACACCTTCCACGATGGCGACAAGGGGCTGAGAACGGAGACCCCTGAGAACCCAATTGTAGACCTCGGCAAGGTTAGTTGTCATTATTCCATACCTTGCGCCATCCGTGTCGTGCAACAGCGACCACTTCTCCAATGGTTCCCCCTCGATCCACTGCGAGAAGCACTTGATGTTTCGTGAGCTCCGCCTTCTTGGACCACTTGGGTTAGCCTCATCGATTGCTGGTAAGCATTGTGGTTGTGCCGCCCCAGGAGTGACCGGCCCCTTGCTCCTCTCTTCGACGTTCTTCTTGGTGTGCTCATCCATCAATCCCCATAAAGCATCAAATTTCCTCTGCTGGTTCTGCCTAGCCAGCCTCTTGAATAGCTTCATCAAAGATTGTTTCGGGAATTGCTTAAAAAAGTTTGCCCCTAAGTGACGATTGCACCACCGGTTCCTCATATCCGGCCAAGAAAAGGTCTCCTCAGGGTCTTCTTGAAGTTTTCTTATAGCCTTTATAATACCGGTGTGGCGATCATGGATTATGCACACACCAGGACGGGTGCCTACAACTCCAGCCTTCACATGTCTGAGAAACCACAGCCAGCTCTCATAATTCTCACTCTGCACAAATGCAATGGCCAGCGGCAATATTTGATTGTTACCGTCAACGCCTATGGCCGTCATGATCTGCCCTTTGTATTTGCCAGTCAAGAAGGTCCTGTCAACTGAGATCACTGGCAGCATGTGCCTGAATGCTTCAATGCTAGCACCAAATGCAAACAATGCTCTCTGCAACACTGCAAATCCTGGTGGACTTATGGACGGCTTGTCGTGCACGGCGATGTACGTGCCTGGATTCCTTTGCTGCAACACCTTAAGCATACGAGGAAGGTTGTCGTACACCGCCTCGAAAGTGACAAAACGTTTGTCCAACGCCTTTTGCTCGGCACCCCACGCCTTCGCGTATCTAATCTTATACTTGAATTTATTCTCGATAGCTACTACAATATGCGTGGCCGCAATGTCTTTCTTCTCTACTATCTCCCTATACATCAAATTGGCTATAAATCCAGACGTCAGGTTACGATGCCTCGCTAAGACAGTGTTTAGAATGCAGGAGTGCGGCTCCACCTTGGACACAATCCAGTGAGTCTCATATTGGGTCTACGTGCGTGCACCCTCCAAGGATAACCAGCTTGCTCGCACTTCACAGTGTACTACTCCTGGCTTGATTTGACGACGCGAAATGTCCACTGCATTGAAAGGGCCCAAAGCTTGATGGCATTCTGCAGCGCTTCCTTGTCAGCAAACATAGCATGCAACCGAACCTCTGTCGCATGATACTCTCATGGTGATTCATGCTCATCATGTGCGGAAATACCTTCCGCATTAAACCGGTTCCATTCCTGGGGGATAGGAACTTTTTCATCATCGGAACTGTCCTCCTCGTCCTCCTCTACAGCTTCCTCTTCATCCCATACCCTCTGGTCATCAGAGTCCATCTGCTGCACGATGTACTCATTATACTCTCCTTCATCGGCTTGCCCAGTTCCCTCTCTATGGCTTGATGGCTGTAACTCTCCTTCATGTTTCGCATCGGCTTGCCCAGTTCCCTCTCTATGGCTTGACGGATGTAACTCTCCTCCATGTACCGCATCGGCTTCATCACGAGAAACTTCATCACCTCCGCCAACGTGCGGCCCGCCCGAGCTGCTAGCACCTCCCGAAGCATTAGCCAGCGTTTAGCGTCAGAAATTCGATTCCATCAATTAATTGCGTACGTAGGAACGGGCTCCAGCTAATCACTACTACAAAAAGGGTCATCACAGATGGTTCAAAACTGTCATTACAGACGATTTTTTGAACAGTCTGAGTTTATATGTCAGTGATAATCAGAAGTTATCACAAACGTTTTGTGAGCCGTCTGTGATAAATACATCATAGATGGTTTATAACTAGAACCGTCTGTGAAAAACACTATCACAGACGGTTCTAGCTACCAACCGTCTGTGATGTGTGAGTATTACAGACGGTTGGTATATAGAACCGTTTGTGATACTTTCCCATCACAGACGGTTTCTAGTTTGAGCCGTCTGTGATAATTCTTCACAGACGGTTTATACCACAAAATCGTCTGTGAAGGTTCATTCTATACCTAAATTTTTTCTATTTTTCGGCTAGCCTGAAGAAATGTTAACTATATCATCTGAAAACAAGCAAATACAACAATAAACACAACAACACATTCTATTTCCATTAAGATTAGAATCCACCGTTACAACATCACAAGATATCGAGTAGGTTACCCATATCGAGTAGGTTACTGCATACATAAGAGGACACTTACAATTTTACAAAGATAAACTTCACAGCTACAAATTCAGAAAAATGCTTACACTATATTAAACTACAATCTAAAACAAGTGGTGCGAAAATTTTTTAAGTAGCAAAAACAAAAGGGCAACGAACATCATTTTTAGTTTCTATGCCGGCCTTCTTCCTTTCCATCTTACTATTGCCATTGCCTTCTTCCTTTCCATGCCAGCCTTCTTCCTTTCCATCTTGCTTCAAATGAAATTTCAGTCGCTCTTGCCGAACCCTTCCTACCCTTGCCGTGCACAAATGAGTTACATTAGTACTGGTGGTATTGGTTCTTCGAGTAGGAGAGGGGGTTAATAAGGGGCGAGAGCTGGGGAGGAGAACGGTGCCTGCCATTCGATGCAGATAGAATGGGTGGGTGAGATCGGGATCTTGGGGGATATGCTGCGGATCGGTGACGTGGCGGGACATCACAATGGTTCGAATTACAAACCGTCTGTGATAGAGACATCACAGACGGTTCATAACAACAACCGTCTATGATATCACAAAGACAATATACCGGTATAATATAAATAGCTATTATGAAAAGATAAAATAGCAAAGTTTTATATGGCTTATATATACTCATTTGAAAGGTTTCGACGAGATCGACAACTTTGCAGTTGAGGCAAAACCCAAATTCCAAAGGCAAGATTGAATATTTTGGCAAAAATAGAAACCAAAAACTTGCAAAGCAAATTTGGGGCTAAAGATGGCTGATTTTGAGGGTCTTGGAGGACGACTAGTGCAAACAGGTCATTTTTTGGATCGGCCTCGTTGTTAGCTTTCCAACGAGTACAAAAATGTTAAAAACGGACACCATATACAAAAGTTATGTCCGTTTTACTAAATGTGTCTCAAAACTGAATTCTACTCGGACTTAGGTCGGAAATTATGAAATTTTAGATGATTACAAGGTGGGAAACATATCATAGACGGTTTTTAATACAAACCGTATGTGATAACTTCATTATCACAGACGGTTTTAATACAAACCGTCTGTGAAGTAAGACAGTTCATATCATGAACCGTCTGTGATGTCTGCCATTATCACAGACGGTTTTTATCTAGAATCGTCTGTGATACTTCACAGACGGTTATTCGTATGAATCGTCTGTGATACTTGCAGCATAGATGGTTTCTAGGAACCGTTGCGTTTAGTTTAGTCCCTTTTGTAGTAGTGAATCAATCCTACGCTAGCTCATCACGAGTTTTGACTTCAATTTTAAAACTGCCCGGCATCCGTTTGATTTGCGCAAGACATTCTAGGACATGTCGCTACTTGCTATCTCCGCCAGACGACGGCACACGCGCGACGTGGACGGCTCCCGATCGATCTGTTTTGTTTTCTGTTCATCATCATCTACTACTTGGGTACATCGATGAGCTGTTTCATGTGCTGAGGGCGACGGACGGCTCTTGTCCTGTGTCCAGGACGTGAAACCGTTCCATGCCCGACCGGATCACATAAGAGCAACTCCAGCAGGATCCCTCAAATCAGAGCCTCTACTTTTGATTTGAGGGCTCCCCCTACTTTTGAGGGCCCTGTTTTTTGAGTTGAACTCCAGCAGAAGCCCTCAAATCAGGGCCCTCAAATTCATTCCAACTGAGAATGACAGGTAGGACCCACTCGTCATTCTCAAATTTCTCTACCCCTCCTCTCCTCCACCCGTGCGCTCCTCCTCTCCTCCACTCGCACCAGAGCGTCGGCGAACAGGAGCACGTCGAACAGCGCGTCGGCGACGTCGACCGAGTCGGAGGCCCGGGGTGACGCCTCGTTGGATCTCAGCGGCCCACTTGCCCCACGGCCGGCGCCGGACACCGCAGTACTGGGTGGGCTTCCTACGGCGGCTAGGATGGCTTCGTGGAGGAAGCGCGGAACACGAACGGCTTGCTCTCGGCCACCTCCTCCTCCATCGCCATCTCGTCGTCCTCCTCCTCCTCGGAGTCCTCGTCGAACTCCCGGAACGCCGCCTCGAAGTCGTCGGCCGCTGGGCCCTTATGTTGCTTGGCCTTGCCGGGCCAGAGGTACCGGGCGGAGGCACCGGGCGGAGGCTCGGGCGCGGCGGCGGGCGAGCGGAGGCGCCAGGCGGAGGCGACGGGCGAGGCGGCGGCGGGAGGGGCGGGGAGAAGGAGTGCGACGCGGCGGTGAGCACGGAGGCGGTGGGAGGCTCGGGGTGGCGCGGCGCTCGGGGAGGGGCGGCGCTCGGGGTGGCGCGGCGCTCGGGGAGGGGTGGCGCTCGGAGGGCGGCGGCGCTCGGAGAAGAAGCTTGGGGAGGAGGCCGGCTCGGATGGCGTCGGTGATGAAGCTCAAGGAGGAGGCCGGCTTGGAGGGAGGCGGGTGGGGGGTGGAGGAGAGGGCGGCGCGGGTAGGGGGGCGGAGGAGAGGGAAAGCGCGGGTGGGGGCGGAGGAGAGGGGCGGCGCGGGTGGGGGGGGGGGGGCGGAGGAGAGGGCGGCGCGGGTAGGGGGGCGGAGGAGAGGGAAGGCGCGGGTGGGGGGGGGGGGGGGGGCGGAGGAGAGGGGCGGCGCGGGGGGCGGCGCAGGGGGGGGGGGGGGCGGAGGAGACAGTCGCGCGGGTGGGGGCGGGGGGATGTGGGAAGGCGGCGGGGAATTTTGGCCGAAGCGGGAGAAGTTTCACGGTGCGGGAAAAAAACAGGAAAATGAGAGGCAGGAGGGGAGCCCCTAGGAATGAGGGGTGGGAGGGTGATTTGAGGGCCTCCTCAAATTTGAGGGCTCTAGTAGGGGCTCTGCTGGAGCTCGTTTTTTGGCTCAAGCCCTCAAATTTGAGTTTTGAGGGCTCAAGTAGGGGCCCTGCTGGAGTTGCTCTAATACCCAGACAACGGACGGAGACTGCCCGCCCGGCCCTTTTAATAGTTTCTTCCATTTGCGTAGTTTTCGGTTGTGGCCGGTGGTTTTTGCTTCTAAGGTAATCACTTGTACGAACATACCAAATATCGATAAGCTGATTTGAAAAGTCTATCCTCATAAATTATCTCGAAAAAATATGAAAAACTATTTTATTTATTTAGGAATGTCTATACAACATTCGATTGTTTTTTTCTAAAAAACAGTCAGATTGATCTGAGACGTTAGATCTCCATTCAACGGATCCACTCATACAAGCCACTCTCCAAAAATAAATGACCCCCTCCAAAAAAAATGATCTATGGCGTTGATTCTCCATCTAACGGCTTAAAATCTGACTGTTTTTACCCTAAAAATAGTCGAATGTTGTATAAACACACCCAATCATAAGACAAAAGGAGCAAAGTAGCATGCTGCATGCACAGCTGGTTCTCTCCGCGCAGTGGCTTCGCATGGGATCGCTCGTGGCCCCGCAAAACCAATGGTGGTGCCACCTATTAGGGCTGTGCATTTTTTAACCGAACCGAAAAAACCGACCAAAAAACCGAATCGAACCGGTCAACTCGGTTTGACCGGTTTTTGGTATTCGGTTCGGTTTTTAAATTTTGAGTTTTTTTGGCATTCGGTTTTTTCGGGAAAAACCGATTAAAAACCGAAAAAACCGAAATACCGAAAAGCCCAGAACCGGCGACTCCGGAGGCGGTCACGGCAGGGTAACTCCGGATGCTTCGGTCCCCTGTTCGGCTGTTCCCAGTTTCCCACGGATGAAATTACGGCCCGCTATGGCCCGTTCCCACGGATGAAATTACGGCCCGCTAGTCACGGGAGGCCTCCGAATGCTTCGGTCCTGTCATCCTGACTCCCCTGTTCCCTGTCGTAAGGCCCGGCCGCAATCTACTTCAAGTGATGGCTGATGAGTGTTTGCATGAGAACTGAGAACAGAGAAGATGTGATTTCGAGTGATGACTGATGACTGTTTCTCTACTTCAAGTTATTCAAATAAAATAAGACCAACAGACAAATATTTTTAATGGGTAGAGAACATCATTAATTATTATGCTTTATTACTTTATACATATGTCATCGAATCTCCATACTACATTAGAATGTTTCTAAAATTCTAATTCTATTGCTAATAGTATATGTATTATCGCCTACTCGTCTCGCTAGTCGCTATATCGTTTGCAATTCGCGTCAACTTTGGTAAATATGGTATTTACCGATATCGCACCGAAATAAATTGGGATTTACCGATACCGAACCGTACTTCTAAAAATACCGTATACTACCAAACTACAAACACCGTATTTACCGTATATACCATATATACCGAACCGATTAAACCGAAAAAATCGATTGCACAGTCCTACCACCTATTATGGATTGTAACTTGTGATATAATTGGATTTGGGGGAGAGCGACTCGACGTTTGCGGCCTTGTTATGCGGTAGAATTTCCTACTTTTACGACCAGTTGCTTCATCGACCCAATATTTCCTTTCTTGTTACGAGCTGGCTGGTGACGCTTGGGTGCCACTTCAAATGTAATATATCATATCATTGATCGGACGGGACCAACTTCCTGTTGTAGTATCTGCAACTGGCCGGTAGTGACATGTACTAGCAGGAGCACTTCCTGCTAGGGTTGAGGGTAGCTCGGTTGGCAAAGGCTGCCGTTGCGTCTTGTTCACCTGCAGTCAAATTCTGGGTTAAACGCGCATGCTCATCGAAATAAAATAGATATGCACATATATGTATGTTGAGTGAGATAGTATGCGTGTATGCTTTGAAAACTCTGTGGCCTCCAGTTAATGATTATCTGTAGACATATACAGTAAACGCACACATATATATGTGTCTGCGTTGTACACTTCGTAAAAAACTGCACTTCCTACGTAGTGCAGCAGGATCAGTACCTGATGTGTGGTATAAAGCCGGTGCCAGTCCCACCAAACAGCCAGTCATCATTTACAGCACCTTTAGCCATTTAAAAGGCCACACAACTCATCGCTTGCAGATGCGCACATGCCTTGTCCCTCGCTTCTCTCCCTGCTTTTCCTAGATTAATTTCTCTCCCCTCTTCGTCAATCGAAGGGATTCTGGTACTAATGTTCACACCATTTTCTGTCTGTAACAGCATAAGAGGTGTGTCTAGAAATCTCCTGGCTTAGGTTGGACTTTGTCCGAGATATTAGCGTATTGCAGTTAGCTTCCTGCCAAATCCATTGATCAGGTTTCTGATTATTGAAATCTGTTGGTCCAGCTGGACATCCACAGTTGGACGGTATGTTTGCAGAAAATTGTTCCTGTTTGTTTGCTCTCGACAGTTTTGATTGTGATTTGGATGCACACTTAATTACTCCTAGTTTTCTCTCTCTCTCTGATTTTCTTAGCAAAAATATATTGGAATTAATCTAGACTTGATTAGCAATCTTCGAGAGCAGATATTTGCTTAAAGTATGAGTCGGTTCAATCCAGTCATGGAATTGAACTAAGAGTCAAGATTGGTCTTAGTTTCCGAGTTTAGCTTTAGTATGAGAAAGTGTCTGAGTCCAGTTTGTAATCGGTAATGAATTGCCTATCTTTGAGATGTAGTTTTGAGTATAAATAGAGGGGAGAAAACCCAGAAAAGGTATGGTGATTGAAGCACCACCAAAAGATCTTGTTTATTCTATTGCGCTATCATTATCGGGTTGTCGTTGCCGTACTCAAAGAACAGAGAAGTCTCGAGTACTCGGAAGATTTCAAGGTCGACTAACGTAGCTGGGTGGATGGTCGAAGTTCGACTTCGAGCGAGAAGTTGAAGAGAATCAGACGGCATTCGAGTGATATCGAAGCGTATTGGACGTTGCTAGAGGCTATGTGATATCGCTTGGTGTTTTGAGTGATATTGGACGATGTTCGAATAGCAAAGGGGGATCAGACGGTGTTTGAGTAGCAATGGAGCATCGGACGTTGTTCGATTGGTGGTGAAGCATTGGACGGTATCTGAGAGGTATTGTGAAGGATTAGAGCAGAGTGGTCGGAGTTTTCGAGCGGTGCGGTCGAAAAGTTGAGTACGAAGAAGTTGAAGTTTCAATCACAGAGCGATCAAAGAATTCAGAGCATGGAGTGGTCGGAGATTCCGAGTGAGCGATCGAAGACCCTGGGGCACCCAGCGGTTGGAAACTGCGGTGGTCAAAACTAACACGTGGTATCAGAGTCAATCTAAGCTACTCATAGTCTCCCGCGATTGTGCTCTCCGTCTAGTAGGTTGTAAGGGATGGCGGCGCGGTGCCGCACCAATTCCTGATGTTGACAGTGACAAACTATACCACATGGGCAATCAGGATGGAGGCGATCATGGATGCACAAGGCGTCTGGGAGACAATAGAACCTATGGTCGGAGTGGCCTTAAACAAGAAGGAGAATAAAGTGGCATATGCGTTCATCTTCTAAGCCGTCCCGGAAGACGTCCTTCTGCAGATCGCAAAGAAGGAATTGGCCAAGGATGTGTGGGATGGTCTGAAGACTCGATATATATGCACTGACCGTGTGAAGAAGGCCCGTCTGCAAACACTAAAGAGCGAATTCGATGCGATTCGCATGAAGGAAGGAGAGACGTCCAATGAGTTCGCCGGGAAATTGAGTGGTATGGCAGCCAAGTACAACGCCCTCGGTGCCACCTTGGAGGATGCCGCACTAGTCAAGAAGCTTCTTGACTCAGCACCTGATAAGTTTCTACAGTTGATGGCATCAATTGAGCAATACTCGGATCTTGATGCAATGCCATTTGAGGAGACAATTAGACGGTTAAAGGCATACGAAGAACGACTCAATCGTCAAACCAACGATACTATAGATGGCCAGCTTCTGCTCACTCAAACTGAATGGCAGGCACAGTAGAAAAGTGGCTTCAAAAGATTTAGCAGCTTATTTCAAGACGGTCGTGGGCATGGCAGGTGTCCAGAGTGGTTGAAGCGGCAAGGTGGTGGTGATAGATCACATGACAAATCACATATCAAGTGTTTTAATTGCGACAAGTATGGGCATTACACCTTGGATTGCTGAAGTAGGAAGAAGGATGAAGAGGTAAACTTCACCAAAGCCAAGGGAGACAACGAGCCGACATTACTTCTTTCTTTATGTGTTGAAGAGGTGCCAGGTATGGTGATGTTGAACAAGAAGAACATAGTTCCTAAACTACACACATAGGAAGACAGCCACGATCACTCTGACTAGTGGTATTTGGACAATGGAGCATGCAACCACATGATGGGGATCGTTCCATGTTCCATAAGCTTGATGAGAAGATTTCGACAAAGTCAAGTTCGGCAACGACTCCATGGTAGAGATAAAAGGCAAATGATTGATATTATTGCAATGCAAAAACAATGATTAAAAGTTGATGTCTGAAATTTATTTTATTCTGAAACTGTGCAACAACATACTCAGTCTCGAGCAGATGATAGAAGAAGGATGCAAGGTGGTGCTGCAGGATGAGTTCTTGCGTGTTTACAACGAGAACTAGGATCTATTAATGAAGGTGAAAAGATCCCCAAATCAGTTGTACAAAATTTCTTTGAAAACTTATAAATTGGTTTGTCTCAAGAACAGTGTGGAGGAGCCAGGCAACAAGCCCGATGCGCGTGGATCCTAGGGGAACATACAACTGGCATAGAGGAGTGCAGTAGCTCGAGTGAGCACTGCGGTTCAGGAGACAAGGTACTATTCCATCTATTAGGATGCATAAGGGTAGGAGTGAAAGATGGTGTAGCCTTAGCTAAGATGTGCGTGGGAAAGCGGACATATTTGGTCCAAGAGAGAGGAGCAGGAGGCTCAGGTAATGGCGAAGCAAAGGCGATCATGGGAGCAGGTGCTCCAGCTCAGGCAGGCATGCAAGGAAGGACGAGATCAGTCCAGTTGTAAGGTGTGCTAAGTGTTGGTTTGTGCATGGCTTGGAATGGTGCAAGCACGGGCGGTAGGGTGGTGATGGCCCAGGAAGGAACGGCTCATGGGAGTGTAGGTAAAAAGGAAGAAGCAGAAGCCAACGGCGCGGGAGGTCAAGGTGGATCGTATGCTCATGCAGGCGTGGGACGCAGGTGCTCTATGGGTGACGGTGGGCAGATGGCTCAGGACATGTGCAATAGATTGCAACAGAGCACAGCGGTAGTAGAGGCCGAAGCGGTGGATGGAAGTAGTCTTACACACCAGAGGAGGAACTCCAAGAGGAGTGGACTATGCTAGTGGAAGATAAGCGGGCAGGTATGGGTGCTGGTGCAGCAACAGATGAAGACGAAGGAAGTAGAGAGGCAGGCGGAGCTCAGGATCGAGGAGGATCAAGTTGATGGGAACATCAGGTGTAGCTCAAGCTAATTATTGTTAAAGATCTTGCATAATGAAGTCTAGACTATAGGAGAGTATGTTGGAATTAGTCTAGACTTGATTAGCAATCTTCAAGGGCAGGTATTTACTTAGAGTACGAGTTGGTTCAATCCAGTTGTGGAATTGAACTAAGAGTCCAGGCTGGTCTTAGTTTCAAAGTTTAGTTTTAGTATGAGAAAGAGTTCGAGTCCAGTTTATAATCGACAATGAATTGCCTGTCTTTGAGATGTAATTTTGAGTATAAATAGGGGGAGAAAACCCAGAAAAGGTACGACGATTGAAGCACCACCAAAAGATCGTGTTTGTTTTATCGCTCTATTATTATCGGCTTGTCATCGCTGTACTCGAAGAACAGAGGAGTCTGGAGTACTTAGAATATTTTGAGTTTGACTAATGTAGCCAGGTAGACGGTTGAAGTTTGACTTTGAGCGAGAAGTCAAAGAGAATCAGATGGCGTTTGAGTGCTATCGAAGCGTATCGGATAGAGTGGTCGGAGTTTTTGAGCAGTGCAATCAAAGAGTTTCGAGTATGAAGAAGTCGAAGTTTCGAGTGCGGAGCGGTTGAAGAATTTACAGCGTGGAGCAATCAGAGATTCCGAGTGAGCAGTCGGAGATCCTAGGGCACCCAGTGGTTGGAAGCTGCAGTGGCCGGAACAAACACGTTTTCTATTTGATTCGGACCCTGGAACCTTGCCAGATCCAACTGGGTTTACTCCTCAGTCCCCAAGTCTTAAATAGGATACACACCTAAGCACATGGGATGCCCGCAAGCAACAACCTTATAAGTGGTATTAGGTCTTCTCCCCAAAAGACTAGTCCAATGGGTGGAGACTATCTCATACTTATAAATTGTACTTTTTTCTTTCTCACAATCCATGTGGGACTATTTCCCAACAATCTCCCCCTCATACATGGATTGTTCACACTGCACTCCTAGGAGATGTTAGGTGTTTAAGCTCTAATACCACTGTTTGATCTGGACCCTAGCACCCCGCCAAGTCCAACCGGGTTACTCTCTGATCCCTAGGTTTTAAATGGGCTGCGCACCTTACGCACTTAAACCCATAGGCTACCCGCAAGCAAGCCCCTCAAACTTATGAGTTGTACTTTCCTTTTCCCACAATCCATGTGAGACTATTTCCTAACAAAATCTTCTTACCATTTGGTCCTTATTAAGTTCACTTGTCAGCTCTTACACTGCTCCCTGTATGTGTGTATCGTGCAGGTCTCGCCTGAGCAATGGAAGCCAACAGCAGCAACCCCAGCGACGTGCCGTCCCTCCTCGCCGACGTTGAGGTGTCCAACCTCCCCGGCTTTGATGTCATGGCCCCGAGCCCGCGCCCTCAACCTAGCCCCCGCCCTCAGCTGCACCCCAACAAGCCGTCCAGCGCACGGGTAAGTCCTCCCTTCGCCTCAGCTTCGTCCCATCGATCATGGTTGGAATGGAGATGGACGTGGGCGTTGAAATGACCGTCTCTTTCTTTGCAATTAATGCAGGTGCCGCCGTTGGACCGCGTGCCACGGTGCAGCGAGGTGGTCATCCCGTCGCTGGACTCGCCGTTCCAGCCGCAGGGATTCCGGTTGGTGCAGCCCGTGTCCATCAGCTTGCCGGCGTCGCCCAGCGGCTTCGGCGTGCCCTTCCCCGTTGCCGGCACCAGCGACTCAGACGACTTGCGGAAGCAGGCCCTGACGAACGCGGCGCGGGAGCCGCAGCACCCGCCAGCGCAGGACAAGGGGAACAACAGTGTCCGGTTCGTGCAGCCGGACAAGGTGATGTTCCGGTCGCAGCCGATCACCGACGGGCAGCCCTCCCGTGCCGGGAGCCGGATGACTAGCCGGGGCGGACGGGAGATGAACCGGGACAAGCGCTACGACTCGTTCAAGACGTGGTCCGGGAAGCTCGAGCGGCAGCTCACCCATCTAGCCGGCGGCGGGCCAGAGGTCCCCGAGGAGGACGGCGGTGACGAAGATGCCATCAGCAGCCACCGCACCACCTCCATGCCCAAGGTTGATCGCTTCTTCGCCGCACTGGAGGGCCCCGAACTGGACCAACTCAGGGTAAGTTTGTAATTCTTGAGTTCTTCGATCGCATTGTCCATTCATGTCAACTTTGTCATACGCATCCATTGCTTTGCTTGGAAGCTCATGCCGTTGTGAAACTTGTGCCGTTGATTTCAGTCGTCGGAGGAGCTGGTGCTACCGTCGGACAAGACGTGGCCGTTCCTGCTCCGGTTCCCGGTGTCGGCGTTCGGTATCTGCCTCGGCGTGAGCAGCCAGGCGATCCTGTGGAAGACGATCGCGACGTCGGCGCCGACCACGTTCCTGCACGTCACCACCAAGGTGAGCCTGGTGCTCTGGTGCATCTCCGTGGCGCTCATGTGCGTCATCTCGGCCATCTACGGCTGCAAGGTCGTCTTCTTCTTCGAGGCCGTCCGCCGTGAGTACTACCACCCCATCAGGGTCAACTTCTTCTTCGCGCCATGGATCGTCTGCCTCTTCTTGGCCATCGGCGTACCGCCCTCCGTCACGACGAAGCTGCACCCCAGCCTCTGGTACGCGCTCATGGCGCCCGTTCTGTGCCTTGAGCTCAAGATCTACGGCCAGTGGATGTCCGGCGGGCAGAGGCGGCTGTCCAAGGTGGCCAACCCGTCGAACCACCTGTCGGTCGTCGGCAACTTCATCGGCGCGCTGCTGGGCGCGTCCATGGGGATCAAGGAGGGGCCCGTCTTCTTCTTCGCCGTCGGGGTGGCGCACTACAGCGTGCTGTTCGTGACGCTGTACCAGCGGCTGCCGACGAACGAGACGCTGCCCAAGGAGCTGCACCCGGTGTTCTTCCTCTTCGTAGCCGCGCCGAGCGTCGCGTCCATGGCGTGGGCCAAGATCACAGGCGAGTTCGACCTCGGGTCCAGGCTCGCCTACTTCATCGCCATGTTCCTCTACGCGTCGCTCGCCGTGCGCATCAACTTCTTCCGGGGATTCAGGTTCTCGCTGGCGTGGTGGGCGTACACGTTCCCGATGACCGGCGCGGCGATCGCGTCGATCCGTTACTCGACGGAGGTGGACAACCCGTTCACGAAGGCGCTGTGCGTCGGGCTCTCCGTGCTGGCCACGCTCACCGTGACGGGGCTCTTCGCCACCACCATGGTGCACGCCTTCGTGCTCCGCAACCTCTTCCCCAACGACATCTCCATCGCCATCACCGACCGCAAGATGAAGCCCATCATGGAGCTGCACGAGAGCTGCGCCGGAGACGACAGCGTGTCCGGCGGCAGCAACGACATCGAGACCGGTGCGGCCACAGCAGCAGCAGAAGCTTGAGGAGTTGCCTGAGTTGCACGGTAAATTTGCGTGGAGGATGACACGATCGACTTCTTGCTTGCTTGGCACTGGCAGTATACGCGGTTGGTGGGACATTACGGGAAGAGTGCCCGGTGGTGTAAAGTGGAGAGAGCTTTCTGTTTCTGGTTTCAGTAAGCGAGGGTCCCTTTGGAATGGCGAGAATCTCACGGGCAACTAGGGCCGTAAAAAAGGTTTAAGGTTCACCAGCTGCTCGAATTCGATTCACTCTATACTGATTCGAGTTCCAAATAAATCAAGCTTAAGCTTCAACAAGCTAAATTCGAATAACTTATGAGTCTCAAGCTTTTTTTTACATTCTACATATATACTAACTCTTATCGAGTTACTCGAGTCGAGCTCGAGCTTTTCTATTATTGAAGATTAGTGTATATTAAATTATTTTTTTACTATTATCGAGCTCTCTCAAGTCGAGCTCGAGCTTGAGTTTATCTTATTATGAAAAAATAATGCATATTATATTATTTTAACCGTTACTAAGCTTATTCGAGCCGAGTTCAAGCCAAGCTCCAGGCTCCGACCCTTACTCCGACTCGCTCGAGTTCGATTCAAATTTCTACCGAACTCGAGGTTAAAAGACCATACTCGCTTGAGACCAACTTGTTTGCAGCCCTACGGCAACCTACAAATTTGCTGTTATCAAAGGCCTAAATCCTACGTCCTCTAAACAGGGCTAAATGTCTTTGTACATATCGTATTAGACTGCGTGCTGTTATCAGGGAAGATTGAGCGGTTTCGCCTTTTGCATCCCTAATATGAAATTTTCTACAATGCTGCCTATTGTGAGTTGCAGAGAACATGTAGAAAGAAATTTGCTACTCTAAATTGTATCCACGATACGTTGAATTGTCAAATTTCAATGGCCCGCCGTTTCCCCTACCGGTGAATGCCATAAATTATCATTTTCGGGGAAGAATCACGTATGGACTAAAAATATAAGTGGTATTTGGCATTTTTTGTAATACCCAATGTAAATCTTTGATTATGATTTTTTTTACTTAACTAGAAAGGTGGCCCGTCCCTTACGCGAGCATTATCATCATAGTTTGGATAAAGTATTTGGCAAAAAAGTTTTATGAAATTTACATGTAGTATTAGGACCTATTTGGAATGTAGAATTTTTTTATTGCTATAGGAATTGAATGGTTTCTTATAAAATTCCTATAAAACTTTCTTACGAAATTACTATGTTTCAAACAGGTCCTTAATGATTACATGACCGGGTGATGATTGGTTGATATGATGTGTCTGACGTCTACTTCACGCTCTCTCTTTTTACTATACATGCCCTAGACATGTCCTTCAATCAATAGTAATTCCTATCCATATCAATTATTCTTCATAGTTGTGCATATTGATCCGGAGCCAAAAAGAGAAAGAGAAGTAGAAAAAGGGAAGAAAGGAACATAGAAAGAATGGAGATCGGCCCTCAATTGCCTTGGACATGATCTTGCCTTTTGGCTCTTCCTGCGCCGGCAATATAGGCTCTGTTTTAAAGTGTTGTGTTTTTTGTCTTTTGGCTCAAATGACACTGTAGCGGTTGTTAGTTTTTTCTGAGGTATTCAGTTAAAAAAAATAAAAAATAGGAAAAATAAGACATCCATTATATCTGCACGGATAATGCAAAGGAAAAAGAGGAAAAAGGAACAAGAAAAAGAGAGAAAAACTACGTTAAAATTCTATGAACATGCCGAATTATGGAATTTTTAAATAATTATTTTTTATTCGGAATTATAAAATTATACATGCGAATTTTTTTAGCAGTTTTGACTGTATGTTGTCGCACGGTTAGACAACTTGGGCTAGTTGCCCAACCGTTAGACAACATGTGTCTAAGTCGCTGAACTGTTGGGTGATTAGTCCATGTTGCCCAATGATTGAGCGACTTGGACGCTAGTCGCTGAACCTTTGAGCAACATTACCCCTAGTCTTCCAACAATTGGGCGACTAGGGGATATATACTCGAGGCTGCGTGGCCGACCGAGCACAATGTGCCTCATTCGCCCGAGAGAAAGAAACGAAGGGGGAGAAGGGGAGAAGAGAGAGAGGGGAGAAGGAGAGGAAAGAAAAGAAAAGGAGGAGAAGAAGAGAGGAGAGGTGGAAGAGGAGGAGAGAAGAGGAGGGGAAAGAGGAGAGGAGGAGAGGAGAGGAGAGGGAGGGGAAGAGAGGAGGGATCTGCGTATCAATGACGGTGAGTTTTCTGTATTTTTGTACAATTATTTTTGAGACATAGTTGGTTAGCAATTGAAATCATTAAATTTGTAGTTTAGGAACAAACGATAATTTAGTTGTTAATAATTGTATTGCTATTTATATTGCTCTATTATGCATTTGAAGGCCCAGTTAATTTTGTTAGTCACTTATAAAATGTAGAAACCTCGTAATAAGTATTGTTAATTATTAGAATAACTAGTAGGCATCGAAAGATTTAAAACTGTTTGTGATGATTAGAATAGGATGAGCTGATTTGAAATAGTACACGATGATTTAAGATTATGTGTAGCGATTAAAATTGTACGCGATGATTTAAATAGCATTTGAGTTGGAAAAAATCTACAAATGACTATAATAAAATTCAGAGATATTGTAAGGACACCTTAGTATAATTCATTTAATTATTATATTTAATGTTTACTTTCTGTTATATCTGTAAGTAATTGTATCATAATTGCTAGCTTAAAATTGATTTGTAGATATGACTCGTGACCTTGGTGGTTCGGACTAGTCTTTCAGCTTGTTGGACCAGCACATCGATGCATAGCACCGCATGTGCCGTCATGTCCCGCATTCTGAGGGCGTGGACGAGAAGACCGAGTTAGGGGTGGTCCATACATGGACACCCTAACAAGCTTGGAGACTAGACCCACGCTGGAGAGATAGGTTTGTGTACAAAGTATGTCACATCTTTTTACGATATTTCTGCTATGTACTTATTTTTCGTGCTTTACAGACTGAGTGATATTGGGTTTCTACCACTCGCATGGATGTTGGAAAAGATCGATAAGGATAGCGCTCTAGTCGAGGAGGCCGGGGAGGTCCAGGCTAGCCCAGACCGATCACGACAGTTCCTGTTTGACCGGTCGTTGCTGACAGCTTTGTTGGGCCGGTGGCAGCTCAAGATGCACATGTTATACCTTCCATTCGGGGAGATGATCCCCACTTTGCAGGATGTCACGATGCTGCTCAGCCTGCCTATCGCAAGAGCGACTGCCTCCCCAGAGGATGCACCTGGCAACTAGCGCGACATCCTGCTGGGCAGGTTTGATGGAGTTCTTCCAGCCGAGGTCACGGAAGCGTACCATGTTTTCTTGATGTGACAGAGGCATGGCCTACCTATGCAGTAGCTTTCGCAATTCTGAGTACATATGCTATTAATTTTCTCTGTTTAGCGATACCCTATCCTTGCCAAATAACGGGCTTACTAATTTTTCGTTTGTGCACATGTCGAGTGGATGGACCCAGATGCCAATGAGTACTTGCTGTGGCTATTCGGCTGGGTACTGTTTACCAGCAACCACGATGACTCCGATGACGCCTGCCTCGTGTGGTATGCGACTGCCATCACCAACGGGGACGCGGTGCACATCAGTTGGGGATCAGCCATACTTGCTACCACCTACCACGGCATGTGTGACGCTTGCTGTAGGATGAGGACGACCTCTGTCCTCACAGGCTGCCCTCTCCTACTGCAGCTGTGGTCGTTCGAGCGCTTCCCCCTTGGACGGTCGATGTTGCTCGACAGCAGATCGTACCGCGCAGATATATACCACGGGGGTGCCATGGACTGACCTACCGCGGGGTATCTTTGGTGCCATAGACGGGTACACGCTCTTGTGAATCTTTACTATACGTACATTACATGTCATCCTTTATAACCACTGTTCTGCCTCGCAGGCACAATTTCCACACCTATAGGTCACCCATGTGTACGCCAACTTCGTCGAGCACCTCGACCGCCTCACCACCGACTACGTGCGCTGGGAGCCGTACTCTACTCAGCAGATGGCGGACCGTGCCCCCTCTGGGCTCTCATCACTGGGCTTGTGCGACTGGGTGTACTAGCTCATAGAGAAGAAGCTCATCTTCGGTGTGTTCATCGAGGACTACGCAGTGCATAGGGTGATGCGCTAGTTCAGCCTCTGCCAAGCTGTTCCTGTCCCCGTCGGGCATCGAGTGTTTGACTTGGTCGATGCGTGAGTTACACACAACACATGTTTCTAAGTTTTTTGCAGTTCTGTTACAATGCCTTTTAATTGCAGTTGTACGTTTCACAGGCACAATAGGAGGGGTGGTAGTGGGATGAGCTGGGCCACGAAGATGGCAATGTAGGTGGAGAAGTAGGTGGAGGCACTCCAGGACTTTGTGCAGGAGGCCACCGCGTATGACCCTAGCACATACGACGAGTACCTACGTTGGCATGCTCTGCACCCCTCGCTCACGTACCGGCATCGACTGTCGCGTACCCCGTGCACTTAGCGCGGAACTTCGCCCTCACGGTAGGTACTCTCATGTTTTAAAGTTTCTGAGTACGGTTACTACAATTATTACTTTGACGCTTTCATGTATTTCTTGCAAATGAACATCACTGCCGAGATTGTGATGGATACTAGGTCGATCATGGACAGGGTTGCCCACGGTTTGGAGGTGTACATATTTTGCTTTGCCTTCCTCTGTACGAATTATCTATTACATCGTAATATCACTTACCTTACTACTTACGAAACGTTGCTATCTCAATCGTCTTCACAAAATTCTTCAGAAATTTCTCGTACTATAATAACGTACGATGATCGTAAAATATTATTACAAGTCTAACATGTTTCTGACCATTCACAATCTACGAAAATTACAAATGCATCAAATGACATTGTCTGTCATTTTATTTAAAAGAACAACTACAAACAAGATTTCTTAAATGTATTACCTACAAAAATTGCCATTACTCCCTCGCAATTATTTCCATCGGATTAATACAATAATTACATTATTATTTAAATTGCACAATCGTTGGGCGACTTAAGCTAGTCGCCCAACCGTGCGGCGAAATACGATCAAAACTGCAAACAAAATCGTAGGTATAATTTTGTAATTCCGAATAAAAAATAATTACTTAAAAAATTGCCGAATTATGTGTTAGCCCCGTTTGGAACTGAATCGTGAAATTTCTATGTTTCCAACGGATAGCCCCATTGTTTAGGAACTAAGAACGCTCGCGTTGTTTGTTGAAAGATTTGCGTTGATAAGATCAATGCATGTTTTAGTCGAAAAACACAAGTATAGATAGAGCTCGTACCTAGTGACAGAGGATTCTGCGTACAGGAAGAGTTCGCTCGTCTGCGTCTGCGCATCTGCCTTACGCTATTTATTTTATCTCTTTCTCTCCAATCAATTCTCTTGTATCAATTCATAGTTATTTCTTAAGATGGGTCCACATGTCATGCACACCAAAGAGAATTCTATGGCTAATACATGTTCTTTGATGCGCACATCTCTAGATTGAAAAGATCCATTAGCTATGCTTATTAATCATAATAAGGTCCACTAAATTAAAGGATGGATCATGGATGTTATTTTTTATGAAAACTTCTAGCACATTTATCTTATTTCATAGCAGCTATAATACAACCCTCATCAGCTTTTGTTATATAATAGATCAACAATAGAAGTTGTAGAGTTTTTTTGGGATATCGTAGCCGTAATTAGTTTTCATGCCTAATTCTGCCGGTTATTGCTCAGCAAACTAAATACCTCTTTCAACCTAATCCCAATATATCGTGTATGCTATCCAATACACTATATATTTGCACCATTATAATTTGGACCCGTAATGACAATAAGACTATAGATGTGAATATAACTGAATTACCGGGTGGTGGGAGCAAGGGTGTTTGTACTAACCTGCCAGCTCACTTGACTGTAGGATAAAATCCTAAGTAATATTAGGAAAGTTTACAAAATTCTAATTTGAAAATATCAAAAAAAAATTCATAAAATATAAGTACTACTGATGCCCTTTCTCTCCTAAATGTTATCTCATCTATCCTAGAATTTTTATTCAATTCAATTTTGTTTTCGAAAAAGGATTTAACATCTATCCTTCTCTAACCTCAAAATATGCGTGGTGTTATTGTATAGATTATGTTAAAATAGAAGTAACCCTTTTGTAGTAGTTTCTTTTGCGTGTAACTCGAGTTGTAATATGTACGTCGTATGTATGGTATGTGTTCAGCTAGTAAAGGTAAATGAAAACTATGTTTGCTATCTCATAATTTGTTTGCAACTAATATCTAATATCTTACCTCCCTCAAAACTCTATCTCCCTCAATTCGTCTTAGTCCTCATCTTGTTCAATCTACTCTCACCTTAAATCTAGATACTTACTCATCTATCTGATCTTATAAAAATCACTGCAGAACCAACTCCAAAACCCAAGCAGTTAAGATGGCAGGAAATGGACCTCATGGCCAAGGTAGCCCACAAACACAGGAAGTTAATCAGACCCGTTTGGCTGATATTCTAGTAATGATGGAACAAAACCGGTTCAACGCTGAACTAAATCAAAAGAAAATGATGGAGCAACAAGCACGAATTTTGGAGCAGATAGCAATGCAAGGAACAGTAACAACAGAAGCAGTGGCAAGAAGCTCATCAGGATTTACTACCAATCATGGAGGGACACAAATCACGTCCAAGTGGTCGGATTTTCAAAAGACAAGACCTCCAATTTTCTCATCCTCACCGGACCCAATAGCAGCTGATGATTGGATTAGGGACATCGAAAGGAAATTAAATATTGTGCAGTGTACGGATAAAGAAAATACTTTGTATGCCTCCCATCAATTGCAAGGACAAGCCGCTGTATGGTGGATGAACTATCAAATCATGCATGAGGACCAAGAAATATTATGGGAAGAATTCGAAGAATCATTCCGCCAAGCCCATGTTCCCACTGGAGTTGTAGAAGCAAAGCGATGAGAATTCCTCGCACTCAGGCAAAGAGGACGAACAGTAATGGAATATCTTCACCAATTTAACCAACTTGCTCGTTATGCCCCAGACGATGTCAAGACTGAAGCAAAGAAGATGGAGCGATTTAAGTAAGGGTTGCAAAGATCCCTGAAGTATCACATCTCAGCACTGGATTTTAAAGATTTGTCTGCTATGGTAAATAAATTAATTGTGTCTGAAGAAGCAAGGAATGAGTTAAAAGATGCTCAAAAAAGAAAGATAGCGCAAGAAACATCATTTTCAAATGCACCCAAAAGGAGAATGGTACTATCACCACAAACTAGGAATCAACGAAATCGACAAGTAATACTTACACCAAGATCTCAGCACATTACTACTCCAAGCTCGCAGTATAATGTTCCCTAACTTACAGCAGTACAGTGTCATATTTGTGGAGGAAACCACTATTACCGAAATTGCCCACATAAGGGAAACACATGTTTCCATTGCGGACAAACCGATCATTTCAAATATCAATACCCTAATGGAAGACTACCTTCTGAAGTGGCAAAAGCTTAGGATAAGGCTCAAGCTCAACCAACTATTCCTCAACAAATTGCACCTGCACCACCACCAACTGGAACATCAACAGGCATGTTAGCAGGAAAAGGAAAACCAAAGATACTTCAAGGAAAAATAAATCATATCTCAAACACAACAGCAGCCAGAGCTACCGATGTTATTATGGGTACGTTCACTCGAGGCCCTCACCAGTTTTAATTGAACTTGAAATTATGCATTTCTTTCTTTGGCCTTTATTGGAAAAGGGGTGTCATACACTACTCTACAAAAAGTCCTAAGCTTTTCAAAACCTGAAAATGGTAGAAATATCGCCTTGAGTATATTAACCTTGGACATGACAAAGAGATAATTAAGAAACAGGATTGTCAAGACTTCACAAAATCCAATGGCAGAATAACACAGTGGATAAAATAGCTTGGGAGCAAGAATGGATTTGCGGCAAAATTTTCCGACCTATTCCCGAATCTCGAGGACGAAATTATTTTTAAGGGGGTAGGTTGAAACGATCTGAATTTGTAGAAAGATTGAGATTTTTTTTGAATTTGATTCCTCTTGATCCCTTGCCTAATTTAGCTCAAATCCTAGCCAATTGCGCCCTAAATTCCCTGCCAAATCACCTTGCCAACTCTATTTTGCGTCGGTACTGTTCATGGTCGGATATTTTCACCGCCGTCCTGATTTTTGCCACCGCCGAGCTCTATCTTGCTATCTCGCGCCTTCTTGCACTCTCCCATCTCTCCACTCAGCTGCAAGCATCTGACATCCGTACACCTCCCCTTTGACAACCCTCGTAAACTTTCCTTGACCGGCAAGGCGTCGACGGTCGCGATTCGTTGCCGCCTCAGAGATTTTTGCCGCCACCTCTCCCTTTTGTCTCACAGCCGACAAGCCGCAAGGAACGCAGTGCCTGAGGTGCCAGCTCACCCTACCGACCTCCTTGTCGCCAAGGACAAGCCTCCCCGAAGCCTCCCGAGCTAGCTCGAGAAGATGCCGCCCCTATAGCCAACCGGCCTAGCTCGCCTATAAAACGCCCTGAGCCCTCCCTTGAGTAGCATTGGCATCCAGTGCAAACACCCCTAAAAGTTAGTCGGAGTTTGATTTACCCCATACAAGTATTTTTGTAGTGCATGACCACATACAAGTGCATGCTTGTTTGAAATATCCTCCTAGCGCCCCTTCTTGCTGACTCAGATGATTTTTTTGTTGATGTGGACTTATATGACGTTGGTTCCTAGCATTCCAGTATGGGATATGGGGTTAAGCTATTCAATTTGGATTGGGATTCATGTTTTGTTTTTCTCCTTGAGATGAGTGGAATCTATATGAAGGAAGGCAAACAAGGCCAAACTGATTGTAGTGATATGGCATGGGTCCAATTGACCACATTGCACCTAGTTTATAACTAAGGTAGCATGCGATGATTTCACGTGAACAAAAATAGTCGAGTCACTTGGAAGGAGCCAAGGGGGTACTTCAAGCAGCCATACATTTGGCAGGAGCCATGTGTCACCAAAGTACCTGTAGGAGGTAAATCAAATTCTTACTGACTTTGAGGGTATTTGCAATTTTCCCATAGAATTATATAGTGGATGAACATGATATTAAGATATTGTAAACTTTGAGATATCTAATTCATTCTATGCTATGTGAATTTTTATTTCCCATGCGTATGTCTCTTATCAAGCTAATTGTTAGAACCGTCCTCTCTTTCTTTTTCTCTTGGCGCGGTGCTTATTTTTTTGGGTGCTTGTTTTTTTGACTTCCCGTACTATGTAAAGTTGTCGGGTTTACTTCATATATCGTGCATTGACCATTTTTTGACCTTTTTTTACTTAAGTACACGGGTTTCATGTCGTGGATCACCGGTAATCTTTCGCCGCCGGCGAACTTTCGAATGCGCACTCAAGAGCACGATGAACACAAGTGTTTGGTGCTGCAAAACGGGGCAGCTTTTTCTGATGTATTACATGCTTATTTAAAGGAACACTTAACTAAAGACAGCAGTTAGCCTTCCATAATGTGTAGCAGGAAACGCAGCTGCAGTTACTAACTGAAAAGAAAAAAAACGGCAACACTAAAAATGAGAAACTTAAACAGCCGTCTCCACTACTATTGAAATGGAAACAATAAAAAGAGAATTAGTGAGACGCTGGAGTAAATGAAGAAACGGTGAAGATGAAGAAATGGTGAGCCGCTTGGAGTAATTTCAACATTTCTCCCCTTAGTCCTTGCTGTGCTCACCGATCTTGTTGACGCCGATCAACGCACGCAGTTGCTGAAACCGCACGCGTCCAAGCGCCTTGGTCAAAACGTCCGCTAGCTAGTTCTCCGTCGAAATGTGCCGAAGGACGATCTTGTTCCCGTCGATGCACTCCCGAATGTAGTGGTAACGAGTGTCGATATGCTTGCTTCGGTTGTGAAAGACGAGGTTCTTGCTGAGGGCGATGGCGGACTGGTTGTCCACCTTGAGCTCCGGCGCTCCAGACTCAGTGCCGAGCATGTCAGACACGAGACGAGCTAGCCAGACGCCTTGGCAAGCTGCTGTAGCCGCTGCAATGTACTCTGCCTCGCATGAGGACAGAGCCACCACCTTCTGCTTAGAGGACTGCCAGGTGATGGGGTTGCCGCCGAGGAAAAAGATGACGCCGCTGGTACTCTTGCGCATGTCGACGTCACTGTAGCCGACCAGTCGAGCTTGTTCATCCTCCCTCCTAGCGTAGTGAAGACCGTAGTCACGTGTTCCTGCTATGTATCGTAGCACGCGCTTCACCGCATTGAGATGGTCCTCGTGTGGTTTCTCCATGAAATGGCTTAGATAGCCCACTGCGTACGCAATATCTGGCTCCACCGATGACGCGCCTGTACTCGGTGGCGTCCACCAGTGAAACAGTGCTCTCCTTGCTCAACTTGAGCCTTGGTTCCATCGGTGCCAGACTGGGGTTGCAGGTGCTCATGCCGCTCCGCTCAAGCAGCTTCCCTGCATAGCCAGATTGGCAGAGCGAGATGCCGCCTGGCTTTTGGTTTACCTAGATGCCAAGGTAGTACGACAGCAACCCGAGGTCGCTCATGAGGAAGACTCGCTTCATCTCGAGCTTGAACGCCACGATCTCGTCGCTGCTGGTGCCGATGATTATCAAGTCGTCGATGTTGACCCCGACAACTAGCCGCGATGACCCTCGGCTCCGCATGTACATGCCGTGCTCGGAGCTGCTCCTCTGGAAACCAAGTGACACCATGGACACATCAAGCTTGGCATTCCAGGCCCTCGGTGCCTGTCGGAGACCATACAGCGCCTTGCGAAGATGCAGTACTTTGTGCTCGCTGCCGTTGACGACAAAACCCGGTAGCTGGCTCATGTACACTTCCTCCTTGAGGTCGACGTTGAGGAAGGCGCTCTTCACGTCCATGTGGTGGACTTCCCAGCGCTCGTGGGCTGCCAGAGCCAGCAGCGCCCTCACGGACTCCATTCGTGTGACCGAAGCGAAGACCTCGTCGAAGTCGATTCCCACGCGCTGAACGTAGCCTTTGGCGACCAAACGCGCCTTGTGCCGGATGACATTGACGTGCTCATCGCGCTTCACTTTGAAGACCCACTTGAGCCCGATCGCACGGTGCCCAGTGGGGAGCGTGGCGAGCTCCCACGTGTTGTTGTCCTTGATCGACTTTATCTCCTCGTGCATCGCCTGATGCCAGCTTGCCTCGCGTTCTGCCTCGCTGAAGGAGACAGGCTCGTCCGCTGTGGTGAACTGCAGCTCCTCGTCAAGCAACCGGGGCACAAGCCTAGGCGACGAGGCTGGTCCGATGACAGTGTCGATGGCGCGGAACCGAAGTAGAGCATCGTCATGGTCCACGTCCAAGTTCTCTTTAGGATTAGCCAGTGGCGAGACAAACTCGATCGACGCACTCGTGGGTGACGTCGTAGGCGTCATGGGTGCAAGGGCCGGCGTTGGCGTGGACGACCGAGACATGTAAGCTGGTGACGCCGCATTAGCTCGAGGCGTGCCAGAGATGTACTCCGTGGTGTACTCAACGTTGAAGGGCTCGCTGTCGCCCGGATCATCGCTGCTTTCATCGCTTGTCTCGCCTCATCAAACACGACGTCGCGCGACACAATGATGCGCTTGGTGGAGGGGATGTAGCAGCGGTAGGCCTTGGAGCCGTGCTCGTAGCCGACGAAGATGGTTGGTGTGCTGCGACCATTCAACTTCTTGAGTCCCGGTCGTGTGGTCTTGATGTGGGCGACGCAGCCAAAGGTCCTAAAGTAGTGGACGGTGGGGCGCTCGCCGTGCCAAGCCTCAAATGGGGTCTTGCTGTTGAGCGCGCGTGTCGGGGCGCAATTGAGGATGTGGACTGCGGTGTTCACGGCCTCTCCCCAGAAGTAGCCGGGAAGCCGCTTCGCCTTGAGCATACACCGCGCCATGCTGACGATGCTCTGGTTGCGGCGCTCTACCACCCCGTTCTGCTGCGGTGAATAGGGGCGGTGAGCTGCCGCTGGGCGCCGCGCTCGGCGCAGTACTCGCCGAACTCCACGGAGGTGAACTCCCCCCCCCCCCCACGATCAGTGCAGAGGACCTTGAGCCGCCTCCCTAACTCAACCTCCACGGCCGCCTGGAAGTTCTTGATTGCCACCGATGCCTGATCTTTGCTCGACAGCAAGTGGAGCCACATGTACCGGCTCAAATCATCAACAAGTAGTAGGAAATATTTGTTACCGCTTGAAGTTGTGGGCGCGATAGGCCCGCACAAATCACCATGGACGAGGTCGAGGATGTGCTCTGCTTGTCGTAGCGCCTTATTAGGGAATGGCGTGCGCCTTTGCTTGCCAGCGAGGCAGCTGTCGCACACTTGATCGACCTGATCAAGTGGCGACAACCCACGTACCATCTCACGTTGGGCGAGTGCGCAGTGACTTGAAACTGAGGTGCCCGTACCTCGCATGCCAGCGCCAGGCCACCTCCGAGCTACGTGCCGACAAGCACACCGGCTGCCCGATGCGGAGCTCCAGGATGTAGAGGCGCGATGCAGAACGACGCACCCGAGCAAGAAGGTCGTGTTGCTGATCTAGATGCGCAGGGTGCCGGAGTAGATCTCGATCCGACATCTGGCCTCCTCCAGCTGACCAAGACTTATGATGTTCGTCGTCAGACGGGGAATGTAGTACACCCCCATCAGTGCGCGATGCTCACCGTTCTTGCAAGTGAAGATGATCATGCCGCGTCCTTCAATCTCCACCACGGATCCGTCGCTGAAATGAACGGTGCCGCAGACTCCCCCGTCGAGGTCAAAGAAGGCAGTCCGCGCGCCCGTCATGTGGTTGGTGGCACCGGTGTCGAGCACCCATCGACGATCGTCTTGGTCCTCCCGCGAAGACCTTGGCCTCGTGGATCTCGATGTGGCGCGACGATGTGGGCGAAGCTGGAGTTCGAATCACCTTGGTGGATGGCGCTGCAACTTGAGTGAGCGGTGAAGAGATGGTCGCATGTGCCATCAACAGAGTGGATTCATCCTCTTCTCCCTCTGCAATGTGTGCTTGCGCCTGCCTATTTGGCTTGCTGCGGTAGTCCTTGGCCCAATGGCCAAGTTTTCCGCAGTAACGGCACCGGTTCGCCGTGCTCTCCTGGGCCGTCCCGTTTGAAGACGAGTTGCCCTTGCCTTTACGCATGCCGCCACCACCACCGTGGCCACGACGTTTTTTGCCGCGCCTTTTGCCGCTGCCGCTGCTGGAGCCACCAGCTTCGCCGTTGTCGTGCAGCTTCATCCGCGCCAGCCAGTCCTCCTCGGCGAGAAGAAGACGGCCCTTGTTGTCGTAGATGGGCGCGGATGATGCTGGCTTTTTCTTCCGCTGCTCAATGGCGCGCAGACGGCCGGTGACCTCCTCGATGGAGAGCTCGTTCACGTCGAGGAGAGTCTCGATGGAGTACGCGATCTGCTCGAGGTGCTCGGGGACGACCTGGAGCATTTTCTTCACGATCTCTCCATCGGTGACGTTGCCGCCAAGGATGCGGATGTTGTTGGTGAGGCTCATAATCCGGAGTGAGAAATCGTCGACCGACTCCCCCTCCTTGAACGCGATCTCCCCGAACTGCTTAAGCAGCTGTTGCGTGTTGGCGTCACGGACGCGCTGCACGCCGACTCGCATGGTTTTAACCGCCTCCCAGGCGGAACGCGTTGTGCGCTTGCACGCCAACGACCTGAGCATCTCGGGCGGCACGGCACGCAAAATGGCCGCCAACGCGAGGCGGTCTTCGCGGTACTCGACAACCTCGCCCTCCTCCGGTTCGACGGCCTGCCACAGCCCTTGGGCCTGCAGGTTCACGCGCATCAACAAAGACCATTCCTGGTAATTGGTGCGCGTGAGCATGGGGTACTGGACCGAGCCGCCCGCCTCCTTGACGATGCGCTCGATGACGACTTCACCGCCGCGATGGCGCCCTCGGCGCGGGGCAGGCGAGTGCGATACCTGTCGTCGGGGAGGGCGTGATGGTGAACGATCACCACCGCCAACGGGAGCTAATTGGACGGACATGACGGCCCCGGGAGCGTCCACGCTCTGATACCAATTGTCATGGATCACCGGCAATCTTTCGCCGCCGGTGAACTTTCGAATGCGCACTCAAGAACACGATGAACACAAGTGTTTGGTGCTGCAAAACGGGGCAGCTTTTTCTGATGTATTACATGCTTATTTAAAGGAACACTAAACTAAAGACAACAGTTAGCCTTCCATAATGCGCAGCAGGAAACGCAGCTGCAGTTACTAACTGAAAAGAAAAGAAACGGCAACACTAAAAATGAGAAACTTAAACAGCCGTCTCCACTACTATTGAAACGGAAACAATAAAAAGAGAATTAGTGAGACACTGGAGTAAATGAAGAAACGGTGAAGATGAAGAAATGGTGAGCCGCTTGGAGTAATTTCAACATTTCATAGACGAGTCAAGGATTATGTTCTACTTTTTAAATTACAAAGTAATATATCTTTAACTAATAATACTATCCGACGGCGGCTATAGCGTACGTATTTTTAATTAGGGTCCATAGTCTAGGGCCAAGATGTTTGTGGTTCACCGGAACAAAGGACAGATGCTTTACATATTTATATTTTTTCTAATAATATCCAATGATCCGTACAATTTGACTTTAATTAAAGTCCACTAGATCAAGGGACATATGCTTTGCTTTTTATGAGAATTTTTAGTATATTTTTCTTAAGCTCTTTTACGGTACCTTAAAATGAATATAAGTCGTCCAATCTTTACGATCCAACAGTTCAGATTAGTTAGGATTTAGTTATACTACCACCCACACTACTAGCGGTAAAATCTCAAAAGGGATAAAATTATAAATGAAACAAGTGGTATAAGATTAATTTTTGCTGGTGGTGTTGAAGCATAGCCCAATGTCTATGATATGATCGTGCCCAAGAATAGCCACCAGAGCTTGCAAGCTCCGGTCGCCCGGTGAGGCCACCGTGCTGGAGAACTGCCTCCCAACCACCCGTTGCTTCGTCCCAATGACACGGACCCCATTGGAGATGTACTCACCGACGAACGATTCCACCATGACCCTTGGTAGGTGCGTCACGACGTACTTCTCGTTGGCGTGGTGCACGAAGGCCCAGAACACGCCGTCCCAGAGGCCCTCCAGGAAGAACCTAGGTAGTGTGGCCTTCACCACCGCCACCACATCGCAGATGCCAAGCCCGACTATGGACATGAAGGTCATGCTGAGGAGGGCGACGGGAGGGTAGACGGCAAGAAGGATGGCGGCCCTGAGCGGGAAGGCGATGGGGAGGAAGTAGAGGAAGAGGTCGCCAGAGATGAGGATCGTGCCCTCCAGCTCAGCAGTGGCACTTGTGCACCGGTGAGAAGTCATGGAGTTGTAGCTAGTATCACCTAGAGAGGAGCTAGCTAAGCTTTTACAAACATATGTTCCCATGAATAGTCCAAAATACTCTCCAAAAAAGGGTTTAAAAACAAAAGTCTAGAATGCCCTCATATATTAATGGTCAGATTTAATTTCTACTACAAGTATAATGAACTATAAAATTTCTCTTTTTCTTAGCACCGGTAGATCACCTGTCATGTGCTTTTAATATATAATAGTGTAGACCATGTGATGGTCGTGGATTTATTGATGATGAATAATTGATATTTGGAATTATTGGAATTTATATTTGTGAATGTTCAGGTCGATGCGCTTCTGTGCTTGAGTTTTCAGGTTTAACGGTTTGGCCGCTTTTGTATTGGGTGGTCTGACCGGCTCTTCGATCATGCACGAAAGTCGATGGTCTAAACAGCCTTATATCGTTGGTCCGAATAGCTCTGTGCTTGGTGGTCCGAACGACTTTGTTCGATTAGCAGACTTCGATCACGTCAGGTTTGACCATAGCATTTCGACTATGGTAAGTTGAGCACTGCATATTTTGACCATGTCTAACTTCGACCACGTCCAGCTTCAACCACAACTTCGACCATGTCTGACTACGACCACGCCAGTCTTCGACTATAGCCTTTTTGACCATGCAGTAATCGGTAAGCTTTGATCTCGAACAGCGAACTGGTTGTAACTATAGTACTTTTTCATAGTCATAGACTTTACTGGTCGATACTTGATAGTCCTGGACTTTACTGTGTTGGTGATATGCCCTAGAGGCAACATGGAGATGTTGAATATATTACATACTATGTTTATGATACATTGCTTTGTTTCTTGAAATAGACATTATCATTATTGATCAATGAGTATGTGACTTATTCATGAGACTCTTAATGCCAAAATGTTGCTATTTCTAAATGATCCCTGATTATATATCATATGAGGAACAAATATGATTCAAAGATCAGCATATGTATTGATTGATGATCATGTCTCATGGATCATGGTATGGAGATACCAAATCAATAATATGGACATGTGTTAGTGAACATATGTTGGATAGACCCGCCATGAGACACTACAGAGATTTCATGTGTCATCAGTTGGTCTCAATTAGTGTTTATGTAGAATCCTTAGACTTGAGATTATCATGGTTCCCAACATGCGTAGTAGCCTATTTTGGGACTACTAACCACTACTCCGTAACTGGGTAGTCATAAAAGTAGTCTTCGGGTTTGCTATGAAACATGTAGTGGGATGTGAATGATCAAGATAGAATTTGCCCCTCCTTATGGGAGAGATATCTCTGGGCCCCTCGATGTAATGGATTATGAAAGTGCATGGCCATGCCAAGGTGATTGAGGAGTCAATCACGAGTTTATAATCCATCACGGAATCGAGAGAGTGATTGAGCTATTAAGAGGATGACACAGGTCTCGCCTTGAGCTCAATCTATATCGTGAGGCAAAGGGATTTGTACATGAGAACATTACAGGTTCAGCCGATATGATCTTTACGTATACTTTGGGGTTAATATGTCTTACTAGAGGCCGCTATTAACAGGGTGACCAGAAAGGCGTTTCTGGGTCGCGACCAAGTATACGTGAACCTACAGGGTCGCACACTTAACGGGTTGGAACACTAATTCGAATGTGATTCGGATGTGGGCTCAATTCGGATAGAGATCTGGATAGACTCCTATTGGGCCTCGGTCCACGAGGCCCAAGTGAGGAGGTATATATCTATGGAGGCGAGGGGCTGAGGGGTGCATGCTTCTTTTAATCCTGAGCCAAACCCTAGCCGCCACCTCCCGAGCCAAACCCTAGCCGCTCGCGAGTGCTGGTACACTCGCGATCGGCGTTCCAGCCCCGGACGTGTGGATACCGGTGGAGGCGCTTCTCGTTGCGGCGTTGATCGGCATCGACAATCTACAGTTGGATCTTGCACGTCGTGTGGTTGATCGCGTGGAGGAGATGATTTGTTCGGGACGATCGACTAATTCCACTACTACCTCGACGCGCGTGGTTGGATCGGCTTCTCCAACTCTTCTTCCGCTGCACTGCGCGTCTAGTGGTAACGATCCATGATCCCTCCTTAGCATGATGTCCTGGTGTGCGCGGTAGAAAAGTTTTGTTTTCTGCTATCGTAGCCTACGTGCATTCCTTCATACTGGTCAGTACTCAATAATTGAAGACATTGCGATTGATGGTCATAGATTTCGCGGACTACTATAATGGTCATAGATTTCGAGCTGATTGTCTCTTGTGGTTAAACTATTCGAATAGTCGTGCCCACGGTCAAGGGCGGACATGGGAACTTCCTGGAGTTAGTTCTATTTTAAAAATCTTGTGGGTGGGCAAAAACCTATCAGAGGGATGTACTCTGACTTTGATTTTTCTTGGAGGGATGTACTCCAATGGTGAAAACTAGCATTGGTGGAGGTAGTCATGCAATATAAAAGGTGCATGTAACCTGCAATACTATTGTTATTATTGCATTCTCACAATCAATTTCATAAAATTTGTTTTAGTTAAAAGTGCTAAGTCTTAGGAAATTTTCTTACTTATTGTAATTCCAAAACAATGTTTTTAGCAACTAAAAGAACCTCAAGCCTCCCTTGACAACTTTGCAATCATTATTATTGCATCCTGTGTGGTGGCTTGCTGAGTACCGTCGTACTCACTCTTACTTAACTACCATTACTCAGTCAGAGAGAAAGGAAAGTCAAGCCCTGCGGCGCTCAAAAGGGGTCGATAGAGCTGGAAGACAAAGAGGCCATGGACTAGGTCGCGCACCCTAGTTGGCTACCTATGGGCAAGTCCTGAGGATCCCATCTATGTGGAGTTTCTGCTGCTGCATTTTATCATTTTCGGCCTAATCGGCCCCTGAGTAAGTATTACTGTATTATTTATGCTTCTGCATGATATGTTTTTGATATACAGTAATGTATCTGTGAGCACTATCTACTGATTCAGGGAATAGTGCGGTGGAATCACAGAGGATCTGGGTTGGCTAACCCGAGGTTCGACAGAGCTGGTATCAGAGCATATTGATTGTAGGTCGTGACCTTAGTTAGCGTGGCCTTTAGTTTTATAACTAGAATTATTTCCTCAAAATCTACTTGCAAAATATAAGTAGTATTACTACTCTCATCCCTCTTAGATAATTCCCTCTCATCTACCTGCTGCCCTGGCCATCTTTAATTCTACAGGTCACTTATCCCGAATTCAAACTAGCAAGAGTCTGAGATTCCTTTCGAAATTTTTTTCGAAAACCTACATGGCCAAAATTATAAAATTTAATTTGCAAGTTTATTTGCAAAAGTTGTTCATCCTTGGAAGATTAAATCACCAAAGTTATTTACAAATCTTATTTCCAAGCTCATTTCAACAAACCTAAGCCTCCAAGGAAAATCTTTCCCAAAATTTAACTCCCTGACAATTTATTCTAAAAATTCGTTTTGATTTCTTAGATATATGCATAAATCTTGGTGGATTCATGTCAATCGTAAGAGAGAATCAATGGTGTGAAGTTCTGGATGAAAAATAGGCAAATCATTTTGAATGACTGAATTAGCTACATGGGTGAACCAACTTAATGATCGGATTGACCGAATGGATATACCAGTTTACGTGATTGGATTGGTTAAAATGGGTGGACCAATTTAAATGATTAGATTGGTTAAAAAAAGTAGACCAATGTAAAAGGACTGGATTGGCTAAATAATCAGATTGGTTAAATAAATGGAGCGATATAGATGATTGAATTGACTAAATGAGTGGACCAACTCAAAAAGATTGGATTGGCTAAAACAAGTGGATCGATGAAATTTTAGAAAAGCATGGAGCATAATAACAATTATTGGTCTGTAGCTTTAATAAACGGTATGGCTTTCGGTGAATGTTTACACTGGTGGGATAATAGAATATAGCTGACTACTGGATGGATTATTGGAAATCCTAAGAAAATTGAAGAAGTAATAATAGCCCTTGAATTATAGATTTGAGTAATAACATTATTCCTGGTGGACGTTTATGACAATGAAGTCGCTTGGAAGGAAATTGCGGATAGTAAGACTGATTACTTGCTAAACAAATTATGAGTATACATCAATGGTAGAAAAGGTTGTGTTATAATACAAGTGATACTGGTGGATTTAAAATGTAGACGACGTTGAATGGTACTGGTGGATTTAAAATTGAAACTATAATACAAACAGGTACGGGTGGATTTAAAGGTAAAGAATTTGGAGTAATGCTCAGGTAAATAGTTGAATGGGATTGTTGAATAATGAACCCAAGACTGGATTTATGAATTTATGAAGGGATTTGAGATTCATGTAAGGAATAGGTAACCCTGATTTGGTGAATGAAACTATAAATGATACTTTCAAAGTTATATGATCTGAGGATCGGATAAATGATAACACTCACTATTTGGAGTATTAGACAATAGTCATGCTGAGACTAAGTAATGAAGGGAGTTACCTTTAGATTCAATCAAGTAGAAGCAGACTTTACAAGGCCTCAGATTAAAAAGTCTACAAATAGAAATATTTTGGGAGTGAATTAGTCGGTTGATATTGTGATGTTAGGATACCTTTGCAAAAAATGGGGGTATTCTAAAAGTTCAAGTATTTCGAAACCATTTCTGAAAAATCAATCTTGTTATGGAATTCTATATCAAAAAGTATATAATGTATCCTCGCTTGAAAAAAAGGTTTGATTTCAAGTTATTTTGAAACTTGGCCCCAATATTTGAAAACCCAAAAGTTTAATTCCCAATAACTTGCTTTTAAAACCAAAAATTGGGAATCTACTTGCTCTAGAAATTATTAAAGGGGTTATCTTGGAAAAGCAAATGTTTTCAACCTCAGTATTCCTGAAAACTGTGTTCTAAAAAGCTCTGTTTTCAAAATAATAATCAGAAGCATGAGTTTTGCCGCCAAAACACTTCTCAACCATCTCACAGGTAGGGGAAAGAAGGGATTGTGTAGGAGGTATTCCAATCCAGCCTGAATGGGACACCGCTTACCGGTGATGTTCGCCACCTACGCTAGACGTTGTGGAGACGGAAGTCCAGCTACGCTAGACGTTGTGGTGGAACTTCCCGCACAACTTATGGGACCCTTCAGCAAGGGATAAGCCCATAAGGGTGAGAGGGTGATAGGGAAAGGTATTGTAAAGGCCTCATGACGATCTCTCGATCTACATGATAAAGGAATCATGTGGGCCCTTCGAGCTAATTGTTTCTCGTGGGTAAAGTGTACAATCTCTGTAGAGAATAAACTATTCGAATAGCCGTGCCCACGGTCAAGGGCGGACATGGGAACTTCCTAGAGTTAGTTCTATTTCAAAAACCTTTGTGGGTGGGCAAAAACCTCTCAGAGGGATGTACTCTGACTTTGATTTTTCTTGGAGGGATGTACTCCAGTGGTGACAACTAGCATTGGTGGAGGTAGCCATGCACTATAAAAGGTGGATGTAACCTGCACTATTATTATTATTGCATTCTCACAATCAATTTCATAAAATTCATTTTAGTTAAAAGTACTAAGTCTTAGGAAATTTTCTTACTTATTGTAATTCCAAAACAATGTTTTTAGCAACTAAAAGAACCTCAAGCCTCCCTTGACAACTTTGCAATCATTATTATTGCATCCTGTGTGGTGGCTTGCTGAGTACCGTTGTACTCACTCTTACTTAACTACCATTACTCAGTCAGAGAGAAAGGAAAGTCAAGCCCTGCGGCGCTCAAAAGAGGTCGACAGAGCTGGAAGATGAAGAAGCCATGGACTAGGTCGCGCACCCCAGTTGGCTGCCTGTGGGCAAGTCCTGATAGTCTCATCTATGTGGAGTTTCCGTTGCTGCATTTTATCATTTTCGGCCTAATCGGGCCATGAGTAAGTATTACTGTATTATTTACGCTTCTGCATGATATGTTTTTTATATACAGTAATGTATCTGTGAGCACTATCTACTGATTCAGGGAATAGTGTGGTGGAATCATAGAGGATCTGGGTTGGCTAACCCGAGGTCTGACATGACTTGACCGATCAGTGGTCAGACCAGCTTTTCTGAGGAGGTCAGACCAACCAGTGGTCAGACCAGCTATTCATCGACTGTGTGGTCGAAACATGACAAATTCTAATGCTTCACTTAAATCTTTGTTAGTGCATACTTTTGCTCCTATTCATCAAATATCTCAGTACTAGATACCTAAATCTCTACTCTCTAACTCTAGTACTAAGATACTGATGACTGTTCATGCTCTGTAGGCTCATCGCAAGATGAAGGAGAGCATATGGCTCATCGACTCTAGTTGCTCTCACCACATGATCGGAAATTCATGAAGGTTCTCCTCCCTCACTCGTGCCTCCGGTGACAAGATGATCACTCTTGGGGACAACTCTCAAGGATGAATTCTGGCTAAAGGCACTATGTGCGTCAACGACAAGTTCATCTTAAAGGACATCGCTCTCGTTAGTAAGTTGAACTATAACCTCTACTTTCAGTTACACAGTTGGTAGAGGATAATCTTAAGGTGAACTTTAAAAAATATTCTTACTGTATCTTAGATTCATCTAGTGATCTTGTATGCAAAATAAGTCGAGTTGGTCACTTGTTTAAGAGCGATTTGTTGTATTCAGCTTCTTCTGATCTTAGGTGTCTTATTTCATCAGACTCTAAGGATTTGTTCTTCTGGCACCGTAGATTAGGCCACACTGGCTTTCATCATCTAGTTTGGCTCAGTAATATGAATCTGGTTAGAGGAATTCCTAGTCTTAACATTGAAAAGTCAATGGATCTAGTTTGTTCACCTTGTCGACATAGTAAGATGGTCGCATCGTCTCATCCCCACTATCTCTTGTGATGACTAATTCCTCAGAACAACTATTGCAGATGGACACTATAGGTCCTTCTAGAGTTCAGCCTGTTGAAGGTAAATGGTATGTTCTTGTTATTGTTGATGATTACTCTAGATATTCTTGGGTGTATTTTATGGCCTCTAAAGATGAAGCTTTCGACCATTTTCGAGAGCTAGCTCTTAGACTTGCTAATAATCTTCTAGGAGCACTTAGAGTAATTAGAAGTGATAATGGAACTGAATTCAAGAACACATCATTTGCTTCCTTTTGTGCCAAAAAGGGTTTAGGCCATCAATTTTCGTCAATTCGAGTGCCACAACAGAACGGTGTGGTCGAACGTAAGAATAGAACCTTGGTCGAGATGGCTAGAATAATGCTAATTAAACATGCTACTCCTAGGAAGTATTGGGCTGAAGTTGTTTCGACTGCTTGCTATATTTCAAATAGAGTTTTCTTGCGAGCTAAATTGCGTAAGACTTCCTATGAGCTTTGTTTTGGCTGTTTTCCTAATATTTCTCACTTTAAGGTGTTTGGATGTTGATGCTTCATCCTTAAACATGGCAATCTTGGTAAATTTGAATCTAGATCCAAAGATGGCATCTTTTTTGGGTATGCAGTTCACACTCGGGGTTATCGAGCACTCAACTTAGAAACTAACAAAGTTGTTGAGACCCGTGAGGTCACTTTTACTAAGGCTAGTCTTGGTACTAGACCCGATAATACAGATATACAGTCCTTTTACACACTCGATGACATCTTCTATGACTCTGATGACAATAACATGGAGTCCTCGAGCTACATTGCGACACCCATGACAACCTCTACAACTCGTACGACTACAGCTACTACGACTACACCCCCTACAATAGCTGCTACGACTACAGTCACTATGACCACTCCTACGACTACAACTACTATGATTGCACCTTTGATGACAGTCACTACGACCACTCCTACGACTCCATCTCTACGATTGCACCTACATCTACTATGACTGCTTCTATGACCACTCCACAAGCACCTCTACATATTCCATGACATATCCCTAAGAAAAATGATTCATGAGTTAAATAAGAGAGTTTTCATAGCAGGTATAACTCCAATATCTCATACGCTCATTCTGCTTTTGTCTCCTCTTTTGAACCCCAAGATATAAGTCACGTTTTATCTGATGAGACTTGAATTAATACCATGGATAAGGAATTATAAAACTTTGAACATAACAAAGTCTGGACCCTGGTCTCACTTCCTCATGGTTATAATGTTATTGGAGCTAAATGGGTTTTTAAGAATAAACAGAGTGATGGTGGTGTTGTTGTTCGAAATAAGGCTAGACTTGTGGCTTAAGGATTTATCCAGGTAGAGGGTCTCAATTTTGGTGAAATATTTGCTCCTGTTGCTCTATTAGAAGCCATCAGAATTTTGTTAGCTTTCGCCGCTTCAAAGGGTTTTAGACTATATCAATTAGATATGAAAAGTGCTTTTCTTAATGGCTATATCGAGGAGGAGGTTTATGTAAGACAACCATCTGACTTTGAGAATCCTAAATTTCCTGATCATGTCTACAAATTGTCCAAGCTTTATATAGTCTAAAACAAGCATCCAGAGTATGGTATGATAGGCTTAAATCATATTTACTAAAAAATAACTTTCAAATGATCTTTACTCGTTTAGATTTATGTGGATGATATCATCTTTGGTAGTTCTTCTCATGCTCTTGTTTCCAAGCTTTTAGATACTATGGTAGAGAATTTGAGATGAGTATGATGAGAGAGCTCATATTCTTCCTAGGCTTTCAGATCAAGTAATCGAAATTAGGAACTTTTGTTCATCAAACTAAGTACACCAAAGATTTACTTCGTCGCTTTGACATGGGAACAGTCAAACCCATTTCTACACCCATGAGATCTACAGTTGTATTAGATCCTGATGAAAATGGAGAGCCTATTGATCAAAAGAAATATAGAAGCATAATTGACTCTCTTTTGTATCTCACCGCTTTAAGGCCAGACATACACTTTGCTGTGTGTTTGTCTGCTCGCTTTCAATTTCCCCACGTGCTCCACATCGTCAAGCGGTAAAATGAATTTTTAGGTATCTTTAGTCAACTCTTGTCTTACCCTTAGAATTTATTCAGATGCGGATTTTAGGGATTGTTGAATTAATAGGAAGAGTACTTCTAGCACATGTCACTTTTTAGGCACATCTCTTGTTTCGTGGGCCTCTAGGAAACAGGTCTTTGTTGCACTTTCAACTGCTGAGGCTGAATATGTTGCTACTGCTTCTTGTTGCTCTCAATCACTTTGGATGACAGCTACTCTTAAGGATTTTTGGCTTAAATTTGGATAGTGTTCTACTTTTCTGTGATAACACTAGTGCAATTAGTATTGCTAAAAAACCTGTGGAACACTCAAGGACCAAACATATTGATATTTGCTATCATTTTCTTAGAGACCATATGGAAAAGGGAGATGTTGTCTTGTATTTTATTGATTCTGATTCTTAAGTTACCGATATCTTCAGCAACCACTTGTTCATTTGGCTCGTTGCGGAGTGAGTTGGGTGTGTTGCATCCAATGGGGTTATTCTAAGGGGTTGCTTGGTGTTTAATGTTTCGAAAACTTTGTTTATTATACTTATCAAACAATATGTCAAGTCCAAGCATTGAAATCAAATGAGTAGAAGAGCTTTATGTATCATATTTACTCATATGCTATGTAGCTTTGATCATGACTGGTTCTAATAAATATGCTACATTTAAATTAAAGCATGACATGCCAGAACACTTTGACTAGATTAATTATAGATAGAACTTTACGATATTCATCTAAAAGGATTAGCAATCTTGGCTATGAGGCTAGTCTATTTTATATTGCAATCTTTTTGTGATTACTCAAATTGACATGTTATTATAAAAATGTATAAATGAAAAGAAGTATGATTTAAGCATGCCATGGTTAAACAAAAAGAAAAATGCACAAAAAGTGCATAAATGAAAAGAAGTATGCTTCAAGCATGCCACCATTTAATAAAAAAAATTGCTATAAAGATGGCATTATGAAAATAAGTATGCTATAGGCATGCCACATGCTAAAAGGTCTGAGTATGGAACAATAGGTTGCTATACGAGACTGCTAGCTTATCTAGATTTAAGGTTTGCTTCACTTTTAGGTTTTGACTTTTCGTTTTGATATCTCATTGTGCTCTCTATAATCGGTTTGGTCAATGCTGAGATGCCTATCTTTAATCTAATTTGCTTAATTATGTTAAAGACTAGTTTTGGCAGTGCTATATGATATATGAGTTTATATGATCTAGGGAGCTCTACACAAAAAGATGACTTGCTTAAATTCTTAAATCAATGCCATGTGATTTGAATAATCCTCAAAGCATCTGGATGTTTATTCTCTTGCTCCTTTTTAGAATTATTCTCTTTCTGGAGCCCTTGATAATTTCATTGCCAAAGGGGTGAAATTAGAGAATGGGGAGAATTGGAGAGTTTTCTGAGATTGGAGAGTTTTCTGTGGTTGTTTATGAGCTTTCTTGCTTAAAAATCGTTCTCTGGAGTTGGGGAGTTTTTTTGAGTGGTCTATGTGCTTGTGGTTAGTTTCTCTCACAAATTCTCTTATTCAAAATCTTTTGAGTTGCTGTCAATGTATTCATCAAGGGAGAGATTGTTACACCATGTAGTGGTCATGGATTTATTGATGACAAATTATTGACATTTGGTATTATTGGAATTTTTATTAATGAATGTTTGGGTCGATGCGCTTCTGTGCTTGAGTTTTCAGGTTTAACGGTTTGACTGCTTTGTATTGGGCAGTCTAACGGGCTCTTCGACAACGCATGGAAGTTGGTGGTCTGAACGACCTTGTATCGTTGGTCCAACAACTCTGTGCTGGGTGGTCTGAACGACTTTGTTTGATTAGTAGACTTCGATCATGTCAGGTTTTGACCACGGTAAGTTGAGCACTGCAGATTTCGACCATGTCTAACTTTGACCTTGTCCAGCTTCTTCCATGTTGACTTCGACCATGTCCGATAATGACCACATCTGGCTTTGACCATGGCAGTCTTCAACTATGACCTTTTTGACCATAGCAAAATGACCACATAGTAATTGGTAAGCTTCGTTCTCAAACAACGAACTGGCCATAGCTACAGTACTTTTTCATGGTCGTAGGCTTTACTGGTTGATGCTCGATAGTCATGGACTTTATTGGTCCGTACTCGATAGTCAAATACTTTGTGATCAATGGTCATAGATTTCGTGGACTACTATAATAGTCGTAGACTTTGTGGTCTACTATTGTTGTCTTTGGCTTTTCGGTCGGTTGTTGTAGACCACGCGATTGATAGTCGAAGGTTTTGCGATCGGTTGCTGTAGGCTTCACGGTCCACACTCGTAGACTTCATGGTCAATACGAGTGCTTTAACTCTCGCTATCTTTGAGTACTTCGAGTACTCGTGTTAGGCCAACGGTAGGACTGGCTGGCGGTGATTGTGAATAGTGTTAAGGGGAACGGTACGCATAATCGTAGTGATCGGTACACAGTAGTCGGTAGCAATGTTTGGTGTCCCTAAGTGTTTTGAGCAGAGCAATGGTAATTCCCAAGTATTTGTCGTTTTCGAGTACTCGTTGAGTTAGCAGTCGTATTGATTGATTTGAAGCTAATTTCTGTATAGCGATGAGATTGGAGGTCTGTATAGCGATGAGATTGGTGGTCATGGATGACCTAGTTGGTGTTGATGGTTTGTTGAGGTTGTGATTATATGTGTGTGCTAATGATGGTTAAGTTGGAAAGAACTTGTGTTGGGGAAGCGTTTCTTTGATCTTTGCATGTGCAGGTGAGCGTGGAGACGATCAGAGTCAGTGACAAGAAGGACCAGGACTAGGATGGGGAGATCTAAGGTCTAGACGGTTCAGGATGTCACGCGAAGTGGTCGGGCTAATGCTGGAATATGATGCGTGGAGAAGCTACGGGTGGTGTGGTCTTGGAGGCTTTGGCACGAAAGTTGAGGTGGCATGATAAAGATACAGGAGTTGTGATCCTAGAGGCTTTGTCATGTATTGGGTTAGTAGTTGTGGATAGAGTCCATAACTAAAAAGATTGAGAGTTTAAATAAAACACATGTTCAGAAGGGTTTCAGGTCCCTTGATTTAATGAAGAGATAGAATTTTGTGTTCGTATTTGAGTTGAACATGGTTTAGGGCTCTAGCATATAAAAGTAGGTAGAGGCTAAGGGTTTATTCATAGGTTTTGGGAAGAGGCTCTTTGTGTTAGGATTTTTAGGGGTGCTTGTGAGGGCACTTTGTAAATCTACGAAAATCTAGCAATAAAGAACATCTTAAATCAATCTAGTTCAGGATGTGTTGAAGATTTTTGGTGATTGCACTTGGGGCGAAGCGTATGACTATGTGCAAAGGCGGTCGAGAGCTGAGCAGTGAATAATTGGTCGAGCCTATGAGTTCTTCGTTGACTATGTGAAGATTTCAAAAAGTGGAGGCAATCATTCACCCTCTTTGATTGCGCCATACGATCTTACAAATAGATGTAGTAGCAAAATAATAAAACTATATGTTACAAAAGTGTTTACAAGATAAGTCCAATGAAATTATTTTATATAGTTAATCTATGTACTTTTAAATATGTTATTTATCAAAGTTTGAAAAGTTAGATGATACCAATCCCACGACAACCTGTATTTAGAAATGGCCATTCTGCTGGGACACCAATGTCATTTTTAAACCAAACACAAGTTATTAAAGCTAAGTCCAAATTACCACAACAAACCAAAGTAGTAATTGCCCCCACATACCGTAGCTCTCGTGATAGCTCTGGCGGCCTGCCCAACAGGCCCGCCGTCGGCCACTCTGGCCAAGGTGTCCACCCAAACACTTCCTCACACCCTCCTGACAGGCCCTGTGCTTCCAAACCCCTTATTGCCTAACATCGCCGGCCTTCCTGCCTACCTGGGTGCATCAAACCCCAACCTACCACTAGCCCCGCACCTTGCAGCATTGACCTCAGTGACCTGCGGAGACCACAGGGACTTCCGGATTTACACCCTCTTCCCTGATCCATGCCCCCGCTCACCAGATTTGCACCCCCCTATTCCACACCCTCGCTCACCAGATTTGTACCTAGGTCCCATATCCCTGTGGCACTAATGAGGCATGATGCAGCTGGCTCCGGTGAAGAACGCCCACCCTTTCCTCTCAAAAGCTGCTTTAAAGAGGTCCAACCACCTACCCCAAGCATGCAGACAACTGCCCGCTGCAGAATTGATGGACACCCACAAAATCCGATGCATGTCGATTCTTCGACGCGTCGAGTCTCCTTTGCAGATGACATTGAAGGCCACCCTCGAGCTCCTCGCCGCATCAAATCGCTACTAGTTGCCCCCACACCTCCTTCAATCAGAGGATATTCATGGCAATGTAGATACTTTGCCCACCTTTTTGAGACGCACACCACCCTTGTGTTAGAGACCTGAGCGTCAGCCAGCTTCCCCTACCTTCAACAATATGCCACATTCAAGACTCCACAACCACCCACACCTTCGGCAGTAATGGAGCCTTGTCAGACCAAACTATTGGTGGTGTAAAGAGAGCTGTTGTAGGCAACCATCTCCTAAGACCCACATCAAAACACCTTCACGCCCCAACCACCATTTCTTCCTCGAGCATACAAAATGATGTTGCTTCAACTGCCTTGGACCCAACTAAGTGCCTATGCTGCTTGTGTCTCAGTCACAAAGCAGTGCACTACCGCTCGGCTATCCGTCTGACTGGCCTTGTTGCCTCCCTTGCTGTAGCAATGCCTCTGGCTAAAAAGGCCACCCCAAAGTTGTTCCCTCTTCAGCAGCCAAGTGCCCAGCTATTTAGCCAGCCACCCTGGATCAGCTACCTTAGCCCCGGCGTAACATCTCGGTGTTTGTTGTCATTGATGGACTAGGGAACTCGTGGCCAACCCCAACCTTGGTGATCCAGCCAACCGTCCATTAGAGGATGCCTGCATTGTGCCCTCTAGTGCGGTGATCCAAAGGGAACTGTAGAGGAGATAGGCCTATTCTGCCATTGTCTAGCTTGGCAAAACAAGGCTCGACATGGACCTCTGAATCATAGCCAAAGCTTTGAGGAGGCAATTCAACTTGAGGTCGTCTAACTTCTTGGTACACCATCATTACCCTAAACATTTCTTGGTCAACATCGAACACAAACATCACAGGGATGAAGTAACTCGCCACAACAAATTTCATTTTCCATGACCTTGAGTTCCACGTCAGGCCGTGGAAGCCACTAGACATGCCTATGGGGTGGCCCTCAGATTCCACATCCAGCTATGCCATGAGGGCATCCCGCTGCATGCTTGGAACAATGAGGTGGCAAGTAGAGTCATTGGCAACAAATGCTCCCTTAAAAGTATTGACAACAACTCCCTGCAATAGAAGGATGCCCACACGCTTGATATGTGGGCTTGGACAACGAACCCCAGCTCCATCCCTAAGGTATTGTGGCTCACATTTACTGACAGCACTTCAGATGTCTCTCCTTCAGGGCCTCCTACCACCTCATCACAAAAAGAAGGGGCTGACATTCAAGGTGCTGATTCTCCTCGACTTCATTGAGGGTGTGTTTGGTTGAGCTGTGGCTTCTGAAAAAGCTGCTGTGAGCTGTGGGCTGTGGAAAAGCTGCTGTAGGTTGTAGGCTGTGGAAAAACTGTAAGCTGTTTGGTTCAAACAAGTATAAAACTTACCTCCTATCTCTATTTTCCTTGAAACAACTGTGAAACAGCTCTCTATTTTCACCATTTCAAAAAGCAGAAAGCCAAAAGCCAAAAGCAGGGTCTAAGGTGCTTTCAAAACTGTACTACCCAAAAGTAGCTGCTTCTGAAAAAACAGCTTCTGGTTTCCACCCCTTTGGTTGGCTTTTGGCTTTTTGGAAGCAAAAGCAGCTCCCAAAAGCTCAACCAAAGGCACCCTGAGGACTTCTTAGCAGCACCTCCTGAGACGACCCTGGCATCGCTGACTTTGTACCATTCAAACCCATCAAGCACGGCCTCTCATGGCGCCTTAGCTTCGTGGATGGCACCGCGGAGATCTAGGTGGAGAAGAGCGCCACTGGCTCATCTTGGCATACTAGAGCTGGGAGGCTAGCTCCCGATGCATGCCATGATGACAACAGATACCGTGGCCATCGGCATGAAGACAACAACAGCGATGATGATCACCACCAACAACACAAGCATGACCACCAAGATAGATGGAGAACCTTTGCACCTGAGGCCAGCCAGCAAGCGACACCATGTGAATGCCAAAGGGACCGCTCCCTCTAGTCGAGGCATCCAAATCAAAGAACCACCGATGTCACCATGTGGAGCTAGCAAGACCAGTCATCTTCAGATTAGCCCTAGGTTCGCACAGCGACCAGCGCCCTACTGCTGATGGCAAGTGTGCCCTCAAGAAGTACACAGACTCCATTGTTGAGGCTCTCTTTGCCTCCCGCATGGTGCTCCTCTATCATGAGCTATTCGAAAGCTTTAACAAACCGATGAATAGGCGTGGCTCAATAGATAGGAGTGGCTTCGCAACGCCAACAACTACCTATAAGCGGCGCATGGTGCCATGGATTAGCTTCTGCTGCCAATCCAACAGAACCTGAGGGCTGAGTGACCCACTGCATCCTTGTCTCTGGCCAACGAGATGAGCAACCTGGTGCTGCCTGATGATCAACCATCTAGCTCCCTGGCCATGCCGTTCAGTGCCATGATGGCTTCCAACATCATGGTAGATCTTCCTCCTTCACAGAATGACACTGGGCATGAGGGCCATGGGACGAGTGAAAGGCAACTGCCTGCACTGCTACCAATTCAACCAGTCTCTCTGCCTCCATAGGTTGCCAGGCCTTTGACAACTGTCGCACTCACTCTTTTACCACCTCCATCGATGGTTGCTTCATTGCTTGAAACCTCAACACCGACGCCGATTGAACTGCAGTCCAAGACTCTACATCAACTACACTCAGCTCAGGTTGTACCTTTGCTGGAGATTTCTACACCGACTGAGCTGTAGTCTATGACCCTAGCACAGCCGCATCTTGCTCGGCTATGCAGTGGGGGCCTACATATCCGCACCTGGGCGAGGCTCATAGTAAAGATGCTTTGCTGCCTGCTCTATCAACGTAGGTGACTGAAACCTTCGCAACTTCATCAACGCCCCATGCATTACCAAGCGCAGACAGGCCACACCTATTGCTCCCAACTCTCGAGTTACCTAACTCCTCCGGGCATGATAGGCGGGAAGCCTCTCTCACCAGCCGCTATTGGACTGGGACTACAACACTCCGACACCAACACCAACTAATTGATGGATAAGGGCCACTCATTGACTTGGCGCCACCGGTAGACAGCCCCCAACCTGGCCGGGCTACCACCACCACTCAATGGCATGATAGGGGCCTGTTGGACAGCATCTTCGTGTAGGCCGCCGCACCACTCATGCCTACACCCACACCGCCAACCACTTCCAAGTGTGCAAAGGAAAAAACTAGTCCACCGAAGTGACCGATTGGCTATGAAACGGCAAGATACTCTGATCCTAAGGCACACACAAGAGGTCCTAGCCCATAGGCTTAGGGTGCTCAATGACGAGGAGACCATGACTGAGAAGGTACTCAAGCACTACCTCTGTGCATGCTCTATCTACACTAGGGGTGAAATCGGGTCGGATACAGTCGAATCTCACCTTTCCCATATCCTAGCCCACATTTTCTAATCGGATTCGGGTCGAATACGGATAGTATCGAATACGAATACAAACACGGATAATGTCAGGCACAAATATGGAACAAATACGTACGAAGACGGATACGGACACTATCGGTCACGAATATTTATTCGGATATCAAGTCGATGCAACAACCATTTTATACCACATAGACAATAGCAATGCAACCATTCCATACATCCATAATGCAACAATTTACATGAATTGCTGATCTTGCACATTTTACTAGTGCATGGTGCATTAACTGATTACTAGTCTACATGAATTGCTAATCTTGCACATTTTAAACAGCATTTTGTTAGGCATAACTAGATTATCAAAGTTATCAGTTTTTCCGAAAAAGTCATGACATTACCACTTTGAGATCGACATGCTATCTGGTATCATAGTTACCATACATGATAGAACCTATAAACTGGTATTTAATCGATACAAAGTTCCCTCTTGTGAGAATGATGTGGTCAGATTCCATTATAACTATAGCAAGCTACTAACTGCCATTGTGAATGCTGAACACTTGCATTAAACTATTACTAGCGAAACTAAAGTTATCTTGCCCTATAACCAGGAGTCCAGGACTAGGTAAGACTAGATGAGTTGCTATTCTTACACATTTGAGGCAACATTCTGTTAGGCTTAAGTCTTAACTGGACTAGCAATAGGAAGACTCATTATTATGTGCCCAAATAGGAATTTGAAATTTACCCATGAGAACTGCCCGCCATGGAGTTTGTTGTCAGTCCTAGCCAAAATTGAATCCAGTGGAGTAAGCTTCAGCAACCTTGGTGCAGCGATCCTATTTCCCATACGCCCACTGAACCCAGTCTTTTCTTGGTGCAGTAATCCGGGTAATACCCGAATAGTTAAGCGGGTAATATCCGAATTTTATACCGGATAATCCGTATCCGTCGGATACCGACCTCCCAAACCCGATACCGTATCCGCCAAAAAATACCCGTATTCGGATCCGATACCCGTATAAGTTTCCGGGTACCCGAATTTACGACCCGAATTTGACCCGCTTTAATACGGGCGGGCGGGCGGGCGGGAAATACCCGGCCCATTTTCAGCCCTAATCTACACTCTTTTGCCGCAACTCCGACCAAGTCGCACAAGTGGATGACACCCTCTAGGAGCAGATCTAAGCCACATGGCTCGAGGGAGATGATGTGGTAGTGGATTAGACCCAGTGCAAACCATTGGTGTAGACCGACAACAGATGAGGCCACCAGTGTTTACGCCTACCTTCACAGTGCCTTGTGCTTTTGGCCTGGCTGTGAACTATATCTATGAGTTTCCTATACTTTTACTTCTAGTTCTACAAATAGCTCTACAAGGAAGTCACACCACCATGTTGATCTGCACCCTTCGTTTCATGTTTCATATGAATCATCCCCCACTAACATTGTCATTGCTTCTGGTTTACCTCTACTCGCGTCGTCTAGTTACTTTTCAAGTAATGCCTTATGTCTGTGTTTCCATGACTACGCGCCGACCTGCATGGAGGAAGCTTCTCGCTGTCAGCATCCTAATTGCTCCATGTACTACCTGAAAGCACACTAAAGGAGGGCTACAGTACTGCGCCCAAGTTTGGAGGGCCACATGGCGTGATCCTTGCAACGCCTACCACTCAACACTATGCACAAAACTATATGACCTCTATGACCTTCAACAGTCCCTGCATACACTGCCGGCTGCTGGGAGCTATGCCGTGTAGGCCACCTGCACCATATGCTCACCCGTCGAGTGCTCCTGGTCGACCACACCAGCAGCAATGCTACCCAACCCACACCCATCGCGAGTTCCTGCTCCTATGATAGGACCTAGACTGACAATACTCTCTTGGAACGTCAGGGGTCTAAATGCCCCAACTAGCTATAAAGCAGTTAGGGAAACGATTGATTCTAACTGTCCACACATTGCTTGTCTTCAAGAGATGAAACTAAGCAGGATAGATCAATCCTAGGTTCATGCCCTTGGTAGAAAAAGACTGCATGATTTTCTCTTCTTGCCGGCACAGAACATTCGGGGACAAGGTTGTCAAAATTGTGATTCTGAATCAGATTGAAGACACTTTGGTAGGATCGCATTCTAGGATCAAATCGTAGAATCTAAGATCCTACCCAATTCTACCAAAAACATATTTTGTTCAATTTATCATGTATTCCAAGAGTGATATAAGTGTTTATTTGGTTATTTGGCATCTAATTTTATTAATAAATGTATCTTATTCATGACTAGAATAGTGGTTTAAATTCTATGTCATTGATAGCTACAATTAGAAGAGTGATGTTATCAATATTGCCATAATATGATCATTTACATAAAAATAAAATAAATAAATAATGAAATTAATTTTTATTATTTCAAACCTTCAAATATTAACGTCTAAAGTATTAACTACTTAATACTTAACACACAACTTGAATTGAGGGATATGATACAACCAAACACCAAAATCTTTCATAATATTGGATGCTGCAATATTCTACAATTCTACCATGATTTTACTATGATTCTATTGCGATTTTACATGATTCTATGACTAAGATCATGATTCTACCTGGTATGACTCAAGGTGCGATCTGAGTCGGGTTGGTTTTGTGGGATCGTAGAATCATACGATTCTACGACTAGAATCGCGATTTTAACAACCTTGCCTGAGGACGCATACTCATCCTCTGGAATAGCAAGATGGTTACCGTCACCAACTGCATGACAATAGATGTGCAGATCAAAGACTGCTCAACACACTTTATCATGATGACAGTCTATGGACCCTCGGTACAATGAGACAAGGAAAGGTTCCTAGCGGAGCTACATGAAATGAACCCTACCAATGGCACGGGTTGGCTCCTACTAGGCAACTTCAATCTTATCTACAGGGCTAGCGACAAAAATAACCTAAACATCAATCGACAGATAATGGGTCAGTTTTGAAACACCCTAGACCAAGGTTGTTAAAATAGCGATTCTAGTCGTAGAATCATATGATTCTATGATTCCATGAAGCCAATCCGACTCAAATCACATCTGAGGTACGATTCTACGATCCCATGAAGCCAATCTGACTCAAATCACATATGAGTTGTACCTGGTAGAATCGTTATAGAATTGCAACCCAAGTCAGAGAATTGTGTAGAATCATAGTAGAATTGCAGTAGAATCACGTATCATTCAAGATTATGGAAGACTTAGGTGTTTGGTTGTTTCCTATCCCTCAATTTGTATGTTAAATACTAAGTAGTTAATAGCTTAGACATTAAGATTTGAAGGTATGGAATAATAAAAATTAATTTAATTTTCTATTTATTTTACATCTTTATGTGAAGTGTTCAGATTGTGTCAATATTGATAACATCACTCTCCTAGTCATAGCTCTCAATGACATAGAATTTAAACCATGATTCTAGTCATGAATAATATATATTTGTTAATCAAATTAAATACCAAATGATCAAATAAACACTCATATCACTCTTGGTATACACGATAAATTAGAATAAATATGTTTTTGGTAGAATTGAGTAGGATTTTAGATTCTACAATTCGATTCTAGAATGCGATCCTGCCAAACTGTCTTCGATCTGATTTAGAATCACAATTCTGACAACCTTGCCCTAGACATCTGTGATTTGAAAGAGGTACACCTACAGAACCGCAGATTCACTTGGAGCAATGAAAGAGACAATACAACCTTGGTCATACTGGACAGATTCTTCTGTAACAACTCTTGGAATGCCACTTTCAACAACCACATATTGCATGCCTTATCTAAATATCACTAGGACCACTGCCCCCCTACTCCTATCAAACATGAGTGGCCTGCGACTGCCAAAGAGCTTTCACTTTGAAAACTTCTGGACTTGGCTACCGCGATTCCTACACATAGTTCAACAAGCATGGGGAACCAACCCTAGGGCTAGATCTGATTCTAAGGCTAAACAACAAATTGGCAAACACGGTGAGAATGCTCAAAATTTGGAGCAAGCGAATGTTCCTAGAGAACAAACTCCAGCTACATATGGCCCAAGAGATCATCTTGCGCTTGGATTGCATAAGATAATAGGACCCTTTCACTGGAAGAGAGGGACATGAGGATACGCCTACAGAAAATGGTGATAGGCCTAGCCATAATTGAAAAAGCTTGGAAGAAGCAGGCGGCATGAGTCAATTGGCTATGAGAGGGAGATGCAAATACAAAATTCTTCCACATTGGTATGAATTGTCGCAAGAGGAAGAATTTCATCTAGCGGCTCTCCATACGATGGGAATGGGCAGTGACACATGAACATGAAGCAAATATGCTCTTCGCCCACTTCAACCAACTCATGGGACAGAGATTGCCTGCAGTCACCTCCTTCAATTGGAAGACTCTTCAGCTGCCCCAAATCGATCTGCAACCCTTAGTTGCTCCCTTCACCGCACACGAGACGCATCAAGCGATACTTCAATTACTGGTTGACAAAGCTCTAGGTCCCAAGGGGTTCAACTGAACCTTCTACCGCGCATGCTGGGACATTATAAAGGATGACCTCATGGCTACCCTATAGGCCTTCTTCAACTTGAGAACAAACAATTTCCCATGCATGAACACTTCAAAGTTGATTTTGCTATCAAAAAAAGATGGATCCACCTCTATAGGGGATTTTAGACCCATCTATCTTATCCACAGTGTATCTAAAATTATTACAAAAATCATGGCATTGTGATTGACGACCTACATGAATGAGCTCATCTTCCTAAGTTAAAGTGCTTTCATTACAGGGAGATGCATTCAAGACAACTACCTCTACGTTCGCAACCTAGCAAGAAGATACCATCGGAACCAAATACTGTCCCTTCTCATCAAGCTCGACATTGCAAAAGCTTTTTACTTGGTCCATTGGGAATACCTGCTTGATCTTTTGGAAAATAGGGGTTTCCCGACACGCTGGAGATACCGGGTTTCATGCCTCCTCTCCACTGCCACCTCAAGAATCCTCCTCAATGGAGTCCTAGGGGATAAATTACAACGCCACAGAGGCGTCCGACAGGGTGAACCTTTATCTCCTTTCCCTTTTATCTTAGTGATCGACCAGCTGCAGAAAATTTTGTACATAACAATGGAGCTTGGTGCTCTACGGCCCCTAGGGGGTCGCCTAGTCACCCTTCGAACCTCCCTATACGCCGACAATGCTGCCATCTTCCTAGTGCCAGAGCAACAAGATGTCTGCACTCTCGTCCAAATCCTACAAAAATTCAACAACACGATAGGTTTGTGCACCAATCTTCATAAAAGCTAGATGGCACCAATCAGCTGCAACCAGATTGACCTACAAGAAATATTAATCGACTTACCTGTGCAACATGCCTCCTTCTCGATGAAGTACGTTGGCCTACCGCTTGCAATCAAAAGACTTCGTAAGGTAGACTTCCAAGTACTGCAAGACAAATACACAAGCTGCTTGGCAGGATGGCGCAGCAAGCTGTTTACTCTCGCGAGTAGGAACACTCTGATCAAATCTGTTTTGACACCTCAGTCAACCAACCTTCTTACAGCCATCAAGGCATCGAAATGTGTGATTAAAACACTTAATAAATGGATGAGATGGTTCCTTTGGGCTGGATCAGAGCAGCAATTAACGGGTGGACGCTGTAAGGTTAATTGGGATAGAGTTTGCAAGCCTATACAGATGTGAGGATTAAGACTCCTGGACCAAGAGCGCTTCGCCAAGGCTCTAATACTTAGATGGCTCTGGCAGGAATGGAGCCCAAACCAAGCCTTGGCAAGGAATGAAAACCCATGCGATGACCTAGATCGGCGTCTCTTCTGTAACATCCCAAAAATTTGGATGTTCAAAAATGTGGAGTTTTAAAAAATTTTCTTGCATTTTGTTGGCTTCCAAATCTTTTCTGAGTATTTATTTGAATTTCTTTTAGAGTTCATGCCATGCAAATTAATAACCCAAGAATTTTCCAAGTGCAAATAATGACCCTGAAAATAATAAAGATAGAAAATAAGATTGCATGTCATTAATTCAAGGTGTTAAAAATATACCAGAGTTCAATCCAAGTCAATAGAATGAATCCAAAAGGAATATTAGAACATATCCCTAAATAATTGCACTAAAAATTCCTTCTTTCAATTCAATTAGCAAAACCAAAACCCAAGGTTGAATAAAAACTTAAGTATACAAGTCATAACAAAATAATGCCAAAGTAGAAGTCCGAGGGCAAACCGAATAAAACTCGAAGTAGAAGAATATTAGGATTGTATCTAGACAGCTGACCCGAAACTCAAGACGAAACTCCAAAAATTGAATACCAAGTGTAGGTAAAAATTCACGATTTAAATGTCATACAAAAACTTAAGTCAGCAAGCCCTAATGCGAATTATAAGCTTAACTTTGAAATTTCAAATATATTACTAGCATTTTGCCTTTTGCTTCATTTTTCCTTCTATTCCTGCATGTGGGCCCACTCTCTCTTTTCTCTCCTTTTTCCCCTCCCTCTCTCCTCCTGCAGCCGGGCCCCCTCCCTGCTCTCTTTTGGCCACTGGTCTTTTCCCCAGCCCCCTCCTTTCCTTTCCTTCTTTCCCCTCCTCCCTCTCTTTCTCCCATTTCCCCCCACTGCCGAATGGGCCCAGCCCCATGCCCTTTTTCCCCGGTCTCCCTCTCCCTCCACTCTTTCTTCCCTTCCTCTGCGCACGAGCGTCCTGCCCCGGTCCCGTCTCCCTCTCCATGCCCTCACCTCGCGTCAGCCGGCCCCGCCTCCAACTGCCCCCATCACAGCCGCGTCGCCTCCCTCACGTCGCCGAGCTGCTCCCTGCGCCTTGCACGCCCCCGTCGCCGTCACCCATGCCCTGCCGCCTTACCCCGCCAGAAGCGCCCACGCCACCCTGTCGGCTCACCCCCTTTAAGTGTGCGCGCACCCCCCCAAACGCACCGCCCTCCCCCTCTCTTCCTTCCCTCCCACGGAATTGAAGTTCCCATGCTCTAGCTCACCGGGACGGCCATCTTCCCCGCCGTCGGTCGAATTCGCCACCGCCCGGTCGCTCCGGCCATGTCCTCCGTGTTAACTCGCGTCCCTTATTCTCCTTTCCCTCCCCTTCCACCCAATTGGAAGCCCGTTCACCAGAGCATGCGCACCGGTCGTTCCCTGAATGTGGCCAAAGTCGCCGTCACCGCCTCCTCGGGCGACCCCACCCCGATTCCATTAGCAGAGAGGAACTTCGCGATGCCCTGGACCTTTCCCCACAGCCGGCCAAGCCTCCCCTTGTCAGCATCTCTCTCTCCACAGGGACCTCCTCGCGCCGCCCATGGCCATCGCCGCCGGCCCCCTCCGGCACCTCCCCGACTCCAAAGGTCGCTCGGTAAGCATCCCTCCGCCGCTCTCCTACTCATGCGTGCTCCGCCCCCTTCTTTCTTCTCCCCGGCCGCCGACGCCTCCTTCTCGCCCCACCGCCGGCCGCCCCGCGCCGCCGCCCGCCCGCCTCGCTGCCATTCCGAGCCACGCCACCTCCCCCTTTAGCTTGCACGCCTCCTCGGGGTTCCATTTCACAGGCTTGACCAACCTCCCCGGTCATCCCTCATCGGAGCTCCCGCCGCTCGGCCGCGCCGGCCAATTCCTCTGTTTTGCCCCCAGGCGCCTCACCTCATTTATATTATTTGGCTCCTACCACTTGCAAACGAGCGCATGCTCAGTTGGTTAGCCCAGCCCATCTCTGAACCGTAGATCTCTGGTTCGAATCCACTCTAGGCACTGTTTTGTTTTATTTTTTTAGCACCTATCAACTAGGAAGTAACTAGGGAAGGTGATTAAGGAGCTGGGAGGACTGCTTGGGTTCAAGTAAAAATTGTATATACCCCCAAAATGTAGAATCATATGCATACTCACAAATAATGTCATTTAATAAATAATTAAAAGATTAGTTAATAATTTGGGCTAGAGTAAAGGATGACCTTGCCTAATGACCAAGTCTAATGAGAATCCTAATTCAAAATATATTCAAGTTAAAATCAAAGAAACTACATTGGATGTTATGTTAAAGCTATAAAAACAAAGCTTTAAAATAAAGATCACTCCCAATTACAATATATGCCTTAATAATTAGCATGCCATCGGTACTCTGAATTGTAGCTATAGGTCTAGTTGGTAACGATAGTGAAATGTAACTATAAATAGCAAGCCAAGCCATCACCTAAATGCATTTATATACGATCTTTTCTTTAAAGCTTACTTTGCACTAAATAACAATCGAAGACACATACATTGGAAACAACCTTTAATCCAAAAGGTGTCTTTAAGTAGGAATGTCATGTTAGAAAGAAATATATATGTGGCAATTATAATAAAGTAACCTCTAAGTCATCGGATGATTAAAAGTAGTCTACCTAATGTAGCTATGTAAATAGTAGCCATCATTAGCGTGTCATCGATAAATAAATCTAAACCGTAGATTTAATCAAATATCGATATTAAAATATAATCTGGTAGGGCACGCTCGGTCCTAGATAAATAAATTTAAATAACAATGATAACAATAATAAAAAGAAGTTGTTAAATAAAATGGGTGAGCCCGTGGTATTCAATGGCTGGCTAAACCTAGCCCTCCTCAAATCCAAAGTGAGAGTAACGTCGTCAATATTCCTGTATCATGAACCCTCCTTAGCCTCCACTTCGTCGAATTTCCTTCTGCCAATCATCACTTCGTCCCAACCCTGTGTGACCTCGTCAGTCCTCTGCACCCAATCAACCTTGCCTCAAATCGCCCATTAACTCATATTAAGCTAAATTAAGTTTAATTGGATTTATTTGGATCTTTTTGAGTTATTTGTTTTTTGGATTCAGTCGCTTATCGCATAGTTAGAAACTGGAGTCCCGAAAAATCAATGGATTAAGCGAGGTCAAAATCAAGGAGAAGATAAAGATCAGAAGCCCAAGACCATAAAATGAGATAGCATTGTGTGAGCTCAAGACCACGGTAAACGCGGTAAACCGCGCCAGGCGAGTCAATACTTTGATCATGTTGAACCTACATTTTCTGCAAATTACTTTTGTTTAAATTATCAAATTGCATGATGTTATTTTATATGCAAATACATGCTTAATTTAGAATTCTAGTTAAATGCCTATTATCTAACTTGATTAATATTGCCCCTCCTTTGGAATATTTGAACATGAGAACCTTGTCGCCCTAACAAAATTATAATAGTAACATTTTAAAAATAAGTCTGTAATTATATGCCATGCTTAGTATTACTTAGATACTCGTGGGCGCGAGAGCGCCCAAGCATCACTTTCAATCATGAGAAAAGTTGGTTGGGCAGTCATGGTGGTAATGACTGGTGTATGTTGGATATGATTATTTTATATTCCAAAAAAACCTCAAATTGCTGATTTATCTGGGCGGAAGGATCGGGGGTATGGTGCAGGTGTGCACGAGAGTGTGGTTTGTGGTAGAACCGCCCAGATAACCCTAAGGACTGAATCTTGTCATGACCTCCTGTGTAAAACAAGTACAACCACAAGTCTGTAAAGTACAACTTGGCTTAGTAAATTTACCGGACCCTGAAAGTCATCATCATGGCAGTAGTGCAAGGGGCTGTCTGGGTGGCGGACTTGAATGGGACACCGGAAGTGGCTGTCTAGGTGGCGGGCTTGAGGGTGAAGTTCTTCTGCGGCGTGCTAGCAGTGTGGGTAGCCAGCTGCTAAGCGCATAGGAGGGGAACATCCCGCACAACCTATGAGACCTACCGCAAGCGGGACAAGCTCATAGGGGTGAGATGATGGAAGGGGCGAGGTACTTTGAACGGTTACTGTGATGGTTGGCTCAACTGCACGACTAAGGAATCGTGTGGGGCAACGAGTAAACTGTCTCTTGTAGGTAAAGTGTACAAACTCTGCAGAGTCAAAACTATTCGAATAGCCGTGCCCACGGTCAAGGGCGGACATGGGAACTTAACCAGATATAGTTTTGTTTCAAAAACAACTTTGTGGGTGGGAATGGAAAAGTGGAAGGGCAGTGGAAAGCCCTGGTTTGAATTGTCCTGGGTGTCGTCCCAGTGGTAAATTAAGCGGCTATAACGCTGAAAGAGGCTATATGGTGCAGATGCCATGTAACGGTGGATGGAATCTGGATCGCTATTATTAATGCATTTCCTTACACATTATGTTTTTGTTCAAAACTGCTAGGTCTCAGGGAATTTTTATGTATCATATTTCAAAAGTAAAATGTGTTTCTCTTCTCACAAAATCAAATATATGGGGAAATAAATAAAGTCGAGAGTAAAGGAGATGGATGTTTATAGTAAACACATAAAGATATTGGTGGATTAATGTCGATCATAATTAGGAAACGATAGTGTGGATTCTGGGAGAAATAAATTGGTGGAGCCTAAATGAATATATAGACTAGATAGGTGATTTAAATAATTTTTGGAGAATTAGGTAGTGCAAAGGTAGTTGTTGGATTAATTATTGGGAGTTGTTGGCGATTATGGAATTAATAGGCTCTAGTCAAATAATGGATGGATGAATTGGATTTTTAGGCACTTGGAGGTATGATAACAGTTATTGGAGTATAAACTTGATCAATGATATTCTTGGTGGATGAATACTAATGAATCGTAAACCTGATTAATGATATTCTTGGTGGATGAATACTAGTAAATCGTAGACTTGATCAATGAAATTTTGGTGGAGGTATACTGATGAGTTAGTTAGGGATAGATAATGGGGAAAAAGGTAGATTATTGGAAGAGCAAACTATGGTTGTGGATCAATAACAAAAGGATCGGATTTTTAGGAATTTGGAATACCAAAGATATTGGTGGAATGTATAATCGATGATATTCGCTGTTTGGAGTTTTAGACAGTGCTCAATATAGAAAGTGTGTGTTCGGTGGATTCATTAAATGATATTAGATAAATGATGTCACTAGCTGTTTGGAGTTTTAGGCAGTAATTGATCGGTGGATTATATAAATTATGATACTCGCTGTTTGGGAATTTAGGTAGCAATTGATTGGTGGATTGTATAATTGATGTTATCCGCTGTTTGGAGTTTTAGACAGCAATCAATATAGAAAGTGTATGATCGGTGGATTAGTTAATTGATGTCACTCGCTGTTTGGAGTCTTAGACAGCAATCAGTAAGGAAAGTGTGTCTTTGGTGGATTAAGTCAATTATGGCAATCGTCGTGTGGAGTTGAGGTAGAATTAGTAACACTATGATTTAATAATAATAATGATACCAAAAGCGATTTTTGGCAAATAAAATAACCCGAGCCTCTCCTTTGATAAGCCATGCATACTATTTAATTGCATCCTGTGTGTTGGCTCGCGAGCACGGTGGTTTGTGCTCATATTCACTTTCCCCCCCAATCCAGAATCAGAAATCAAATCACTACGCTTCAGCAATACTTTTGCATCATGATGGCGAAGAAGATGTCAAGAACTAGGTCGCGAACCTCCAGTTGGCTGCCTGTGGGCATGTCCTGAAGGTCCCACCTGTGTGCACGTTCTTCCGCTGCTGCAATTTATTGATTTCGGCCTAATCGGCCCATAAGTAAGTCTACTATTATATTTACGCTTCCGCATGATATGTACTTTGATATTCAGAACTGTAATCTGTGAGCACTATCTACTGATCCAGGGAATAGTGCGATGGAATCACAGAGGAATCCGGATTGTAAAATCTAGGCTCCTACAGCGATGGTATTAGAGCCTATCGACTGCAGGTCGTGACCTAGTTAGCCTGGCCGTTAATTTCATGAATAGAATTATTTCATCAAAATACTATTTCCAAAAATATAAGTAGTATTGCTCATCCTCATCTCTCTTAGATGATTCCCTCTCGTCTATATGCTACCTGAGCCATATTTACTTCTAAAAGTTCTCTTGCCCCAAATTCAAAATGGAAATACCAGAGTGAGTGCAGATATTAATCAAATTGCCCCTAAATACTTACCTTTTCTCTCTATTGATTTCAAAGGGGAAGTTTTGTTTCTTCTCGTACCCTTACTTCAAAAATTTAAGGTTAGGAACGTTGAAGACAGTCATGAAGATAAAGTGGTCTTGTTTCAAACAGACTGTGTATATGGACCCTGTGCCCTACTATGTGTGCTTCTCGAGTAGACGCTGTATTTTTGCAAGATTCTATTTGGACCCTGTGTACTGCCTTCTTGCCTTCGGGTGCCCTATTTCGCAGTCACGGGAAATTTTTTTTTTGAAATTTTGTGTGATTTTGTACCACCCTAGCTCCCTGGGAGCACTCTTCTAAAAATTTTGCATGGGTTAGATCACCTTATCCCCACGACTCAATCCTCACCTCATGCTATTCCCTCTCATCCTGTTGCTGCAACCCAGTCAGGTCTACTGAATCAAAGTGATAAATAGCCAAAGACCAAGACTCGAGACTCTACCACCTTCCGGTACTTAAGGAAAACAACATCACTGTAAAGGAAACCACCGCCAAGGGAGTGACCACTGAGCGAGGCCACCTGTTTCTGCAAAAGGACGAGACTCCAGCCCCAAGGATTGCTCCTTGAATCTGTTGTTGACCAAGACAGCTGGAGTACAGTGGATGATTAATGATAATCGTTATTTATTTAAGGGGGTAGCACTAAAAAAATCACAAAAAAAATCAAGAAACTACGACGATGTTAAGGAGCAAGCACCTCGACATCTACGACCTATCCAAAAGAACAAGTCTCTCATCCCGTTTAACTTCTTTAAGCATTAGCCCTTCTGGTGCGAACTTGCTTCCTACCTTTGCGAGGTGAAGGCCCTCACGACAAACTAAACTCTGGAACCTATTGCTAGCCAATTTAACCCCGCTTACTTCCTTCTTTTCTACCGGAATCTCGGGGTCGAGATTCATTTAAGGGGGGGTAGGTTTGTAACATCCCATAAATTTGGATGTTCAAAAATGTGGAGTTTTAAAAAAATTTCTTGCATTTTGTTGGCAAATTTAGAAGAAACAGAATGCCTACATTTTCTGATCGATGGCAACTGCACCCCCACTCTTGATTGCCACCATTAAGGAGGATGCCAGAGCCTGGGTCCTAGCAGGGGCCAAGAGACTATAGGAGCTCCCAATAATTTCTATAACAACAACATAGTTTTCTTTTAGGCTAGTTCCTGGCCGCTCCCCTATCTCTTAAACCATCCCTGTTTTTGTTTCCAATCTCCCTTTGAAGTAATAGAAGGCAGCCCTCTGCCTAGTTAAAAAAAACTAAGTCCAACGGTTTATATGATATTTGATTCAAGTTGCAGACTGTTAGGTAGTGCTCGACATAATAATATCTACCATACCTGTTCAGCTAAACGAGGGATGCTATTTTGTGGTCATCCTTTGCCATCTCCATAGTTTTGTCCCTCACGGCTGCTATTTTCCTTCCTGCGGATGAGTTCATCATCGAAATCTCAAAATTCAAACTTTCAATTGTATTGGGAGAACCTTCAAATTTCGGATTTTAGAGAGCTATCACCTAGATCAAGAGAAAACATCCAATTGGATTTGGAGAACGTTCAACCGATGGCCGTGTTTTAGCAATATTTTGTGGTGAAATACTAAGGAACACTATATCGTTCCCCTCCAAACCAACGGGATAGACATCAGCCATTAGAAACATCTGGACTCTCCACATGAGTGTACTTTTTCTCTTTTTCTCATGAGTCCTTGCTTGGTCATAGCCATATCTCTTTTCCCAATCTCCTGTCTTCTTCTGATGTACAGCTTAGTGCTTGTCTCCCATTGCCATCCAAAAAATGGGTCATGGGAAGCCCTTGCTCTTAGTACACCTCTTGCTTGGCATCACAAAGCATTGGAGTCCCCGTCTTCACCACCGGTAGTCACCAATAGCTCTCAGATATGGCTGGTGTGGACTTCCTATACCGATCTAGGAGCTTAAATCTGCTCGGTGTGGTCCTTCCTCACGGATCCCATGTGGATTTGGCATCAATCGCCTTGCCTTCTAGTGTGCTAGCTCTATCCAGCCGTCATGCTTTGTCTGCCACACTTTCCCACCCCCTCCTCCACCACCTCCCATGGTCACCACCACCGTGCGTGCCTCTCCTAGGCTGCCTCAACACGTTGGACTCCACGCATTTCCATCACCGGATATGGCCTTGTCCATCGCCGTCGAACATCCATCTTCACCAGATTTGCTCTTCCCCATTACTACTAACGCTGGATCATGTCATCTCTATCATCATTGAGCTTTGTCTTACCAAATCTGGCCCATCCATCGTCACTGGATTTCATCTGCACCGGATCTGGTCTCCTCCACTCAAACATGTGCCAGATCCAGCACGAATTCGGCCTGCACTGATGCCATTTGGAGTCAAAGTCCGTGTCCCAGATCCTCGCGCACGTGAAGCTCCTACTCCACCGTCGCATGGTCACCATGGCAGCGCTCGACGCAGGCCTCCCGACCGACGTTGTCCACCATTTCTCCAAGATGAGGTTTTATAACTTAGTTTCATCGTGTTTCATAAAGTTTCGTGAGGTTTTATGACTAAGATTCATAGTATTTCATCAAGTTTTATAAAGTTTCAGGAGATTTCATATCTCATATCTCAGTTACCTAAGTTTTATAACATTTTATATCTAATTTTCAGTGTTTTGTAAGGTTTCATAAAGTTTTATTGATGTTTCAGGCCTAAATTGACTAACTTTCACGAAACATATTCTAAACTCTATAAAACTTTGTGAAACTCATAAATTTATATAAAACCCGATAAAACTTAGATATCTTTTCTAACGGTATACCATTCGCTAGCCTTTGCGGGCAAAGCAAATTACCTCATGTTGACTAATGGCTTGGGCCGAGCCACTCTAGCTCCAAAGCGCCATGCTAGCCCGAGCCCGGCCCAGCCCACCAATGCTCCGGATGACCCTGATGCAACATCCCGAATCTTAAAGCACCATCCCCACCTCCAGGCTCGGCCGCGCGCGCGGGAAACCCAAACCCACACACCAGCTCGCGCGCCAAAATGCTGCCGCCATCGCCGCCATCGCCGCCGCCGCCGCCGCCGCCGCCGCGGCTAGACTTCCCGGCGTTCCCGTTCCCTCCGTACCCGATCCAATCGGAGTTCATGTCCTTCCTCTACGCCGCCCTCTCCTCAGGCCCCGGCGCCCTTGCCCTCCTCGAGAGCCCCACCGGTGAGCACCACCTTTTCCCCCTTCTCTTTGCCCACCCCCCTCAAAACCCTAACCGTTCCGATTCCCCTGCGGCGCCGCAGGCACCGGGAAGACCCTCAGCATCATCTGCAGCGCGCTCCAGTGGCTCCTCGACTACCGCGACGCGGCCGCGCGGGGCCACCCCGGCCGGGCCAATGGCTCCGCCGCCGCGCCCGGCGGTGGCGACGACGACGAGCCCGAGTGGATGAGGGATTTCACGCCGCTACCACCGGAGAAGGAGACTAGGAAGAAGACGAAGCCTCCCGACGCGAGGAGGCAGGCGCCCAGGAAGACGGCGGGTTCGGAGAAATCCGAGGGATTTGGGGAGGACGACGACGAGGAGGAGTTCTTGCTCGAGGAGTACGAGAGCGACGGCGAGGACGGCACGAGGCGAGAGGCCGGGAAGCGGGCGCATTGTGGTAGTAGTAGTGAGGGCGAGGAGGATGGGGAGGAAGAGCTGGAGGAGGAGGTGACGCCCAAGGTGTACTTCACTAGCCGCACGCACTCGCAGCTCTCGCAGTTTGTCGGGGAGCTCAAGAAGACGGAGTTCGCAGGGCGGCTCAGGACGGTGTGCTTGGGTTCCAGGAAGAACTTATGCATTAACAATGGTGAGGGGATTAATTGGTTAACTTTGTTCTGTTTTTTTATGTTGGGGATTGGGGTGAGTTGATGTGTTGTGCGTTTGCTTGCAGACGTTCGGAAGCTGGCGAGCACGAACCGGATCAATGAGAGGTGCTTGGAACTGCAAAAGAATAAGAAAAGCAGCAAAATTAAGGTCTGCCAAGTCCGTTGGATTTTTGTTTGGAATGCTTAGCTGTTGATTGTTACAGATTATCTTTGACTTCTGCACCCAAATTTAGTTATCTCTTGTCCGTTTAGAGCCTGGCATTCTTCTTAGTATTGTTTCATGACCTTGATTTCTTCATAAGTCCTCTAAGTTGAACTTTGCTTTTGTTAATTCTTGGTGGAAATACGCACTATAAATGCACACAAGTACATTTTCACAAAACTTACATCCAATGTGCTTGTAATCAATTTTTTTTGCTGCGCCATACACTGATTTTCAGCATTTTAACTGCTTAATTTTGATATTTGCATATTCAGTGGTTAAAAACCAACAGTATGCTGCCATTTACAACTTGTTTGATAACTACTAATTAGTTGAGTGGTCATCAATATGCAGGTCGAGGGTGATAACAGAAAGTTGTGCCGAGCAAAGACTTCTTGTGGGTGCCCAATGTTAAGAAAGAGAAGTCTTCAGAAGGAATTCAAGATTGAAGTGTCAGATCAAGGTGCATTGGACATCGAGGATTTGGTAGAAACAGGGAAGAAGATTGGAACATGTCCATACTACGGTGCACGTGACATGGTCTGCTCAGCTGACCTTGTAGTCCTTCCTTATCAGTCTTTATTGCTGAAGTCTGCTAGAGAATCACTTGGTCTTAATCTGAAGAACAGTGTTGTCATCATAGATGAGGCTCACAACTTACCAGACTCCCTCACTAGCATGTACAACTCAAAGATTACATCTTCGCAGGTTACTCTTTCTCATAATTCACCTGTCCCTCACAGTCTGGCAACAATATTTTCGTTCTGATTTATAGATATCCACATCTGTTAGCAACTGTATTGTGTTGCATTTCTTTCAACAAACATAGTTGTTTTATTCTATTCCATCCTATTCATTTAATTCAGAAATATCCCTACTACATAACTCGTGATTGTGGCTTCATATTTTCATGTCCGTAATGCACATTCAATGTTGTTAAAGCTCCAAACACAGATATTATTAGAAAAAAAGCATATAAAGGGGCCTAACCATATAGATTTTGCTAGCACTAGCAGTGAGTTTAACTTTACTCAGCTGATTCGTTATGGCAGATGATAAGATCTTAAATATGATATTATCTGATCCATGTTTTTTGTTAAATTCATTTGCAAAGCAAAATTCAATTTGTACATGAACTGAGATTTTTCGCTTTCAAGTGTAGAAAAATCTTCATGTTTATGAACTAACTTCATTGTCTGATTCTCATTTTCCTTTTGCATTGCTAGTTGAAGGCAGTTCTTTCCCACCTGGAGGCATATCTCAATAGATTTCAGAGTGTTTTGGGAGCTGGAAATCGACGTTACATCCAGACCTTGACAGTTTTAACTCGGTCATTTCTGCGAGCTTTGATAAGCAATCAAGATGGTGCCTCCGCTATGACCTCTATGACTATAAACCAATTCTTATTCTCCCTTGATATTGATAACATAAACATAGTAAAACTATGCCAGTATGTGAAGGAAAGCAATATAATTCACAAGGTGACATAGTTCTTCCACCAAATATACATTCAATCATGCACTGTCTAGATCAATTGACCATTGATTTGCAGGTTTGCGGCTATGCCAACAAATTAATCATCACCCAAGATGTTGCGAATCATTTGAATTACCAGCACCTACTTGATGAAGGAAGCAGCATAGCAAGCTTTCAGGCATTGGCTGACTTTTTATCCTCCCTGTTGAACTGCAATAACGATGGGAGAGTCATAGTTGCAAGGCAAAAACTCGGTGGACAATCTGAAGATGCATATCTTAAATTTGTGATGCTTTGTGCAGAGAAAATATTTTCAGAGGTTCTGTAACCTTGCTTTGTATGTTGCTTGGTGATAATAGGTATCTTATTACACGTAACTATTTATGATTTTTATTCCTTATTTCCTGTTGCAGGTTACACGTGATGCATATGCCGTTATTCTAGCTGGTGGAACCCTTCAGCCTATTGAAGAAACAAGGATACGCTTATTTCCAAGCTTATCGCCTGGTGATATTAAATTCTTCTCTTGCAACCATATTGTTCCTCCTGAGAGCATTCTTCCTATAGCTGTCGCACGTGGACCCTCAGGCATGGCATTTGATTTCAGCTACAGTTCTAGGAGTTCTCCTACCATGGTTTGTACTTCATACCTCGAGTCATTTCTCCTTATCTTTTGCTACTCTAGCATATACACCCTCTATTACAAATGTAAGTCATTTTGGACATTGGCACGGTCTTCAAGTTGACACTTCCATCAATTTTTATAAAAAAATACATTGTTTTAAATAAAAATAATTATACATTAAGAAAGTATATTTCATGATAAATCTAGTAATACCAATTTTATATCGTTAATCTTCATAATTCTTTATATATTAATGGTCAAACCTAAAAATGTTTGGCCGGTACGAATTCCAAAATGGTTCACATTTGGAGTCGGGGGTAGTACTGTTAAATTACAAGATATATGAGTTTATCTTGCAGAAGGCTTGCAATGTTACAGCTTGCTCAAATGTTGTAAAAAAAGAGCTTGCTGAAATGCACTTGCATTAGTGCATAACAGCACAGGTCCTGATTTATTCTGTTGTTTATATTATATAAGCTGTAGCCTTCTAGATGAGTGCATGATTTGATCCATGCAAACTCTTTCCCGATGGCGAAATTCTGTTTCTGTAAAAAAAATTTAATATCGTGTTAATTTACTATTTATATTTGTTGTTGACTATTTTTTTGGTGTAATATGCTGTACTCAAAGCATGTCATGTTTTGCGCCTATTCCTATTTTCCTATCTGTTCAGATTGAAGAGCTTGGACGATTTCTTTGCAATATAGTGACAATAGTGCCTGAAGGAGTGGTAATGTTTTTTGCTTCATATGAGTATGAAAGGCGTGTTTATGATGCGTGGACGGCTTCAGGTACAATTTCCAAGATTTCTAAGAAGAAACATGTTTTTAGAGAGCCAAGAAACAGTGTTGATGTTGAGGTGATACTCAACAAATACAGGGAGGCAATTCGGTCCTGTTGCAAAAATTCACGAGACATAGGCATCAATGGGGCACTTCTATTGGCTGTGGTTGGTGGGAAGATTTCTGAAGGCATAAACTTCAGTGATGGGATGGGTCGTTGTGTTGTAATGGTTGGATTGCCTTATCCAAGTCCATCTGATGTGGAGCTGATGGAGACAATAAAGCACATAGGAAATATTTATAGCTCATTTTTGGTTGGAGATGACAAGTCCTCAACCAGCACATATGATGATGAATGCAAGCTTCAGCCTGGTTTTGATATATTAAGAAAGTGCAACAAAGGTGGGCGAGAGTACTATGAGAACTTATGCATGAAAGCTGTGAATCAATCTATTGGTAAGCTACTTCTTTATTTGAACATTCATGATGCTAAGTCTTAAAACATTATTGGCTCAAGTTCTTAGATGATGAAATGATTCGATTGCAGGCAGAGCAATCAGGCATGTAAATGATTATGCTGCAATGCTGTTGGTTGACTCACGTTATGCACACACTTCACTGAACAGGAGTTTCTCTTGTCCTACTGACAAGCTACCCCAATGGATAAAGACACGACTTGCTTGTGCTCAGAACTATGGAGAAGTTCATAGATTGTTGCATCAGTTCTTCAAACTCAATAAACAGATGCATTGAAATATCAAATGTTACATATCATACATGCAGATTTTTTTTTTGCTACAGATGATGAAAGCAAACACATACAGATTTGCATATGATTCTCAATGCATTTATGTTTTTGACTGATGCCAGTGCAATATGCTTACGTGTCGCTAACTGCTGATGAGCGAGGTTTCCCAGGTTCACTCCGCTACCGAATCCCATGGGATTCATGGTTGTGCTTCCATGTTATTTGAATAAAACAAGCAGTAATTTTGTTGGACATAGATTTAGTCAATCTAGAATTCTCTGTAAAATCACTGCACTATTCTTTAGATCAGTAGATAGTACTAATAGATATAATACTGAGTTATTTCATACACGACGTAAATCATACCATGCATTAAGACATCAGAGTTCACATAGACCACGTCGGGTCAAGTTTATATTAAGGCCGATCAGCCCAAATAGATACATTACACAAAAGCGAAAGCAGAAAGGGGGAGGCACATATCACCACAGGCAAGCGATTGGGATGACTTGTGTGCGACCGATATTACCCAAAGACTTGATAGTAGTGGTACATGCAAATGTCAACTTGGTCAGCCAGACTGGGGTGAGATTTAGACTACTAGAACCTAATATAATCTCCATCGTCTTCGTCATCATCAGCTCCTTGATCTTCGTAGTAGATAGTGACCTTGATCACTGGTTCTGAAGGGTTGAGAGCAAGAGAGCACAAACAACGATGCTCCACGAGTTAACACACAGAGTTGCATGCAAGGTTTAACAAGGTAGGTTAGGGTTCTTTTATTTGCTAAGGGCTTTGAAATATAATAATTAGAAATTTCTATGACTTAGCATTTTTATCAATCATGTTTTATTAAATAGAGTGACAGCGTGTAATATTTATAACGGTGCAGGTTCCATTCATCTGTTATATGGTTCTATCCATCATAAGCATAATTTTTATTACTATGTTTACATCCACCCAATTAACAACAATGGGTTTCATCCACCCAGGAAAAGTCAAAATCAGGCCTATATCTATCCAACGAGTTTTCATCCAACCCACAAAAGTTTTTGAGATAGAAACTAACTCGAGTAACTTCCTATGCCCGCCCTTGACCGTGGGTACGGCTGTTCGAACAGCTTGTTCTCCGTAGAGACTGTATATTTTATCCAAAAGAGATAATTAACTTGTTATGTTTCATAAAGTTCCTTAGACATGTGAGTCAAGGAGATCATTACAAGGCCTTTACAATGTATCTCCTAGTGTAAGCTACACCCACTAAAGTTTCATCTGAGGGGGTTACGTCTGCCACACCTTGACCTCTTAAGCCACATGATGGCTTACACCAGTGATACGACCCATGTCCTTGATGGCTTAAAATCAACGACATGACTCGTGGGTCACTCCAATGATGTAACTTGCACTGGTGGATACAAATTAATTAGCTAGGTTGACACCATTATAACCTTGTGGTCGTACTGTTTTACATTGAGAGGTCATCACAGATTTAAGTCCTTTAGTTTTTTGGTGGTACATGCCACAATCTACAAGTTCTCATGCTACATGCACACCAATCATCATACCATCATCCCAGATATGGTAACAGTAAGTTTTAGGGTTTTGAAAAGTATAAACTAAGTTATCTCACATCTACCAATCATTTCCTCCAATGAGTGCCAAAAACAAGTTTTCATGATTAAAATATGATGATTGGGACAAAGTAGTGCTTTGGTACTTAAGCAAGACTAGCATGTCACTTAAGTACAACTATGTTAGTAAAGTTACTATTTAGTATCTAGGGTGACAAGGGTCGTGTGATTCAGTGTCAATGGATGGCATAATGATAATATTGCGATATCAAATAGGCACGTAACTACATTAAGTTTGACATACATTTGCATAATAGATTGATCATGCAATTTGATCATTTAAATAAACATAAATTCGCATGAAATGTATGTTCAATATAATCAAAATAATGACTCACCCGACTCAAAAATAGGTTGGTCTTGGAACTCTTATGTTCCATTGATCTAGGGCTTGCCCGCGTCCTCATACTCTACTCGGATGGTTGCATTGGAAAATGAACAATACGCAAACAAGAGCAAATAAATACAAAAGAAAATTAAAATGAACTCTAAATTGTACAAAATTAGCACCAATAGATTGATCTTGAATTTAGAAAAAAATTTAGAAACAATGTTCAGTAAATTTGGAGCTAAGATGGGCGAGAAAAGGCTCTCCAAAGTTTACATTTAGATTAAATCCAAAAATAAATAGAGGAGAGAGAAACTCTCTAACATGTGGGACCCACCTTTTTAATTAATTTTTGAATTAATTTAAATATGAAAAAGCTATAGGGGCTAACAGCTAGGGCCTATGGCCTTTAATTGAATTTTTATTTATTTTCTAAAGGATAAAGTTCTAGAGGCTAACATGTGGGACCATGGACTGTGTAAACAGTAAACTAGGCCCACATGTTAGTAGCCCGAAAAGTAAAACCGAGTTTAAAATGATGTTTAGACCGGGAGGGGGCACTTGTTAGCTATTTAACAACTTAACCGAGGGGAGGGGTTCACTTATCGGCGAGATTAACCGATTAACAATGTCATTATGCTAACTAAACCCCAAGCTTAACGGCTAATGATGTCTATATGGGGGCTTCTTGGCCGAAGGAAAGCGGAGCTTGTTGACAGTGAGAGGGGCCGTGGTGGAAAGGCCAGCCATGACACCATAGCAAAGCATGGCACTAGGGACCGATTCCTCCCTAGGGGAGCTACTAGGGGCTACCAGAGGGTTACTCGAAGACTGGTGGGGCTTGAGGAAGCTTGGAGCGAGCTGGCATCGGAGGGCCGAGGCGGCAGTGAGGTAGTTGTTGTGGGCGGTGCACTGGAGATGGAGAAGAGGCATGGCAAGGCTTAGGTTGTCTTCGGGGCCTTTGGGCGAAGCTCCAAGCGTCGAGAATTGGACCATGGCACAAAGCTTCGCAAATGGAGGTGGCAGCAGCGCTTCGCCCGAAGAGGAAGGAGGAGATGGCTCGGTGATTCTCAGGTGCAATTGAGGGTGAGGGGGAGCGATTGGGGATGAGAGGCAGAGCTCCAGGGGATTTTATAGGTGCCCGAGAGGGAGGGAGCCATTTGGGCACCTTAATGGACTGACGAGGACGGCTCGGTGGCAACGTGATGCGGACCAACTAAGGATTAGTTGATGCAAAGAGATGACCCGATCTTTCCCGGTACGATCAGCGAGGTTCCTTCTCCTTGGATAGAGTCTTCTCCTTGCCTTGATGCAGAAAACAATACTGATAAAGGCAATTTGCACTAGTATGCAAGGCGCACACTAGAAGCAATCCGCCGAACTCCCCAAACTGTGAATTCAGCAAGAAGACACGAATTAGATGAAATGAACCTTGTAGATTCAATGGGCAATCTCAAGAATCTCATATTCTTGCTTTGCACCAACTCAGCAAACTCCAAACGAGAAAACCTTGCAATTACGCAATCTGGCCGCCACCAACCATCATGGCGATTTTCTCCTTTATTTCGCAAGTATAAAAACTTATCATATCATAGCCTACGTTACAATGGGGCTACGCCCTAGCCTTATATTGGTGCACAATGCACATCCTTGACTAAAACTCACGCACAACTCGGCCTAATATCGAAACAAACTCCAATACGAACTAAAAAGAAAATATCTAAACTACTATCACCGTATTCTCTCTCCATTTGCGATGTGACCATGAGGATTCCATGGCTAGCACCTTGTCCATTGTATGGGGTTTCAAAATAGCTTTCCAACGAGTCCAAGAACGCCCAAATCGGACTCCGTTTGTGAAAGTTATGGGCGTTTTAGTGTTGGACTTCCTGTCTGACCCGAACCAAATCCAAACTGAATTCAAATATGTATATGTTTTCTTTTCTTGTTCAAGGCGCTTCCAAATCCATTTGGAACCTGAAAAGGAATCCTTCTCAACCTTTGGAAAACCATTGTGTGGTCGGATTTTACCCTTACTTGCATTGCAAAACTCGGACTCTTTATGTTTGGCAGGTCTCGCGCGTCTCTCCGGACAGCTCGTGCAACATTCAATGAAGTTGCCATAACTTTGTGTTGAAATCTCCAATCAAGTGCCGTTTGATTCGTTGGAAAGTAGATTTCATTATCTTTCCAAATATATATTTTGTGTGCATTAGAAACCTCAGAATTGGCGTTGAGAACTTCATGAACATTATGGACAGAATTGCAATCACAAGAACTTGATTGATCTTGTGTCTTCCTCCTTAGCCAAACTAACTTTCTTTCTTCTCCATCCACACCTCTAATTCCATACATTGTTGTGTTGTTTGCATTACGCAAAGGAGGAATCACATAAGCATCTACACGAACTAGTATATTCTTCTCTCTCCCATAACCGATGGCTTCTTTCTTCTTGCGCAATTCAGCACTACTAAGCCTTGTAACTTCAGATTGCATGGATGAAGGACAAATCAATGTAGCATTCACACTCTTGCCCACATCATCCCCTCTCCCTTCAAGTGAAACCGTCGTCGGTTTCGTGGTAATCTTCATAAGCTTCTTGCCCATGATGGTAATGTTAGAAATAATCTCCTCATCTCTCTTGGGCAGCAAAAATTGAAATACACCTTTATGCATAAAAGTGAAGCGATTGGCTCTCCCTTGGTGTGTAACATTGCGATCAAACTGCCATGTACGCCCCAACATGATGTGACACATGTGCATAGTCACGACGTCACACTTCACCTTGTCTTCATATTCATTAATTGAAAACGGCACGCGAATTTTATGACTAACTTTCAGCTTACCAACATTGTGAAGCCATTACATATAGTATGGCTTAAGATGACGTCATGTGGTTAATGAGAGTGCATCAACCATGTCCTTACTGATCATATTGTTGTAGCTTCTACCATCGATTATAAGCTTGCACCGTTACCTTTGATCATGCATTGGGTTTGACAAATACCATGTCGTTGCCCCTCTCAACAATTAGCTTATTGTCACTATCCACCTTATGAATCATCAAAGTTGGACCAACCTCAGGATCACAATACACAACTTCTTGCGAAGAATCATTGAATTTTTCATCGTCATGCTCAAATTCCTTGCTTTCACCCTCCGTGGCATATCCCTCATGTGTGAGTAACACCTTCCTTGCATTTGGGCAATCTCTCATCATGTGACCCCTGCCCTTACACTTGAAGCACTCAATTTGACTTGTTCTAGCGGTGGAGAATGTGCTAGAATCAGATTTGGTTACTTCCTTACCTCTGTTGCTTGCCTCCTTTGAAAAAGCCCCATTTGAATGGCTTGATGTCGCCACCTTGGAGTGTGAACCAACATCATCGCCTTGCTGTGATGGACACCTCCATGGGTTTGTTTGAGTGTTGATGTCTACCTTTGGCTTGTTTGCGCTTCAATTGTTGTTCAGCACGTTTAGCTTGATGCACCAAGTCTTGGATGTTGTAGTATTGGACCATCTCCACCCTATCTTGCACATCCTCATTCAACCCATTAAAGAAACGTGCCATAGTAGCCTCATCATGCTCCTCTGTTCCTGTACGAATCATCAACATCTCCATCTCTTTATAATATTCATTAACATTAGAATTATCTTGGCGTAGTTGTTGTAGCCGGTTGTACAAGATCCTAGTGTAGTGTGCTGGGATAAAACGCCGCTTCAAAATATTCTTCAATTGTATCCAAGTATCCGTACGAGCTCCTACGCGACACAATTGATTCCACCAAACAAGAGCATATCCGGTGAACTCAATTGTCGCCAAACGAATCTTCTTATCATAAGTATAGTGATGGCTGTCAAAAATTTGTTCAACACGCATCTCCCACTCCAAGTACTCCTCCGGTTCAGCTTTACCATTAAATAATGGGATAGAAATTTTTATCCGCCCAATTCCATCATCCACAGCAACACGCTGAGCAAACCCAACACCATCACGCATACCTCCACCACGGGCAGCACCTCTGCCACACAAGTCCCTACCACGGTCAGCACCACAGTAGTCTTGAGCACGACGCGGTTGTGGAGCAAAGCCCGCTGCACCATCAAAAACCTCCTCGTGTTCATCGTCTTCGTACTGTGCACGCCATTCGGGATATTGAGGTCCCCGTTCAGCATGCTGAAATTGTGGTGGCTAGATGCGTATCGCCTCCGTCAACGTGTCAATTCGCGCCCCCAAATCATCAACCATGCCTTCAAGCTTCCGGTGACAACTCAAGAAGTTGTCACGTGTCGCTTCAAGTCCAATTCATATCTCATGCAGCAAAGACGCCGCATATTGGGCCGCCTCCCCAATCGGCTCGGCATGATTATGTCGCACCTCGCCATCTTCAGTCTTCATAGAACCTGCCATTAAGAAAAATTCAGCAACCTCGTACCGTGATCAACCACGCTCTAATACCACAATGATGCGGACCAACTAAGGATTAGTTGATGCGTAGGGATGGCCCAATCTTTCCCGGTACGATCAGTGATGTTCCTTCTCCTTGGATAGAGTCTTCTCCTTGCCTTGATGCAGCAAACAATATTGATAAAGACAATTTGCACTAGCATGCAAAGCACACCAGAAGCAATCCGCCGAACTCCCCAAACCGTGAATTCAGCAAGAAGACACAAATTAGTAGAGATGAACCTTGTAGATTCAATGGGCAATCTCAAGAATCGTCTATTCTTGCTTGCACCAACTCAGCAAACTCCAAACAAGAAAACCTTGCAATCACACAATCTAGCCGCCACCAACCATCATAGCGATTTTCTCCTTTATTTCACAAGTATAAAAACTTATCATATCATAGCCTACATTACAATGGGGCTAAGGCCCTGGCCTTATATGGATGCACAATGCACAGCCTTGACTAAAACTCACACACAACCTGGCCTAAGGCCGAAACAAACTCCAATACGAACTAAGAAGAAAATATCTAGACTACTACCACCGGATTCTCTCTCAATTTTTGACGTGACCATGAGGATTCTATGGCTGGCACCTTGTCCATTGTATGGGGTTTCGAAATTGCTTTCCAACAGTCCAAGAACGCCCAAATCGGACTCCGTTTGTGAAAATTATGGGTGTTTCAGTGTTGGACTTCCTGTCTGACCCGAACCGAATCCGAACTGAATTCAAATCTATATATGTTTTCTTTTCTGGTTCAAGGGGCTTCCAAATCAATTTGGAACCTGAAAAGGAATTCTTCTCAACCTTTGAAAAACCATGATGTGGTTGGATTTTACCCTTACTTGCATTGCGATACTCGGACTCTTTTATGTTTGGTAGGTCTCGCGCGTCTCTTCGGACAGCTCGTGCAACATCCAATGAAGTTGCTATAACTTTGTGTAGAATGCTTCCAATCAAGCGCCGTTTGATTTATTGGAAAGTAGACTTCATTAGCTTTCCAAATATGTATTTGTGTGCATTAGAAAGCTCAGAATTGGCGTTGAGAACTTCATGAACATTATGGACAGAACTGCAATCACGAGAACTTGATTGATCTTCTGTCTTCCTCTTTAGCCAAACTAACTTTTTTCTTCTCCATCGACACCTCTAATTCCATACATTGTTGTCTTGTTTGCACTACGCAAAGGAGGAATCACATAAGCATCCGCACTAGGATATTCTTCTCTTTCCCATAACTGATGGCTTCTTTCTCCTTGCGCAATTCAGCCTTGTAACTTCAGATTGCATGGATGAAACACAAATCAATGTAGCATTCACACTCTTGGCCACATCACAACGAGTGGCCGGGAGCTTTGGGCACACGGGGGAGGGGGCGCAGAAGCGGCGGGCTCAGGTCGTGGGGAGCGCGTGGACTAGGAGGGGAGAGAGGGGGGCTAGGTTGGGGAGGAAAGAGGCGGTAGGCGAGCTTTGCTCAGCACGCACTGTGAAGCCACAATGGCGCACAGGAGATGGTTGTGTGGGAGCGCATGCGTGGTGGAGACTCTATCGGCTAGGCTTCGAGGTGTGTAGAGCTCGATTGGGGCGGCACCAGGCGGTTTGGACCAAAGCTAGTAGGCTGAAGGCCAGGGTGGGCTAGGCCAGTGCTGCTGGGCCGGGGAGAGGCAAGGGATGGCCGGGCCCAGCCCAGGAGGGGATTTCAAACTTTGAAATTTTGGAAATTCAAGAGAATTTGAGAAGCACATTTCAAAATCAAAATTGAAATTTTATTTCACAAAATTTTGCATGCCCAGAAGGGGATGTTACAAATCCGACCCCACTTAAACAAAATCTCGACCCTGAGATTCACGCTACCCTGAGAACAGAAATGGGTAATCTATCCTAAGATGATCCTTAGGCTCCCTAGTGGCTTCTCTTTTCGAGTGGTTGCTCCACGGAACCTTGCAAAGACGGATGATCTAACGTCTTGTTTACTTCTCCATGACTTCAAGGATTTTGATTGGACACTCTAGGTACATCAGGTCTTTCTGGAGCTTGATGGTCTATATTAGAGATTGTTCTTTAGGTACTCTGAGACACTTCTTGAGCTACGAGACGTGGAACATGTTGTGGACATTTACTAGGCTAGCAGTTAACTCCAATGGATAGGCTACTTCTCTACACTTAGGCGGTGATTGGGAATGGGCCTATATACCTAGGCGCAAGCTTGCCTTTCACATTAAATCTCTGAATTCCTCGAAGGGGTGACACCTTGAAGTATACATGATCTCCAATTTCAAACGTTAACTCTCTAGGATGATTGTCGGCATAGCTCTTTTGTCTGGATTGGGTAGTTGGACCTTCTCTTTAGCTTCCTTAAGAGTGTTTGGTCCTAAGATATAACCTTGCCCTACTTTTGACCAATGCAGGGGGTCTCTGACCAGGGGTATTCAAGACATGTTATAGCATAAACTATTATATCACTGGCCTAAGGCTTTGATTGCATATTAAAGTGGTTCTTTAATTGATTATTTAATCCTCGTCAATTTTGCATTCATAAAATAGGGTACTAAGTTTTTAGGCAAGCAATTTAGTTCAAGTTTGCAATTTGGGTACTTTTGCTATTTCCTTTTTTAAAATAAAAAATTGAACCCAAGGTAACTGAAATAGCATCCAAATTTGGTTAACTTGATTTAGTTGGTTTTATCGCCATAATGATGCTTAGCTCCGCTCCAAATAGCTTCAGCTTCTGGTTTTTTTTTCTTTTGATTCATTTAAGCTAGAAGCCACTTGGAACAATTGGTTTCTAATTTCAACTTATTTTGACTCTTTTGGTTTTTGGCATTTTTGGTATTTCTTTTTTCCCTTATTCTTTTGCATTGTCTGTGGTAATATAACTTTTTTCAACTTTTCTCAACTTTTTTATTTTTCCTCATTTTTTTCTTAGAAAAAGTTAACAGCTACTACAGTACAATTTCAGTCAAAAGCTACAACCAAAACTTAAGCTAAAACCTAGTTAAAGCACTACCCTAATTTTTGTCAGGACTCAGGAGGATGACTCTTCTCTTATTGCATATACGAGGCTAACAGTGCAAAACCTGTCTGGGGTTGGTGGGTTGATACATTTGTTAGCATCCTTGGGAAAAACAACTGAACTGTTAAGAGGGAGCTTTGTGAAGATTTTGCTGATCCAATCCAATCCTAAGGTCCGAAGTTATTACCTAGGGCCTGTTTGGAACAGAGGAATTTCACAGGAATTCTGCAGGAATTTTACAGGAAACAGTTCAATTCCCGCAGGAACCGGGAAAAATTCCCGCATTCCAAACAGGGCCCTAGTGTTCTCAAGCTTATTAAGTAGATCTGGAGTCCAAAAACCAATTTTTCCTAGACGTGGAAAACAAAGTTCATTCCTAGCTATTCGTATTCTGCTATCTGATGTAACATTTACAGTAGTTACTGCATCTTGTACATAATACATTATTTTATTGAAGCTATGACCCATCAAAGTAATACATCAGTAAAATGCCATTGCAACGTGCATTTGAAACGTTATCGGTGCTTGTGAGACTGATATGTAGGGTCTGGACCTAGATATCAGTGGCGACACTTTCTAAACAATAAAACTTTGGAGCGGCATACACGCAAATTGCCTATGTGAAATATTGGCATCAATAAGCTGGGACGCATATGCATTCTTGGTGTATGGTTAAACATATAGGCATCAATTTGTGCTGATCTTTGTAGGACGACAGTATGCGCCTTATACATAAGAAAAGGCAACTAACAGATAGGCCTGGGTACAACCTACATATGTGCCAATGATCATAAAAATTTCTGAAAAGGAATTCCCTTGCTTCTCTCTGTCAACAAGTCCTACAGCAGTACAGCCTACAAAGTGCAGGAAGATAAAAGCACACAAGAAAAGCTGGTAATTGGCTAACTGCACGACACGAGTGAACATGATACTATTACAATGGTTCATCGAATCGTCCGTGCGTTGGGTGGATAGGATTGTCGATTCTGATCGGCTGGTTGTCGCCGCCGTCCAGAATAAGAGCTCGGAAAGTCACAAACCAAAACGAAAGAAAAAAACGTGCGATCTGTCAGAGCTCATCAATGGCACTGCTGCTTGGTCTTGCCTTGCCATCACCAGCATCTCGTCAACAGTTGCGCGAACAGTTGCACGAACAGGAAGCATCTCCAATTTTGTTGCTCGGGTGCTCTCCTTCGATTTTTTTATTGTATTGTTCTGTGATGTTCAGTACGTTCAAGCTGGGATGATCAGTGTCAACTGTCAAGAGTCAACTCGCTTTTTATTTTTATTTTTCTTGTGAACTTCTAACTAGACAGCTAACTTATTTGACTTCAATACAAATTGCAACATTGGTTATAACGAAACTTGTTTGGGCACAGCAGTGGAGCCGAGAGGTGCGGTGTAGGCCAAGCACGTCGCGGAGGCACGACACCAGCTGGGTAGGAGCGCCAAATTGACATGCTAGGGTAATATAACGTCGTTTTTGGTTGCAAAATATGGACATTCAACTAGTAAGAAAAAACAGCTGACTGCTATGTAAAGACTCGTATGAAATTTAGTTCCATGAAAATGACGTGCTCAAGCCTCCAAACAGCGCCTAATATTTTTATACGATCGTGAGGCCGTACTAAACCTTTGTATCAATGTCTGCCGAATTTTTTTAAATAATCCAATTTTTATTCAAAAGTACAAAAATATACTTGCCCTTTAATTTTTACATAAATAGCCTCAAATCATCAAACTGTTAGGCGATTAGACCCTGTAGCTCAAATGGCTGAGCGACACACAGGTAGTCGCCCGACCGTTGAGCAACTGGATCTAGTCGCCCAACAGTCCGGCGATTTGACCCTGTTGCCCAGCAGCTGAGCAACTAGACCTCCTATTGTCCAACCGTTGGTCGACTGAAAATCCACTTATTTTTGTGCAATTGTCCCCCCCCCCCCCGAGAAAGGCCCAAGGAGACATGCAACCTCCGGCGTGGGGGTAAATGGCAATTTTGTAGGTAGATAACATTTCTCAAATCTTGTTTATAAGTTGTTTTTTAATTAAAAAATGAAAGAGCAAACAATGTTGGTTGATCCGTTTGTGATTTGCATAGATTATGAATGGTACGAAATATATTAAATTCACAATAATATTTTGTGATCATCGTATGTTGTTGTAGTGCGATAAATTTTCTGAAAAAATTTATGAGGACGATTGAGGTAGCAACAAAATAGGAGTGCCAAAAGCAAAGTTTTAGAAATACGATGTAACGTACCGCAAGGTGAACGTTCTGCATGAGGAGCGCGGGGTATGTGTCGGTCGGTGCTACGATGTGTGCTGTGTGCTGTAGATGGGTTGACAGCAAGTACCAGCCTGGTACGTGTCCAAGGAGCGTACCAGTGAAGGTACTCCTCGTACGCGCTGTGGTCGTAGGGGGTGGTCTCCAGTCTATGGCCCCGTTTGGCACAGCTCTAGCTCCGAGATCTATGCTGGATCTGTAATTTGTTGACTAAATTAAAGTGATTTAAATATTTTTATTTAATATATAATATAAATGAAATGAGTCATGTAAATACACTTAACATGCCTGCAACTCTAGATCCAGGATTTTCTAGAGCTACAGATAACCAGCTCTAGGAAATCTACAGATCTCTGATCTCTCTATGCAATGCACATTTATATACTATACACTGATCGAAGCATACAGCATCTCTGCGTATGTACGTACGTACGTACAGACGTCGAGGTCGATCGAGACAAGCATCGTCCATTCTTGCCCCGGCCAGCCGGGGCCGGACACTGGCGCAGTACTGTCAATGTGAATGACACGACGTTGCAGCAGCGGCGCGCATGCGAGAGCTTATAACTCCGGCCGGCCGGCAGAAGCTGACATACGCTTTCCGTGCAGCCGGGAGGATGGTAGCTTTCGAAAGGATATGGATGGTCGCTAGCGATGAACAGCGGCATAACGGAGGTGCGCGCGTCCGTCCGTGATCGGCGTACGTACACTCCATGTGCTGATGTGCGTGCATGCGTGCTGGTTGCGCCGTCCATCGGTCGATCGCTGTTGCGGCACAGTTTCGCCGATCGATCTCTGGAGAGTGGTGATGACTGTTGGTTGATAACTGGGAGTTGTAGAATCGTACATCGCGTGCATGTAGCTGTTAGATTGATGTCCGCTCCATGGAGGCATAGAGCAGATGATATATAGATGAAAGTTCATGTGATTTGCATGGTCCTAGCTGCATGTTAATCTATACTATATATCAGTATATGTCATATAATAAAAGTTGATGACATATGTTTTACAACGGCTAAAAAATTATATATTAGATTAATTCTCAGAAAAAAAGAAACCATTCGGCCCTTAGCTTAGCGGACGCTAGTTTGGCATGGGTCACATATTTCAAACAATGATTTTATTGTTTATTATCCATAAATTTAATGCCGAATTTAGTTTCATATTTTTGAAAATTTAATTTCCGAAATGACACGTACGTGAACTCTAGTGTAATTTACGCATGCATGCATCCCTATGTGTCTTAAGTACAAGTCAAATTTGTGGAGCCCATGTTTGTTACAAAGGAGAACTGAGTCCAAGTTAACAACGAAAATAAGCTTCGATTGTTGTAAAAACACGTACCAGCTAGCAGCGAGATTAGGGATGCAAACGGATTGAATATAGACGGATAATGTCTTTATCATATTTGTTTTCATATTTTTCTCGAATGCGGATACGAATACGGATACCTCGGATATGAATACAAATACGAATAATATCAAATACAAATACGGAGCGAATACGAATCGAAATGAATACGGTCACGAATATTTATTGGAACATGAAAACCCCTTAAACATCCAAAATCAATGAAAATACATAAATAGTTTATCTTGTCAAAATATTAATAAAATCCAAACAATCATAAGTATTTTTATCCACAATAGTCATACCATTTTACAGATTTTAAATCTTCAAATAGCAGTTAATTTTTTCTAAAGTCCTAAATAATTCTTAATGAATTTCTGCCATTTACATGTAACTAATAAATTAATTAAGAATTTAAATTTGCATCAGAATGATTTAAATGGAGGTATATCAATTTAATCGGTACAAATTTTAATCTATCGACAATACTAAATTTATTTTTAATAAACATAAATATTTGCTACTGGACTGGTGGCAGGGGAGATGAGAGAGGCTAGCTTGCGCTGAGCAATGTTGGATTGAAATCTCGGATATCCAAATCCATATTATCCGGATAATCTGTATTCGTATTCGTCGGATATCAGGCCTACTATATTCGTATTCGTTGCGACAAAAAATCCGTATTTTTCCGATCCGAGAATTCTTCGAAGAAAATCTGATCCGACACAATCTATATTCGTTTTCATCCGAATCGGTCGGAAATTATCCGATTCGTTTTCACTCCTAAGCAAGATGGTACAAAATCTCATAAAAAAAATAAAAACATCTGGCCCTCGGTTTTGATGTCCCATGATTACGATTAACCCCTAACCGTACGTAGATATTGTTAGGAAGTCTATTTAAATTCAAAAGATAACAAGAATCTTGACGTATAACACAATTTATCATTAAAATTGTATAGTTATCTCTAAGACTTAAACCTAGATTAAAAAACCCCATAATGTGTCAACTCTTATCCAGCATGGCAACTACATCCGTGTGAGCAAACTGAAATAGGATAGTCTTGTTGAGATTAGCGAGTGGGCCTCGCCTATCAGCCCGTGGATGCAACGACAACATTTAAAAATGTGGTTTTATGATACGTTATGTAAATTTAAGTGTTGTTTTATGAAATTGATGCTTAAAAATGTAGTTTTGTAATAGTTTTGTCAAAGGTAATATGGTTTTATGAAATTAACTCTTGCAAAATTAGAACCTAATTCTTCAAATTTTTGCTTTACTTATGTCTCGATCCCCAAATCACTTGAGAGTAGTGGAATTTTATATTATTTTATAAAATTCCTGATTTTATTTGTTGACGTAATTGTTATAAGTTCTTGTCTAGTGCTGATCAGTTATCATGTGACATCTAGGATTTGTTAATTCAAACGACGTGTGAGAAGTCACATAGTTAAATTAAAAATCTGCAAGTAACTCATCTAGTATTTTACTAGTGGAAAGTATAGTCTACATAAGCTAGCCAGCTTAAGTGCCAAGCTGGTGGAGTACAACTTGTGGTGCCAAACTGGATGGAGTTCTCAACGTTAATTACTTTGTCCAAAATAACAGCAATTGCCTGGTATCTGTTCGAGGGTAAGGCTATTTATAATTATGTACCTTGTATGTATACTACATGGTATCGAGATCTTCAACAATGGGATGAATCATGCTACCCAGGTGGGAACCAAACGAGATCCTCTGCAGTCGCGTACGGGCGACTGCAGAGGGAAGTCACGATCTGAGCCGTCCGATTGGAAAAAGGACGGCTCAGATCCTTTTGTTGCTACAGTAAAAAGTACTGTAGCAAAAGAGATCTGAGCCGTCCTTTTTCCAATCGGACGGCTCAGATCGCGACTTCCCTCTGCAGTCGCCCGTACGCAACTGCAGAGGAGCCGGTTCCGGTGGGAACTCAACTTTAACTCACCCCGTAAAGAAATGCCACACCCACTACTACAGAAAAGGTCATCACAGACGGTTCAAAAACGTCATCACAGACGGTTTTGTGAATCGTCTGAATTTATGGGTCAGTGATAATACGAGGTCATCACATACAGTTTTCGAACCGTCTGTGATGCAAATATCACAGACGGTTTTTAGTTAAAAACCGTCTGTGATATATAGTTATCACAGACGGTTTTTAGTTAAAAACCGCCTGTGATATTCCCTTCTATTCCTAAACCTATTTCTGTTTATTGGCTAGCCTCAGGAAATGCTAGCCATGCCCTCTGAAACAAGCAGATCAACATGTACATGTATACATCCAATTCACATCTCAATTCATTTCACAAACATAAAACATCAATTTTTATTAAGATTAGAGTATACCATTACAATATCTCAAAACAACGAGCAGGTTATACAACAAGAACAACGAGCAGGTTACACAACAAGAACAACGAGCAAGTTATACAACAAGAACAACGAGCAAGTTATACAACAAGAACAACGAGTAGGTTACACAACAAGAACAACGAGCAGGTTACACAACAAGCAAAGATCCTCTATGCATTCTCGCCCCTGATGCAACGCATGAGCTGAATGTCTTTGACGACCACCATCGTCGGCGTTGATTGAGCGTCTGCCCGGCTGGCACGAGCTAGATGCTTCTGCGTCGTCTGCAAGGAGGAGGAGGAGGAGAACAACAAGGAAGAGGACAACAAGGAGGAGGACAGCAAGGAGGAGGAGAACAACAAGGAGGAGGACAGCAAGGAAGAGGAGACCAGCAAAGAGGCTGGATTTTGGTTATATTTATAGGGGAGGGAGAGGGAGGCAGAGGCGGGAATTCAAAATTTTTGGCGTGGGAACGGAAAGGCGGAGCTACGATTTGTGGGGCTGAGGATCGACGGGCCCAGCGGTCAGATTATCACAGACGGTTCTATATATAGAACCGTCTGTGATGAATGAATATCACAGACGGTTCTATATATAGAACCGTCTGTGAATTGGAGCACAAATTTTATATACCGATGCAATATAAACAACTAGTATGAAAAGATAAAATAGCAAAGGTTTATATAGTTTACATATACTCATTTGAAAGGTTTCGACGAGATCTACAACTTTGCAGTTGAAGAAAAATCCAAATTCCGAAAATAAAACCAGGCAAAAGGGCAAAAACAGAAACCAAAAACTTGCGACGCAGGTTTAGGTCCAAAGATGGCCGATTTTCGGGGTCTTGGAGGGCGACTGGCGCAAGCGGGTCATTTTTTTGGATCGGGCTCGTCGTTAGCTTTCCAACGAGTACAAGAACGTCGAAAACGGACACCGTATGCACAAGTTATGCCCGTTTTACTGAAGGTGTCTCAAAACTGAACCATACTCGGACTTAAGCGGGAAAATATGAAATTTTGAGGGATTGCAAGGCGGGAAACGTATCACAGACGGTTTTTATTATAAAACCGTCTGTGATAATCTAGTATCACAGACGGTTCAGCGGTAAGAACCGTCTGTGATACTCCTTTTTCCCGCCACAAATACCACAGACGGCCTCCAAATTAAAACCGTCTGTAATAGTGTAAATCACAGACGGTTTCACAAAACCGTCTGTGATTTGGCGTCTAATATTAGGCTTTCTGTAGTAGTGACCACATGCTTTGTAGCCAAGAATTCTTGTTGTTGCCCAAATACATGTAATTTATTAATCAAGCATATGTTGTACTAATTATTTGTATGCTATGAAAAACAGAGATAAACTGTCTTTTATATGGAGGCCTAGTTAGTGCTTAGAAAATAGAAGGCAATGTGTATAGAAATTCAGTGCATTTTTAAATAAAACATATCTCGTATAAGAGATTACTCTAAACAAATCAATTTACCTGATAAGGTGCTAAACAACCACACATTAAATGCATTCAATGGATCAAATGTTTTCAAGTAAATTAATTGAGCTAGCACAAACCATTAAATCCACCAAATAGGCTGTTGTTTTTAATTTGCAGCACATTGATATGACAATCTAAGCAGCCAAATCTGTAGAAACTAAAAGTTTAAACCCACATTTTGCTCATTCATAAGAAAAGACCTGAGAAGCACCTCAGTAAGGAAAATCCATGATATATCTCTATAAATACACCAATAAGTGTATGCAAAGAGAATATCATGGAGGCTAGCCTATATAGAAAAATATTCATGGGATTGAAAGAGCATGTTTATCAAAAGGATATACTTAATTAACCATAGGTGGTGACATGCTTTAAAACTCAGGAAACATTACATTTTGCATGACCTTTTACCTCAGCTCAGAACCAACATTAATTAATCTCTTTTATCCAGCTAGCATGACCAAGAAAAAATATTTTAAATACACAATCCAACTAATCCAAATTTATTTGTGTATGATTTGAAGTAGGCAGTCAACTTTGAATAGAACTATCCCTAAATACATAGAAAATAAGTATCACATTCTCATTGGCTGGAAGATAGCAAAAATACTATCTCTTTTCTGCTAGCTACTACTCTCTAAACAGCTAAAACACAAAAGTATAATAGAAAATTACCTCATTTTTTAGTAATCAGCTGATGCTCCATGTTTCAATAGACATCTATCACATCTATTAGAATCTATATGGCGTGCGATGGAATTGTATGCAAGAAAAGAACAAATCGATCAGGATCAATTGTATGGTTTAGTACTTTAACCATTATCATTGGAATGGCAAAGATTTTATGAATAGAAGAAAAAGGTAATTAGTAGCTTGGAACATTTACCCTAGAGGCACCTATGTGAGAAGAATTGCTTGCACAATAATGATATTTCAAAGAAAAAGCGATGTAGGGCAAGCAATTCTGGCTAAAGTGTTGATGCCAGCAATAAACATCATGTATACTAATGTGTGACCAATTTTGCCACACTTTATGCATACCTATTTATTCAGTAAATTAGTAAAGTCATTGTGTGATTAGTTCTCCAAATCTTTCTTCCTTTGTTGTCAATTGTAATAGGAAACAAAGTGAAAAGGATAAAAAAAACACATTATATATCTACTAATGGAATACATGTTAGTAACAACCTAGACCTCATCCTCAAATCTCATAGATTTCATTGATCAACTGATAGAATGGACTTTTATTATGATACCTAAGCATATTAATGGACTTTTCATGAAATCCAGAAATTAGGGGAAATGTGGTAACTGGCTATTTCATGAAATCTACAAAGTTGCACAATAGAATTACCTCAAAATTCACATGGCAATTTATATCTATATGTAAACACACAAAGAAAAAATCTTATCCGAATAGACCTACAAAATGAATTAGACATCTTTAAAGTGTAGAAGTGCAACTCAAAGGCCTCGTACTTTCAAAGGCCATCCATACCTACTGTGTGAAATCAAAATCTTTTTAGTTACCTGCAACATACCAAGAATTAGGAATCTAATACCATGGCCACACTTTCTCTATGGTAGTCATCTTTCACAACCAGACTTGCAAGAACAAAGCCAAAATGAGCAGCCAAACATACGACAATTGTGATTGCACAACACATGGAATCATTGATCATTTAGTCTTGGCTCTAGTAGGATTGGTTGGTTGACTAATTACTAGGCTGATCAATGGGCCAATGTGGACATGAAGCTTGGAGATCTCGGTCTTGCATTCCTCCCGGATGCACTTGCATGGCTCGTTAGAAGTACACTCCATCTTGTTCGTAAAGCCAAGTACCATGTGTGCAGGTGCTACGCCTCATATAGGCACCTATCCACAATAGCACTGTTGGTGGCTAGCATGGGAGCCTCGCCATTAAAGATTAGCGGTAACCGTGATGCGGAGGAGCGAGAATGCAACTTGGCAAGCATGACACCACCTTAGCTTACATATTGCAGTGACTGGTGGCTAGATCATGGCACACCAGTTGATGCCCTCTAGAGCCCAACAACCTTCACTGCCACATCATAGGATGGGCCCATGCTCTCCTAGAGGCCAGTGGCTGGCGCCAGGCGATGACTCAGCGGTGGCGGCGTGGCCCCAATATGGAACCGAACGGAGGGTTGGGTAGCTCTCTAGAGTGGCACAATCGCCACCGCGGCTTTAGGATAGAAACGGTGTAATGCGGCACGCGAAGGCAACAGGGCAAGGCAATGAAACAAGTTGATGTAGCACAAACAAACGAAGCGACCACCACCACCTCGCTAGATGCCCAATCGAGATGAAGGGAAACTAGAAGAATACAAAGTCAACAAGAACCTAGATGAAGACCTAGCAATCCAAATGCAAGAACAAGGGGAAAGAAATATGCGTAGCAAAGGAGATGAAGATGACACCTCCACCTCGCCTTCATGCAATCCTGCCTCTCCCATAGCTAATCCACCTCGCCACCAATCGATCTTGCCTCTGCTATTGTTGAATTAGTGATGCCACTACTCGATCCCACTTCCATCACCATTAAATTGATGTGGCGGAAGAAGGGGCAGCATCAATGGAGTCGTTCCATCTCCTCCCTCAATGACACCTCTGCCTCGCCTCCATTTGATCCCACATCTTTCGTAGCTAATCCACCTCACCGACAGCCGATGTCATCTCCATCACTGTTGAATCGGCGTCTCCCCCTCCCCCCTCACCGTTCGGCTGGGCTGCGCCATCTCCTCCCCTTCCTACTATCCTCGGTAAGAGGAGGAGAGGCAAGAGGAGGGGAGGAAAGATGGGGAAGGGGGAGTTGAGGGGGAAGGGGGTGAGGGGAGCAGATCTGGAGGGAGCAAGTGGAAGGAGAGAGAGTGTGAGGGGAGACCAAAAGGGAAGGAGAGAGAGCGAGAGGAGGAGGCGGCAGCTGATGTGAAAGGGATCGAGAGAGGAGTAGGGCATGGGGCCTAGAGCGCACACGTGGATGGCCTGATCTGCCTCTTGGCACGATCAGATAGCCAGAAGCTTGCAGGACCTCAACGTAATTGTAAGAATCTGTGAGGAGTTTTCTATAAAAAAGTATGCATGTAATCCCTTAGGTTTAGCTAGGGCGTCGCAGCGATTTGCTTTTTTGTTTGCAAAACTAGGGCAAGGGCACTCTAGGAGGCTGCCGAATCTATCCCCTTTAAGGTATGTAATATGATGTTAGTGTTTCATAAGAGTAGATAGTATATTCCCTCTAGTCCAAGTAGACTTAGTTTTAGCTCTATTTCGTATAGAATAATGAAGGATTTCAACTACTAGTTTAAGAAATAGTTTGCTCCTGTTAATTTGTGGTACCATCTAGAGTATTTCATAGAGAAGGATACCTGCTGAAAAATAAAGAGAAAATTTATTGCATGCCATCAAATAACTCCCACTTTTGTGATTTGCCATCGAATAACACCTTATTTATTCCATGCCATCAGCATTCAAATCTTCTTCATAGTATGCCATTGATCTCCCTGTCCGACCCCATCCATTAATCCTGTCAGTTTTTTAAATTGATCAAAATACCCATGCACTCAGCAAGAGATTGGAAACAATGGCCCACTTGTAAGGGAGAGGAATTGAGACAAAGATAGAAGAGATCATTTGTAACATCCTAAAAAAGTTGAATTTGAAAATATAAAGTTCTTAAAATATTTTGCAATATGTTCGGTTGAAATTTGGATTTTATGGCGTTTTTTGAATGTTGGTGAAGGATTCAAAAATTTAAGAAGGCTTTGAAAAATAAAAGCTACTGTGAATAATACCAAAAAGAGAATATGTAGATAATAGAAACCTAAAATTTTAATTACGAATCTGAAAAGATGATCCAGTATAGGGAGGGAGAAACTTGAACTAAAATATAAAATGTCGTAACAAATATATATATAAAATGTATGTATGTATATGGGCAACAAAAATAAATGAATAAAATATATGCAAACACATTTACAAAAGGCCTAGAAAGATGAGTAAGACATAAAATGTATTTATACAAAAAAAAGGGCATGAAGGAAAGATATACATGTATATAAAATAATGAACAAATAAATAAAGATATATATATATATGTATGTATGTATATATGTAAATAAAATAAATAAATATACTTATACAAAAACAGAAATAAACAATATATATGTGTGTACATATACTTGTATATACCTATGTATGGATATACAATACATTAACAACAAAAATAAAATAAAATAAAAGAGAAAGGTGGTCGGGCCGGCCATCAAATCCGGCCCAACCCCCCTCTCCCCGTTTCCTTATCTCCCGCGCGCGGCCCAGCCCGCCTCCACCTACGCCTTCCCCGCTGACAGCCGGCCCCGCCCGCATCTTCCTCCTCCTGCTCCTCGCATAGCCGGACCACCCCCCTTTTGCTCCTCTTCGCCCGGTCAAACGCCGCGCCCGCGCCGAGCCCACGCCTGCTGCCGCCCCGTGTCTCCCGCTACGCCAACCTGCGCACTGTCACCGCACGTTGCACGCCGCCGGTCTTCCCGCTGCCACCGCCGCCTGCACCTGCACACGCTCTAGCGCCATGCCGTCGGGTGTTCCCATGCCGCCCGGTCGGCCCAGCGCCCATAAAGGAGGAGGCGCGCCCCCAATCACCTCACCTCCTTCCCCACTCCCTCCCGTTGCAAGTAATTGAGCCCCCGCTTCCCACAAGCTCGCCGACGCCCCATTTCTTCTCCACGGCCGGTCAGCGAGCCCCCGGCAATTCGCGCCAAAATAACTCGATTCTTTCCTGCCAAACTATCCCCAGAACACCTTGAAGCTTTCCCCGTCCTCGCCTGCGCTCCTCCGGGCCTATACCTCGTCGGCACCGGGCACCTTCCCAAGCCCGCCGCCGCCGCTCGCCGCCGGTCCGCCTCGGCGCTGCCTGGTCCCCACCGACCCTTCCGCTGACATCACCGCAGCGTCGGGATCCCATTTTGACCCTTCCCCGCCCCTCTCCGGCCGTCCCTCGCCGCCGGCACCGCCGCTCGCACGTCACCCCCGACTTGCTCTGCTCTGCGCCCGGGTTGCTCACTTCAATTGCAGTCGTTGCCCGGCTCCATCAGGTAACACCGCATAGTCGAGTGGCTAGCAGCCCACGCACTCAGTTCACCCGCCCGCGTTCGATCCCCCTCGCGCGCAGTATTAGAAGTAGGATTTTTAATCTTTTTTCTGACCGGCTCCCAGTGAAGGAAAAACCATAGAAAAGATATAAAGTTAATCCATAAAAGATGCTAAGATTGATTAGAGTAAAAATGAACTTAATAAAGATTTAACCATGAATTAAATATTACATGTCAGTAGCTAATGTGCCTTTTAATGTTTATATTAAAGCTTAATTCCCAACTAAGGCCTAGTAAGACATTGATAAAGGAAAACAACTTAGGTTAAATGGCCAAATTTAATAAAGATTGCTCTTAAATAAAATTAAGATATATGCTCAATATTTAACATACCACCATTAAATAAATCTTAGTGGTAAATTTTGCTAAATACCAAACATTGGAATATAACCTTGTAAAACAAGCCTTGCTAGATAAATAAATTTAAATTAAAAATAAAGCTAAGTCTAATAATAATAACTAAAGTATAGACAAAATAATGATGGTGCCATTAACTAAATCTTAACGCTAGATTTAATAAATAATAATGTTGAGCATAATTGTATAAGACAAGCTAGGACCTATACAAATAGATCCTAATTCAAATTAAACTAAGCCTACTAGTAATAAATAAGGATATATAAAATATCATACCGCAAAATACTACAAACACAGACTATAGGATTAACTCGGTAAGCTAAAAATTGTATACATCGTTTATATGTCACACATGCCTTAAATATTAATACCCATCTAGACTTGTACACCATGGAAATTCCTTGATAAATACAAAAAAAATAATAAAAGAGGGTATTAATAGAAAGATCGAGTCATCGCATTTTGCCACTGACCTTGCCTCAAACCACCTGAATCACCCATTAACTCATAATAAAGCTAAACCGAGTTTATTCGAATTTATTTGGATCTTTTGAGTTATTTGCCTTTATTTGTATTCAGTCGTTTAGCACGTAATTAGAAATTGGAGTCCTGAAGAAACAAGGGATCAAGCGAGATCAAGAGCAAAGTGAAGACAGAGACCAAAGGCTCAAGAGAAAGCATCGTGTGAGCTCAAGATCGCGGTAAACTGCGCCAGGCGAGTCAATACTTTGATCATGTTGAACCTACATTTTTCACAAATTTACTTTTGTTTAAATTATCAAATTGCATGCTGTTATTTCATATGCAAATATATATTTGTTTGAAGATTCTAGTTATACACCCATTAATCAACTTGCTAGTATTATACCTCCTTTGGAAATATTTGAATATCTGAGCCTTGTCACCCTAGCAAAATTATAATATACGCTATGCTTAGACTGCTTAGATAATCGGGGGGGCACCAACAATTCCCCAAAGCATCACTTTGAATCATGAGAAATTGGTTTGGGCAGTCATGGTGGTAATGACTGGTATATGTTGGTATGAGTATATTATGTTCCCCAAAACCCCAACTTGCTTATTTATCTGGGCGGATGGTTCGAGGGTGTGTGTCGTGGTGCAGTGGAAGTACAAAGTGGATAGTGGTAGAACCGCCCAAATAGCCCTAAGGACCGAATCTTGTGATGACCTCCTAGTGTACAACAAGTACAACTACAAGCTGGCAAAGTGTAGGCAGGGCTAACTAATCTGCATCAACTTAGTAACAGTTACGCCGGTGTGACCACGGGCGGGTAGAGGATGGCCACATCCTCCGACGTGATGGCGCAAGGGGGGCTTCTGGAAGGGTGGTCGTACCCCAAGGAAGTGGAAACCTTAGCGGACGTAACTCTGCTAGGAAAAATACAATGTAAAGGTCCTGTGATAGTCTACTCAACCGCATGGCTAAGGAATCATGTGGGGCAACGAGTGGATTTATCTCTTGTGGGTAAAGTGTGCAAACTCTGCAGAGTCAAAAACTATTCGAATAGCCGTGCCCACGGTTAAGGGCGGACATGAGAACTTAACTAGATATAGTTCTATTTCAAAAACTTTGTGGGTGGTATTGGAAAAGTGAAGGGCTGCAGATGGTCCTGGTTTGAATTGTCCTGGGTGTCGTCCCAGTGGAAAGTTAAGCGTTTATAACGCTGAAAAATAAGCATATGGTGCAGATGCCATATATGGTGAACGAAAAATCTGTATCACTATTATTGATATTGCATTCTTTTCACACATTATGATTTAGTTCAAACTGCTAGGTCTCATGAGATTTCTATGCATCATATTTCAAATGCAATTTATGGCAAGTAAAATAACCCGAGCCTTCCTTTGATAAGCCATGCATATTATCTATTTGCACTCTGTGTGTTGGCTCGCGGAGCACGGTGGTTTGTGCTCACCCTCGCTCTCACAAATAATCCAGCATCAGGCGTCAAGTCTCTACGCTTCAGCATTACGACTGGCATGATGGAGAAGATGGCAAGAATTAGGTCGCGAACCTCCAGTTGGCTGCCTGTGGGCATGTCCTGAAGGTCCCACTTGCGTGCTTCGTTCCACTACTAGGGATGTGAACAGTAATGACGAACCAGTGTCGTCACTGAAGATGCCACATTCGTCATAGATTATAATTTGTGACGAAATTCATTTCGTCATGGAACGCGCGTCACATTTGTCGTACCGTGACGAAACTCTATTTCTCGTCATAGAACTGCTTTTGTTCAATGACGAAAAGGTCCCCGTCATAAAACACACTCTGTTTTATGACGATCGGTTTTTGTCATGGATAGGGCTGTTTTTTGTCATAAACAGCCGGCACCTGCTGTAGGCTGACGTGACTGGTCCACGTGGCGGCTGACGTGACTGGTCCACGTGGCGGCTGACGTGGCTGGTCCACGTGGCGGATGGCGTGGCAGCTGACGTGGCGACGGACGTGGCAGTTGACGTGGCTGGTCCACGTGGTAGCTAACGTGGCTGCTACCATGGCAGCTGACGTGGCTGGACCACGTGGCGCGTTTTTATTGGACCGCGTGGCGCGATTTGGTTCGCCCACGTGCCTCCTTTTTATTGGACCACGTGGCTTCCTCTGATTGGTCCACGTGTTGGACTGTGTTTGGTACACGTGTCGGCCTTGCACTGATACACGTTTCTCCCTAGGATTGGTCCACATGTCGGGCCACGTGTTTGATTCAGAAAGCACTTGCAAATTCGTCACAGAAAGACCATCAATTTCATCATAGAGGCCCATGTGGTTATTTCATCACAGACATCACAATTTTCAAATATTCAAATGACCCACAATTCCATAACTAAATAGATCCAGTATTCCAGTGACCATACAACTCAATGAACAATACTCAACTCAGTCATCATCACATTCCAACTAGTTCACAGAAACAACTCAGTTCACTATCTCAGTTCACAGACTTGAACCAACTCAGTTCACAGAACCAATTCACAGCACAGAATAAACTTAAGTTCTCGACCACAAAACAACCACCAGCAAGGACCAGCAACCACCACCAGCTCACATGCCTAAGAAGAGTTACCATTGTTCAAGGCCAAGATACGGCGAAGGAGCGCATTGTTCTCCTCCATTGCTTGGTTGTTTTTCTCTGTTAGCTTCTTGTACTCCTCCAACTCCTTTTGGGTCCTCACCAGCTTTTCCTCAGCTTCTTCGCTTTTCTTCTTGAGGTCCTCGAGTTCTCCTTGTAGAGCAGCCGAAGCTTGTTTTTCAGCTGCTAGTTCTTCCTGAAGCTCGCTTTCATTCGATGAAGATGATTTTGAGGGGGTGGCCGTTTTGATTCCAACATTCTTCAAGAAAGTGTTGTTGTTGCTGTTCTGGGAGAGCACCTTGGAGACCACCTGTGCACTGGTAACTGGTGTCTCACCTTCAGCAACAGGTTCTGCCCTCAAAGCTTCCATATCAGACTGAAAATGTCCCAGGAACAATCATTAGTTGGACAGACATGAGAAATAGCAAACAGATGTAACAAACAGATGAATCACTGTCAAGAAATTCATAATATTGAGATACTGAAATCCATATCTAACTTAATTTCATAATTTGCACAGCAAAATGAGCACAAGTTTTAGCATCACTAAGTCCACTATGTTAGCTACGGTTAGCAAACAGACTTTAGCCAAGTCGCATCAGGTATAATCAGAAATTTAGACCAAATGAGCTGAATGACATTATCTAAAAGCCGAGGCAGAATGACATTATCTAAAAAATGAGCCAAGTCCACTATGTGCTGTCTGGGATATTTTGAACACACAACATTGTTGTTGGAAACAGCACAAGCATCTTAAAGGCACAAGGAAACAAATGTAGGGACTTACAACTGCTTCTCTTGCCAGTTCACTCAGACCATGTTTGGAGCTGGTATGGCAGGTCTTGAAGACCTCCACCGCATCAAGTTCTTCAATTTGTTGTGTGCTGGGTTCTGCATTGTTCCTCTTCTCCTTCTGTTAGGTAGGTAATCATTTACAGCAAAGTTCTGTCAGACAAATACAAAAGAATTTTTTGGATGAAATAAATAGGTAATAGTACAAGGTAATCTTTACTTACATATGCATGTAAGTGTGCGACATAGCTGCGAGAACCCGTAGCTTGATGATACTTGACATTACTGCGGTTCTGCTTGTTCTTTTCACATGATTGCTACAAGAGAAGGAACTTGTTAGATAAGATCATATGTTTACAATGAGAAGAGCTTCTGCAAACTGAATATGAAAGAAGAATCTATGATAAGATACACATACCATGTTCTTTGGATCAGACCACTTTGCAACAAGTGCCCTCCACTGTTCATCAGTCATACTAGCAACAGGAGAAGCAGTCCTAATCTCATTTGCAGGTACACCATTGAAGTATTTCTGCTTCAGCTAGGGCTGTAAAAAAAGCTCGAAGCTCACGAGCTACTCGAGTTCGGCTCGCTCTAGGCTCGATTCGAGCTGGGTTCGAGCTTTAAACGAGCCGAACTCGAGCTTGATCTCGAGCTCGCGAGCTTCACCGAGCCGAACTCGAATAGTTCGCGAGCCCCGATTCGAGCTTAAATAATAATACATATTAATTCTTACCAAGCTTACTCGAGCCGAACTCGAGCTCGAGCTTGTTTTATTATTGAAAATTAGTGTGTATTTGAATTATTTTGACTGTTATCGAGCTTATTAGAGCCGAGCTCAAACTTAAATTTTTCTTATTATTGAAAAATAATGCATTATAAATCATTTTAATTGTTATCGAGCTTCAACGAGCCGAGCTCGAGCCTACTCGAGCTTAGGCCGAGCCGAGCTCGAGCCCAGTTCCAAGCTCGGACCCCAACTCGAGCTCGGCTCGAGCTTCTACCGAGCTCGAGCCTGGAAGGCCAAGCTCGCTCGAGCTCGGCTCGTTTACAGCCCTAGCTTCAGCCGATAACGCATTTGTCGCACCCCCGACCGCAATACATCGGTGCATGCTTCCTCTGTTGGCTTGTGTTTTGTGTTAATGGCCAATCGCCCCTAGTGTTATGAAATTTGCATTGTTAGTGAGTCAATTCAGGTCATGTGATATCATAGTGTAGCATAGAAAGAGTAATGCACTTACAGATAGCTTTCCCACAAAGTCTTTGTAATATTGTTCGTCTTTCTTGTACTCTTTCCAATGAGTTAGGACAGGAACCTTATCTCGAATGATGACACCAGCCTCTGATGCGAACTTGGCAGCTTGAACAGGTTCTTGTGGCCTTTTTTTGCCTTCAGCAACAGCTATGGGCATTCTCCTTCCCATAAATCTTGTCATCCTTTCCAGCAGTATTCCCTTGGTTGGTGGCCTGGGTCTCCTTGGGGGTCGCTGTGCGGGAGCTACAGAATAGAATTTTTATTTAGATGGTTAAGTTTCATGCAAAACAACAAAAGTGATGTCATATTTGAATGTCAAAGAAACTATAACTTGCCTTCAGTGGATTGGGTTTGATTCCCAGTCTGGTCTTCACCACCAGCTACATTGTCTTCACCAGCAGCTACATTGTCTTCACCACCAGCTACATTGTCTTCAACACTAGCATCATTGTCTTCAACACCAGCATCACCATCTTGAGGCAACTCTTCATCTTGCACATGTCTCTGTGAAGTTAGTTGCCTTTTGTATGCTCTTGTTGAGACCCCAGGAGTTATCTCCTCTGCTCGTTGAGCTGCCCTCACTCTCTTTGGTTGCCTGACTCCTGGCGCCATGTTGGGATTTTTCTTCTTCCTCTTAGTACAGAGGGTTTTCCATCTAGTTCCTTGAGGAAACTGATAAAAAAACAACTTGTTAGTGAGCTGCATCTATAAGCAAGAGCATATATTAAAGAACAGATATGCAGGAAACAACATAAAAATGCAATGCAAATATCCTCCCTCCCCACACAAGATAGAAGAAGCACCTCGATTGCGAGGGGTTGTGGCTGCTCATCAGATTCAGTGTCATCATCATCACTATCTCCTTGAACATCATCTTCAAGGAGACTCCGATGAGTCAGAATCTTCAAAATTTGATTTCTTGTTTGCTGATTTTTTCCCCTTCGTTGTTGCAGGTTGTGTACACGATTTATTAAAAGAGGAAGCTAGATGATTGATGCCAAGTTCTTGCAACTTCCTTAAATTCTCCGTCACTTGTTTATGCCGGCTTCTTTCGTATTCAATTTGCGGAGGTTCTTACAGGAACAGCGAAATTGTAACTATTAGAAAAAATAGGGAGTGAACTAAGAGCTAAGAGCTACTACTATTTGCAAGCTAGGTAAGAGGTTAGAGCTACTACTACTTGCAAGCTAGGTATGACTACTTCCACAGATAATATTAAATGTTGCATCTGCCTGCTAAGATATGTTCAAGGACTATTTCAGAGCGACAAAATGGTACAACAGACTAATACACATGAAAATGCAACAACAGAATAGTTGCACAGACAACTACTACTTGAACAAACAACATACTACATGCACAGAGAAAATAGAGAAGAGTTTTGCTTACCTTGTGATGGCGGTTGTGACGTCGGCGTAGACCCGAATCCGGCGCGGCGGCTAGGGTTTCATGGGGGCGAGAGAGAGGGGTACGGGACGACGAGAGAGGGGGGTGGCGGCGAATGTCGTCAGCAAGGAAGCAGCTCCTGCGCCGGCGGTGGTGCCCCGGCGGCGGCGGCTAGGGTTCGGTGGGGGCGAGAGAGAGGTGGATGGGGCCAGAGAGAGAGAGGTGGAGGGGCGACGAGAGAGGGGGAGGTGGAGTGTGCGGTGGATAAATGGGTTGGAATGTTTTTTTTGGCGCCCGAATATAGACCGCGCTTGGAAAAATGGCGCCCTTGAAATTTTTTTGGCGCACTTGAATACAGAGGGGCGGGGGCAATTTTTAGATTTTTAATTAGGGAGTTTGTACAATTGAAACCACTTTCCGGATTTTTTTCAAAATGTCCAATTTAAATTTTATATTATATGGCCCTGCAATTTAACCCACTTTTTCAAAATATCCAAATTAAATTTTGGATTTTTTGGCCCTGCAAATTAAACCACTTTCTAAAAATCAACAATTTTAACCAGTACATGGGATTTAAATGAGTTTCTCTAAATCTGCATTTTAGAAGTGATAGTAAGATATTCAAAATTGTAGGATACTTATTTCAAATAAATGCCACTTTCGTTCTTACATGTTATAGTTGGTAAAGTACTCAATCTAATTCAGCAGCAGCAGTAGTGGTAGCAGTAGCAGTAGAGTTGTAAGTACACAAACTACTTATAAATTGTCTATCACTGGTTCACTGGTCCAACCGTTAAGAACCGGTTGGACCGCCGGTTCAATAGTTTTGGACCGGATGAATTGAACCGGCCACAAATACATCGGACCGGTGCAATATAATGATGTACAACAAATAATTAGCATCATATAGTTGATCACATATACAAATAAGATGATAAAAAACTAAATCATATAATTAGCTCTCAACTAATCTAGCCACAAGTCCACAACATGTCCTAAAAACTAAAAAACGAGCATGACAAAATAATATATGAAGCACTTACATATTGGCGCAAAAAAGACTTAAATAGTAATTGAAATATTTACTATTGCAAAACAATATTAAATGCTAAAATAGAGTGCATCATTGTCAAGAGCTCGTTGAGATAATTAAAATGGATATATTATTTGTCTAATTTAGAGCTCATATGAAATAGTTATCAAATTTTGAAATAAAAAAGAAAACGCGCCCCCTCCGGCTCGGCCCTCGGCGCCCCTTGAACTCAGGCGGATCGGGAATTGTTTCCGCTTGACCTTGAAAGGAAGTGAGATATCGTCGGACACAACATTTGGGATGGTTTGGCCCTGCGCTTTGTTTATTTTTTTACAAATTTTATCTTGTTTTATTAGCTTATTTTTTACTATTCTTAAATTTTATCTTTTCTAGTTTTTCTACTTGTGTGTCAGGCCACTATTGAGTCGTGCCCTACTATAGTGATTGCTGCTATCTGGCAATCTTCCGGCACTGAAGATCGTTCAAGTACCAAGCGAACCGAGCATAGTAGGCTCATACAAGTATGTACAGCCCAAATTTCCAGTCTGCACTGTAGTACTAACACAGACTCCCGATACGAGAACTTCAGCATTTCAAATTACACAAGGCAGCGTAGGGTTAATAAACAATTCAAGGCAGTATGGTGCTTCACAGGCGTTTACTGTGATCGATGGTCACTGAGAAAGCAAATCAAAGGTTTATTCTTAGTCTGTAGTATCTGTCCCTCTCAAGCACAAGTTACCAGGGATTTGCAAAGGAACTAAGTGCATGACCAAAATAGACAAAAGCACACATCAGCTTCAAAATTCACCGAACTGATGGTTTGCAAGATTTGTGCTACAAGTACACAACTTCAATCAATGGGCAGGCTTCTTCTCGGTTGTGTACGGATAGTACTCTTTGCCATTGTCCACTCTGGTAGTATTGCCGCCAATGTCCAGCGCAGCAGATGTGAATGCCAGGCAAGAACCACCAGTGAGGGCAGACGGAATGCTCCTTCCTGCCAATTGGGTGTTTCCAGATTAACACAGCCGCGCGTGGTTTCTAGTATATTCTGTTTCACAGCAGGTGCTGAACATTTTGAGAAAATTTTTGATAAAAATCAATGACTGTTTGACAGCACAATGGCTGGACTGGTATGTGATGTCACATTGACTCAACTCAACTCTCCATTCTCTTCCCCAATGGACCAACACTGCCTGCAGTTACACATTTTGAGAAAAATTTCAGTTAAAACATATGATTTCTTTATAGAAAATTTTCAGAAAACCAACTAAAGAGGAATAAGTATGTACCTTGCGTATCCTAGAAATCATCATCTTCATCGTCGTCGTCTAGGCACATGTCATCATTGTTCTCATTGCCACCATCACTACAGTATTGCAGTACAGTTTCATCTTCATCCTCACTATCTTCAGGAATTGTAGCTTGCTTCTTGCTTCTTATAAGGTCTACTAAATTAGCTTCAAGTATAGTGGCTTCTCCACCCTGAAGATTGTGCGTAACCTCATGAACATCACCTTCTTGCACTTCATGCTCAGTATCAGAACAATGATCATCCTGATGCACATCATGATTGGGTTCATCTTTTTCAGCCACATCATAAATATTCCTATGTTCAAATTTTTGCACAACTCGCCATTCTTTGCCTAAAGATGTGTCTTGCAAGTAAAATATCTTTCTCGATTGAGTTGGCAAGATGAAAGGGTCAGTCTTGTACCATAATGACTGCACATTGATGGATTTGAAATGCCCGTCATCTCGAATGCCTCTTGTCTTGCCACCTTGGTTGTACCAATCGCATCGAAATAGAACCACAGACCGACGTGCTTCAAAATTGGAGTTATATTGCAACTCAATTATCTCCTTAAGGACACCATAAAATCAATGTTTTCCCCATCATGTGTACCTTCGGTCATTACACCACTATTTTGTGTCTGTAGGTACTTCTCACGGTCCACAGTGCTATACCGCACTCCATTAACAATGCAAGCTGCACAGGTCTTGACTCGGAGATCTGGGCCACATGAAAGTGCATACAATCCTTCACTAACCTCTTCTGGCTTCTCCGCCCATAGCTTCACAATCTGGGGTGCAATAAAAGTACTCAGATCACCAATTATATATGGCTCCTAAACCATTTATGAAAGCTGAAAACACAAGGTATAGTGACTTACATGGCTCCTAAACCATTTTGGAAATCCTTGTTCAAGCCTTTTATCAACATCATGTGCACCTTCCTTTAGTAGCTCTTCCCTGTAGATGTTGCAGGACAAACTTTATTCATAAGAAATAATTTGATAAATTTGTAATAAAACACACAATAATTCCAAAAAAAGTAAATGATACTTACTCCAAATATGGCTCAACTTCTTCACAGTTATTTAGCACATACCAAACTAACTTGTCCATGACACCATCATCAATGTATTGTACCCTATTAGATCCAACAAGAGTAACAGCATGCATAAAAACAGAGGTGTCATCAAACAATGGACCATCACCTCCACTACCATCATCCTGGTTAAATCTAGTGTCAACATCCTCCATGTACCTTGAACAAAAAGTCAGCGTGTCACTTGCAACATAAGCCTCAGCAATTGATCCTTAGCCCTGTTCCTTACAAAATTCTTCAAAGTGCCTAGTCGCCTTTCTATTGGGTACATCCATCCATACTGAACAGGACCTCTAAGCAGTGCCTCATCAGGAAGATGGACAGCCAAGTGCACCATGACATCAAAGAAGGCCGGAGGAAAAATTTTCTCAAGCTTGCTTAGGATCAATGGGATTTCTGCTTTCAGCCGCTTCACAACATCTATCCTTAGATTTCTACTGCACAATTCCCTGAAGAACTTCCCGAGCTCTGCAACTGCTTCATATACATCCTTCCTGATAAGTCCTCTTTGGCCTGCAGGTATGATTCTTTGCAGGAGTATATGGCAAGAATGTGTTTTCAGCTTCCCCTGCACCTTGGAAGGATCTGCACTTATGAATCTTGCTAGGTTCGCTGCATATCCATCAGGAAACTTGATACCTTCGAGGAACTTGCAAAACTCGATTCTCTGATCCTTCTTCAAGACATACCAAGCGTGTGGAACAGTGACTGAGTTGCCATCCTGCTGTAAGTGCAATTCAGGTCTTATGCCCATATCATGTAAATCTAGCCTACCATTGGTTGTGTCCTTGGTCTTGCCGTCGACATTGAGTAATGTGCCAAGAAGGTTTTCACATATGTTTTTCTCTATGTGCATCACATCAAGATTATGTGGAAGCTTCAAATATTTCCAATATGGCAATCTCCACAACCCAACTTTGCGGCTAAAAATCACTGGACCTTCGTTACGCTTCCTTTTCTTAGTTGCAGGATGCTTCCCTGGCCTAACATCTTTCACCTTCTCTAGCTCCTCTTGGACCTCCTCTATAGTGAACTTACCAGGCTCAACTTTGTTTTCGCGCTGTCCGTCAAAAGCCAAGCTTCTCCGCCAAGCATGTGTCCTTGGAAGGTATCGACGATGTCCAATGTAACATAACTTATTCCTTATTGCTCGAGACAACAGATTCTTGTCACAATGAATACATGCATAATAGCCTTTTGTTGTTCGCCCTGATAAGGTGCTCAACGCTGGATAATCATGTATACACCACAACACGGCAGCACGAAGCTTGAACTTGTTACCAGTACATGCATCATAGGTATCGACACCCTTCCAGAGATCGAGCAGTTCTTCTATTAGGGGCTCAAGGAACAAATCAAAATCCTTTCCTGGAGATGATGGACCTGGGATGAGTAAAGACATAAAGCAGTTTGCTGGATTCACGCATTCCCATGGTGGGAGATTTAAATGTGTCAGGAGCACAGGCCACATGCTATATTGGGTACTCATGTTGCCAAATGGATTGAATCCATCTGTAGCTAAGGCAAGCCTCAAGTTCCTCGGATCAGCTGCAAAATTTGGATACCTGCTGTCAAAGTCCTTCCATGCCTCCCCACCAGCTGGATGGCTCATTACATTGTTTACTGGCCATTCTTGTGCCATTGTGTTTCCTCAGATGCTCGTTCTGAAGCAAAAATCCTCTTCAACCTTGGTATAAGTGGAAAATACCTCAAGACCTTATGTGGAACCCGCTTGCTCCCATTAACATCTTGCCATCTAGATTCCTTGCATACTGGGCACACATCCACCTTGGCATAATCCTTCCGAAACAACACACAATTGTTCTTGCACACATGGATGTTATCGTATCCAAGGCCCAATTCACGAAGATATTTCTTGGCATCATCATATGATCTTGAAAATTCACATTGAGGGAATGCTGAGGACAACAACTTCATCATTACGGTAAATGCTGTATTGCTGATTCGATAACGAGACTTGATATACAGTAACCTCACCAGAAAAGAGAATTTTGAATGGCTAGATCCCGGGCCAAGTGACCGCTTCGCATCTTCAAGGACTCTTGCAAACCTTGCCTGTTCTCCATCTACCTCTGCCGCTGCGTACAGATCTCCTATCATCTCTGGTACTCTGTTATCCTCATCATAATCATCATCCGCCACATCCACATGTATCCCTTCATCATGATCAAATCCATCCACCTCCTACTCTAAATACTCAACTACTTCATCATCTATCGACTCTCCATGATGAATCCACCTGGTGTATGCAGCTGACATTCCATAAATGTGTATGTGGTCATCCACCTCTTGCTGAGGCCGTAAAGTTTGATTAAGACATTTGCGGCACGGACAAAGTATATGGCTGTCTTCGGGGTATCTTTCACTAACAAATTGCATGAATTGTTGAACTCCAGTGATATATGCAGGTGTGAACTGTCTCCCATGAATCCAACTTCTATCCATCTTAATGGTGTATCTACACAGCTGTCTATAGCTACTTTTAATGCTTGAATGTACATCTGAATGACAATGTGGCTGTAGGAAAGGAAGCTCATTACATGTATGTTTCTCACTACAAAGGAATCTTACAAAAACACATTTGCTAAACTATAGCACATCAGTATCCAGGAAAACATAAAAACAAAATACTCACATTAGTATCAATGAGATCAAATGCCTTCCCTAGTATACTTTTCCTTATAGAGTCCACCTGAACAAGTTGCTTTGCTAGCTGGACAGAACCTCAGGCGCAACATAAGCTAGAATTTTGATTTCTGCACTTCATCTCCTGAGTAGTCCAAGACCATATATATGGCTTTACTTACAGAGACAGTTCTATGAATGTGTATTAGTAGAATCTGAATTTCGTCTGATACATTAGACACATCCTAGGTTTCAGACTAACAAAAGAGTCATTGTAGCATAACAGAAGGTAACATTGCAGAATTGCTAAAATCCATTGAAACCTTATAAAACATAAGCAGCTGTTTTCAAGAACCAATGCCCCTGAATCCATACTGACAACTCCAACTCATAGACTACACAATTCCATATTTCCATTGACATTGCACCAGTTTCTAATTCATCAAAATGGCTATATTCAAAACATAAAACCATTTGCTATGCTCAAGAACACTATGTTAGCCCTTAAACTTGCCACAATAGGTACTTGTAGGAGGATGCCCAAAAAAATAACATACATTTAAGAATCATGTTGTCCATTGGTGTAGGTTCTCAACTTCCAAATTGCATGCAAATAATGAAAATTAGCTCCAAAGCTACCAAAGAAAAACTCAATAGCAATTATCAACTGGCACCAGGCTTCATTTCTCTTAACATACCTAACATAAATGACAGAAGATTATCATAAGTTGCTTTGCTAGCTGGATCACAAAAATCATGCATGTTAGCGTTCTACTTACTATTAGGCATAATCAAAGTTCAGAAGAGGAGAATATAGAAATGACCAAGAGAGTTAGGGCAAAAGTAAGGAATCTACCTGCTCCTTAAGGCTACCGGCGGCGGGGGAGAGGAGGGGCGCCGGGGGGGGACGGGCAGCGGCGGGGGGCGAGGGCACGGGGGGGGGGGCGGCGGGGGAGAGGAAGGGGACGGGGGGCGGGAGAGGGGGGCGGCGGCGGGGGGAGGCGAGGAGGGGAACGGGGGAGAGGAGGGGCGCCGGCGGGGGGAGGAGGGGCGGCGGGGGGGGGGGGAGGTGTCAGACCCCAGATTTTACAATCCGGAATCTTCTGTGATTCCACCGCACTATTCCCTGGATCAGTAGATAGTGCTCGCAGATTACAGTTCTGAATATCAAAATGCATATCATGCGGAAGCGTAAATATAATAGTAAACTTACTCATGGGCCGATTAGGCCGAAATCAACAAATTGCAGCAGCGGAAGAACGAAGCACGCAGGTGGGACCTTCAGGACATGCCCACAAGCAGCCAACTGGAGGTTCGCGACCTAGTCCTTGACATCTTCATCTTCCCGGCCAGCTTGTCCAATCTTGTTGCTGAGTCGAGGTGATTTGATTCATGATTCTGAATTTTGTCGCAAAAGCGAGCGTGAGCACTCCAACCCCGTGCTCCGCGAGCCAATACACATGATGCAATTGAATAGTATGCGTGGCTTATCAAAGGAGAGGCTCGGGTTATTTTGTTTTGCAAGGAGTGCTTTTGAATACAATTAATTAAAAAGACCTATGACTTAGCAGTTTGAACCAAAACATAAGTTATGAACGAATGCAATTCTAATAGTGATTCAGATTCCATCCACCGTTACATGGCATCTGCACCATATAGCAATTCCTTTAGCGTTATAGCCGCTTAACTTACCACTGGGACGACACCCAGGACAATTCCAAACTAGGGTCTTCCACTGCCCTTCCACTTTTCCATTCCCACCCACAAAGTTTTTGAAATAGAACTATATCTAGTTAAGTTCCCATGTCTGTCCTTGACCGTGGGCATGGCTATTCGAATAGTTTTGACTCTGCAGAGTTTGTACACTTTCACCACAAGAGACAATCAACTCATAGCCCCACACGATTCCTTAGAAGTGTGGTTGAGCAGATCATCACAATGACTTTTTAAAATACCTCGCCCCTTCCATCATTTCACTCTATGGGTCGCTCCCACTTGCGGTGGGTCCCATACGTTGTGAGGGATGTTCTCCTTCTGAACGTCTAGCAGCTGGCTCCCCGCCCCTGCTAGCCCGCCACAGCAGAACTTCACCCTCCCTGGGTGTCCCATTCAAGCCGTCACACAGACTGCCGCTTGCACAACCCCACACCTCCTCCTGGAAGGATGACTTTCATGATCCGGTAATTCTACTAAGCCAAGTTGTATTTTACAGACTTGTGGTTGTACTGTTTTACACAGGAGGTCATGACAAGATTCAGTCCTTAGTGGTATCTGGGCGGTTCTACCACAAACCACACTCTCGTGCACACCTGCACCATACCCCCGAACCATCCGCCCAGATATTTAAGCAAGTTGGGGTTTTTGGAAGCATAAAATAATCATATCCAACATATATCAGTCATTACCACCATGACTGCCCTAACCAAATTTTCTCATGATTAAAGCGATGTTTGGGCGTTCTCGCGCCCATGATTACCTAAACAATACTAAGCATGGCATATAAATTACGGACTTATTTTCGAAAGGATACTATTATAATTTTTGCTAGGGCGACAAAGTTCACACATTCAAATATTCCAAAGGAGGTGTAATATTATTCAAGGTAAACCATAGGCATAAAACTAGAATCTTAAATTATCATGTATTTGCATATAAAATAACAGCATGCAATTTGATAAATTTAAACAAAAGTAATTTGCAGAAAATGTAGGTTCAACATAATCAAAGTATTGACTCGCCTGGCGCGGTTTACCGCTGTCTTGAGCTCACACAATGCTTTTCTTGAGCTTCGATCCCTATCTTCACTTTGAGCTTGACCTCGCTTGATCCGCTGGATCTTCAGGACTCCGATATCTAATTACGTGCTAAATGACTGAATACAAATAAAGGCAAATAACTCAAAAGATCCAAATAAATCTGAATAAACTTGATTTAGCTTTATTATGAGTTAATGGGGTGGTTTAGGGGATTTGAGGCATGGTGAGTGGTGGAGTGTAATGTCTCGATCTTTTCATTAATATCTTCTTCTATTATTTTGTATTCATCAAGGAAGTTCCATGAGTCGGGTTAGGCCTATAGACTGGTGCAGGGTTTAGTGTGCTAAGTTTTATCTTTAGTGTATGTATTCCTGGCAACTTAGGTTATGGTAAAGGCATACTGGGCTGATGAATAAGATATGTACTTATTCTATAAATCTTTTAGTCAAAGATATTATAACGCTTGTCCCAAAAGCTTGGTCTAGGAACTTCTTATTTTAAATCTTAAGTCTTTTAAATTGTAGTTTCCGGCAAATCAAAATAACTCACTTTATTCCATTAACTTTTACTTGGATATCTTTATTGAGTTTTAGAACAATCCCTTATGTATGCCTTTACTTATACTTAGATTAATATAAATAGCAAAGGCTTATTATTTATTCATATATGGTAACTAATTAGAATTTAAATTTATACTAAACCCATTATCACATCTATGTTTTTAATTTAAATTTATTTACCTAGCAAAATCTATTAAGCAGGGTCATATGTTAATATGGCTGATTAATTAAACCTACCTCTCGAATTTATTTTATGGCGGCATGCTAACTGTTAGAGCATATATTTTAATTGTAAATAAAGGTAATCTTTATTAAACTAGGTATTTAACCAAGGACATTTTTCTTTATTAATACCTTTAATTACTAATTAGATTTAAAATAACTGTTAAAGACACCTTAATTGTTCATTATGATAACTAATCCAAATTTTTAATATTATATAATCTCTTTTATACCCTTATTAAATTTTATTATCTTCCCTAGATTATTTCCTAGTTTCCCCTAATTTTTATTAATTAGAATAGATTAAACAAAACAAAAAGAAAAACATGAAAAGGATGTGGCCGAGAGGGATCGAACCAGAGACCTGAGGCTGTGATTCTCAAGCGCACCAAGCTAGCCAAGTGGGAGGGAGCCTTTGGCTGACAAGGATGAGGCGGCAAATTAAAAGAACAGCGGTGACAGGGCTCCAAAACAGAGGAGGCGGCCCGGGCGGCAATGGCTGACGGTGGCGCCGGCGAGGAGCGGCCGGGGCGGCGGGTGCAGCCGGCAAAATGGGTCACCCGGAGCTGGATTAATCTAGTGGTGGCGGCGTTGTGGTTGCAGCGGCGGTGAGGTGAGCGGGCGGCGGCTCCAGACGGACGGCGGCAAGGTGGGCACGGGGCGACGGCGCCGGAGAGGGTGGGGAAGGGAGTTCGGGCGGGCGTGAGCTGGAGAGGGGTACGGGGAGCTCACCGGAAGCGGTGGCGGGGCCAGAGAGGGGACGAGGCGGGCCGACGGCGTGAGGTGGCGGCGCCTCGGGGTGAAGTCCGGTGCCGGCGAGCTGGGGTGGAAGATGGGCTCCGGCGGCAGTCAGGGAGGCTTGGGGGACCTTCAAGCATGCTTCTCCCGAGAGGAATCGGTGGGAGGACGAGCGTGGAGGAGGCGACGGTGGAAAGGGTGGTGACGGCCGGCGTCGGGGAGGATGGGCGGTGCGGCGAGCACAGAGCGACGCCCTCCAATTAAACCATGGGGGAAGTAGCTGTGGGGAAAAGGTGAAGGAACGCGCGTAGGCTACGATAGCAGAAAATAAAAAATTTCTACCACGCACACCAGGACATCATGCTAAGGAGGGATCATAGATCGTTACCACTAGACGCGCAGCGCAGCGGAAGAAGAGTTGGAGAAGCCGATCCAACCACGCGCGTCGAGGTAGTAGTGGAAGTAGCCGATCGTCCCGAACAGATCGTCTCCTCCACGCAATCAACCACACCACGAGCAGATCCAATCTATAGTTTGTTGATGCCGATCAGCGCCGCAACGAGCAGCGCCTCCACCGGTATCCACACGTCCGGGGCTGGAACGCCGATCGCGAGTGTACCAGCACTCGCGAGCGGCTAGGGTTTGGCTCGGGAGGTGGCGGCTAGGGTTTTGCTCGGGAGGAACAGAAGCGTGTGTACATCCCTCAGCCCCCCACCTCCATATATATAGACCTCCTCACTTGGGCCTCGTGGACCGAGGCCCAATAGGAGTCTATCCGGATCTATATCCGAATTGAGCCCACATCCGAATCACATTCGAATTAGTGTTCCAACCCGTTAAGTGTGCGACCCTGTAGGTTCACGTATACTTGGTCGCGACCCGGAAACACCTTTCCGGTCACCCTGTTAATAGCGGCCTCTAGCAAGACATATTAACCCCAAAGTATACGTAAAGATCATATCGGCTGAACCTGTAATGTTCTCATGTACGAATCCCTTTGCCTCACGATATAGATTAAGCTCAAGGCGAGACCTGTGTCATCCTCTTAATAGCTCAATCACTCTCTCGATTCCGTGATGGATTATAAACTTGTGATTGACTCCTCAATCACATTGGCATGGCCATGCACTTTCATAATCCATTACATCAAGGGGCCCAGAGATATCTCTCCCATAAGGAGGGGCAAATTCTATCTTGATCATTCACATCCCACTACATGTTTCATAGCAAACCCGAAGACTACTTTTATGACTACCCAGTTACGGAGTAGTGGTTAGTAGTCCCAAAATAGGCTACTACGCATGTTGGGAACCATGATGATCTCAAGTCTAAGGATTCCACATAAACACTACTTGAGACCAACTGATGACACATGGAATCTCTGCAGTGTCTCATGGCGGGTCTATCCAACATATGTTCACTAACACATGTCCATATTATTGATTTGGTATCTCCATAGCATGATCCATGAGACATGATCATCAATCAATACATATGCTGATCTTTGAATCATATTTGTTCCTCATATGATATATAATCAGGGATCATTTAGAAATAGCAACATTTGGCATTAAGAGTCTCATGAATAAGTCACATACTCATTGATCAATAATGATAATGTCTATTTCAAGGAACAAACTAATGCATCATAAACATAGTATGTGATATATATAACATCTACATGTTGCCTCTAGGGCATATCACTAACAAAAGGCACCTCGTGACGCGGATGGATTGGGAAGAGCTCGCCGGAGGCGGCCGGAGCGGGGTGGAGGCGCGGTGGCGGAGGATGAAGAGAAGGCAGGAGAGGAGAGGGGAATGGCGTGGGAGGGTCTTAAGGTCACGGGGAGGCACCGAAAACAGGGGCGGCGCAGGGGCAAACCGTGGGCGGGGCAGGCGCATGGTCGCCACGGGGCGGAGGAAACCTGTGCGGAGCAGAGCACGCGCGCTCACGGGGAGGAAGCAGAGAGGAGGGAGAAGAGGGAGTGCGGGTGAGGGGGCGGGCCCACTGGTCAGCGCGCGGAAGAGAGAGATAATGTGGGCTGGGCCGGGGGTGGCCGGCCGGCTTCATCTCCTTTTTTTATCAATTGTGTAAATGTATTTTTATATTTTTGATTTCATGTATTGTTATTTTTCCAGCTTATTTAATTTTGCGTATTTTTATTTTCTATTGCTAAGCTCTTCCTTGCACATGCACAATTTATATATGTATATATATTTTATTCCGTTCCTCTTATTGGTACTATATTATTATTTCCAAATGAGATTTTGTATTTTAATTCAATTTGCTCCCTCCTTATGCTGGATCATCTTTTCAGATTCGCATTTAAAATTTTGAATCTTCATTACTTGTATATTTCCGTTTACTCCAAATTTTGGAATCAACCAAAATTTAAGAAAACACCATAAAGATCCAACTCCAAGTAGAATATATTGCAAAAACATTTCAAAAGCTCCACATTTTCAAATGTCGAATTTTCGGGATGTTACAGGAGGCGAGGAGGGGAACGGGGCGAGAAGAGGGGCGCCGGTGGGGGGAGGAGGGGCGGCGGGGGGGAGGCGAGGAGGGGAACGGGGGGAGAGGAGGGGAACGGGGGGAGAGGAGGGGCGCCGACGGGGGGAGGAGGGGCGGTGGCGGTGGCGGAGAGGAGGGGCGGTGTGAGGAGGGGCGGCAGGGGGGGGAGGCGAGGAGGGGAACGGGGGGAGAGGAGGGGCGTCGGCGGGGGGAGGAGGGGCGATGGCGGCGGCGGAGAGGAGGGGCGGCGTGAGGAGGGGCGGCGGGGGGGCGAGGAGGGGCGGCGCCGGGGGGGAGCTGGAGTTGCCATGTGGTCGTGGGACCGGTGCCGGTGTGGGCCACGCTGCGCCACGTGGTGGGGGGACCATGAGGTTGGTGGGACCGCATATGGGACCCAGAGCTTGAGGGGCCACGTGCTGGTGGGACCGGTGCCGGTGTGGGCCACGCTGCACCACGTGGTGGAGGGACCACGGGGTTGGTGGGACCGCATGTGGGACCCATCGAGCCATGTGTAGGTGGGACCCACGTGGTGCATGTGGGACGTGGGTGTGTGCAGAAGGGTGCATTATATCTGTGACGAATTTGTTTTGTTGTTTCGTGATGCTTCTTTGCTTTTCATCATTATTTTTAGTGCCTGGGCTCCGTCACACATCACCTATGACGAAGCTACAAATTTCGTCATTGAAAGTTCAAGTTTTATGACGAAATTCCTAAACGTCACAAGGTAATCGTCATAGATAAGCACATTTGTAGTAGTGAATTCTTCCGCTGCTGCAATTTAATGATTTCAGCCTAATCGGCCCATGAGTAAGTCTACTATTTTATTTATGCTTCCGCATGATATGTAATTTGGTAACCATTACTGTAACTGTGAGCACTATCTACTGATCCAGGGAATAGTGCAATATAATCACAGAGGATTCTGGATTATAAAATCTGAGTCTGACATCATCTTCCTTGTTAGAAAGGGAGGTAGCAATGGGGGCCATGAGACTACGTTACGTGGATAATTCTGAAAATCAATGTATTGGTATCAAATACCATATTGAATATGGATATAGCCCTAATATGGTCAGCTACATATCCTCCTGTATCAATGATTTTTCCTATTTTTTTAAAAAAAGAAAATAATTCCCAATACTTACTAGATACTTTCTCTATACTTTCCTGATACATCTCAACCCTTACCTTTTATTCTACTCATTATGAAGTCATTTGTCCACATGCTCTGTTCCCACAAGCTCACACAATTTCTCTTACCTACCTACACCGCTACTACTCCCCTACACTCACCGGCAGCCGCCACCGCTCCCCCTAGTCCCCATATCTAGCAACTGGATTTGAAGAGAGGAGATGGAGGAGGAAGAGAATCCTAGTTTTCAAATATCGCTACTTGGTGGGCAACGTTGGCTCATCACCTCCTCCTCTCGGTTTGCTCTCATTTCCCCTCTTTTCACTCTCTTCTCTTCTTTATTTATTCTCCGTGCTTGTTGAGGAAAGAGAGAGAGAGATGGGATTGGTGCGGGGTGGCGGCTGAAAATAAGAGTAGAGAGATCGAGATGGGTAATTCTAAGTGGCTGGCTATGGTGGGCTTATATGCTGGTGCATTATTTTGTACAGGTGGGCTGGTGGGTTGCTCTTTGTTGGTGGGTTGGTCAAGGGTGGACGCACCTTGAGGGATGCAGGGGCATAGTCCCCTGCACCAATTTTATTTTTTGTTGCTTAGAGTTCAAACTTACAAAATGTGTGCTCCCACATATCAAAAATTATTGCCCCCACATGCCAAGAAATAAATCTATCTGAAAAAAGAAGGCTTAAACACATTGACAAACAGAGAGAGAAAAGAAAAGAAAAATATCTATCATTCTACGATTTTAATTTGGACCATTTGATAAGACTAGCTAAGCTTTATCCTAATAATTTTAATTCTAGAGATTTGAGGAATCTCAACCATCATCTTTGCCTCTATATTACTAATGTGTGAGCAGATGATAGATTCTCTAATATATATACCATTAATAGTCTTTCTTAGGTAATGGTTGAGAAAGGAAACACCTTTGCTATCCTTTGGTTTATCGACTTTTGAAGTTAGCACTAGTTTTGGCTGTCACCTCTACTATAGTTGAGAGATGCTTTTTAGCCATAAAAATTGTGAAAATAACTTTATGCAACTGCATCGATAATCAGCTCATGAGTGATAGTCTTATTTGCTATGTGGAGAAACATGAAATAAAGGGAGTTACCAATGATTCTATAATAGACTGTGTCCAGAGAAGTCGTCGAAATCAACTATAAAATATAATTTGCTTCACTTTATTCGATTATTCTGCAATTCTTTTACTTGAAGTTTTACTCGCTTATTGTTTTTGTTATCTATTTTATAGCAATGAAGCCAGATGTTGTTTTTTGCTGATGCTAACCATCTTTTGTTCTCAGATTCATTCTAGATTCTTCACTAATAGTATGTTTTTTTATTTTAGTATGTTGTCTGACAAACAGTTATTTACTATTGAACTTTGCCATAAAATTAGTTGATGTTACAAGATTTAGAATATATTATTATATAGAAAAAATTGATCATATACCCTCCATTTAGATGGAAATTGAGGATTTACCCTCCTGGCCCACGTGTCAGTGACTTATGATGACCCCACGTGTCATTGAGATGTGGAGGGTAAATCCTCAATTTCCCAACTAAAGGGAGGGTATATGATCCAATCTCCCTTTATATACTACATTATTAATGGATGCATTGATAAATACATATATGAAGCATGAGGCCCCCACGTCATTTTTATTCTAGATCCGTCACTGGGGCTGGTTCGTTACGATGTAGTAATGATCTGATTGGACTGCCCATTTCTTATAAGAAATCAGTTATTTCTATATTTTTATTTTTTATCATATATATACATATGTATCACCGGTATTTTTAGAGAAATACAATGGTATCACTGTATCACATATACGTATTTGTATCGCCGTATCCAGGCAACTAGCCGTGAGACGGCTACAGGCGGGACATGCGCTTCGGTGTTCTCAGTGTAGGACGACCACTTAATTTTGTAGAGCACCGCGATGCCGGAGGCGACACTGCCGCCGCCGCCGTCCCCGATGACCTCATGCTGGCTGCCAGATCGCTCTACCCCTGCTGCTTGTTCGAGGAGGCTTCCACTCCGGTGCTTATGCGCGACGACATCAATGGGATGCTCTCTCCGATGTGTTGCCGCTGGTGAGCAGAGGGGGGAAAGAAACAGAGGAGGAAGCCGATGGCTCGGATTTGTGGGTCGTGCATGCATAGGTACACACAGGAGAGAAATGGCATATGGGACTTGGCTGTCACTCATAGGGGCAAAATAGTCTTTTTTTTCTCATTCCTGAACGGTATCAGTTGGACGGGAAGATGAAGGGATATTGTGAAGAAAATTTATTCGGTGGAAGATTGTGAAAGATGAAGTTATCTAATATCATATAAATTTTCTCAAAAATAAAACAATCATTTGCAGACAAAGCCACCGTTGGCAAAACATCTACATGGGACCAGAGGTAGAACAGTACACTGATGTTTCTTTCAAGAATGACGAAGAGCTACACCCAATTTCATTAAAGAGAGAAATTTACACCAGGCTCAAGACGGACGAAATGTCTTTTGCATGTACACCACAGAGGAAAGTAATTTGTTACTACCACATTCTTGTTTCCTTCAAAAATGCTTATGTGTCCATTTGTAATGTGAGAGACTACATGGACCCAAGGTTCGTCCTACCGCCATAATGGCATAATATAAAGTATTTTTTTTGTATGGCTGCTGGTTGTATGATAAATAATGATTTCTAAAAGAAACTAAAATTAAAAATTGAAAAGTCAAAAAGAACATGCCACATTTATACAACTCAGAAATCTTACCCGACATTTATGTGCTCCTATTTTTTCAGCTTCAGTATTGAATATCATTTAATGTGGGCAATTATTTTTCTTGTTTTATTGATTGTCCGAGGATATGTACTGCAGACGGCATTCACCTTACCATCCTTACCTGTTGGAGGACAACATGACCAAATCCCTGTACTGCGTACCATCGACCAACAAATGCAGTGGTCAAGTACTAGCACACTGTACACCTCACATGCTCGATGTAAACACTCATGTGATGTAACTGCCAAAAAAAAACTCCACACCGCCACGAGATCAATCCTAAACTACCGTCTTTCCTAAGCAAATCCAGCTAATGAGCATAGACGATGGCCCATCTTTTCAAAATTAGAGATGTCCGTTTAATTAAAACAAGCAGCTAGATAGCTACTCTCTATTTCACTATATTTATTTACAACCCACCATACATATAACTAAATAATTAAATATAAGAAAATTAATAAGAAATGACCATATATATCTCTATTAAATGATATATCGATAACCACTTAATCTCTTCTAAATCATTTAAGTAAAGATAGAGAGTGAAGATATTGCAATAATTACACTATTGCTTTTCTCAATGAACAAATATTTTAAACAGAACTCATGTGTGTTTTTTAGAGTATTCATAACATCTCCCCTTGGGATCTTCACCATGATTTGTATTTCAACTTTCTCTCACGACAACAGTTGCTCTCCTGCGAGATTTAGGGTTTGAGTTTCCTGATTTGAGGTTTGGGTTCATTGGAACCCTATCTATAGAGTGAGAAGGGGCGGTGGGGGTGGCGAGGCAATGGTGGCACCGCTGACCATGTGCATGGAGGTGGGTGGTGGGTGGCAGCCGACAGGAGGAATGATGATTGATCTAGATGATCGAGTTAGGTGAGGGTGCTTGATGGCGACAACACCGTTTGAGCCGAACACTCGGATGGGGAGGTGGCCAACGAGCAGACATTTGGGAGGGATGAGATAAGCATTGTCGGCAGGCACATAGGGAGGCAGTGGCGGTGGGAGGTGTGTTGGTGGGGTTGAGGGCTAGTGCTGCTTGGGGTGTAAGATGGGAGTGGTGGGAGGTTTTTATATGAGACAGACTTGGGCAGAGAGTTTTTGGATGGAGATCCAATGATTCAAAATTTTAGTACTCTCTACATTACAATTACATCTTAAAAAGAAGGTTTAGCAAGTAGTATATATTTATAATTTTACGGTTTTCCTTAAAATATATACCTTATTTATGTCTAAATAAAATATCATTTTAATTAGAACATATGCAGCCAAACATTCCAAAATTTGGCTATTAATATACATAGTTTTCTTTGCAAATAAAATATAGACAAATTAATCACATATATAGAAAGAAGAAAATAGTATATATATTCATCATAAAAGGTACTCCACAATATTAATCTATTGAATACTAGATGAAGCGTGGTTGAACACTCTTAGAAAAAGAAAAATACAGAAATTATGTAAATATATAGATTTTATAATAATTGATGAATATTTATACTAGAAAACCATGTTGATGTCTAAAGTGACACTTTAATGCAAACGAGAGCAAGTATAAAGTATTTAATTTCATTTGTGCATCAATGCTCACTACTAGGTTAGATTGAGTTTAGGTCAGGAATAACACATTTGCCGGTACCGCATGCCCGGGATTCACCCCTAATCCAAAATGCAATCATTAACTATCGAAATATCCATCTACATGTTCCAAAGAACACATTTTAAAATTTGGCCAAAAATCGATATTTTCGAAATTTTCTGAGTGTTAAAATTTTGATCCAGTAAAAAACACACACATTGCAAATAAACAGAGAGAACACGGGAGAATTGCTGAATTTCTCTATTCTCTTATTTGCTCCCCTTTTCTTGCTTTTCTTCTCTTCTTTTACAAAACTGGCTACAAGCCTCCTCAATATATAGGCTAATAATCTCCTACTAGCATACGTATTCGGACTTCAAGTTGAACACAACTTTAACTTAAGTTACACACAGAGACAGACTCTACTACGTCTTGAACTCTAAGTCAAGATTATTTCTAACAATCTCCCCCTTAATCTTAACTTAATATACTCTAGTTTTAGTCTCAATGCATTATGAACTACCAGCCACGCCTCCACATGAAGCGTTCTACATGCAATCTACATGTAGAAACTCAACTCAACTAGTACAAGTCCATCTAAATGCAAAGATTCTAAACATTGAGCCAGTTGGTCTCAATTATGACTTACTAAACTCATATTTGAGACAGAACGGTGACACATCTCCTCAACATTCCGATTTCTTTCCACCTTACTTGAGTTTGGATGGCGAACACATCTTCTCAACATCCCTGACTCAACTCATCATCAGAGCACTGTTGATTCATCATCGCTGAGTGCTTCAGCAACAAACGCTTTCTTCATCTTCGGCTTGTGGCATTCTAAAGCAAAGTGTCCATAATCGTTACAATTATAACACCTCACTTTTGCCTTATCAAACTTCTAATTCTGATGGCCTTGGCCACCACCCCTAGAAGTGTTCTTACATTCACGCTTCGATGATCGGATCTCCCACTTGGCATGGGTCAACAAGAGCTGTCCATCGCCTTTGTTACTATTGTCGTGGATGTGTTCCTCATACGCCTTAAGACGACCGATGACCTCCTCCTTGGTCATTGTCTTTAGGTCTCCAAATTACTCTATGACCGAAACAATCGGGAGAAACTGTGAGGGAACAGCACGAAAGAATTTCTTCACTGCGTACAACTCTTCCACCTTCTCGCCAAGGGCCCGTATCTTGTTGACGATGACCGTGAACCGGACAGCGAAATCATTAATCGACTCTGTTTCCTTCATACGCAGCACCTCGAACTCGGTCTTAAGAGTTTGTACCTTTACTTCCTTCACATGATCAGCACCAAGATGCATCGTCTTCAACACCTCCCACACGGCTTTGGCTGTCTCCTTTTCGGCCAGTAGGAAGAGCGTCTCCTCTGAGATGCCCTGATAGATGGCCGCCAATGCCATCTGATCCTTGCGCACATTGACGTTGCCGTTCTCGATCGCGTCCCACACTCCTTGAGCCTTCATGTACACCTTTATCTTGATTGCCCATGCTGCATAATTGCTCGTCGTGAGCATCGGAAAATGCAGCGAGACAGCGGAACTATTCTTCGCCATCATACTGGATGATGCCTCGTTACTAGTGACACCACTTTCCAAAGAACACGGTATGATCTTGAGCACGGATCAAGAAATCAGGCTACTTTGAAGCAGTTCTTGGACCGAGGGAACGGAGAAAAAAATTGCAATGTTTTTTTCTTTTCCCTTGAACTTGCTTCTCGTTGCCTTGAATTTTTTTTCTTCGCACGGACGGAAGAAAAACTGCAGCCACTTGCTCTCTATTGCTCGCTCGAGACAACATGATGATTTTTTCTGGACTTCCTCTCGTGCTGCTCGCTTGGGAGGATGTGATTATCACTTGCTATTTCTGCGCTGCGCACTTTTATTTCTAGAGCGAGAATAACCGAGTCGGAGACGCACGCGTGGCTTAGACTTCGTCTCAGAGCTGGACCATAGCTGACTCGGTTTCGATGTCTCGCGCGTGGTTGCTGCTGTGCACAAAAAAACAAAATGCCTAGCACCGCTCGGAATTGTAGAAGAAAAAATTAATAGCATCGCTATCAATTATCGTCTTCTCTCTCATGTGTCTTGTCGCTGCATGCGCTTCCGATAGGAGACATGCTGCCTGCTTCTACTACTTTGATCTTGTCACTCTCTCCCCTGCCTTCTGAATTTTGACCAGGAGAAAGCATGCTTTGGCACTTGCTTTGATTTGACCACTTGCATTTCCTCTTGCTAGGTGCACACGCTTGCTTTTCTTTGCTGAGTACAAAAATCGAAATTTGATGGAAAGCAAAGACTTGCTTTAGCGTTGGCATTTGCTGCTCCTTGCGTGAATTTCTCGACGGATCGGACTTGGGGTGCTGTGCGCCGGGAGCGCGGAACGGAATCGTTGAGATGATTTTTTTTTAGTGACTCGATTCTTGCCTAGGCTCTGATACCACTTGTTAAAACTTTGATCCAAGAGAAAACGTCCACATTGCAAATAAACGGAGAGAACCCAGGAGAATTTCTGAATTTCTTTATTCTCTTATTTGCTCCCCTTTTCTTGCTTTTCTTCCCTTCTCTTACAAAACTGACTACAAGCCTCATCAATATATAGGCTAATAATCTTCTACTAGCATATGTATTCGGACTTTAAGTTGGACACAACTTTAACTTAAGTTACATACAAAGACGGACTCTACTACATCTTAAGATCTAAGACAAGATTATTTCTAACACTGAGATTATCCGGTATGTTTCGAGATTTAAGTGAGAAAAAGACTCAGCCGGTTGCGAGATTTGAATCCCTGGTCAGGGTTCAATATCTTCAAAAACCTTTTTAGAGGTACATCGCTTCTCCTCTGGCTATAAATACCTGTACCAGTAGGTAGCCTTCTTTCTCCCGTCTAAATCTTCTCTCTCCCAACCCCAAGCCGGCGAGAGACATCGCCGCCACCCCATCAAGCTCCATGCAAGCAATGAACGGCGGCAGAAGCGGCGGCCGGCGGCTCAAAGACCGCCTCGCCCGGCTTCTCCGCCCCGCCAATGCCCTCCTCCGCTCCCCCTGCAGCTCATCCACCTCTACCTTAACCATCACCACCGCCACCACGATATCGAGCTCCTCCTCCTCCGCCGCCACCACCGCCGCTCTCCTCCCCCGCATCGAGCCATTCTCCGCCGCTCTTGACCTCCTCCGCCACCCTCCTCTAGAGCACAAGAAGAACAACAAGCAAAGGTGCTGCTCGTCCCGCCATGCCCGCCGCCGACATTTCAAGAACGTCGACAAGGGCGTGAGGAAGCTTTCGTCCAAACCCTACGGCTTCACCACCTCCGACGACGACGAAGAAACAGACGGCGGCGACGACGACACGGAACCGTTCGTCTCCTCAAGAAGCCTCGTGTCCTCCGACTCCTCCGGCTTGTACACGTCCACCAAGCAGCTGCCGAAGAACAAGAATCGCCATCGTCGGCAGCACCAAACGAGACGTCGGCGGCTGCGAGCGGCGAGCTGCGTGGACTCGTGCAGCGTGAGGGACGAAGAGGTGGGGGTCCGGCCGCTGGTGACGACGGCGGCGGCGGAGGAGCAGGTGAGGAAGGGGCTGGCGGTGGTGAAGCGGTCGAGGGACCCGTACGGCGACTTCCGGGAGTCCATGGTGGAGACGATCGTGGAGCGGCAGGTGTTGAGCGCGGCGGAGCTGGAACGGTTGCTGCAGTCGTACCTGTCGCTAAACGCGCCGCGCCTCCACCCCGTCATCCTCCAGGCCTTCTCCGACATCTGGGTCGTCCTCCACGGCGGCTAGCTTCGCCGGCGTTGTTGTAGCTAGATCTGATCTGATGCATGCGTACGTGTGTACGTTTTTATCTGGTTGTGAGTGGTTAGTTGGCCTGTTAAAAGTGCAGTGCTAACTCATGAAGTAGCTGTGCAGCATGCATCAGATGTCCCTGTCTCTTGGTGGTCCGGCTAAAACATCATCTACTATCTATTTTATACGGAAGATTTGCATAGATGCCATTGCAAAGTTTTCATGGTTTGAAAAATGCCACCTGGTGCGTCATTGACATGTGGGATCTGAGACCCACATTTCAGTTTCACAGCCAGAGGGCTAGAGGCCAAGGCACTTTTCGAAACTATTATACATCATTTGCAGTGGTATTTTCTGACATTTTTCTCCGTTCTAGTTTGGGCCGCTGGTGGCAATTAACTAACATGCCTTTTTATGCGAAGGAATTGTTTTTTTAGGATTGAGAACTCGAATTTCTCACCGTATGATTTTTCCTCAAAATTTATGCTCCACGTCATTCTCCAGCTCCGGCGAGTTAGGGTTATGTTCACCGGAGCCCCCTAAGGGCGTTGACAGACTGGCGGTGGGGCAGCGAGGCAACGGCGGCGGCGCCGGTGCCGCAGGTCGTAGAAGGGCAGTGGGCGGCGGCCGGCAGGTGGAACGGTGCTTGGGCGTGGAGTTGAGTTAGGTTAGGCGAGGATGTGCGCCAGTGGAATAGGCAGTGGGCAGCGCCGATGGCGCCCTCGACACCGATAGTTACGTCGAAAGGCAAAAGCGATGGCAGATAGAGCTCACTAGTGAGCCACGATCACGCTGGGGATAGCGTCGGCTTGGTGGAGGGAGGGCGGCATGCAGGTGGGGGTGGGGTGCGAGTCAGAAAGGGGATGCAAGTGGCTGGGGAGGGGACAACGGAGGAGATGGATGCTAGTGGGGCTCACTAGCAATGTGATGGGGAAAGGCAGTGAGTAGGGCAGCGGCTGCGATAGCAGGGTAGATGTAGTAGGGTTTGGGGGTAGAGTGAGGTGAGGGAATTTATATAATTGAGGGGGAAGATAAGGTCCATTGGATCAGGATCCAAGGGCTTGAAATCTAAGTACTCTTAAACAAAAAATCACTCAAGTTTTGCCTAGACATAGGGAATTGCTAACTAGTACTCAAGTGCTTTTTAAGAATTGAGCACTCAAGCATGGAGATTCGTGTTCCACCTTCTTTGGCTACAGAGAGTTAGGGTTAGGGTTCGGGTTCAGATTTGGTTCACCTGCACTACCACACATGGGGTCAACGCAGACAGTTCATAACCCTCATCAGAGACAGTTTCTGAACCATCTAGCTCCTAAACCATTTGTGATAAGTCACAACACAGATAGTTTTTAAAAATAACCATCTATGATATTCGACATATCATAGATGGCTAGTACAAAAAAAAACCGTCTATGATGGTTTATGTATCACATATGGTTTTGTGTTAGAAACCGTCTGTGATAGTTCTTTGTATAACTAAAAAAATTTCTGATTTTTCAGCCAGCCTCAAAAAATGCTAACAATGCCCTCTGAAAACAAGTAATCAGATTACCGATAAATGGCATATAAGTGAATTACAACTCAAAGTGATTTACAACTTAAAGTGAATTACAACTCAAAATCAATTACAAAAGAATGTTCATGTATTGTTGCCAGATTTACAATTGAATCAATTGTTTGAACATGTATTAAGCGGTGTCATCGGAGTGAAACTCTCCTTTCGAGTCAATGACCTCCGTCATGAAGAAGATGAAAAGCCATCCTCGAACATCCGAGAGTTCATTTAGATCAAAAGTACTTGATTTGATTGTCATGCCCTGTCGTTTGGAGGAGTAAAGTAGTAAGCACATATATTTAAATTGATAATTAGGATATAATTATTACAAAATTGACAAACCTCTAGGTCATTCATCTTAGCACTCATAATTTTGTGCATATGATGGCAAAACTAGAAAGCACATAGGTTACCTTGTAGCTGTTGGTGGTACTGCAAAAATAAAGTTACATACATAGGTATAGTCAGTCCAAGAGGCACTATTACGAAGTGTGATGTAGAATTATTGTGTTGTAGTGTGGCGCTTGATTCCATGTGTCTCCCTCCTTGGAAACACAGGCACTGAACGACCTATGTGATTCCAAAAAGTTATCCTCGGTCATTACAAATGAAGAAAAGACTACATTAGAGTTATGTATAGAGAAAATGAGCATACCTGTTGAGTGTTTGTTGCACAAGGGTGAAGTCATGGTTGTTCTTGAGTAGGGAATCAAGGTGTATTACCTTGTTCCACTTTGGTACAATGACTATAAGATCCAGTGCCACCTACTCATGTATGTTGCTATAGTCATTAAACCTAAATTCATGTTGCATATAATGTACAAATGAAATTTGTATAGCAACTAGTGAAGCACTTACCTCTAGTTGTAGGACACCAGTATGTACTCCTTGTTGCCCTAAGCAAGCAATCCCATCATTATGTAATTCTCGACATAGGATGTGTCTTGGGTGATGCATTGCTCACAGATCAAATGTGGGTCGATGAAACCCACCAGTTCTCACGATCGTTGGGCTTCTTGTATCATGTATCTATACATAAACAATAAGTTATGACATTTATTAGTATTACGTGAATGTAGAACTTCATTGTACACACTTACAGTGTCCAGCATCATAGAAGTGAGGCGTCGAGGGCGTCGAGGTTGAATAGTTTGAATAAGTCAGTGAAGCCTACGACGAAGAAGCCCAGTTCGTGTAGGAAATGCCTCTTCGTGTATCTGATAGTGAATCCAGTAGACTAGTTTGTCCTCCGCTTGTTGGTCCTCTACATGTACCAGCATGCAAACTCCCGCAACCCATTCCAAGGTAGGGCAATAGTGTGTTGGGGACCAACGGCATTCCAAGGGAGTACATCTAGGGCTTGTGAGGCACCTTAATGTTCTTTGATTTGGCCTTAGTGCCTCGCATGTGATACGTCTTCCTAGAAAATGACTCAGCATGCTTTTCTTATTTCTTCAGTGTCATCTCCACGGTAGCCGATACGATTGTCTTCTGAAGCGGAGGTTGAGGTGGAGTCATTAAGGGTTCTATTGGAAAGACATGGTTATGTGGAGACCAAGGCACTGTAGGGTCTAGGACGATGTTCCTCTTAGGCCACTGGATAAAAGTGTGCATGGCATCTCCTAGTGTTATGATGTCTTCATTCAGAGACTTCACCAACGAGGCACCCATGAAAGGGTCAAGTACCATGTCCACCAAGACCTTGGCATAACCCTACGTCAACTGGGCACAGTGCAGCGCTATCCCTTCCTGTCATGGAAACGCCATCCCCAGCCTAGGCTCAATAGGAATGGACCCAACCAACCTCACTTGGAGCTTGCAAGGATGGGCTCCTACAAAATGATACACAATTAGTTAAGATATCCTACAGGTCTATCTTTAGAGCGTTCTAGATATATACATTACCTGGATTTCGTCGATCGGAAATTGGACATCGCATGGGTTAGGTTAGTGTGTGGAAGCGCAGCTACTCCGACAGTGTTGTGGACTAGTCTCCACAATAACAGGGGCGGCCTATGACTGGCTGAGCGCTTGCTCTAGCCTTTTCTCCAAACGTGCTAGCTTCGTAAAAAAATTCTACATGAATCTCCTCTTTTATACGCTTCTCATGCTCGACCTACGATCTCTTGCGACTCCTGTACGAGTCAGAGTCGTCTAGGAATCCTTGCCTCCAGTGAATGTAAACCCCAAGGCCTCTCATACAACCCGGGTGCTCCTTATTTTCAAGGGCCATGGATAATATGTCCCTCTCCTTGACGGCCTGGAAGTTGCCTTGGGAGGATTCCTGTAACACCCCAGCCAAACAATGACCTGGAATGCTACTAAACTAACAACATATTAAGGAAGAACCTATATTCACCTTACAAAATTTCGGCAGAACCTCCTTTGTTTAATGAGTAAATCAAAGGTTTCAACATGCATAGACAAATGATCTGAATAATAGTAAACAATAAATATCCAATTCTAAACAACTGAATTATGTTTGCCATCACAATCGTAACCACAATACTTAAATAAAGAACGTAAGCAATGTAAAAGTTCTAAACCTTTATTACATTCTAAACATGGTGATCTTTAATCAGTTACCACTTAAGCTATTCAACAAATAATGTTTAAGGTTCTTTATTTCTTCCAAGGTGAATGGACCGTGCAAGTATAACAAAGCTAATCTATTTTTATCCCCATGCATGCCGGTCTCATGAAGGTACCTAAAAAACATCCAACAATAAGGGTGAGTCCAAAGACTCAGCAAGTATAATAAATGGTAACAACTGCATATAAGTATGAAACCCATCAATTGCACTTCACAAATCCATTCACCAAATACATTACATACACATGATATGTAACATGCTCAATATGCTCAAGGTGCTCTTTGTCTTTATCTTTGTCTTTTTGCATTTTACCGGTAATACAAAGTGCGCATCCGTCGATGCACACCCATGCCTATGCCATTTGGCACAGGGACCATTGCCCATACTCTGCAAGTATGGGGACCTAAGCCCATGCTCTTCAAGCATGGGGACCTTTAGCCCGTCATAAACATGACGGGGATCTCAAGAATTGCTTGGTCGTCACAGGACCAAGACTTCAATAAGCCAACATGATGCATATGTATGAAATCTCAAATTAATACAACATGCATCCGCATCAACATTGCATATGAATAACATATTCATACTACAAAAGCTCATATTCATAGACTTCATAACTTTCAAACATCCGTGATTAACACATAACTCATAGCATTAGCAACCATGAACATTACCAATCATATCACCATAACAATCATGAACAACTCAAATTCTCATAGAATTTATCAAACTATACCATTCGATAATATCTATTATATCCATAAATATACTTGCCTTAACCACGAGAAAACGGGGAATGAACAGAAGGTGCGGCTCCTGGAATCCGTCCTCCTCCTGAACAATAATTATAATAATTGCTAAGGCAACAGTAACGAGTCTTTATATTAAACAAAAACACCCCCAAACTAATCCAACATGTTTAACTTGACTCAAAACCCCAAATCTTTTCGGACACCCTGTCCCCCTCTACAGACAGTCAACTTCAAAAATTCTTATCTAATGGTACAGAAGTCCGAACAGGGCGTTCTCAGATTTTCTGGAAAGATAATTAAATTATCTAACTAAATATAGTTGGTGAGTCTCCCTGATTCGGCCAACTTCTACCCGCACCATCTAACTTTCTAGAACATCAATTCCGTAACGAGTTCTCTGGACAGCGCACTAAAAGTGTCATAACTTTCACCCCGAGAGTCGGAATCAGGATTTATTAATCTTTCTGGAAAGATAAGGAAAATATCTGAAATTTTCATAATATGGAGATCCTCTGATTCTCCTGATTTCTAATCGCCCAAACCCATCTACCGAAACCTGACAGGAATTTCCCCGATCTACAGGACAGTCCGACTAGAAAAATCATAACTTTTTCTACAGAGGTCCGAATGACGCGTTCTAGCACTTCATGGAAAGCTAAAGATGTCCTCTACAAATCTCTAGGAGAAGACCAGACCTGAATCCCCACGGATCTATATCAAAAAGACCGTCTAACAGAGGCTGTCCTGAGCAGATCCGAAAACCGACATTGATAACGCAATTAGAATTTACATCTACTAGGGGAAGAACATGGATTACCCTTGACGAACACTGAAGAATACCACGAACACCCCACGAATCTCTCCTCTCCTTCTTTTCCTCTTTGCCCCTTCTTCTTCCCTTCCTCCGAGTCCAATCGCCTAGCTGCGAATTATTCCTTTCCCCCGATCATTCGGCATCAATTGGAGGTCTTGATCACCGGCAATGGAGGAGAGGGGAGGAGGAGGCGCTGCTGGACGGCGCAAGGCAGAGGGGAGGGGCGCACAAGGGGAGGAGAGGGGGAGGCGCAAGGGGGGAGAGGGGGAGGGGCGGCTAGGGTTGGAGGGGGGAAGGTGGCGCCCCCCTTTGCTGGCCGAAATCCCCACCTGGGCCAAGGCCCAGGCCCAGGTTGCCAGGGAAAATCAGAAAAACCCCCTCTAAACTTGATATTTTACTCTTCCCTTTAAGGTCCTTTACTCCGATTAAACGATTAACGGTCGAAACTCTTCCGGGATATTACAATTCCTCAGTCAACGTTTCCTGTAAGAAGCCAACATGTTATTTTAGTCCCTATGAAGCTATGGACATATTACCAGCCAGGTAGCTTGATATCTTACTAAGTGTTGTGACACTTCTTGGTCTACCGGGTTCTTGAAGGATATGGCGCCCAAAGATGTGGTAGATGTCCTCACTTTAACCAGTTTTGGGCGTGCTTATCTGTGATGCTGGCAAATGGTGAGGAGGCCTCCAACAGGATTGCCTCCTCGTCCTTCCTGCTTCATTGTGAAATTTTACCTGCATACCCAGCAATGCTGAGTTTGTGGGGGTGAGTGTTCTGGGCCTAGATTGCCTTGCACGCCATGCTTTCTTCCTGGAATTTGGTGGCCGTTTTCATGCCAACAAAGGAGTCCCACATATCCAAATGGAGGATAGGATATTTCATGAATGGTGTCCTGTCCTCATTCACATAATTCATGACAAGTGTATTCTTGAAGTTCTTCCACACCTTGCCCATCACCAGGAGCACCTATCATCATACGAGGCCCTAGACTTCTACTCCGATCTTGAAGGACCTTAAGACCTCCTCCCAAAGTTGCTCTTTCTCTTCACGCATCAGAGACTTCTAGCTCGATGTGGTCATAGGGACCCATTGCCTTGCAACTATCCTACAAGTGGTCCCAAATATGGCCACTGCTTTCTTGGGATGTAGAGGGACCCCAACTAGACTAACCTCTGTGATGGCCATTTAGCTCTTAAGCATTTTCGATATGCCTTGGCCCTCTCGCTTAGTTGCACCTTTGGTCTGATCATCAGATGCATTCGGTGAAACTAAGCCTGAAGACTGTGTGGACGCCATCTCGCTTAGTTGCTATCTACGACCAAACAAATTTCATCACATCATATTCAAAAAATAGGTGGGCAATAGATTGTTTTGCTGAACATAAAAGCCAAAGAAAGACTTGCATCCTAGGAGGGACATAAAGTTTCCAAATAGCAGGAATGTTCATAACAGAGAAACTACAAAAATTGACTTTTGCATAATGGGATAATAGACTCCATAAGAATTACATTTCCATACCATAGCATCTTTGTATGCTGAATCTGCTATTGATAACTATTTACTGATTGTTACATCAACTTGAAAGTAATTCTCTTGCTACTATTACATGAAAGTCATCAACTTTAATCGGGGAAAAATTTTTGTCGTTTCATCATGAAATGGACTCTTATGTAATAAGTATCATGTATACTAATCATATATAGCAAGAAGTTTTAGAATTAATAATTGAAAGAAATATATGATTCCAAGTATAATATAATGACAAGAGCATGTTAGACCATGTGGTGGTCATGCAATAAGTGATGATGAATAATTGACATTTGGTTTGCATTGGAATTTGTGTTTGTGAAAGTTTTGATCGATGCACTATTCTTTCTAGAGTTTTTAGGATGGCATAACGACCACGGCAGATGACCATGGTAGGTCGATCATGACCACAGTAGATGACCAAGGCAGGTCAACCATGGCAGATGACCATAGTAGGTTGGCAATGGTAGAACGACCATAGGTGAAGGACCACGGCGAAACGACCTCAGTATATAGTTTTTAGAAGTCGAAGACCCTGGAGTCAGAGATTCTAGATAACCTAGTTGTAAGATAAGAGGAACCAGTGTATGACATAGTGAACTAGTCACAAGATGCAATGGACTACGGTCGGTAGTCAACAGGCTTCAACTAGGATGTTGTGGTCTTGAGCTTTAGTGGACTGGTCGATGGATGTTGCTACAGTATCAGGTCAGTACTCGGTGGTCGGTGCTACTGGACTAGCTGATGGTAGTCTATGCGACAATACCTGGTCCATACTCGGTTGTCAATGATACAGTGACTGGTTGATGGTCGATAGTTGTAAAGTGGAGCGCTACAATGCTTGTGATTTGTGAGTGTTCTGATTGATGGTAATTTCTAAGTACTTATGGTTTTCTAGTACTCGTTGAGATAGCAATCTGATTGGCCTATGCTTGGTGTTCATATCAGCTTTATTAAGTGGTCGAACGTTGATTTTCTAGAGAGTGTGGAAATTGTGGTCGTGAATGATCTGGTTGGTGTTGATGGATGGTTAAGAGTATGATTTGTGTGTGTGGACTAATGTCGGTCAAGTTGGGAAGAATTGTGCTGGGGAAAACGTTCTTTAGACTTTGCATATGTAGGTTGGGCGTGAAGACGATCATGGTCGGTGACGAGGAGGACCGGAACTAGGATGGGGAAATCTGAGGTCTAGGTGGTCAAGGATGTTACGAGGTGGTTGGGTCACACTAGAGCACGTGGAGATCAAAGGTGGTGATGCGTGGAGAGGCTACAGGAGGTGTTGTCCTGGAGGCTTCATCATGTGGTGAGTTAGGTGTTGTGGATAGAGTCTATAACTGAGAAGATTTAGAGTTTGGTTAAAATCCATGTTCAGAAGGGTTTCGGGTCCCTTGATTTTTGGAAGAAATAGAGTTGTGTGTTTGTGGTTAAGACGGACATGGTTGGACATTAGCCTATAAAATCAGGAAGAAGCTAAGTGCTAACGTGACTAGTTTTTGATGGCTTTAGAAAGTTTTTGGCAGAGAGATTGAAGAGGCTTTAGTTTCTGGCTAGGGCTTTTAGGGGTGCTTGTGAGGGCACTTTGTAAGTCCATGAAAATCTAGCAATAAAGATCATCTTGAATCAATCTGGTTCGTGAGTTGCTTGAAGATCGCTGGTTATCGCAAGTGGATTGGATCTTACAAGAACGGATAAAGTTGAGTGAGCGGTTGAACAGAACGATCAATCAAGCGATCATGTACTGAGCGATCAATCGGAAGATTGAGCACCTAGCAGTCAAAATCTTCACCAATTGCCAGGAGTCTTCAAAAAGTGGTGACAATCATTCACCCCCTCTGATTACAGTATTCGATTCTATAAGTGGTATCAGAGTGGGTAGCGATGGAATCAGAGAGGTATGTGAATCATCCCTCCATACTAGATGGTGCTGATTTTGCTTTTTGGAAGTGTCGTATGCAGGCTTACATTGAGGCTCAAGGTAGTAATGTCTAGAAAAAAGTTTCTGAACCTTATGTGGTTTCTGCTGATGCTAGTACAAAAATTAAAACAAATGTTGATTTAAATATCCGTGCTTATAACTTGTTTTTTAAGGGATTTTTTACAAAGAATTTGATCGTGTAGCTCATATTGCTTCTGCCCACTTAATATGGAAAACTCTTTGTGATTATCATGATGGAACCACTAAAATCAAAAAGGTGTGCAAGAATCTATATTAAAAAGAGTACTCTGATTTTAATATGAAGCATGGGGAATCTATAGATGATCTTTTTGCTTGTTTTGAGTAGATTTTGAGTAATTTGTGTGGAGTTAGTGTTATTCCAGCTAATGGAGATAATGCAGCTAAAATTTGGAGGTCTTTAGGTTCAGAGTAGTTGATGGTCATCCCAACCATTAATCAAACTGTTGATATAGATATTCTAACCATCGTTGATTTGTACTCTATATTGAAAACCTATGAGATGAAAGTTTTGCCATCTAAGACTGATAAATCTTCATCTTTAGCATAAGTAACAACCCCTTGCAGGCTACTTCATCGAGTGCATTATCTTGTATTTCCTTGTCTACTTTATCCACTTTTTAGAAGATCAGTTTGAGCAACTCACTAAAGAGGACTTGGTATTAATCTCCTCACAAACGTATAAGGCACACAACAGTCTGAGGATGAGAAAGCGAGGTAGAGATCCAAGTCCAATCAGATGCTTTGAGTGTGGCGAGACGGGCCACATTAAGATGGATTGCCCCAAGCTCAAAGGAAAAGTGAACAAAGAAGACAGGAATTATCATCATCGACCATCCAAGAATAATATCAAGAGTGGATTTTTCCATTGCAAAGTTGCTGAAAAAGTTTTATCAACTATCGAGTGCCTTGATCTGAGTGATGGTGGTTTTGAGAGTGGCGATGATGATGAACATGACGAAGATGATGTCAAAGGCAAGAAGAACACTGACGACTTCACAGGCATGTGCTTCATGGTAAGCAACAATGATGACGACTACAGTGATCCCGATGAGGTAAGACCTTCATACGATAAGCTTGAAGATAGTCTAGTTAAACTTGCTATTGAATTGAAAAAGACTAAAAAAATTGAAAGAAAATAATTTTATAGTCGAAAGCTTGAATTCTGAGATTAATAGACTTATAGCATCTATTCCTAAATATGATTCTTGTGAAGCCTGTCAAGTATTACAATCTAAATTGGAAATTACTAGATCAGTTAATGCAACTAACCTAGCTCAACTTAGAGATGCAACTAAGAATGGTACATGATTCTTGTGATGAAAAACTTAAACTTGCGAATGATGAAATTAAAAAGCTTAAGTCTAATTCTGCTAGAGCATGTTCTAAGTGTGACTTGCTACAAGCAAGACTTAATTCATCTCAGTAATCAATTCAACAAATGCTCTATCATAAAACTCTTTTTTTCTAACTACCCTAAGCTTAATGCTGAAAAAGAAGTATTGACTAGACAACTTAATGACTTTTCTAAAAAAAGAGAGATTGTTTCAATCAGTGCTTCTAAGGATCTTGCTAATGAATATGTTAAGTGCTCATTGTATTCCTCACTGTCTGAAGAAAACAAGTACCTTAAGAACACTTTAGAGAGATTTTGTCTTACCAAGAAGAATTTGAATATGATCTTAAACAAATCAAAAACTAATCTAAAAAATATGGTCTAGGATTTAATTTCATTGAGCATGCTAAGAAAAACCCTCCTAAAGTTGTCAAAGTACTCGATCCAGGAAAATTTGATGTAGAGTCTGAACCAAAACAAGTTGTCGTTAGATCTACTGGTATTGCAAAAGAGTTCTCTACCAAACTGAGTGCTATGAAGTCGGCTGATACGGCCACTCATCAAGTCAAGTATCAATGCACTCATTGTGGTAAAGATGGTCATTTGGTTCAATTCTAATTTAGAAAAGCAAAGAAAGAGAAGGAAGATAGGACAAAGAAGTGTTTTCGACCAGCTACTTCACGTGGTTGAACCAATGTGGCTGGATCAGACGGCTGACCAATTGTTTCCTGCAATAAGACAAGCTTCCCGAGAGATTTTCAACCATAGGTTTTTGCTCGATTAGACCAGTCGGCGGTCAGACCATTTTCACATAGTCGATAAGAATGTTTTCGACCAGTGCCATCCATACGATCTGACCAATCGGTTGTCAGACCAGTTCTACTGAGGAGGTTAGACTACCCTGTGGACAAACTTGCTTTTCAATGACTGTTTGATCAAAATATGTCATATGGTAATGCTTCACTTAAATCTTTATCAATGCATGTTTTTGCTCTGTTCGTCGAGTATCTCAATACTGGATACCTAAATCTTTATTGCCTAACCCTAGTACTAAGGTACCGATGATTGTTCGCACTCTGTAGGCTCATCGCAAGAGGAAGGAGAACATATAGCTTGCTAACTCCGGTTGTTCTCAGCACATGACCGTAGACTCACGATGGTTCTCCTCCCTCACTCGTGCCTCCGGTGATGAGATGATCTCTTTTGTGGATAACTCTCAAAGATGAGTTCTTGCTAAAGGTGCCGTGTGCATCAACAACAAATTCATCTTAAAGGACGTCACTCCTGTCAGTAAGTTGAGCTATATAACTTACTTTTAGTTTCACATTTGATAGATGATAATCTTGAGGTGAACTTTAAAAACATTCATGTTGTATTTATATTCATCTGGTGATCTTGTATGCAAAATTAGTCAAGTTGATCGCTTGTTTAAGGGTGACGTTTTGTATTTAGCTTCTTCTAATCTTAGATGTCTTATTTCTTCGGACTCTAAAGATTTGTTTTTCTGGCGCTGTAGATTAGGTCATATTGGCTTTGATCATCTTGCTCGACTTAGTAATATGAATTTGATTAGAGGAATTCCTAATCTTAAGATTGAAAAGTCAATGGATTTAATTTGTTCACCCTATCGACATGGCAAGATGGTCTTATCATCACATCATCTGCTCACACTTGTCATAACTGATTCTTTGGGTCAATTGTTGCATATAGACACAGTAAGTCCTTCTAGAGTTCAGTCGGTTGGAGGTAAATGGCATGCTCTTATTATTGTTGATGATTACTCTAGATACTCTTGGGTTTATTTTCTGGTATCTAAGGACAAAGCTTTGGGTCACTTTAGAGAGCTAGCTCTTATACTTGCTAATGAACTTCCAGGAGCACTTAGAGCAATTAGAAGTCATAATGAAACTGAATTCAAGAACACATCTCTTGCTTATTTTTGTGCTGAAAAGGGTGTAGACCATCAATTTTCGTCAGCTCAAGTGCCTCAAAAAACGTTGTGGTCGAACGTAAGAATAGAACTTTGGTCGAGATGGCTAGAACAATGTTAAATGAACATGATACTCCTAGGAAGTATTGGGCTGAAGCTATTTTTGACTGCCTGTTACATTTCGAATAGAGCATCACAGATGGTTCTTAAGAAAAACCATCTATGATATATGGACTTATCACATACGGTTTTTTGTAAAAAGCTGTTAGTCATCATAGACGGTTTGTATAAAAAAACCATCTGTGATGACCACTTATCACAGACGGGTTATGAATGGAAGTGTCTATGATATTCACCGCGTTATTAAATACCCTCGTCCTGATAGGTATTCACCGCGACGGCTTTGAGGCGATTTGGTGAAAGGAGACCAGATATTTGGAAGGGTACTTATGTATCCATTTGTTCTTGATGATCTAAGGTTAGTAATTAGTACTATATATAATGAAATGCATTATATTCTAGCTAGATCTGTGCACTTTTTACTTGGAAGCAAAGAGGGATCCAACTTGATAGTTTTTGCTCCAATTTAAGAGTGAGTCTCACTCATATCTACTTTAATTCTTGTTGGATTCGTTCATGAATCATAGCTAGCTACTTTAGATGGACAAATTATGGTGAATGATAATTATGTGTAAGAGCTAGTGTACATACATGTAATGGCTACCTAAAAGAGCATTAATCTAATTTAACATTAATTTGTTATATGTGTAGCGTAGATAGACCGAAACTGGATGTACGTTGAGAACCGTGGGAGTAAAGAGTACATCGATGGTGTGTCTGCTTTTAGAAGAGCTGCCAAGTAGGATATGTTGAAGAAGAGGATGGAATTTATGTACTGTTCATGCATTGATTGTGAGAATCTTAATATGTTTACCAATTTAGTGCAAATAGAAACACACTTTATTTGAAGGGGTTTCTAAAAGGGGTATACATGTTGGAGCAGTCACAATGAAGAGCAAATTTTATAGGAAAGTAGTAACATCATCGAGGGAGACAACGACGTACCAGATGTTGATTGTTCTTTCGATGATGATAGGTTGCACAATGAAAATCTAGATCAGATGTTGTGCGATGCAGAAGGGAACTATAGTTAGAGAGAGTTTAGTAAATTCAACGGCTTGATAGAGGACTCGGAGAAACCATTGTTTCTGGACTGCAAGCCAACATACACAAGGTTATCATCCATGCTTGAACTGCTGAAGTTAAAGGCAAGAAATGGTTGGTCTGATGAGAGTTTGACAGCGTTGTTATGTCTCTTAGTGGACACACTTCTGGAGGAAAACGTGTTGTCCAAAACCACGTACCAAGATAAGAAAGTTCTCCGTCCCTTGGGAATAGAAATAGAAGGAATACATACATGTCCGAAAGTTTATATCTTGTACCGTAAAGAGTATGCAAACATACATGTATGTCCGATGTGCAAAGTATCTCGATACATGCATGAGAATCACTCTATTGACGGTGAGGGCATCGAGGTGAAGTAAGGAACTCCTGTTAAGGTGCTGTGGTATCTGCCTGTAATTCACTGTTTGAACCATTTATTTGTGAATCAAAAGGAGGCAACATTGCTGCATTGGCATTCAGAGGAGTGTAAAAAAGATGAAAAGCTAAGACACCCTGCTGATGCTGCCCAATGGTGGAACTTCGATACGATGTTCATAGACTTCTATGTAGAACTGAGGAATATAAAGTTTGGGTTGAGTAAAGATGGAATGAATCCTGTTAGTAACATAAGCAGCCGACATAACACTTGATCTGTGAATATGTGTATCTACAACCTTCCTCCTTGGCTGTGTATTAAGAGAAAGTATATTTTGATGTCACTACTTATCCAAGGGCCGATGCGACCTAGGAACGATATTGATGTGTACTGAGCACCATTGCTGGAAGAACTTGTAACACTATGAAGGAATGGGTGCAGGTATGGATGCGAACAAACAAGAGAACCTCATCCTACACGCCATTTTGTTCTACCCTTAGTAACTTGTTGGGCTTGAGTACACAAGGAGCTAAAACTTGTCCTTAGTGTTTAGATGATACCAAGAGTGTGTGCTTGAACAACTCGAGTAAAACTGTATACATGTGTCACTGTAGGTTCCTTCCCAAGTATCACCCATACTGTAAGATGAAGAAGCAATTCAATGGAAAAGAGGACGGTTCAGCTTTAGAGTCTTTTAGAGGAAAGAGGTCTATGATATGGTTAAGGATATTAATGTTGTGCATAAAAAGGGACATAAATTGAACACCAGTTAGAAGAACATCATGAAGAAGAGATCAATTTTTTTGGGAACTTATCTTATTGGGAGCACTTAGAAGTTCGCCACTACATCGACATCATGCGTGTGGAGAAGAATATATGAGATAGATTGATTGGTCTCTTCTTGATCATTCGTGACAAAACAAAGGATGTTATCAACACACGGTATGACTTGCTTGATATGAACATAAGGATCGAGTTAGCACCGAAGAGACCGATAAAGGCCAAATGTACCTTCTTCCAGCTTGCTACACTTTGTCCAAGGCTGAGAGAAATAAATTGTGCTAGAGCTTGCATGGTGTGAAAGTTTCATCTGGTTACTTCGCTAGTAAGAAGAAACTCGTTTCTATGGAAGATTTGAAATTAATTGGTATGAAGTCTCATGATTGTCATGTGCTGATGACACAATACTTTCTGTTGCAATTAGAAGTATTTTATTGAATAAGGTCCAAGTCACAATTATGAGGTTGTGTTATTTCTTTAACTCAATTGTTTAGAAGGTCATCGATCCCGATGGACTAGATGCTCTACAGACCAAGGTGGTGACAACTCTATGTCATCTTAAGATGTATTTCTCTCTGTCATTTTTTAATATCATGGTCCATCTCATTGTTCACCTTGTGAAAGAGATAAAGATATGCGGCCTTGTGTTCCTACATCATATGTACCCATTTGAGAGATACATAGGGGATTTCTCAAGTCCTACGCACATAATCTATCTCAGCCAGAGAGAAACATCATCGAAGTTTATGCAACCGAATAGGTCATTGAGTTTCGCGTTGACTACATGGCTCAAGTGGAACCGATAGGTGTGCTTCTATCTCGTCATGAGAGGAGGTTACAGAGTATCGGGACCATCGGAAGGAAAGCAATCACTCCCGATTTATATACATATGCTCAAGCCCATTTCATTGTCTTGCAACACATGGCTGAAGTGTATCCATACATCGCCGAGCACAAAGACATGGTGCGCCAAGAGAATCCAGGCTGGTCAGAGGTTTGGATAATGAGAGAGTACAATTGTTGGTTCAACGAATGTTTAAAGGTGAGATTCACTAGGAGGTCATCAAGTGATGATATGCTACGATGGTTGGCAAAAGGGTCAAAATTGCCAATTATGATATGGCAAGGATATGATATAAATAGGTACACATTTTAAACGATAGCTCAGAAGAGCATAGTCCAGAATAGTGGTGTCCTCATATATGCATTTCAGGAGTAGCTTAGTACCGTTGGGCCAAATATAATGAAACGTGGGTTGAGCTCCTACTATAGGTATGTAGAGGAGATTTGGGAGCTTGACTATGTACTTTTCAAGACCTCGAACGTGTCAGATATAAAGACAAAACATTCATATTAACTAAACAAGTTGTGTAAGTTTTTTATATAACAGTCCCAGTAAATAAGAACCGCTATGTAGTTCTTCACAAAAAAAGAAGGATTATCAAAGTTGACAATATTGTGGATGAGGAAGAGTATAATCAATTTAACGAGTTGTCTCCATTCGAAAATGGCATCAGGCCTGATAGAGAACCCAATAAGGAAGTTAGGTATATGCGAGTCAATCATTGTGAAGGGCTATTTTTAAAGGAGATAGCCAAGTGGAATTTTGAGTTGTAATTCACTTTGAGTCGCGAATCACTTTGAGTTGTAATTCACTTATCTATCATTTATCTATAATATGCTTACTTGTTTTTAGAGAACATGGCTAGCATTTCCCGAGGCTAGCTAAAAATGGATAATTTTTTAGCTATACAAAGAGCTATCATAAATGGTTTCTAACACAAAATCATCTGTGATACGTAGATCATCACAAACTGGTTTTGGTGTTAGCCGTCTATGATGTATGGACTTATCATAGATGGATTTTTACATAAACTATCTGTGATACATCATAGACAGTTCATAATAAAATCCGTCTGTGATGTATGGACTTATCACGAATGGTTATTTTTAAAAATCATCTATGTTGTGACTTATCACAGATGGTTATTCTTAACAACCACCTATGATTATCATCTTCTATATATACATTAGGATGAAAACCTAACTCACTATTGCACACACTTAGGTTCATCCCCTCATTGCTCTGCTCTTCGTTGTGCGCCGCCGCCTCCTATGGTTCCCCATTGAGCATCGTCTAGGTGCCTTCTACCTGTAGTTCCCTATCATGCAGCTCCTCCTCCCAGCACCTCATCACCGTTGCGCAGCTCCTCCTCGGCTCCCTGTCGCCATTGCCTCCTCTGGTTCCCTCCTCCTTCCTCAAAGTGCGCTTTTTCCCTCCTATGGATACTGATGTGAGATGTATGCCCAAGAATGGAGAAATCAAAATAGGGCATTTCCAGGTGAGATGTATGCCCTAGAATCTAGATGTGATGGCACATGGGTGCAAGTCTCTGTTATGCCCTAGAACCAATTTTGGTAGTATCTCTATTTTGAATACTCCTGCTATTTGGAAACTTTATGTCCCTCCTAGGGTGCAAGTCTTTCTTTGGCTTTTATTTGATAACAAATTGCTTACTAGAGATAACTTGAGCAAAAGGCAAAAATGGCGATGATACTTGTTTATTATGTTCAACAATAGAATCTATTACACAATCATAAAATAACAATTTGTGCAATATGCTAATTGATTACCTATTCACTCTTGTTCTAGTGGATATGATTTATATAAGAATGGTATATTGTCATGAGATGATTTTATTTATGCTCTGTAGGATCAAATACTGCAATCAGAAGGGTGGGGTTGAATGATTGTCACCGTTTTTTCAAGATTCTTGGTGATCGGTGAAGATTTCGACCTCTTGGTGCTCAATCTTCCAATCAATCGTTTAGTACACGACCACTTGATTGATCATTCTGTTCAACTGCTTGCTCAGCTTTACCCGTTGTCGTAAGATCCAATCCACCTGTGATCATCAAAGCTCTTCAAGTAACTCATGAACTAGATTGATTCAAGATGATCTTTATTGCTGGATTTTCGTGGATTTACAAAGTACTCTCACAAGCACCCCTAACAGCCATAGCCAGAAACTAAAGCCTCTTCAATCTCTCTGCCAAAAACTTTCTAAAGCCCTAAAAAACTAGTCACGTTAGCGCTTAGCCTCTCCATACTTTTATAGGCTAACGTCCAAACTGTGTCTGTCTTAACTACGAACACACAACTCTATCTCTTTTGAAAATCAAGAGACCCGAAACTTTTCCGAACACGAGTTTTAACCAAACTTTAAATCTTCTAAGTTATGGACTCTATCCACAACTCCTAACTCACCACATAACAAATCCTCCAAGACAACACCTCTGTATCTTCATCATGCACCATCACCTCACGTATTGAAGCCTCCAAGATAGCACATCCTATAGCCTCTCCACACATCACCAACTTTGATCTCCACGTGCTCCAGTGGGAGCTCGACCACCTCATAACATCCTCGACCACCTGTACCTCAGATTTCTCCATCCTAGTCTCGATCCTCCACATCACCGATCATGATTGTCTCCATGCCCAACCTACACATGTAAAGACCAAAGAACATTTTCGCCGGCATAAGTTCTTCCTAACTTGACCGACATTAGTCCACACATGCAAACCATACTTTTAACTATCCATCAACACCAACCAGGTCATCCACGACCACAATTTTCACGCTCTTTAGAAATTCAACTTCCAACCACTTAATACGATCGATATGACCGCCAAGCATGGGTCGTTCAGATCGCTATCTCAATGAGTACAAGAAAACCACAAGCACTCGGGAATTACCATCGATCATAACACTTGCAAATCACAAGCATCATAGTACTCCACTCTACAACTACCGACCATCAACCAGTCACTGTACCATCGACTACCGAGTACCGACTAGGTACTATAGTGCAGACTACTATCAACAAGTCTTGTAGCACCGGCCACCGAGTACTGACTTGGTACTGTAGCAACGACCACCGACCGATCCATTGAAGCTCAAGACCCCAATCATCCTAGTCGAAGTCTATCGACTGCCAACCGTAGTTCATTATATCTTATGACCAGTTCACTATGTCATATGACTGGTTCCTCTTTGCTTACAACTAGGTTATCTTGAATCTCTGACTCTGGGGTCTTCGACTTCTAAAAACTCCGGACTGAGGTGGTTTGCCGTAATCCTTCACCTGTGGTCGTTCTATTGTTGCCAACCTACCGTGGTTGACCTGCCTTGATCATCTGCTATGGTTGTGGTCGACCTACCATGGTCATCTGCTGTGGTCATTCTGCCATCCTAAAAACTCTAGCAAGAATAGCGCATCGACCAGAATTTTCACAAACACAAATTCTAGTGCAACCTAAATGTAAATTATTCATCATCACTTATTGCATGACTACCACATGGTCTAATAATCTTTCCCTTGATGAAGACATTGACAACACCTCAAAAGCTCTTGAATGAGAAAATTTGCGAAAGGAAAAATTCAAAGTTGTAGACCATGGCAGGGAGAGCTAGCAGACTATAGCACAGCAAGAAAGAGTTGTAGACCACAACAGAAAGCCAAAAGCACAGAAAACTCCCCCTTAGACCACACAGAAAGCTTAGAAAACTCCCCTTAGACCACACGGAAAGATAAGAAAACCCCCTTAACACAAGAGACAAGAGAGCAATTTTTCTCCCCAATCTCTACAAACTCTCTCTCTCTCTCTCTCTCTCTCTCTGGCAATGAAATCATCAAGAACTTTTGAGAGAGAATATTTCTAAAAAGGATTAATGAGAGTAAATATCTAGAACCTTTGTAAATTATCCAAGTAACTTTTATAATTAATAGATTAACCAAGCCATCTTTTGAGTAGAGCTCCCTAGATCATATAAAGTCGTATACCATATAGCAAGTCAAAACATGTCTTTAGCATGCTTAAACAAATTGGATTAATGAAAGGCATATCAACATTGACTAAACCGATCTATAAAGAACACAATGGGATATTACATCGAAAAGAGTAAGCCTAAAAGTGAAGCAAACTTTAAATCTTGACTAGTTAGCAGTCTCATATAGCAACCTATTGCTCCACACTCAAATCTTAAGCATGTGGCATGCTTGTAGCATACTTCTTTTCATGATGCCATCTTTGTAGCAAACTTCTTTTAAATGGTAGCATGCTTGAAGCATACTTCTTTTCATTCGAGCACGTTTTGTGCTTTTTCTTTTGTTTAACCATGGCATGCTTGAAGTATACATCTTTTCAATTATCTCTTTATCATTTTTTTGTTATTCTTTTTTATATAACATGCCAACTTGAGTGAACATAAAAAGATTATATTATGAAACATATGAGCCTCATAGCCAAGATTTAGAATAAGACTCACAATCAAGCTAATCTTTTTAGATGAAAAATCACAAAGTGCTACTTATAATCAATTTAGTCAAGGTATTCTACCATGTTATATTTTAGTTCAGGTATAGCACATAGATTACAGCCTGTCATGATCAAAGATACAAAGTAAATGAGTAAACAGAGCTTCTGAAATTTTCAAACAACAAGTTCCCCCTCAGAATAATCCCGTAGGATGCAACATACCCAACTCATTTCGCAACTGACCAAAATGAGAAGAATCAAACGGTTTGGTGAAAATATCAGCAACTTGAGAATTGAAGTCAATGAAATGCAAGATGACGTCTTTATTTTCACATGGTCTCTACGAAAATGATAGCGAATATCAATGTGTTTGGTTCTTGAGTGTTGCATAGGATTTTTAGCAATACTGATAGCACTAATGTTATCACATTAAAGTGGAACACTATCCAATTCTAAGCCAAAATCTTTAAGTGTAGCTATCATCCAAAGCAATTGTGAACAACAAGAGGCAGCAGCTATATATTCGTCCTCAGCAGTGGAAAGTGCAACAAACAACTATTTTGTAGAAGCCCATGAGACAAGAGATGTACCTAAAAAGTGACATATTCCAGTGGTACTCTTCTTATCAATTGTACAACCCCCAACATCCGCATCTAAATAAACTCTAAGGGTAAGGCATGAAGAAGAAGAATACCATAAGCCAAATTCTAAAGTTGATAGAAGATACCTAAAAATTTGCTTTATCGCTTGACAACGTGAGGCACATGGGAAAGCTTGAAAACAAGCACACAAACATACAACGAAGTGTATGTCTGGCCTTGAAGTAGTGAGATACAAAAGTGAGCCAATTATACTTCTGTATTCCTTTTGATCAATAGGCTCTCCATCTTTGTGAGGATCCAACATAGCAATAGACCCCATGGATGTAGAAATTGGTTTGACTGTCCCCATGTCAAAGCAACGAAGTAGGTTCTTGGTGTACTTAGTTTGATGAACAAAAGTACCCAACTTTGATTGCTTGATCTGCTACGAAGAACTCTCTCATTTAACTCACCGATCATTTGTTTAGGGGATGACTTCATTGAATATATAGAAGAGTCTGTAAAGTGATCGTACATGTTGTCAAAGAGGTTGTAGTGGTCGTAGGTGTCGTAGTGTGATTTGGGAACTTCCTGTTGTCATTGTCGGAGTCATAGAAGATGTCCTTGAGTGCGTCAGTTACTTGTATAACTACATAGTTGGGTCTAGTACCAAGACTAGCCTCATCAAAGGTAACCTCACAAGTCTCAAAGATTTTGTTATTTTCTAAGTTGAGTACACGATAGACTCGAGTGTGAATTGCATATCCAAAAGATGCCATCTGAGGATCTTGATTCAGATTTATCAAGATTGCCATGTTTAAGTATGAAGCATCAACATCCAACACCCTCAAGTGAGAAATGTTAGGAGTATGACCAAAACGAAGCTCATAGGATCACTAATTGTTCTTACCATCGATTGCAACATAGACGGTCAAGCTAGTAAATTCGTCTAACTTAACTATGTTGTAGCTTAATATTGATGGATTCTATAGATCTGTCTATGATGAGACATCTAATGTGACCTTCTATGTAGTCGTGTAGAGCCCCTAGGGGCAGTGGCAGATTGGTGATGGTTTTCAAATGTGAATTATGTGTGCACGATTCTTGGCTCGGATTTTGGAAGCTGATTTGTATTATGATGAAGTCATGAGTCGTGCATGGACTGTGCCACCAATTAAGTAGCAATCTTGTTTCTTGTACACTCTCATCTCAAATCGCTATTTCTGGTAGTAATAGTATGCAAATAATAATTAATATAAAAAGCACTTTATTCTTCTCTGTTATTTAATTTCTAGATTTCCCGTAAGGCCTTCTTGGAGTATTAAAATTTAATCTTAAAAAGCTCTAGACTTATTGTCGAACCCAGATTTTACAATCCAAAATCCTCTATGACTCCATCGCTCTATTCCTTGGATCAGTAGATAGTACTCACAGATACATTACTGAACATTAAACATTAAATGCATATCATAAGGAAGCGTAAATATATTAATGGACTTACTTATGGGTTGATTAGGCTGAAATCATTTAAAAGCAGCAACAGAAACAGAGCTCCACACAGATGGGACCCTTGGAACATGCCCATAGACAGCTAACTGGGATTCATGACCTAGTCCTTGGTCTCTTCATCTTCTTCACCTTCATGCCAAGATGCATCATCGAAATGTAGTAATCTGACTCTCCTGACTCTGGGTTAATTGAGTGAGCAAGTGTGACCACAAACTACTGTGCTCTGTAAGCCAACACACATAATGCAAGTATATTGATGCATGGCTTAACAAAGGAAGGCTCGGGCTATTTTTATTTACTAAATGCCTTGAAATTTTACAATAATTAGAACTTCCTAAGACTTAGCAAATTTAACTAAAATAGGTTTTCTAAATATGTGAATGATTGCAATATTGTACTTCCATATACTATATTTCCAACGTTACATCTACTCATATTTATCACTAGGAATGACACTTAGGGCAACATAAATTAGGATTTTATCAGTCCACCACTTTTCATTCCACCCACAAAGTTGTTTTGAAATAGAACTATATCTAGTTAAGTTCTCATACCCGCCTATTACTGTGGGTATGGTTGTTCGAACAAATTTCACTCTGCAAAGGTTGTATACTGTACCCACAAGAGACAATCAGCTCGTTGCACCCACATAATTCCTTGGTCATGCAAAACAAGAGATCATCACAAGGCCTTTACAATACCTTGCCCCCTTGTCATCTCACCCATATGGGCTTTATCCCTCACATAGAAGGTCCCATAAGTTGTACGGGAAGTTACACCATGACGACTAGCATGGCTAGACTTCCTTCTCCACAACGACTAGCGCAACTGGCGAACATCACCCTCACATGGTGTCCCCTTCAAGCCTGATTTTTGTTATCCTCCTACATGTCCCCTCCTTTCCCCAACCTATGAGATGCCTTCGAGAGTCTAGTAAATTATTCAGTCTAGTCTACACTTTGCCAATTTGTGGTTGTACTAGTGTTACAATGAGAGGTCATGACCAGATTCAATCCTCAGGGTTATCCAGACAGTTCTACCACAATCCACACATTCTTGTGCATCCACCACAACCCCTCTTACCATCCGTCTAGATAAATAAGCATGTTAGTGTTTTTGAGAGCATAAAATAGCCATATTACAACATACTAGTTACTTTTCATTAGTGACCGCCCAAACCAATTTCTCATGTTTGAAATGATGACACGGCAAACTAATGCCCTCGAGTATCTAAGCAAGACTAAGTATGGCACTTAGATATGGACTCATTATTAGTATGTTAACTATTATCTTAGGGTGACAAGGATCAAGTGTTCAATTGTTTTCAAAGAATGGGATACAATAGTATCACAATGTATAATGGGCATGTATAAGGCGAACATAATTTGCGTAATAAAGTAAAGCATGCAATTTGATAATTTAAATGTAAATATACATAAAGGTAGGTTCAACATGATTAAAGTATTACTCACCTTACTTATTTTACCGTGGTCTTGATCTTACTCAAAGCCTTCTTAGTTGATGGTCTTTATTTCTCTCTGGATCTCGATGTTGTTCAGTTCACCGCTCCTTCGAGACTTCAGTTTCTAATTACATGATATACAATCTAAATCCAAATAAACGCAATAAACTCAAACGTTCAAGTAAATCCAAATGAACTCAATTAAGTTTTATTATGATTGGATGGGTGATCTGAGTCATGGCTTGTTAGGCGTGGGATTTTGACATAATCAAATGGGGTTTGATTGAAGTGGGCGATGATAGGGAAAATCTGCCGAAATGGATGTTGAGGAAGGTTTGATTGCAAAGAAATATCCACGGGAATGTTCTGCTTCGGGTTTGAAGATGTCTAGGTGTAGCCAACTGTTAAATACCATGGCTTGACCTATTTTGTTTAATAAATTATTTTTATAATTTTATATTTATTAATGAAGTTCCATGAGTCAGGGCGGACCTACGATTGAAATACGATTTTACACGTGATTGGTAAATGGTTAATTAGCCGCATTATTCTTTTATTTCTTATCTCCAGGGAATTCACGATGTATTATTATTTTGAGGTTTAGTTGCCAAATAATCAAAGGGTTTGAACACATGATTAATTTAATAAATTACGAAAACATGAGATTATTTAATTATCCAATTACTAATTAATTTTAGTTCGATTATTATTTACTAATGATCTACGACTGTCGAGCCTTTCTAGAGTTTATATGTATTTCAGATAAAATGCCTCTCTTAACTAGGTATGGGTATTACTAAACCTCAAATTACTATCTATTAGTGTGTTAGTGAATTATCTTTATTATAGTCTAATTTGATTGTTTTTAACAACCGATGACCCAAAGGTCATCATATTTTAATAGACAAACAATGTTTGATTTTAACATGATCTTTTTTTTAGCAATGCTCTATTGATTAAAGGCCATTGTTATCTTATGTATCCCTAGATATTATTCAATACAATTAAATTCTAAAAGTAAATATATTCAAGTGGGGCCTGGATTGATATTATATTTAAACATCAATTTAATTGAATTTACTATTAAGACTTTAATTGTTGGAGGCATGCTAATAATGACGGTGACTATATTTTAATAGAGCTATTGGCTGACAAACGAGTTTCTAATGCAATTACTGTTGGGGTCATAATGGACTTTCCAATTCTATATAACTATTCTTTAGAAAAACCTTCAATTGAGAGCGGATACTTTAATTAAATAATAATTGAATGCTTTACAATATTATTTAGTTAAATCTTTCTATTTCCAGTAAATCTTAGTGACATACTATTTACTTTAATTAACTTAATCCTATCTCGATTGTAATTTCGAAAAGAGCCCTCATGACCTTTTGATATTTACCCAAAATTAATAACATCTTTAATTAGTGTTTGTATTTTGAGATTAACAAGACAATAATTATTTTTGAAAATAATCTAGATATTCAAGAAATTTTTTAGTCTAGGTCCTGGTATTAATAGTTACATATTAATGATCTAACACTATTTTAATTACCTCAATTATTTGAGTACTTGTTTGAGAAAAGGGGCCTTATGTTAATTGGATTTTGTGATTACCTTTTATTTCATAAGGCTTATCCTAGCATTAATTATCTTTATATAATATTTACTTGTTAATCTCGATTAACATGCAATAATCTAAGCCTGAATCACTGATATTTTTACTTTGCATAAATCTTCATTCTAGTTTCATATTTTGCTGCTATCTTTATCTTTTATTTTTATTTACACCTAAATCATTTGCCATTTATATTTTCATTTATTTACTTTACTTCCTAGAATTCAATTTTATTATTTTTATTTAAATCCTAATCAATTTTCTTGGCTTCCATGAATTAGGAATATTTTGTTGCTATCTTTATCTTTTATTTTTATTAACAACTAAATCATTTGCCATTTATATTCTCATTGTAATTACTTTACTTCACAGAATTCACTTTTATTATTTTTATTTAAATCAAATCAATTTTATTGGCATCCATGAATTATTTCCTAATTTTTCCTAATCAAAATGGGCCAAAAGAATTTTGGCACTGTTTGGCGTGATGCGGCATTGGCCGGTGCGACGCGCAGAGCACGGTGCAGCACGCAGCTTGGCACGGGGGCAGAGCAGCTTGGCATAGAGGAGTCGGGTGCATGGGCTCAGTGACAAGCCATCTTGGCACGGAGGCACGGGGGCATGCGGACGCACATGGCATAGCATGGTCGGCACAATGTCAACACCCAGGGGAGAATAGAGAGAAGAGGTAGAGAGAGCAAGATGGAAAGAGAGGAGGAGCTGGTTGGTGGGCCAGGGAGAAGAAAATGGAAAAATGACCAAGAGAGAAGGAAATGGTCTTGGGGAGAAAATTTGGGCTAGCCCAAAATTTGAATTTCAGACTGAGTTTAAGCTTAGTTTGGAATTGATTTATAATTTTGTATTTTTCTTTTCCCAAATTTTGAATTCGCCTACCAAATCAATTTCCTAGTCATAATTTCTTTTACCCGAATATTGGTTTTGTTTAACTGAATTAAATTTCAATTTAAGTTTTATATTGGACTTCATATTTCATTGTTAATATTTTATTATCACATTTGTTATTTATATTTGGGGATTATTCCTTGTTATTTTATTTGCACAGCATGGAATTCGCAAAAATCCAAATAAAAATTTCAGAAGAAATCTGAATGCTAACAGAACGCAACAAAAATTTTTAAATTTTTCACTCTTTTGATCACCCAAAATATCAGGATGCTACGCATGTTTTAGCAATTCCATCTGTTCAAAAACATCGAAAAACTTACATACATCATTTGTCTAAACTGAATCTACATATTTTGGACCGTATACAATGTTGGCAGTTGATAATGCTCAATAGCAAGCAAAAGAACAAGAAATGTGTTCTAATATTTCAATCATTTTAACCACACAGATTGTCTCCTAACTTTTTTCTGCAAAAGATTCAAAGAAAGAGTATACATTTTCTCTATGAGTGTTATATATATATGAATGGATTCTACTAGCTTTCTCAGATAAACATGACCTGCCTGCAAAAAGGTCAGCATAGATGGAATTTGAAGATAGCCATAGTGTAGGAGTATGCATGCCTCTCTAGCTTGGTGTGCATTGCTTGCATGGGACTCGAGCCTAGCTGGCTCTTCATTCCAAACCTATCAGATCCCTGCCACATCAATGACAAAAATAAATGGGCCTTTGAGTCAGGTTTCTGCTTCTTTTTCCCAAGTACATGGCGCTTGAAAGATGGCTGTCTATATTGCCATTTGCGTTTGAACATTGTAAGGTGCATGATTGGAGTTGCCACGTTCTTCGGATCCCAAATGGATGGCCTCTTAATAAAAGTGGTTGCTTGATTTTGGTGTGTGGGGCTGTGTTTCCTTTAAATCTTGCACCTACTATGCCTTCTATTGTCATGAACAAATAAAGCCTTCTCTACTGTATTGTATCATTAAGAAATGACATGATTACGTTATAAAGCAGAATCAGGAGCTAGGAGTGGAAGGACATCTACGCTAAGCCCTCAGTAATTCTACTGTTATCTTATAATTGTGAAATTTTCCTGTAGAGGGTTACTTAAGGGCTAGCACACATCATACATTATCTTTGTCATGCATTGAAATGCAATATTAGGTAAATGACCTCTAAGGGCAAATCAGTAAAATGCCACTGCAAAGTAAATGAACGTCGAAGGGCAAGTCAGTAAAATGCCACTGAAATGATCAAGTGAGGCATCAGGTGGTACCTTTCAAAACCTGAAACTTACCAGTGGTATATGGGCGGGTTCCATATTGTTTATGGCTTATGTTTATATACTATAGTTACAGTATATTTTTTAAAAAACGGTGTGTTTTTTTCAGATGGGGTCTAAAGGTCAATTATAGTAAAAATATACTGAGTTCAGCTGTACCGGCCAAAATCATATACGACTATTTTCCCGTGTGTACTGCCTCTCGTGAGAAGATCAAATTTCAAAAACCACAGTTATAAAACACAAGCCACAGTCTAAAAGAACCCACCCTATATATCCAAATTTCCTTTACTAAAAAAACTACTAGTTGTTTACTGAAAATACTCGCTTTGGTGGTTTTCTTTGAAAAAGTCAAGGCATTAACTTGAACTATGTATCCTTACAAGTTATAGCCTCGCTAACATTTGTTTGCAAATATGCATATGTTACGTTTAGAAGATTAGACTCCTCAAAAATACTGAAACACCAAACAATCAACGTTTCTGCAATATTGCTGCTATATACAGATGCAGTGTGGTTATTTTGTTGAGCTGATGACCAGAAAAGGCTTCAGACACTAAAATTTTGTATTAATTAACTCCATACAACAAATGATCTCAGCCTTTTATAACTACCCTTGATCTACAATTTGCGGTAGGATAGGATAGGTTATGCATTGCTAGTGCATGCTTCTCCAGTTGTCCTACTTGTATAATACTCCTAGCTAATCTAGTTTTGCTGAGCACTGCGTAATTAACCTCTGTACCACACCAATCATCAAACGAATGACAACCACTAAAATTAGCTGTCGATTGTTATGCAAAGCCATGTCAGGCCTAAGCTAGGTTAGCCTTAAGCTGGGTTTTGGATGAATTTGACAAGCTTAGGCCAATGCATATCAAGTTGGGCTTGAGAAAGGCTCAGCCTAATTGGGATGTTCTTGCTATAGACATCTACAAATTGAATTCATTTTTTTTTTGGATTGCTATGTTATAAAACATCTCAGTTGACAAATAAAGTTTCTCAACTTTTTTTTCTCTTCATGCATATGCAAAAAAAGTACGAGTAGTGGAGTGCGAAAAGTATTTCTGAACTACAAACCATACACTACCAGGATCCCAATCTTTTGTGATGGGTACAATTCTTCTAACGGAATCATTTATTCCCGTCACAAAAATAGTAATTCCTGATGGTGGTTTGAAATTCTGTCAGGAAAATTATTAACCGTAAGCTTGTTATCTACCAGAACCCCAATCTTTTGTGACGGTTACAATTCTTCTAACGGAATCATTATTCCCGTCACAAAAATAGTGGAAGCGAGACTAGTCATGTCCACCGATCTAGTCCTTCCGGCAGAGACTGAAAGGTCATGTCAGTTGGACTTTGAACTGCTTGGGCATTAATCTGCATGCCATGATGATGCAATGATCAAAGGAAGAAATTTTGTTTCATGATTCTCGCAACAATCTCGAGGTAGTACAATTTGTTTTTTTCCCCTTAAAAAAGAGAGGGAGAGAATGCAACGATGCCGATTTCATTCCATCACCATCCACACTGATTTGTGTCCTTCTCCATCTGCAGTTAAATAGTTAATATCTTATTAATGTAACATCCAAAATTTTTATTTTCTTCAAAATTTTAATTGTAAATTAATTATTTAAAAGTGTCTGGATTTTATATGTAATTCTAGAAGGAAATCTCAAAATTCTAATTCCAACCCAAATTTTCAAATTCAAATATCAAAAAATCGAATCTTTAGACAAATATATGTTCTATTTTTCTAGGTCCAACCTATTTTTCTTAGCCCATCTTTTCTTTCTTTCTCTCTTCTTTCTCTCTCCTCTTGGTTATTGTTCACCCATGGCACTGTTTATCTCCCTAGATTGGTTCCGCCAAACAGCAGACCGAACAGAGGCATGGCGCGCCACTTGCCTTCCAAGCCAACTCTTCAACCAAGCCTTATCTCGACGTCGTGTCAAAACAAAAGTTGTTCTAAATCATACAAGGAATTCATTCCTTCTAGTTTCTTCGCAATCCATTCATTTGTTTGCTTTTTATCTCGTCTGTTCTCAAACTGACTCAAAACCAAATCCTATGAATTCGAATATGTTTCTATCTCTTTTGAGACCTTATGTACGACCCCATGACCCCTCTCAATTCTTTCCAATCTTTGTCAAGCCTCCTCAAGCCCCAAAACATTATCGTCATCGTGAGCCCTCCATTCCCAAAAAATTATTCATCACTCCAACTCGCGTTCTAAAAACTCTGGGAATTTCTTCAAATTTCTTTTGAGTCACTTTGTGTTCCTGAGTATCTTGCACCCTCTTATAACGTTAATTTGATTTTCGTGTAGCCATTTGATGGGAATCGAGTTTTCAAAACAATGATCTATTATGTCCTTTGATGTCGATTCGTTGCCTCCGGTGAGCCAAAACCTAATTCTTTGCTACTTCACAATCATCATCATCTACTCTACGTATTTCATACCTCTGTTTGTCCAATGCATCGCCGAGGAAGTCCCACACTGGAGCACCCCTTGGTTTCCATGAACGTCACTGTGGCTAGCCCAATTCATCCATCCTACGGTCAAATTGATAGGTGTGCTCTGGCAGATAGCATGAGTTAGGTAGATAGAACTAGATTCATTGAACCTTTCATTCTGAATTAATCACTTAAAACAAATATTGGAAGTCCATCATTCTGAATTTTTGGTTATACATTATTTTTCAAAAAAAAATACTACCATATGTGTGCACCAATTGATAACAAAGCCAAGCATGCATGCCTGGCCCTAACCAAGAGGCCGTTCGATGTGGCTTATAGGGTGGATTCGGCTTCTGGCTTGCCGTAATGAACACAACGGCTTTTCACTTGGCTTTTAGAAGTAGCTTCTTTGGACACCTTTTTTTCCTCTTTTTGTCCCTGATCTCTTATCACTCTCGCTCGCACCAAGCTCTAGGGTTTCCCTTGCTACATCGCTGCTCCATTGAGAGGTGCCGCGCTACTAGATCTGGCCATTGGACCCTGCTATGGGCCATCCCCCCGTCAGATCTACCTCGCTACTATTTGAGGCCTCTTGCTGTGGTGCGGGGTCCGGCACCACGTACACCTCTTTAGCTACCTCCTTCGCCTCCGGTAAGCTCTGCATGTCATCTGTTGTTGCCTTCAAGCTGGTGCCTCTGTCTGCGCCTAGATCCCCATCCGAGTGTGCTCCCCTACCTTTGGATCCATCTCGGCCACAGCCTCTAGCTCCACCTCATCCTCGATCGCCTTCTTTGTCCCTGCATTAAACTATGTGTCCAACCTACTGTAGTCTGGCCTAGGTGCACGCCACCTCCCTTGCTGTCTCTGAGGCCCTACTACACATAGCCTACCTTGGCATCACTTAGGTCGTCTCCCCCACCATCGATGAGGCTGTCGTTCGTGTCGTCTCCCCTGCTGTCGCCGAGGTCATCTTGCGCAACACCTCCCCCTACGTTGCCAAGCCTAAGGTGCGTGCCACCATGGTACATCCTATGCTTCCTGTCTATGGTTAATTTCAGTATTGAATGAACAAGTTCATGATGAACTTAGATTTTCATTGCTCGATTTTTGCTATGCCTCATGCCCAATCAGTGTTGTTATTTTATTATGCAATACACAAGTCCTATTTTGTATTGTAGTTGTTGTATTTAGATGGACAAATCAAAGTTGCCTCGTGCCATTTGGGATGATGTCTCACACTTAGCCATGCTAGAAATTTGCCATGAGGAGATCGTAGCGAACAACCGACCAATAGGTTGTCTCAATAGGAAAGGGTACAACAACCCCATTAGGAAGTTCAAAGAACACACCAGTAAAGAGTATACCAAAAAATAGTTCAAGAACCATTGGAATACAATGAAACACAACCATACACAATGGAGAACTTATAAACTTAATGCCGCCAATTTAGGAATTAATCCTGAAACAGGTTCCATAGCTGCAAGTGACGATCGGTGGGAGCAGCATAACATAGTATGCAAACATTTGCATTGTTTATTTTAAATTTGTGTTTATGCATGCTATTTGAACTGAAGGTATGTTTGTACTTTCCTTGCAAGCAATGCATAATTGCCTCAAGTTCAAGAATGCTTCGTTGCCTAATGAGGAGCTCATCGACTTCATCTTTGACAGTGCGACACACATGAATGAATTCCTGGAGCTAGCCAGCACAACACTACCATGAGCTCCAGCGACACTACCGATAACGACACTACCGATAACGACATTGTCTCTACTAGCACATCATGCAAGAAGTCCTCCAAGAGGAGGAGCTGCACATCTCTGCTTGACGCACTGGCTGGGAAGAAATAGAAGAGCAACCGGGCATTCTTCGTATATATAGCCTGATCAAACTCAACAGGAGATACGTGACTTACTTGATTTGATGAATTAGGGCGGCTACCCCGAGGGTAGCAACGAGAAGTTCTATGGCTCCGTCCTGTTTTTGAAAAAGAGTACAGGGATGTGTTCCTCACGCTGACCAAACTGGAGGACTGCATGAGATGGCTTCATAGGATTTGGGCCCACATGTAGGGGCAATTCTAAGTGTGTTATGGTCATCTCATCACATCATGGAGATTTACTACTTGTTGTATTCTTGTCCTGTTATAGTGCATCAGTTACTTAGGGCCTGTTTGGGACTGCTCTACTCCAGTTTTTCCAGCTCCACTCCACCAACTCCACCATGGAGCAGTTCCACTGTGGAGTTCCTGGAGCAGGTGGCCCTGTTTGGCACGCAGCCTAGCTCCAGCTTCAGAAATGTGAGGTTTCCCTGAGAAAGGTACAATGTGCCCCAGAATGATGTTTGGTATATATTTTGATGTCTGCGGAGCATATGTAACTGATTTTTTTTGTTGCCAATTGAAATATGATGTAAAATATTATAATCGCAATTAATTTATTCGAGAAAACCAAAAAACAAATATTTTGGTCAAATAATTGCATCCTTTTGTCCTAGCACAAGCACTGATCACAAATATACACATCACAGATCACATAACAGAACACAAATAAAATTTGCTGTCCTAGCATTCGCAGTGCATAATTCATCATCACACAGATCACATATCACAAGTGAACATCCACTGAGCAATAAAAATTAACAAACACTAACAGTAATTCATTAACACAGTAATTGAAAATAGCAATTAGAGAAAGCAGCCGGCGCTGGGTGGCGATGCAGAGGAGGTCGGTGCGGTCGGTGGGCGGTGAAGAAGTCGATGCAGTCCTCGCCGGCGTCGGAGTAGAAGAAAAGGAGAGGAAAAGCAGGGGGTAAAGGAAGAGGAGAAGGTGGGCGGTTGCCGGCGAGATGGAGGAGAGCATGGCGGCGGTGGATGGCGGCGCTTGGTGGATGGCGGAGGTGTGGAAAGCGGCGGGTGTAGAAGCAAGAGAGGGGCGGCGCACCGTAGGGAGAGGCGGCGGAAAGAGATTGAGAGGTGGCGGCGGAGTAGAGTGGGCGGAGGAGCGGAAATGGGCGGCGCCGGTGGATCTGGAGGAGGCGCGCCGAGGTGGAGGTGAGCAGAGGGGCGGCGTGCCGGAGGGATTTGAGAAAGGAGAAGAGAGGCGGCACGGGTCGGGGGCGGAGGATACGAGGCGGCACAGGTCGAGGGCGGAGGAGAGGAGGCGGCGCGGGTGGGTGGGGCGGAGGAGACAGGCGGCGCGGGTGGGGGGGGGGCGGAGGAGAGGAGGCGGCACGGGTCGGGGGCGGAGGAGAGGAGGCGGCGCGGGTGGGTGGGGGCAAAGGAGACGGGCGGTGCGGGTGGGGGCGGAGGAGAGGAGGCGGCACGGGTTGGGGGCGGAGGAGAGGAGGCGGCGCGGGTGGGTGGGGGCGGAGGACTGGAGGAGACGGGCGGCGCGGGTGGGTGGGGCGGAGGAGAGGAGTCGCGCGGTGGGTGGGGAGGAGAAGGAAAAGATCGAATCGGTACGTGTGTATTGGCAGTGGTGGGTAATTTTACCCTAACTCTATGAGAGAGTACAAAAGTCCAAATCCTGGAGTACCCCTTGAGGTGCTCCACAAAAAAGGTGGAGTTGGTCCTCAACTCCACCTTTTTCTTGGAGCAGAGTTTTAGAAGCTGGAGGTGTTTGGCAAGATAAAGGTGGAGCGGAGCTGTAAAATCTGGAGTGGAGCAGTCCCAAACAGGCCCTTAACTACTTGTGTTCTTGTCCTGTCATATTTGTGATTCATTTCTACTGTTGCCTACTTTCTAATAATTTGTGTTTGCATTCGGGTCATACTGTTGAAACAATTGTTATTTACATATTATTTGTGTTAAATTTACTACTAATCTAGCATTAGGCCGAGATTATGTAAGTGAGGAAGCAGACATTAGTTCTGACGGAGCACACGTTTCGTCAAGCGATGTTTATATGAATCACATACGTGATGCTATCGTGAATGGTCTAGTCGGGTGAAAGCGTTTGTACTATAGTATGGAACACATGCATGTAATGAATGTACGCATGTATATGAGTTTGTACGCAATGCACGCTGTACATGACATCGTTGTGCATTTCAATTCGTCTAATTTGGCACAATGCAATTCAACATGAACATTAAATCAGCAAAAAGCCAACAGTTTCAGCTAAAAAAACTACGGTGTCTATTTCAGGTAATATTGGCTGAGTTCTTTTCGACTTTCAGTAGGCTTATACTTATACTGTTTACAGTAACTAGCTTTTAAACGGTACGTTTTTTAAAGTGGGGTCAACAGGAATATTGTAGTAAAAAGTGTACTGAGTTCAGTTGTATCGGTCAAAATCACATACGACTATTTTCTTATGTGTATTATCTCTTATAAACAGTCAGAATTCAAATATTTAAATTATAAACTAAAACCATAAGCCATTAGCCTAAAACCCCACCCGTTATTCCCCGTAGCCAAAAGCCATGGTATGGCCATTGGGAGCAGCAGGCCCTATAGTAGGTCAGAGCCTGCAGGCTTTAGGGAGCTGCAAGCATGCTGCGCGCATAGGGTAGGTCAAGCCAGAAGCCATTCCATTTCCATCTGAGACGATGCGACAAGGACCAGCCACTCCATTAACTACCATCTGTTCCCAACGTGCCTCGCACTACAGTGTCACTACTAGCTCTGCTAGCTAGCTAGGTTAGTTTAGCATGCATGGAGCCGCAGCCAATGGGGCTAGCTAGCCAACCGACTGCTCGATACATGCGATGCACAGTGGCGCCATCTCTGCATTGCATCATTCCATGCATGCGCAAAGCCTGCCTCGTCAGCTGCTAACGCTGCCCTTGCAGTGGGCAGTAGCCATGGTATTGCCATGGCCATGGCCATGGCCATCGCCATCGCCATTGGCGCGTGCATGCAGCTAGCTAGCTCTTACTCTGCATGCACGCATATGGTACCGTGCGCGCGCGAGGGCAGGCATTGGTCGACCGGGCTCGTGGCATGGCAGTTCCGAATGGCCAGGTTGCATGCAGTCGCAATATATCCTCTCTGACGGACCGCTCAGTCCTGCCGGCAATGGCGACACTGCATTGCACAGCCAACAGGGCGATGAAGGCGTGCATGCATGGAAGATGGAACCAGGGGCAGGTAGCGCAACATTTCATTTGCATGCCCACCACAGACAAATTGATGAAGCCCATGTATATATGCATGGCAAGCAGCTAGCCAGCTACTCTCCATGTTTAGATGTCTTCTGTAGTAGTATTTGTCATGGCCTCCAGTATAGAACATTAGTTGCTCTGTTCAAAAATATGTGACGGTTTAGACATTGACGTGGTCTCTAAAATATAACTTTAATCATTATGTTCATTAAAAATATAAAATTAGTATATTATAGAAATATGTTTCATAACTAATCTAATGATACCATTTTTATTTGACCAATCTAAATATTTTTTCTACATCAGTAGTCAAAATTAAAAAAATGATTGCACGTTTTCTAAAATGTCATATATTTCTATACGGAGTATTACTTTGGCCATGGTCAGTTTTGATAATTATATGCATGTTTGTTGGCTTGTTAGCATATTGTGTAAAAAAATCTTTTGCCACAAATCTAATGGTATACTCCCTCCGGTCATAAATATATATTATTTTGAACATCGACATGTTCTCTAAAACACCAATTTAACCACTAATTTCTATTGTAATATATTTATAAAATTTAATAATATTATAATATTATAAAATTACTTTTTAAGACAAAATCCACATATACAATTTTCATATATCCATATAAATATTTAAAAAGATATTGATAACCAAAAGTTTTGAAAGTTTTATTACACCTATCTCAAAACTGCATATATTTGTGACCAGAGGGGGAGTATATGATTTTTACATAACAGATCTGAATAATTTGTAGAATACTAAGCTACTGTTTTTCAATGTTTGACTAAGTTCGATTTGTGAACGGAGATCGCTTCCATGCCTGGAAATAAATTCATACTACTACATGACTAAGTTCGATTTATGTGCGTAAGCTCGATCTTCTAGAAAGGAAGTGTGCATCTGGTCATCAATGTAGTCATGTAGATGTGTCAGGATCGAGCTGCCAAGCTAGCTTTCCTAAGCGACAGTGGTGGATGTAGCATCTCCGGATGGATGTTCATAATTAAAATAGAGGTTTGTAGTGTTAAAAATTAAAATGTAGTAGAAATAATATTTTAAATAATTTAGAAATATTTGTTGAATTAAGAATATGAGATTTGAAACCTAAAAATAGGGATACACTTGTATTGTATTTGACGTGCACGACTTACCTTGCTAGCGCCGGTGGCCCAATCACTGTCACATGCCCTCTCCTAGGTACAGTCGATTTAGCTAAGCCACGCTTGAAGCCCGACGCCACCTGCTTACTATCTTGAATTTAAATTCTGCATAAAACTCGATTTTGATCAAAAGAATTTTAAACTGTCTATTCACCCGCTCTCTTCTAGTCAACCTTTGGCTAGGTTGTAGTTTTTTTAGACGAATTAGAGAGGGGGAGATGTGTGAATAGGCTAAAATTTATTAGGAGTATAAATATGAAATATTTGAACCAATTACCAATGTATATGCTAAATATATCTATTAAATATAGGGTATTTTGTTAAAAAAATTTGGTTGTTCATCTGGACACCCAAAAACTACATGGGATCCGCCGCTGCTACGCGACCATCATCTGAAAAAAAAGGAAAGAAGGGGAAAGGCTGTGCTATGCGACAATATCAAGTGTTAATAATGAACTGTCTCCCATGAAGAAAAACGAACTAACCACTTGGCCGTGGAGTCTATTGGACTCAACAGTAAAATTAATTCTGTGGTGCGCGCACATACATACATATCTCAATCATGTAATGAACATTCGTGCGGGCAAACCAAACAATTAACAACGAGATAAGTGAGCTATAAAGAAAAAAAAATTAGGATGTAAAATGTAAGCAGACGTACCAGAACAATACAAAGACAAGCGTGTACACGGGCACCGCCAAAACATGGAGAAATGGGAGGTGGTTTTATATATTTTTTTTAATAGTAATTTGTATAATTTGTAAAGTATGATGAATGGTGTTGATAGATATTACTTATCTCTTTGTTTGTTTTAAGATTAATATTATTTTTATCAGAGAAAAATATTGAAGCATTACTGTGGAGAAATATGTTTGGGATTAGAGATCGTTTCGGCTGAAATTCGGATGCATGTTTTTGCCGTGCTCGGCAGACCAATCTCGGCCTTGCGCGTGCAGCCACCGGTGCGTGGCTCCTTTGCACCAGCCCAGCCCAACTGATCGCTGCGAGTAGGCCCAATTCAGTAAGCCCATATCAGGCAATCAGCGCAAACATGGACAAGTTGAAAGTCTTATCTATCCCTTTCTTTTAACTTTATAACTTTCTACGAATAAATAAATAATTTTTTTATTATTTTTTGAAACAGTTTATCGAATCGAAACTGGAGTTTGCGTCTAGCACTCCAAGCCCCAACTCCCAGGCGGTGCGGGGGGCGCCTGCGAGTTCGTGGCCAGGGGCCGGGCGCGGGGGGTCTACGGAGAACAGGAGCGATGGGCGGCACGGAAGGTGCTCATGTGAATGCCGGTGACCTCCAATCCATTGTATTTTTTATTTTGCTTTTGGAATTAGTCAAATACGGTTTCGATGTTCTTCACGTGAATGTAGAACATTTAAATTTGAATGACTTGAGATACGACGAAGAACAAAGACATTGTTCTTCCCTTTAGGATAAAACTATATGGGGGTGATGTCATAGTATCGTTAAAGGAGGTTTTACAAATTGGAATGTAAGAAGCATCCATAGCTAAATTCAATAAAAAAGACTATTGTATAGAAAATTCCTTGTATCTCACTAAAAGTTGCGCATATCCTTGACCTATCACTCCAAATTTGTCTCTTCCTTCGGTGCCACTTGATACCCAAATTCATACCATTACATACTACTTTCGTTAGCTCCGTTAGCTAAAGTTGCCGTTAGACTCTAAAAACTTGTCATATTTTTCACAAAATGTACATCTTGCCCTTGCAAGAGCGATGGCCCATATGTCAGTGCTGTCCTCATCCTCATCCCTTTCCTTCTCCACTCACCACTTGCTGCCCGTGCTCCGCTGCGCAAGTGAATCACCATTGCACCATTGATGGCACTTCTCCTAGTGTAGTTCCTGTGCTTGACCGGGTCGCCGATGGATGTCCACGACGGGCTATAGATAGAGATGCGTCTGTAGAGGCCGAGTGCAGTACCTCTCGTGAAGTTTTAGGCAGCAGAGGGTTTTGCGACGGGTAGTGGGTAGATTGGATTTTTGGGGCGCCGCGGGTGGTGGGCTGCCGCCCTTAATGTTCTGTGTTCGTGCCCTAGCATGATCAAGCGCCAAGCACCCAACCTCACGCCTAGACCTCAACAGGAGGTAGTCCCTGTTAGAGTGACCTCAACTATTTGGCCCAACAGCCAAATGGCCCCCTTGTACACGCCCTGATCGGGGGGCCCAGCCCTATTGGCTGGTGGGCCCCTGTCGCCAGCGCCACAATAAATAGAGGTGGGGGCCGGGGCAGCACGCACACCGAAGTTGGCCGTGCCGTCACCATCCCCACCGACAACCCTAGACCCGATCTGAAAGGGGGTGCTCCAGCGACGGGAACTACCACCGCCACCTCTTTCTCCCTACAGATCGCCGCCGCCAGGGAGATCCCGCTCCTTCTTCACCGAACGTCGCTGCCCGTGCGCAGACTTCACCGACGAACCAGCGATGGCCAGCTCCTCCTCCAATGCATCGGACGGTCGGTACCCCTAACCCTAATCCTCTCTCCCTCTCCCTTTCTCTCTCGAATCTGAACAAGAACACCCCTCTGATCTAGACCTAGAAGATCCTAAGGACTAACAATGGTATCAGAGCCCTAGCTAGGCATAGATCTAGATGGGGAAAGAGACCGCCGTCGGTTGACCGGCGTGCGGAAAAGAAAAAGAACGAAGAAAACCCTAACCCTAGATCTGAAAAGGCCGGGACTTACCTGGCCATCGTCGTCGGGCCATCGTCGCTGGCGTGCGGGAAGACCGGCCGAGCCGTGGGCTCGCCGGCGCTCCACCGCGGGCCACCGTCGACGCGCTGAGGGGCGCCGACACGGAGCCGCTCGACGGCGGCGCGCTCCCTCTCAGGGGGGGCGCACGCCGGCGAGAGGGCCCGCGGCGGCGCCGGCTACTCCTTCTCCGGCGGCTGGACGAGGTCGCCGCCGCCGCTCTTTTTTTCGCTCGGGTGCGAGGCTGAAGAGGGGAGAGGGGAAAAATGATCTACGGTTTAAGGGAGACCGCGCCGCGAGCGGGTTTTTGTTCTGCCGAAACCACCGCTCGGCTGTCGGATGGCGTGGACGGCTGAGATTGCGCCAAGTCCATCAGGGCTGCTTTCGGCCCAGGCGGGAAAGAACTTTCCCGGCCCAGGCCCAGGTTGCAGCCTGGGCGCGGGGGGCGCGAGGCGGCGCGGTGCTGAGCGGGCCGCCGTGGGCCGCGGCCGCGTGGAACAGGCCGAAATGGCCGTTTGAACAGTAATTCCGAAAATGAATTTTAATTATTTTCAGAAGCATTTTTTAAGTGAATTTGAATGAAATTTGATTTAAAATCTCTGTAAATTTTGCACCAACGTGTTATTTTTCCAGAGATTAGATGAGTACAGTAATAATGCTTCTGAATATAAATTATTTTAAAATAATTTAAGGTTTCCGCTGCAAAAGTTAATGTTGATTACTCTTTCAATTAAATTCGAACCAACGGGAGAATTTAATTTTCGAGAATTGTTGTGAATTATGATATTGTTATTTTCTGACCAACGTTGATAATAACAGTATTATAATTTTAATTGATGATTTTATGCATTATTTCTATTTCTGCCCAACGGTGATGTAGATTTAATGTGTAAACAACTGTATGTTTTAATTTTAACCAACGTTGAAACCAAGGCATGCAGTTGTTGTTATTATGTTTAAATGTTCTCACTGTATATGAATTGTGTTTTCAGGAGGATACTCTTTGATGGGCTACATCAGGGATATCCCGGTTCTCAAAGGAGACAACTACGGTGAATGGAAGAAAAAGATTGACCTGGCCTTCATCTTGGCTGAGGTGGACTGGGTAGTCACCACACCGTGTCCCACAGAGCCTGTGGCACCGGTGAGAGATGAAAATGAGGCTGATGCTGCCTGGCAGACCAGACAGAGGGACTATGCTCCCATAAAAATGTCATATGATCTTGATCATAAAAAGTGGATCACTGCCAACAAGAAATGTTTGGCTGTGATAAAGAACACGATTGAGCCTGCAATTGTGGGCTCAATCGCAGAGTGTGACACTGTCACAGAGTACCTTGAGAAAATAAAGAGTCAGTTTACTGGCTCTTCAAAGACTTATGCTACACAGCTGATTAAGCAGCTTGTGACAGAAAGGTACTCTGGTGGTGGCAGTGGCATAAGAGAGCACATACTAAGGATGAGCAACTTGGCATCCAAGCTTAAACCAATGGATTTGGCTCTCAAGGATGAGTTCCTTATTCATTTGATTTTTGCTTCCTTACCGAAAGAGTTTGACACTTTTGTTGTCAACTACAATATGCAGCCCGAGAAATGGGACTTAGAAAAGTGCATAGCTATGTGTGTGCAAGAGGAGGAAAGAATTAAATCCTCACATGGTGGTTCTGTCAACTATGTGAAGGAATACAAGAAAAAGAACTTTAATCATTCCTCCTCAAAGACAGGAAAGCCTCAACAACAAAATTTCACAGTGGAGAAAGATCAGTGTCTTCATTGCAAGAAAAAGGGACATTACAAGAAAGATTGTCCCGATTTCTTGAAAATGATTATGTCAAAGAAAGGTGAGAACATCATTACGTTCATAAATGAGTCCCTGTATCTACAATATTCAAAATCTACTTGGTGGATTGATTCAGATGCAACTGTTCATGTTGCCAATAATTTGCAGGGATTCCGTTCGACGAGGAATACGCAAAGAAAAGAAAGATGCATTAAAGTCGCAAATGGAGTCCAAGCTGAAGTTGAAGTCGTTGGCGATTTTTCATTAGAGCTAGCTGATGGCTTCACTCTTTTACTTAGAAATGTTCTTTATGTTCCCTCTTTACAGAGGAATTTGATTAGTGTTTCATGTTTGGACAATGATGGTTATGATTGTCATTTTGGAAATGACAGGTGTGAAATAATGTTTAATAAAGAATGTGTTGGTCTTGCTATCTTACAAAATGAGCTTTATTTGTTATCATTATGTGATGATGTGAATGTCGTATGCGATAATGGGAATGAATCCTCGTCTACGAATGTAAACAGGAAAAGAAAGAGAACTCTAGATGCGTCGTCGAAATTATGGCACTGTCGTTTAGGCCATATTTCGAGGGGGAGAATAGAAAGACTAGTTATGAATGATATTCTTCCTCCATTAGAGTTCTCAGACTTAGAACAATGCAGAGAATGCATTAAAGGAAAATATGTAAAGAAAATTAAGAAAGACGCCAAAAGAAGCACAGGAGTTCTACAAATTATTCACACAGACATTTGTGGTCCTTTTCCTGTGAAAAGTGTGGATGGTTATGACTCGTTCATAACATTCACGGATGATTACTCCCGTTATGGATATATTTATCCAATCAAAGAAAGAAATGAAGCCTTGGATAAATTCAAGATATTTAAGGCTGAAGTTGAAAACCAACACGATTTAAAGATTAAGATAGTCCGATCTGATCGTGGGGGGGAGTACTACGGTCGACATACCCCATATGGACAAGTTTCTGGACCTTTTGCAAGGTTTTTACAGGAAAATGGCATAGTGGCCCAGTATTCTACACCGGGCGAACCTCAGCAAAATGGAGTAGCTGAAAGACGCAACCGTACCCTGATGGATATGGTGCGAAGCATGATGAGCTATTCCACACTGCCATTGAGTTTATGGATGGAGACGTTGAAAACCGCCATTCATATTCTCAACAGAGTGCCTAGTAAGTCGGTGCCCAAAACACCGTACGAGTTGTGGACAGGGAGAGTTCTCTCACTAAACCACTTACGTGTGTGGGGGAGTCCTGCTGAGGCTAAAGTATTTAACCCAAACCTTGGGAAGCTTGATCCCAAAACAGTAAGTTGCCATTTCATTGGCTACCCTGAAAAGTCAAAAGGTTTTCGTTTCTACTGTCCAGACAGATATACAAAGTTTGTAGAAACGAGACACGCTGTCTTCTTAGAGGATGAAATGATGAGGGGAAGCATGGTAGCTCGAGAGATTGACCTTGAAGAGAAGCGGGCGTATGCGCCCACTTCGATGATTCAAGAGCCATTCTTCACACTACCTGCTGTCGCTGCACCGACGGTGCAAGACACTGTGGTACCAGCACATGTTATTGTTCCTCCTGTGGCAACAATGAATGAGAATGAGGAACCTGTTCTTCAGGATCCTATAGAACCCATTGCCACAGATGAGGGGGAGCAACAACAGTCTCAAACAGAAGATATACCAAATGAGAAGGCCCCGAGGAGGTCTCAAAGAGTAAGAAGATCAGCTATTTCTGATGATTATCAGATTTATCATACAGAGAAATTTCAAATGGAGGATGATCCCACCTCATTTGAAGAAGCCATGAGAAGCGAAAATTCTTCAAAATGGCTTGAGGCCATGGAAGAGGAAATGAGGTCCATGAAGGCTAATAAAGTCTGGGACTTAGAAATTATTCCTAAAGGAGCCAAAACAGTAGGCTGTAAATGGGTCTACAAGACAAAGCTTGACTCCCAAGGGAATGTAGAAATATACAAAGCGCGACTTGTAGTAAAAGGCTTTACGCAAAGAGAAGGGATTTATTACAATGAGACCTTTTCTCCAGTCTCATGTAAAGATTCATTCAGAATCATAATGGCATTAGTAGCACATTATGATTTAGAGTTACATCAGATGGATGTAAAGACGGCATTTCTTAATGGGGATTTGGAGGAAAATGTTTACATGGCACAACCGAAAGGTTTTGTCGTGGAAGGAAATGAAAGAATGGGATGCCGCCTAAAGAAATCGATTTATGGGTTAAAGCAAGCTTCAAGAAAGTGGTACTTGAAGTTTGACAGTACAATAAGAAAATTTGGGTTTAAAGAGAATGTAGAGGACAACTGTGTTTATGCAAAGTTTAAAGATGGGAAGTTTATCTTCTTAATCCTGTATGTGGATGATATCCTACTAGCTAGTAGTGATGTCAATCTGCTACTGGAGACAAAGAAGTTTTTGTCCTCAAACTTTGATATGAAAGATCTTGGTGAAGCTTCGTTCGTTCTAGGGATCGAAATTCACCGGGATAGAAACAAAGGGATATTGGGACTGTCACAAAAGACATACATAGAGAAAGTCTTAAAGAAATTTGGTATGCATAAATGTAGTCCTTCACCTGCACCTATAGTCAAGGGCGACAGATATGGGGATTTTCAATGCCCCAGGAACCAGTACTAACTCGAACAAATGAAATCGGTTCCATATGCTTCAGCTGTCGGAAGCTTGCAGTATGCTCAAGTGTGTACGCGCCCTGACTTAGCGTTTGTTACCGGGTTACTTGGCAGATTCCAGAGCAATCCTGGAATAGAACATTGGAAATTGGTAAAGAAAGTCTTGCGTTATTTGCAAGGAACAAAAGGCCTCATGATGACATACAGAAGATCAGATTCAGTCCATATAGTGGGGTATACAGATTCTGATTATGCGGGAGATGATAGAAAGTCGACATCCGGATATGTGTTCACTCTCGCTGGAGGAGCTATATCGTGGAAAAGCTCTAAGCAAACCGTCACTACATCGTCCACAATGTATGCCGAGTTTGTAGCATGTTATGAGGCCACGGGGCAGGTGAACTGGCTAAAGAAGTTCATACCCGGTTTAAAAGTGGTTGACGACATCAATAGACCACTTAAGTTGTACTGCAATAATGAACCCGCAGTAATGTATGCCCACAACAATAAGTCAAGTGGTGCTGCCAAACATATTGACATAAAGTACTATGTTGTGAAAGACAAAGTTCGGGATCAAATTATAAATATAAGTACCGCAAAGATGTTAGCGGATCCACTTACTAAAGGCTTACCACCCAACGTGTTCAGAGAACATGTAGCCGGCATGGGTTTAAGGGAAAGCCTATGATTCCTGGACTAAAAGATGGCCCAAAAGATTAAAGTAACTATTTCAGAACAGAGAGGTGTATTGTAGCTGTTGAATCTATCGGCAATTGACCGTGACGATGAGACATGCTCTATGCACTAATCTGTGATGGAATGAGTAAAGTCAAAGTAATTAAAGATAAAGCATAGATTGAGATCAAGGGGGGGAATGTTAGAGTGATCTCAACCATTTGGCCCAACGGCCAAATGACCCCTTGTACGCGCCCTGATCGGGGGCGCCCAGCCCTATTGGCTGGTGGGCCCCTGTCGCCAGCGCCACAATAAATAGAGGTGGGGGTCGGGGCGGCACGCACACCGAAGTTGGCCGTGCCGCCACCATCCCCATCGACAACCCTAGACCCGATCTGAGAGGGGGCGCTCCAGCGACGGGAACTACCACCGCCACCTCTTTCTCCCTACAGATCGCCGCCGCCAGGGAGACGCCGCCGCCAGGGAGATCCCGCTCCTTCTTCACCGAACGTCGCTGCCCGTGCGCTGACTTCACCGACGAACCAGCGATGGCCAGCTCCTCCTCCAATGCATCGGACGGTCGGTACCCCTAACCCTAATCCTCTCTCCCTCTCCCTTTCTCTCTCGAATCCAAACAAGAACACCCCTCTGATCTAGACCTAGAAGATCCTAAGGACTAACAGTCCCATGGTTCTGATGGGCCGATTATCGGTTTTATCGATCGTGTTGATCCTATCCAAAAAAAATATTTCACATGAATTTTGTCAAATATAGCAGAAATTTTGCCAAATTATGCTTTTACAAATTTCGACCGATAGTTTCAACCGATTTTTGGCCTATTTTCACCGATGTTCGGCCATTTTTTTAAACTCAAATTTTGATTTGAAAATTTCGGTCCAAACTCCTCCGAAATTTTTCGATTATTGGTTATATCGATGTTTTGGCTTGTTTATCGGTTACAAAACCCTGGGTAATCTGAGGTGGGTGTGGAAGAAGGGTGGCCATAGTTCGTGTCACGCAGGGAGCCCATGGCAGCAAGAGGTGACCCCAAGAGACATGAGAGAGAGAGAGAGAGGGAGAAGAAGGGAAGAGGAAGGGTAATTTCATCTTTTCACAACCCACTTAACAGTGACAAGACTTGGACAACGATGACATATAAGGGCAACATTTCAAAAACCGATGGCAATGAAGGGACTAATGCTTTTTTTCGGTGGTAGATCTAGGATGTGGGTAATATATAGTGATATATTAGGAATTTTCTCTAGTCTTGCATGTTCACTCTAAGTAGAGAAATTCCTAGATCTGCGACATTGCTCATGCCTTAGGTAATGAAACCATCATCGGGTTTACATTTATTTTGAAACCACCCTAATATACAATATGGTACTAAAGACAACAAGAGAAGTTTTTAAAAAGAAGATGGTGTTGCCGCCAGATTTTGGCAGGCAAAATAGTCGGCAAAAGTATTTTTGGTAGTTGATATGACTTTAAGGAAAGATCAGGATTTGTCAGAAATCATAATCAAGCATCGGTCACACTATGAAGTTTTCAGAAGAAGCCGACTAAAGAAAGGTAGATGCAAAGATGGAAATCGTCAACAAGAGATTGGAAACATGAAGATTCAAAAGCGGACAAAGATTAAGTCGACACAAGGAGGGAAACTTGAAGCACAATCCAAGATGGAGTTGCCTATTTTAGACATAAATACCAAGTATCACTTGATGGAAGAAAGCAACATGCCAACCTTTACTACCTTTTTTGCATATACTTTTCGAGTAACTTAGGAGTAGGTTGTAGCTAATGGAATCTTACCTCTGTAATTTGACTTTGATCAATATTACTTTGCATCGATGTATTGATCAATATGAGAGTTACACATATCCCTTGTTTCGAGATTCATTCTTGTTCGTTATTGCTTTGCATCAACATTTTGTCCACGTGCTTTGCATCGATACTTTGTCTAGGTTTACCTATCATCAACTTTGCTGATTTGCTAGAAAATCAGTTGTCACATCGCATAAACTGCCAGAGAGCACCCTCCATAGGGATAGGGTGCTGCTGTCAAGAATTTTCCGGTGGTAACACTCCAGTGGGACCTAAATTGTCTTATCAAGATCAAGATGCCACCAATGCCCAATAACGATTCATCGACTGCTGGAAAGCTGTTAGGTTGTTTCGATTCTATCAAAGACAATCATATTCTTTCAAAGATTATGGAACTTTTTGAGGAAGTATAAGCCAAGATTACTGAGAAGATGGAGGAATTGACGAGAAGATTTCAGTGATGTTTTCTCAAAAGCGTGATGGTCAGATCATTCCTAGAGGGGAAGCTCTCTCTAGCATGGAGGATCTGATATCGACTATTGATTTGTCGATTTTGTAGAATCCGCCGAGTCTAATATCAACTCTACTAAGTTCATGGAGCGTATATCAAGTTATCCAAGGCTAGCTTAGTGATCTTGTCAATCAAGCTATGCATTTGGCTCTTATCAGCAACTCTTTGACATTGTGAGTACTGTTGATCCTCTCTTTCATACTCAAATGAAAGGTCTATTATAGGAACTCATGATTTCGCCAAACGAAAGGTCTATTATAGGAACTCATAGTTTCACCAGAAACGTTTTTCACGCTGGTTCTATAATTATCATGATATCCTGTGTTTTCTCTGAATACGTCAGATTTTGTGAAGAATCTCATCAAGAATAGCCAGTGGGAAACTTCTACATCCAACTTGCATCAACCATATTGCTGATGGCACCAACACGCAAGACTACCAAGCACCCGCTGGAGTAAATCAACATTTGTAATTGCCAATTAGGGGTTTGCCTGATCGGACATCACAAACTTTGGTGGTTCCATCAATCAATCAAGTTCCATTGGCTATAATGCCTCTATTTCAATCAGTTCACAAGGAGACTCGCCTCACGTGGCTCCCCAGCCAGTGGCGCCAAAGTTACTAGGACCTGGACTTAGGGGGCAGGTCATTAACAAGAATGACCCAATGCATGGGTAGCTATAGCCGATTCATCAACAGCCACTCCCTCAGTCACAACCAATTCAACAATTCATAGTCAATAATCAGCATAGGGATCGTGATCCAGAACAAGCTTACCGCTAGCAGAAACAATAGCGTCAGGTCTATCCACCACCCAATCAAGATCTGAGGATTGACCAACTCATCAATACTATTGGAGAAAGATTCAGCAAAAGTATTTTTGGTGGTTAATATAATTTTAAGGAAAGATCAGGATTAGCTAGAAAATCAGAATCAAATACCGACCACACTAAGAAGTTTTCAGAAGAAGCCAACTAAGGGAAGGTAGATGCAAAAAACAAAATCATCTGAGAGACCATGTGGTCTAAATCCCGTGTTGGTGATGAGTAATTGACTCGTGGTTTGGTTAGAGTGAGTTTAGTTTGAGTGATTCGTGCCTTTTTGGCATTTGGCGAGGTCGGGTCGTGACTAGACAAATTTGACGCGTGGGCGTCGTCCCGGTTGGCCACGTGGGTCATTTCTCGCTTGAGTAGGATTTGTAGGTGCTAACCATGTTTACATGTTTTGTACCGTGCTATGCGATGTGTTTCTTGTCTGTGTTGGCTGCAGGACATCGAGACGGAGTCGTGGTGAGACACGGAGGACCGGACTAGGCGCAGGTGGCGTTGAGGTCAGAACGGTCGGGATGTGTCGAAGACGACGTGGACTTGAGGTGGAGTCGTGGCGAGGCACGGTGGACCGGACTAGGCGCAGGTGGCGCTGAGGTCAGAACGGTCGAGGTGTGCCGAAGACGGCGAAACTGCGTAGCTTGCAGGGCAAGGAATGAGGAAGCTTCCTGGAAGGTGCGCGAGGGGCGTTTCGGTAAAAACGCAAAGCTGCACTAAAGGAAGTGGATTGTGGGTAAAGCGCAAAAGCTAAATGGGTAAAGCACTTGGTGAACCCATTAGTGGAGGGTATAAATAGAGAGGGAGATGGTGTGCTGAAATTTGAGAGAGTGGGTGCAAAAGTTAGGGTTTTTATTTGTGTCTCTCCATGTGTGTATTCCTCCCAAGAAGCATGTGTAGCTCTTGGTGATCTTGAGGATTGAGAGGGAGAGGATGGATTGAGAGATTGTAATCACTCCTTTAGTCCTAATGTCCATGCGTATCGGGACTCGTCTGTATTCTTGTGGATTTGGAATGAAATCGTTGAAGTTCGTATCTCTCTATTTCTAGTTCCTCTGTGTGAGTTGGTTTTTGATTGCTAGATCGTGATTTCCTCTCCTGGTGTGTTTGTCTTTTGTCCCTGCCGTACAAGTGCTTTTATCCTGACTCTTTACTTCATGGGAAAGGAGAGCTAATTGTTGTGCAATCATGAACAACAAGCTACGTGATGTGCTTTTCATTGGTTTGGTTTTTACTCTTTGGTCCTAAGCTAGTCATTCCGATTGGCAGCAGGAGCTTTGCTCTCGGCAAGACTTCAGGAAGAAGCAAGCATTAAATGAAGTAAGCAATAAATGAATTTTTCGGACAGCTTGGTTTAGTCTGCTCACTGCCAGCCGAATCATTTATTGAACTCTTGCTTGTTTTGATCCGTTCGGCTGCCATCCAGTCTTTGTTGTGTGGCAAAGCAATTTTGTACGCAGCATGTACTAGCTTGGAATTATTGCTGTTAGGCTGCAGTTTGATGCCAGATTGATGCTTCAACTTGTTAGCATTTTTTTCCTTGCAGTTCGGCCAGCAAAGAGGCTTTTTAGTTTTGCTTTCATGCTTTTTCACTTGATCGGCCATGCACTCACGTACAAATTCTTGCCGCAATCCTTTCTTCCGTGAGTCAAGTTATTAGTGTTGAAGCTTTTCCTTTTTGAGTGGTCTCTTCTTTGAGTTCTCTCTTTTTGCTTTTTAGTTCTAGTTGCTTGCGATACTTTTGTTCGGCAAGACTCATGGTTGGTCGGCAGTTTTGAGCCATATCTGCAGTGAACTTTGTGCTGCCATTTTTAGCTCTGGAATCCATTTTTTTTATCTGATTTTTTAGTTTCTCACTTCATAGCTTCTCATAGCTATTGAAGAGGAAGTTCTAGTGGATACTTTTCGGGGGCGTTATTTTTTTTAAAGACGACATTCACCCCCCCCCTCTGTCGCCATTTCGGTCCTACAATTGGTATCAGAGCCGGTTAGCTCTAATCAATAGATCTTAGCCGGTCTCAAGAGCCATGGCGACGGACAAGTACTCGACCAAGCCGCCTGTTTTCGATGGCATGGATTACCCCTTCTGGAAGAGCCGAATGGAGACATACATCCAGGCTCAGGGGTATGCCATCTGGCGCAAGGTCAAGGTCCGGTTTGCTGTTCCTGCCGATGAGAACATCAATGTCAATAACATGACTGATGTTGAGGCAAACGCTAAGGCAAGGAACATCATTATCCAGGGCCTGAGTCGTAGCGAGTTTGACCGCATCTCTCATCTTTCGTCCGCCTTCGATATTTGGGAGACCCTCGATGCTTACCATGAGGGCACCACCCAAATAAAGACGGTGCGACAGGACCAGTTCAAGCGTGAGTACAACAAGTTCGAAATGCACGCTGGCGAGTCCTTAGATGAGTGCTTTGCGCGATTTCACAAGATCTTGAGCAACCTCCGAGCGGTCGGTCTCACATACCCCGACTCGGACAACGCTCGTCAGATGCTCGCTGCACTCGATCTTCGTGTTTGGGAGATGAAAGTGACCACCATCAAAGACACGACAGACCTCTCGACCCTGACTCTTGATGCGTTGTACTCGCGCCTCAAGACTCACGAGATTGACGTTGTCTCTCGTCGGTCGAAGTCACAGTCGATGGCTTTGGTCACCGATCCCAGTTCTGCTTCTGGTCTCTCTTTTGATTCTTCTTGCGGTTTTTCCCTCGCTGCTCTCTGTGACATAACTGATGATCAGTTAGAGCAGCTTGCGGATGATCAGCTGGCCCTTCTAGCCCGAAGGTTTTGACATGCCTACAAGGGTAGGAGAGACAGAAAGAGAGGAGGACCCGTGATTTGCTTCGAGTGTGGTGGCCCCAACCACATTCGGGCAAACTGCCCCAAGCTGGAGAAGGGCAAGAACGACTACGGCGGTTCGAGCAAGATCGACTACACCGACAAGAACCGCAACAAGAAGCCTCCAGCTCCGACGCCGGGAAAGAAGAAGTTCCGCAACTTCGGGAAGGCCAAGAAGCTCTTCCACCGCGTCCTCACCGCGTTCGACGACCTCGACCTCAGCGAGGTGGAGGGATGGAGCGACACTACGGGACGGGTGACCAAGAGCCCAAGGATGGCGGCGACGACTTCTCCGGCATGTGCTTCATGGCCCTCGAGGGCGAACTCAGCGACAGCGAGCTGTACTCCGACTCGGATGAGGTACTCCCTTCTTATGACCAGCTAAATGATGCTTTTCTTAAGCTAGGTGGTTTTCATGCTAGAGCTAGGGCTAGATGTACCGAGTTAGAGAAGGAAGTAGATAGACTATCACGGGAGCTTACTTCACTTACATCTGCTCCCTCCCGTGATGATTGTGATACTTGCTGTGCTCTGTTGGGTGACATGGAGAAACTAAGGACCTCGCATGATAGTGTGTCCTCCGAGCTTGATATTGTTAAGGTGGAGAATGTTAGTCTGCTTGCTGAGTTAGAGTTGAGTAGGATGGCTGTTACCCTACTTACTACTGATGAGACTACTTCTCCCACCTCATGTGAGGTTAAGGACATTGCTGCTAGAGGACCTTATGCCATGCTCCTTGATCTGCCCGAGTCTTGTGAAAATTGCAATAACTTGAAGATGAATCTAAAACGGGCAGATCATAAAATTGCTGAACTACAAGCTTCTTTGCTTGAGCCGATTGATTCATGCTTGAACTGTCCTAAGTTAACTGCTGAACTTGAAGCTGTCTCTAAACAGTTTCAAGAAATGATTGATCATGATAGGAAGTTGGCTCAGTATGCCTCTAAGGACCCTGTTAGCTCACCATGCATTAATTGTAACAAACTAAAATCTGACTTGGTTGCATTGGATGAGAAATGTGTGAAGCTAACTAAGGACCTACTAGAGAAGCCACCATCTGCTTGTATTGTCTGTGCTGAGAAGGGGGAGAAGCCCCAGGGTAAGGTTGAGACGCTTAGCGACGTGAACCAACCTGCTAGCAGTAGGACTGTCCATTCTGAGTCGGCTGTGCGTGCACAAGCCATTCGTTCCTCTGCTATTGGTTCTTCATCTGCTCCCTTACCTCCTGCTGTTCCCTCTTCCCCCTGCTCTTCTTGCACCTCTCTCTTTCGGGAGTGTCAGTACCTTATGAACACTCTCGAGAGATTTGTAGGCGGCAAGAAGAAGCTTAATCTTATTCTAGACCAGTCCAAGATTTGCAGATTTAATCAGGGTCTAGGATATGACTATTATGAGGATATGAGGAAGCATCCACCTGCTGTGCTCAGACCCATAGCACCAGGTGTGATCGAGACCGAGCCCAGGACCGAGAAAGTCCAATTTAAGTCAGCAGGCTATGTCCAGGGGATTTCTGACAGCAAGGTGATTGCACCTGCTGCTTCGGCCTCTCAGAAGGCGAAGCCTGACCGTGCTACTTCTACCTCTCAGAGGATGAAGTATCACTGCACCTTCTGTCAGAAGGATGGACACACGGTTGATCGATGCTTCAGGCGCGCCAAGATCGCGCGTAGAGACCGTGTTGAGTCTCCTAGGCGTATTCAGGGTCAGCCTCAGATCCTGAGTGCACCTAGGACCAGCACGAGGTCTAGGTTTACTGCTGTTGATGGGTTTGGGCAGCATCGAGGACTTGGTTTTTCTGAGTCTTCTGTTTTTCGTCCTCATGCTGCTCCTGCTCATGACTTCCGCCGTCCTGAGGGTACATCTCGTTTCCCCCATCGAGACAGTTACCCGCGGCGTGTTCAGCGTGTTGCCGGTGTTCCGACTCGCTCTCCCGTAGCAGTCGGACCCCGCAACAGCTTCAGGTCTGCTCACAGACCTTCTGCTGTGAGTGACAGAGAGCGTAGGGTAGATAGAGGTCAGTCGTGCTTGACTACTTCATCCGCTCGACGTGTTGTTCAGTATTGGGTGCCAAAATCACTCTTGATTTACCCCAGTACTGAGACTTTACTCTCTGTTTGACTCAGGTTCGCCGGGCAGGGAAGGGAAAGGTTTGGCTTGTAGACTCCGGGTGTTCACGACACATGACCGGAGACTCCCGTTGGTTTTCTTCCCTTGCCCGTGCTCCAGGTGATGAGACGATCACCTTCGGAGATGCTTCATCTGGGCGCGTCATCGCCAAAGGTACAGTGCGCATTAATGACTCTTTCATTTTGAAAGATGTAGCCTTGGTTAGTAAGCTGCAGTACAATTTGCTTTCCGTTTCTCAGCTTACCGATGACGGTTTCGAGGTAAGCTTCAAGAAAAATAATTGCAAAATTCTTGATTCTTCGGGTAGTCTGGTTTGCGGGATTTCTCGTTTTGGGAGGATCTTTCGTGCTAATTTCTCTGAGTCTTCTGGTGATCCTCTCAGGTGTTTAGTTGCTTCTGAGTCCCGCGATCTTTCTTTCTGGCATAGGAGACTTGGTCATATTGGGTTTGACCATTTGACTCGAGTTAGCGGCCACGATCTTATTCGTGGTTTGCCGAAACTCAAGATGGTCAAAGATCTAGTTTGTGCTCCATGCCGGCACGGCAAGATTGTTGCCGCTTCTCACCCTCCGGTCACAGTTACTATGACCGATGCACCGGGACAGCTGCTCCACATGGATATAGTGGGACCAGCTCGAGTGCAGTCAGCAGGAGGGAAGTGGTATGTTCTTGTCGTGGTCGATGACTTCTCGAGGTATTCTTGGGTGTTTTTCTTAGCCTCGAAGGATGAGACATTTTCACATTTCCGAGGTCTTTTCGGTAGGCTTTCTATTGAGCTCCCGGGTGCCTTACGAGCGATCCGCAGTGACAATGGCACAGAGTTCAAGAATTCCTACTTCGAGAGTTTCTGTGGTGAGACAGGTGTAGAGCACCAGTTCTCTTCTCCATACGTCCCTCAGCAGAATGGCGTTGTGGAGAGGAAGAACCGTACCTTGGTCGAGATGGCCAGGACAATGCTTGATGAGTACTCTACACCGCGGAAGTTTTGGGCTGAGGCTATTGCGACCGCGTGCCATGTTTCGAATCGAGTTTTTCTTCGGGCACACTTGCACCGCACTTCTTATGAGTTGAGATACGGGCGAAAGCCCAGCGTCTCTCATTTTCGTGTTTTTGGTTGCAAGTGCTTTATTCTGAAGTCCGGGAACCTAAACAAGTTCGAGTCACGTTCTTGTGATGGTATCTTTCTAGGTTACTCGCCTTCTTCGCGGGCTTATAGGGTCTGGAACTGCGAGTCTAGCAAAATGGTAGAGACCTGTGAGGTGACCTTTGACGAGGCTAGTCCGGGGACTAGGCCTGATATCTCAGGTTCTTTAGAGCAGTCCGAGACCATCTTCGTAGATGACGAGGACGATGGAGATGAGGGTTGTCTACCCGATCCAGTCCCTTATCCACCCCTTGAGGTGCCGTCCTCCACCGCACCTCTAGGTGATCAGCCCATGCCTACTGCTTCCTCCGGAGCTAGTGGCTCTGTTCCTACCTCGTCGGCTCACGAGGTAGAGGCCACTTCTTCATCTCATCCAGGACCTCCCAGACATATCCAGAAAAGACATCCTTCTGAGCAGATGATTGGAGACCTGTTCGAGCGTGTTACCCGCTCAAAATCTGGCTTATCTCAATTCTGTCTCCATTCTGCTTTCATTGCCTCCTTTGAGCCCAAGGATATTTCTCATGCTCTTTCCGATGAGTCTTGGGTCAATGCCATGCATGAGGAGTTAGAAAATTTCGAGAGGAACAAGGTCTGGTCGCTTGTCGAGCCCCCGCGAGGTCACAATATTATTGGGACTAAGTGGGTGTTCAAGAACAAGCAGAGCGAGGATGGAGTGGTTATTCGGAACAAGGCTAGACTGGTAGCTCAGGGGTTCTCCCAGGTTGAGGGTCTAGATTTCGAGGAGACCTTTGCCCCTGTAGCTCGACTTGAGGCCATTAGAATCCTGCTTGCCTTTGCAGCTTCTAAGGGTTTCAAGCTCTACCAGATGGACGTCAAGAGTGCCTTCCTTAATGGAGTCATTGAGGAAGAAGTTTACGTCAGACAGCCTCCAGGTTTCGAGAACCCCAAATACCCACACCATGTCTTCAAGCTTTCCAAAGCGTTGTATGGACTTAAGCAGGCCCCCAGAGCTTGGTATGAGAGGCTTAAGTCCTACTTGTTGAGTCATGGGTTTGAAATGGGTAAAGTAGATAAGACCTTGTTCATCCGTCGTCATGGCAATGACCTTCTGCTCGTCCAGATCTATGTCGATGACATCATCTTTGGCGGCTCTTCCCATACTCTGGTTTCACAGTTCTCGGATGTCATGAGCACCGAGTTTGAGATGAGTATGATGGGCGAGTTGACCTTCTTCCTTGGCTTCCAAATCAAGCAGACTCGGGAGGGTACATTTCTTCATCAGGGAAAGTACACTCGTGACCTCCTGAGACGCTTCGACATGAGTGATGGTAAGCCAGTGTCAACTCCCATGGCTTCTACAGCCTATCTTGACCCAGATGAGGACGGCGAGCCAGTTGATCAGAAAGAGTTCAGAAGTATGATCGGCTCCCTTCTTTACCTCACGGCCTCGAGACCAGATATACACTTCTCTGTGTGTCTGTGTGCTCGTTTTCAGGCTTCTCCTCGCGTATCTCACCGCCAGGCGGTGAAGCGCATCTTTCGGTACCTTCGAGCTACCATTGACTATGGTATCTGGTACTCTTCCTCTTCCTGTCTTTCCTTGAGAGCCTTTTCGGATGCAGACTTTGCCGGCTGTAGGATAGATAGGAAGAGCACTTCTGGCACTTGTCAATTCATTGGCACTTCTCTCGTTTCTTGGTCTTCGAGGAAGCAGTCCGGTGTTGCGCAGTCCACCGCAGAGGCCGAGTATGTTGCTGCAGCCAGCTGCTGCAGTCAGGTACTCTGGATGGCTTCGACCCTGCGGGACTTTGGGTTAGTTATCGACAGTGTTCCACTCTTTTGTGATAACACTTCTGCGATTAACATTGCTAAGAACCCAGTGCAACACTCTCGGACCAAGCACATCGATATCCGTTTTCACTTCCTTAGAGACCATGTAGAGAAGGGCGATATAGTGCTAAAGTTTGTGGAGAGTGACCACCAGTTGGCTGACATCTTCACCAAGCCATTGGATAGTTCGAGGTTTTCAGCTCTGCGGGGAGAGCTTGGGGTGGTTTGTCCTTATGGACTGTAGTGAGGGGGAGCTTTGGGCTTTACCGCTTTACTATATTGATTATGCTTCTGTCTCATTTCTGTTGCATTGCACTCGGGGTGCATTTGGGTTTAGTCCTTCCAGCATAGGTTAGAGTGCTTCTCTTGTCGAGATGCTTAGACTTCTAACTCTTATCTTGTGTTTCCAGGATTAGCTGCTTCTTATCTCACTAGGTCGAGCTCACTCACTTCTTGTAGGTTCTAGCGAGGGTTGGGCCACCCTCGGGTAGACAGGGTACGTGTTTGCTCTCTAGTGTGTGATTTTCTGTCAGCTGATTGTCCTGGAGTCATATGGGGTAGATGAGAGTCAGTCTGAGCCATAGTTGTCTCTATATCTTATCTATGATTTAAGGACTGCCTGTTTTGGTTTTATTTGCCAGCTTCTCGATTTATTGCTTTGGTTCAGGGAGAGTTCTTTTGGGAGCTTCTGGAGCTTAATTGTGACTTAACTCAACTTGAACTAAAAGTTGCATGTCATGTTGAGGGAGAGCTGGATTTTTCTGCATTTTAGCATTTAGCATTGTAATATATAACTACATTGAGCCTTGATTATTATCCTGCTATGACATGTTTACAATGCTTTACACCTTGCCATGACTTGTGCTTAGCTTGCTAGATTTATCATGACTTCATATGTGTAGACTAGCTTTCTGCCATGATAAGTTAATTAAAATTGCTCAACTTAAATTAAAACTTGTCATGCTAGCATTTGAGTTTAGTCTATCTTTAGCTATCCTTGTATGATTCATGCCATGTCAAATAGGCTGAGTAGAGCGTTGAATCTATATTGAGCCTTAGTTTGAGCTGTTTTAGTCTCCTGATGATACATGAGTTAGTACAATATGTTAAAAAGCAAAAAGATCTCTTTTGTGCGAAAAAACTGATCTCACCAATTCTTTCCTATGAGACGGCTTGCCATTGCACTTGGCATGAACTTAGGGGGAGTTTTGGATGACCTAGACTATCTTCTTAAGCTTCTTGCTTGGAGTAGTCGCATAAGGCTTGAGATCTAGCACATGATAAAACAAAATGTTGGTTGACAACCACCATATTTGTGCGAAAAAACTGATTTCACCAATTCTTTCTCATGAGACAGCTTGCCATTGCACTAGGCATGAACTCAGGGGGAGTTTTGGATGACCTAGACTATCTTCTTAAGCTTTTTGCTTGAAGTAGTCGCATAAGGCTTGAGATCTAGCACATAAACAAAAAATTGGGTTGAAAACAACCATATGCTTTCAAAAGACAATGTTTAATGTTCTCAATTTGCTTAATCTACAATCAGAACCAAGTACTTTAATCAATGTTTCAATCTTGAGCTTATAGCACTCTATTTGGACTCAATGTTAGCGTCTTTGTTCCGCTTAGCTTATTGACATGGCCTGCATCATCCTTGGATGTCTCTAGCTAGACTTTACTCATTGATGACGTGACTTGCTCACAAAATGCATTAAATTTCATATTGTCATCTATGTGCTCTAGCTGTCTTATATATATGTTGTCATGATCTAGATAGCGCTTTATTGAGTTATGGCTTGGTGTATTACATTATGGTCATTATGGATAATTCTCATGGCTCTAAATGCTTAAATAAACAAACTTCAGCCACTTTCATCCATAAACATGTCATATTCTCTCTATTGCATCTTGATGCGTTTATTGCCAAAAGGGGGAGAATAGAGAAGAAAAAGTCTGTTGGGAACAGTTTAGAGCTTTGGAGATCAATTTGCTCTTTCAGTTGTTGCTCTAGTGGTTCCTTCTGTCGACATGGTCATAAGCTTCATTCCCTTCTTTGGACCATGTCGGATTCTTCAAACTCAAACTCAACTTCGTGCTTTTTCTGAGTTTGTCAATATACTCATCAAGGGGGAGATTGAGAGACCATGTGGTCTAAATCCCGTGTTGGTGATGAGTAATTGACTCGTGGTTTGGTTAGAGTGAGTTTAGTTTGAGTGATTCGTGCCTTTTTGGCATTTGGCGAGGTCGGGTCGTGACTAGACAAATTTGACGCGTGGGCGTCGTCCCGGTTGGCCACGTGGGTCATTTCTCGCTTGAGTAGGATTTGTAGGTGCTAACCATGTTTACATGTTTTGTACCGTGCTATGCGATGTGTTTCTTGTCTGTGTTGGCTGCAGGACATCGAGACGGAGTCGTGGTGAGACACGGAGGACCGGACTAGGCGCAGGTGGCGTTGAGGTCAGAACGGTCGGGATGTGTCGAAGACGACGTGGACTCGAGGTGGAGTCGTGGCGAGGCACGGTGGACCGGACTAGGCGCAGGTGGCGCTGAGGTCAGAACGGTCGAGGTGTGCCGAAGACGGCGAAACTGCGTAGCTTGCAGGGCAAGGAATGAGGAAGCTTCCTGGAAGGTGCGCGAGGGGCGTTTCGGTAAAAACGCAAAGCTGCACTAAAGGAAGTGGATTGTGGGTAAAGCGCAAAAGCTAAATGGGTAAAGCACTTGGTGAACCCATTAGTGGAGGGTATAAATAGAGAGGGAGATGGTGTGCTGAAATTTGAGAGAGTGGGTGCAAAAGTTAGGGTTTTTATTTGTGTCTCTCCATGTGTGTATTCCTCCCAAGAAGCATGTGTAGCTCTTGGTGATCTTGAGGATTGAGAGGGAGAGGATGGATTGAGAGATTGTAATCACTCCTTTAGTCCTAATGTCCATGCGTATCGGGACTCGTCTGTATTCTTGTGGATTTGGAATGAAATCGTTGAAGTTCGTATCTCTCTATTTCTAGTTCCTCTGTGTGAGTTGGTTTTTGATTGCTAGATCGTGATTTCCTCTCCTGGTGTGTTTGTCTTTTGTCCCTGCCGTACAAGTGCTTTTATCCTGACTCTTTACTTCATGGGAAAGGAGAGCTAATTGTTGTGCAATCATGAACAACAAGCTACGTGATGTGCTTTTCATTGGTTTGGTTTTTACTCTTTGGTCCTAAGCTAGTCATTCCGATTGGCAGCAGGAGCTTTGCTCTCAGCAAGACTTCAGGAAGAAGCAAGCATTAAATGAAGTAAGCAATAAATGAATTTTTCGGACAGCTTGGTTTAGTCTGCTCACTGCCAGCCGAATCATTTATTGAACTCTTGCTTGTTTTGATCCGTTCGGCTGCCATCCAGTCTTTGTTGTGTGGCAAAGCAATTTTGTACGCAGCATGTACTAGCTTGGAATTATTGCTGTTAGGCTGCAGTTTGATGCCAGATTGATGCTTCAACTTGTTAGCATTTTTTTCCTTGCAGTTCGGCCAGCAAAGAGGCTTTTTAGTTTTGCTTTCATGCTTTTTCACTTGATCGGCCATGCACTCACGTACAAATTCTTGCCGCAATCCTTTCTTCCGTGAGTCAAGTTATTAGTGTTGAAGCTTTTCCTTTTTGAGTGGTCTCTTCTTTGAGTTCTCTCTTTTTGCTTTTTAGTTCTAGTTGCTTGCGATACTTTTGTTCGGCAAGACTCATGGTTGGTCGGCAGTTTTGAGCCATATCTGCAGTGAACTTTGTGCTGCCATTTTTAGCTCTGGAATCCATTTTTTTTATCTGATTTTTTAGTTTCTCACTTCATAGCTTCTCATAGCTATTGAAGAGGAAGTTCTAGTGGATACTTTTCGGGGGCGTTATTTTTTTTAAAGACGACATTCACCCCCCCTCTGTCGCCATTTCGGTCCTACATCATCAACATGAGATTGGAAACATGAAGATTTAGAAATGAATAGGGATTCTATCAAAGGAAATGTCGAGCTGACATGAAGAAGGAGACTTGAAGCACAATCCAAGATTGAGACGATTGTTTTAGAGAATAAATACACTATATCAGTTGACAGAAAAATGCACACATCAACATTTACTACCTTTTTTGTATCTACTTTTCTTGTACCTTAGGAGTAGGTTGTAGCTAGTAGAATATTACCTTTGTATTTCAACTTTGATCAATTTGCTTCGCATCGATATGTTGATCAATCTATGAATTATACATATCCCTTGTTTTGAGATTAATACATGTTTCATCTAGGATTATCTTTCATCTAGGTTTACCTATTGTCGACTTTACCGATTTTCTAGAAAATAAGATGGCACATCGCATACGCTGCCAGAAAGCACCCTCTATAGAAAAGTGGTGCTGCTGTCAGAAATTTTCCAATGGCAATAGGGGTTAAGATAGGTGCAAATAGTTCACCATGGGCTCTTGGGAAGTACAAACAAATCAAAGAATTATAGCTAAACACAAGTGACTAACACAATCCTGTACTTTCTCTCCAAAAAAGAAGTCTTGTTATGATAAAAAAGAAGCCCATACTTTCATCGGCTCTTCTTGTTTGTCGATGCTACTAAGGACCTGACTATTCAGCCAATTAAGGCCTCATTTAGAATGCAAGAATTATGTAGAATTTTAACAGAAAACAGTTCAATTCCTGTAGCAATCAAGGAAAATTCTTGCATTCCAATCCAGGCCTAAGTTCTATGGGTTTTGTTGAGATCATACCTTCTTTTGTTTTCATAACCATGACAAGAATTCTTCCCACCAAATCTAAATGTGATGGAGAAAATATACGTCACTTCACAAAACAAAAGCCCAATTCATAGTTGGTCATACTTATGCTGGTTTACATGCCTTTCACAACTGTATCTCTCAAATCGTCAGTGTTTAGCATTTATGGATGGTGAAATTTAGGAAGCATGTTATACCGGTGACATTACAGGATGGTCATATCATGTGGCTAATACCTTTTCCTTATTTGGACAACAGAATACATTAAGTCTTTATGCCAACCTTCCATACAGTCGAGAGTACTTTATTTATTAGGACATGGGTATACTAAATATATACTCTCTTGTTACAACATCAATTTGTTTATTAGGACATGTGCAAATTACTCTCTAGTAACTGCCCCATTGAACTAAAATAATTCACTAGTAACTGCTCAATTATTCACTAGTAACTGATAACATTTAACCAGCAATTACTCACTGGTAACTGCCTATCATCAAAAACCCAATTAATCCTCAAATTCAAACGTTTAAATCTCATTCAAACAGAGAGAGAGAGAGAGTGGTGCAGGGTTCAGCAAAAATAAAGATAGACTTGGTCTACCAAGTGGCGTGCCACATCACAGCATGGTCGCACGTCGTAAGTTACAAGTCACGCGATTTTCACACGAAAATGCACGAATACGTGCCCGCGTGTGTGATCAGCCAAAGCCATCCTCAGGCCATCTCTATCCATATTCAAGGAGTGGTGAGGATTTCACCTTATAAATTGGTCTTCCCCACCTTGCCTTAGCAATATGGTATTAAACCATACATGCTTTGGAATTAAGGAAATGAGCCTTGCTCATATAGGCCAATTTCTAATAGCAGAGAGGGAGGTCGGGGAGGGGGAGGCAAAGAGGTAAGGGTGGCAACTTGCGGGTGAATAACCAAAACTTCAAAGGGTACTTTCATTTTCATAGCCCGGCTTTCCACGGGAATCTACCTCAATCTGCTTCTCCCCACTAATCCATTTTCAACTCTGCTCCACACAAGAAGTTGAATCCGATCTTTTTGGGAAGCTGATTGTTTGGTACAACTTCACAAGATTCGAAGGAGAAGCTGGGAGCAGGAGCTATATCAAACAGGTCCTTAGTAAACACTTATTCATTTTTAGAAATAAATCTTACTATCTATAAATTCCTTAGATGATTAATGGTTTCCTTTAGCTCCTTAGGGTGTTATAATGTTGCCACTTGTTGAGTTTCTTTGTTTAGCTCTATTATTAATTCATCTTATTGATTAATTGATTCATCTTAAGATCAATTTATTGGTTCCTATGTTGCTGAAATTTATATATCCATAGTTATGTTGAGGAATTATACTTGAAGCCTAACTGTTGTTAATATGTATTTAATGGTTTAAATAGTAGTTATTATAGTTTTTGGTGACATTCTGAGTTTTTGTTAAGCCGGGGTGTTACACACGTTGCCGACCATGGTCTCGTGGGAGGCCAGCATGCTGCCTCACCGGCCGGTGGATCTCAGGGAGAGAATGGAGGAGAGAGAACGGATGGTGGGGGTATGGGTGGTGAGAGAGGTAGCCATTTAGGGGGAAAGAGATTATGTGGTGGATCCATATACACTGTTTATCTGACATTATACTTTTCTCTCTCCTATTTTGAAAATTCAAAGAGGATTATTGCACGGATCTTAGAAAAAACGACCAATGGCTATGATTGTGGGTACAGGTACTCCGACATTCATATAGTTCTTATTGCTACATTGTTATCATATTCCAAGTTAGTAGTAACACATGAGAATACTACTACTACAATTTAGATCTGGAAGAAGCAAGCATCTGTCCTAAATCATGGGTGGGAACAACAACGCGTAGATCAACAAACACAGAATTAAAGCCGCACCTGCAGGTGTTGTTGATGTTATTGTCGAAATGAATTTAATACAGCAGATTAGGTGAAACCTCCCTGTCTGTTCTTGTGTGGTTGTTCTCCAACCAGCATATGGATGCAGGGTTGACTCTGCCCGGCCGGTGATTTTGATAACTATTCCTTTAGCTTGCAGCGCCGTGATTGCAGCTAATTGTGGCCACCGTCCAATTTTATCTTCTCGCTCCCAACCCCCATAATAATATAGAAGGCACCGTTTTGAGATTGAGCAATTAAAAGGCCGAATGATCCAAAACACCCCAGCCATCCATCTATTTTGATCCAATGGCTCATATTCCAAGTTGGATCTTTACCCCTAAATCTCTCCTTTGCATTTAACATTGGATTAACACCACCCTGCCCCCTCTCCTTGCCAGTAATCACTGCATTAATCATCCAACTAATATAAAAAAAGCATCAGTTTGCAATTAGACAATTAAAAGGCTGGATGATCCAAAACATCCCAGCTATCCATCTATTTCTATACTTCTACACTAATATAAAGAAAACACCAGTTTGAAAATGTGCATTAAAAAGGGTGAACTCCTCCCAAAATTACGTGTATGCATTTAACACAATTAAAACACATTAAGATCCCCTTGCCGTGCTTTCCTCCGTCCTTTAGGCCACCGCGATATTGTTATTTTTGTTTTACTGTCAACTAGGATTAAATAAAAGAATTCTAGATGACAGAAACACCGCTGCATGTTTACAATGTCTGTTCCCTATGTTTCATTGTTTTTTCTTGGACCGATTTTAATATGTCAAGAACTTTGTCGAAAGCTGTAACGATGGCTTATAACTTGAGCTCATGGTCCTTACTATGCGGAGAAACAGTCTACCTTGGTTCAGAATGCAAAACAGTTGAAAATAACATAATTTGAAAATAAGGTTGTCACAACTGAAATTTCTAATGTTTAAATTCAGATACGAGGGATTGATTCTATGTACTATTTTCTTGCCGATTTTCTCCATATTGTATAATTGCTAAGTTTTTGATAGCCACATGGTGCATTGCACGCGCACGCCGACTTTAAGAAGAAAATATGCACCTAAAATCGAGCCGAACATGACTTGAATTTAGGTGGAGCCCAGTTTCTACCAAGCAAGCAAAATACAAATATGGAGAATAATTCTTGTTTTCTCAACAAACTAATTTATATTTATTTAAGGCAGTTGAAAATTGGGATATGGCCATTGACACTTGTGTTCTGGCCAGAGATCTACTTATAGGCTTGTCTTCCATACAGTGATACAAACATATTTTCGCGTTGCTACTTATATACATTGACTGTTAACACAAGGTGGTGTCTTTGGCTACGTGAATTCCTTGTACAAACTAACTAGCCCCCCTAGAATAGCTACAGTAGCTTAATTTAAGTAATTCTGAATATGTTCACTTATCCTACAGGATAAGGGCAATTTCTCGCCACTTCACTTATCCTACAGCCCCTCAAGAACAAATACCCTGTTGAAGTATAAGTGAATTATCCATCTTTCCTTATCAGCTTAAGCTTTGGGGTGAACTAGCTGGTGCATGAAACTCAATATGGTATCAGAGACAAGAGGTCTCGAGTTCAAGACCTGGCTGACGCAATTAAAAAAATTAATTGCAGTCCACTTCTATTCCACGTATTAGGTCTAAGGGAGCCTACACGTGAAGGGGAGTGTTGAAGTATAAGTGAATTGCCTATGCTTTTGGGTGAACTGGCTGGTGCATGAAATTCAATATACCCTTCTTGAACTTTATAAAGCGAACAAACATGCAGGATAAGTGAAGTGGCGAGAAATTGCCGATGGATGAGAGCATCTTGGATGATTGCAAGCACATGGCGTGCAACACTGGGCCGGAGATTCCACCAAGAGGCAACAGCACATTCTCCGAGCAGGCAAATATCTCATATCTGCCATTACTGAGACTAATCATTCATAATCGAAGTCGTCTGGTAAAGATTTGGTACATATATGTATTATAATACGTCATACTGCTTGTTATTGAAGCATTCCTATGCACTACTTGGATCTGCTAAGTTCCCGAGTGCCCAAAACACACGGGAGAAACGAAAAAGCACTCGGGAACAAAGTCCTCAGGGGCAGCCTTCGGGAAAAGGCACACGGGAGAATTACGTCGGGCAAATTCAAATTTCCTGAGTGTCTTAGAGAAAACACTTGGGACACAAGTATTGCCCGTGTGTCTACCTGGACTCTCGGGAAACAACCGACACATAGGGAATTTCCTTCATAACAAGTTTTGCAAACCGTAACGAGTTCCCGAGTGTCTGTTTACAAAACACACTTGGGAGAGTCTTTTTTCAAGGAGAAGGAAAGGAAACAAAGGAACATCAGTTTACCTGCCATTTGGCAGCATTTGTATATTCATATTCGATCCAAACAAGAAACATTTCACTCAAGCAGCAATAATACATGTCAGAGACACCCATGCCAATAAACAAATGATACGTAACTTCAAATATTTCCAATGTAATCTGGTCTCAAGTTACTTTCATGAATAAAAAGAAAAGACATTAGCAATGCACAACTTTCATTGCATGCACCCATAATAACACAAATAAGTAGTAACACATCAAATTAGCAATGCCTTTACATTAATGTTCATAAACAGCACCTCTTCCGGTCCTCACAACTTTCATTTACAAGGAGGAGCTGGTGAGATGGCGACGGAGATGGGAAGGAGGATTCAACATAGAGGAGGAGAGGAGGAACCTACAGTGGTGGTGCTGACAACCATCGTGGCCAATGGAGATAGTTGAGTTGTCCTCAGTCTTGGCGGCTGTGGAGAGGAGATGGGAGTTCGAAGGAGGTGAAGACAAGGAGGAAGGAGATGGGAGTTGGCGGTGGCGGTAGAATGTGATGTGGTGTGAGGTGTTAGAATGGGAAAGGAATGGGATGTATGTGAGGCTGGCCCATTAACTTGCCTATCCTTTCATGCCCTCCCGAGTGCTTATTAAATTACACACAGGAAGCAAGTACCTGCTGAGTGTTTTTATTGTTCCCGTGTGCAATTAGGAACATCTAGGAATTTCCTTGTGTGTGTCGAGAAAATACTAAGGAATTCATGTAGCGCTTGGGTTATTGAATTACACACGAGAAGAAAGTACCTGCCAGTGTTTTTATTGTTCCTGTTTGCAATTAGGAACATTTGTGAATTTCCCCGTGTGTCTCGAGAAAACACTCAAGAATTCTTGTAGCACGGGAGCTTCACGGATGCTGGTAGTGATGGCCCAATCAGTGTCCAGTTCTATTCGACTTCTAAGGTATGGTTATTTCTGGTGCTTTCAGTTTGTTGGAGTTGATTCTTTATTCACAATCCTAGGTGCCTAGCTTCTTGTAGATTTTGGTGGTCTTTGCTCGTTAGGTGTTTGTAGGCAATGGTGCGTCAGTGTTCTAGAGGTGTTGTTTTTGGTTGTGTGGGTGTTATAGAGGTGTCATTGTCGATCATGGTCATGGGTCGTGCTTGTATTCTCTACTCTCAATCTATTATATATTAAAAGCACATAATAGGTCTTTTAGAGCTGTTAAGAAATAAGTTAGAAATTCTCACAAAAAAAGTAAAGCACCTAGCCTTTAATCTAGTTGACCCTAATTAAGTTGAACTATAACAATGATTGGATTTTATTAATTAAAGAAAAAATATCTAACCATCTATTTAGCAAACCCGAGTTATAATGGCTTAGATTAAACGAAAGAGTAAATGCCAAGTACAACAAAAAAATAACAGAAATTTGAAATAAATAATAAAAGGAAATTACTCATTTGATTTTCATATGAACTCCAATTAAAAACTTATATATAGCAAAAATTAGGAATAAAAATTACATGGAAATTAGTAGTTGGATTTGTATATGAATTCTAACCAAAAATGAGATTCAAAATTAAGTAAAAACTAAAAATTAACAGAAATTCGGAATAAAAAATAAAAGAAAATTAGCAATGTGATTTCCATATGACACCAAATTAAAACCCCTAATACTTAAAATTTTGGAATAAAAATTAAATAAATATTAGCAGTTGAATTTGTATATGAATTCAAATCTAAAACTGAGACTCAAAATAAAGTAGAAAATAATACTAAACATTAATAGAAATTTGGAATGAAAAACAAAAACAAATTAGCAATTTAATTTTTGTAAGAACTCGAATTAAAACCATTATATAGCTAAAATTAGAAATAAAAACTAGATAAAATAAGAGGTTGAATTTTTATATGAATTCTAATCTAAAACTAAAATTTGAAATTAAATAAAAATAAAATTTAGATTAAAATAAAGAGTCTATGTCAAGTACAATAAAAAATAACATAATTTTAAAATAAAAATTAGTAGCTAGATTTATGCATGAATTCCAAGCTAAAACTGAAAAACAAAGTCTATAAGAAGTACAATCCACAAAGATACAAATTCATAATAAAAATCAAGTGAAATTAGTGATTGTTTTTAATTCCACACTCTGTGAAAAATAGAAATTTTGGTTTTATTCAGAATTAAAATTCTAGAAATATGCTAATTTGGGAAAAATAAAATAAGGTAAGGAATTTGTTTTGTATAAATTAGGAATCGAAATCTATTATATAAAAAAAGTCGATGACAGGTGGCTTAAAATCGCTAAGAAGAAAGAAAATATGCTAAAAATTCTCATGAAAAGAAACATTCTAACCCTTTATTTGGTGGAGCTCCACATGATGTAGGATTGAGAGGGTGACATGTTGATGGGTGTTCACTCGGCTCTACCGTCATACCAGTATGAACTACGCGATGTGTATCATAAATATGTAGTATAGACAAGCATTGCAATAATGAAAAAAAGATGATAATATAAATGAAAAATGTTATGTTATGCTATATTTGTTGTTTTGCTATACAAATATTTGAGGAAGAATATTTTGGTCACAGGTGAGGAGTATTGGGAAACAAAGCAAGTATTTTCTCTATTATAATATATAATATTAAAATATCACAAATGGAGTTCTACAACGATCTATTTTCTAAGAAGCAAAATCACTTATGTATTGCTAAGTCATTTAAACATGTTTTAAAGTGATGCTGCGCAAGTGCACAGGCCACCTTGCTAGTTAATTAAATGAGGCAGTGCTCTTGCCCATCTGTAAAAACCATAAAGTGCTAAAACCTGGGACAGAAGTGACCAAAGGGCCATGCTCAGATTGTATTTACTAAATAATTCATTTTGAGTTACTATTAATTTTCCTCAATAGCCTTAAGCTCAACATTTACTAAATAATTCATTTTGAATAGGCTCAACATTGCGACTTGAGAGGCTTACATGCACTGTATTAATTAAGGGTTTGTTTGGATATGAAGACATTTCCCTACCCGTCGGAAGTGATTTAATCCATACACATCCTTATTCGAATATGCACATCTTGCTTTTTGAAATAAAATCTGACATGCATAATTAGTTCTTTCTTTCTTTCTCCCTTCTTTCCTTCCTTTTTTTTCTTTCTTTTTTTTCGTTTTCTTTTCCTTTTTCTCAGAAGGCGACTAGTGGATGAATTGTGGCTCTTGCTAGCTGCTATCAGATAAGCAATGGTTTTTCAAGAGGTAGCAAATGGAGAGGTTGGCTTTCTACCCTACTTGCTTCACAAGCTGACAAAAACAGTTTGTTACTCTAGTTGGCTTTGCCTAGTTGCATCAGAAAACTTCTCAAGAAGACAACAGAAATTCTTCCTTCTAATTAAAGATCTTCACTTCCCACTAACAAAAAAAAACTAGCCCTCCATGTCACCCGTACGCGCTGTCTTAAGAGCATATGCAAATGAGAACATGATTAGTGCAGTACTCAGCTCGGATTAATTTGGTTCTTTCGTTGTAGCCTGCAGGAGTACTCAAATGATTTCGTCAATGGGGACAGCAGGATTCGCGGACTGACCATGTGCGCCGTGATTAGTTTTTCTCTGCCTAATCCTCCCCTAGCTTGTTTGCGCATTGCCGGCCAAATGGCTTTGTTAATTTAGTTACACGATTAATGTCTGAAGCTGCTCCAAAGAGCTTAAGTTTCTGACTTATAGTTTTGAGCTAAAATTGCACTGTAATGACTGCTAGCTTTTTCTGAGTTATTTAATTAAAAAAATTAATAAAAATAAGAAAAAATGAAAAAAATCGTTATATTGTCACGGCCAACGCAAAGGAATAAGAGAAAAAAGAAAAGACAAAAAAGCTAGAAAAAAAAACAAAAAAGCTAAAGTAAGCCGAAATTAGAAGCCGATACGTTTCAAGTGGTTTTTAGCTTAAATAAGCCAAAAGCCAAAAAAATAAAAACTGAAGCCGTTTGGAGCGGGGTTATGCGACGTTGAACTCCAAACAACCTTATTGATTTCTCAAATAAATTTTACTCCCTCCTTTTCTAAGTGACACTCTATAGTTGCACTGTCAAATTTTCTAAAGTTTGATCACTAATATATTTAAAATAATATTGGCTAGATTTGCTGTATTTGTCCATAACCCACAATACGTACAAACCCAAAAGAGTACTAAATATAAGAAATAGTTAATGAGAATGACCGTACATATCCCCATTAAATGACATAACACAATCACCTAATCTCTTCCAAAGCATTTAAGTAGGGGTAACGAGTGAAAAAATTGCAATCTCTAACTACACTTTATATTTCCTCAGTATACAAATACTAAAATGAATACTTCTGAAGCCCTGGGCAAATATAGTGAAACGAAGAAAGTATATCATTAGGTTAATCATTAAAGGTACTTTCATAGTATTACAATTTTATTAAATATAATAATATAAATTACAAAAAAAGTAATAGTCAAAATCATGTGTCATAGACTATGAAAAGTAAAAAAACCACTTAAAAAGAACAGCGAGAGTGTTGGGACTAAAGCATGAAAAAGAGGTATATAAAGGATGTAGACAATTGGGAAAAACCATAAGTTTCAAACAAAATGAGCCTTGCTTGAAATTTTGAGCCATTGTTTTCCTCTAAAAACATATTCACTACTACGTTTATGATGCTATCACAACATATTATACTCACTAATTTTTTCAATTAAAGATTATCCTTCAATTATGTTTCCTTAAATTGTAATATTTTGGTTTTTCCCTTTAAATAAAGATGCACATTAGCTTCGAACATTTCTTAGCATTTCCGATGTTTCTAAAGCATCTAAAAATCATTACCAGGAATATGTAATAATTTAAAAACACTGCAACAATATATAATTAGTCTAAAACACCTAAATTATTCGTTAGTAAAAAATTGTAACAAATCTAGCCACGCAGGCTAGCTCTAATAGTACAATTGTACTTTGTAGCATAGAGTTATATGATTAGAATCTCGCTTGGGGCAATTAGTTATATGGCACTGAATAACTTCAAATCTTCATAGAATATCATTAGTGTCTCACTGACATGTTAGTTTCACTAGCATATTGTGAATCATGTAGTTATTCAGTGGCATATTGTAAATTTTTTCTTCTCTCTTTTGTACCATATGAGTACTGCTTGTTGAACATTTTTGTACTGCTCTTTGAACATTTTTAACAAACACTTAAAAAACCATGGTGATATGGAATCCTACTTTTTTTTATTACTTCTTGATATTTTGTAATGATTGCTTCGGTTTAACCTGTGCTAACCCAAGGCTCCAAAAAAATATGACATAACATGAGCAAGTATGGTGTCACACGAAGACTTTCTTCCTTTTGATGCGCTTCGGACTACTGATCAATTATATAGCATAACATAGTATTATGATGTATTGTTTACACCGTCTGTTGCTTATTACTCCACTAGGCCTCTTTGATTTGCAAGATTCTAAAACGTAAGAATAAGGAGAACATATGAATAACATAGGAATGCATGAGAAAAACGTAGAATTAGCAAAAATGTGGTTAGAGTAGATGTTTTGATTTCTTCGAGATTTCAGTGATTTCATCTGAATACTACAGTAAACATAAGCTATTCGATTGACCGATTCCTTACTATTAAATGCAGCTACAATACAAAATCCTATATAAAATATGAATTTTCTTTTTCTTTTCAGAAAACGCATAGCTTCCCTTTTGCCACCACAACCGAACTATCAGTTCGGTTCGGTTATAGCTAATCGACTTTCTAAAGACTAAGGGCATGTCCTTTTAGGCTTTTGAAATCGGCTTTTGGCTTCTGCTATAGTATTTAACTTTCAAACGGAGTATTTTTTTAAGACGGTGTCTGCAAGTTAAACGATCTACACGTTAAAAGCTCAACATCTGTACCAGCCAAAATTGCAAGTGAGTATCTGTCTCTCCGTAATCTGTACCGTAAACAGCCAAAATTCAAAAAAATCAGCCAAAAACTATAAGCCGCAGCCGAAAAGAACCGGCCCTAAAGCGAACTTAGTTACCGTTCAGCTGAGCAAGCTAGCTCCTGCGGTGCGGTGCAAAATACGCGTGCAATGTAGCTGTTGCCTTACCCGGCCGCCAACAAATGGGAGTTCTCCATTTGGCTTACGCCTAAAAACTTTCCTAGAGCTGCGAGTAGAACAACGGTGCCGTGTGCAGGCCTGTGAATTAGGGTTGGGGGTAGGGACAATGAGCTGTTTCTTGCTGTTGCATGCCGAAACGACTACTAAAGGGCTGTTTGGTTGTTAGCCACACTTTGCCAACAAAAATTGCCACACTTACCTAAGTTGAGGTGCTTAAATTCTTTGCCACACCTTAACAAGCCTAAGAAATCTTGCCACACTTTTTTGAGTCATTGACGCGTGGGACCTAGTTTGCTGGAAGGGAATCTTGCCACAACTGTGGCTGCAACCAAACAGCTCCCAAAGTTGGTCAAACTTGCCTAACCTTAGGCGTGGTAAACTGTGGCTGGCAACCAAACACCCCCTAAATCCCAACCTCCCAAGTGTAGGATTTGTATCTATATCTCAAGCAACAAAGGCATGATATCTGAAGCAACAAATAAATGACTGTTAAGGACATAATAGTATTTATGGTATTTTTTAGTTTCTAGAGTTTAATCTTGTGTATCTTATGTACTATATATATATATATATATATATATATATATATATATATATATATATATATATATATATATATATATATGAAAAATACTTTTTACTCCCGGGTGTAATTACACCCACCTCTAATATACCACCTAAATAAATTTGAAATACTCCTTTATCACTTTAGTTATACTCATATACTAATTATAAGATATTCTAATGTGAACCACACGAAAAAATTGCAAGGGAGTCCATAGTTTTTAACGTATTTTGTAAATATCTTTATATACGTACATAAAAAGGAGTATGTTGAAAAAAATGTACATACCACATCTGAAAAATTGTTCATACCACCTATATAGTCTTAAATACTCGTATACTACATGTACATACTCCTCGTTACGCGAGATACTTCCTACGTTGTGAGATACGACATAGGGTGTAATTACACCCGGGAGTAGAAAAGAGGCTTCATATATATATATATATATATATATATATATATATATATATATATATATATATATATATATATATATATATATATATATATATATATATATATATATATATATATATATATATATATATATATATATATATATATATATATATATATATATATATATATATATATATAGCCCTTTGGGTTGAGATCAATAATCTAACCTTTATACGTTCATCTTTCCACGCATGTAACATGGTATTAGAGCAAAGTTTCAAACCCTACTTTCTGCTCTTCCGCATCTGCTGCCCGCGAGAAGAGTGATCTTCACTCCCGAGGGTGGCCATCGGAGCTGGATCCCGCCGATGATCTTCCATAACAAGAGCTGCCGCCGGCGTCCTCTTCGCTGACCGCTGCCGCCGCTCGGTGCTCTTGGCTGTCTCTATGATTCCCCTCGGTCGGACTTGGTTGCCATCCTCTTTGTTTCCGTCGCTTTCCCCGCCAGGCCGATGCCCCTCCCAAGCCACCGTGGCCGCTGCCAACCGCATCGCCGTAGCGCTAAATCCAGCTCGCCGCCGCCCGAAGGCTCCCCCACCCGGATTTGGCCTCCTTCGTGCCAGATCTAGCTCACCACCACCTAGAGGCGCCCCGGATCTGAGCTGACTTCACACATCCAGGCCGTCTTCGGGCGCAGGGAAGCCATCATCCTCACCTTGGCCGCCGCCGTCCAGATCCAATCTGGATTGGGCCACCGCCGCCTTTGGGAGTCCATCGTCGTTGCTCCTGTCTCCTGAGCTCATCTGCCACCTTGAGCTCAGCTGCACGCTACGGGAGATGTGGGTTCTTCACCGCTGGTCGTTGGCGCCTCCGCGCCTCCCCTGGCCTCCGCTCTCATCCACCGCCGCCATGGTCCAGTTCCCTGCGCCCACACTCCATCGGCTCCCTCGTTTTCCCTAGCCTCCTTGCTCTAGGTGGGTTAGGGTTTCGGTGAGGTGGGGTTTGGGAGGAAATGGAGGCGGAGATGGAGGAGGAGAGAATGGGGAAGAACAGACTGTGGCTCTCAGTTGTTGTGCTTTTGGCTGCGCTCTTATCCCTGTGCTCTCGATTGATGTGCCCTCGGCTATGCTCTTATCCATGTGCTCTTGGCGCCCTTATCTCTTTGTTGTACTGAGTCAATTAGCGCTGGCTTGTAACCAGGCGAGGGTGATAAGGTGGTGCGGATGCCAAGTATGGACCATCAGCCTAGACCTTTGTGTGTAGCTTTGCCGACCTGCCCGTTCCTAGCTACTAGTGTCTGCTGCCTTTGAGTCCTTTTCCTTTGAGTCTTCCATTGCATCCTTCCAAGTCCGCTACTCTCTCTTTTTCAGTTTATCTAAGCCGTACGAGTCCACAAACTTCTTTGTCAGTCAAACGATTGCTTTGTTTACAACAATCCACCCTCTAGAATGAAGTGTGGCCCTATCCTTCTTTTCGCATGACCGTACCTGTAGCTCTTCTCTTTGAGCTGCTATAGACCGTACAAGTTATATTGCTACCACTTCTCTCTAAGCTGTCACCCCAGGTTTTGAGGCCACTGCGCTTTCCTTCTGCGCCGCCGTCGTCTCGGGCTTCAATCTGCTTTATAGGTTGCCACCATGCTTTATGGCCTGCTGCACGATCCTAGATGGAGATCTTCTGGTCTCAACATAATTTTTAAGAACTACACACTACGATGACATCTTTAAGAGTTGGACTTTGGATTTTTCCCTATTTTAGTGTCAACCTTTCAAATGCAATGCTATTCCATACGCCTTACATTTAAGGGAGTGTTAAGGATATAAGGGTATTTGTGGTATTTCCTAATTTCTAAGGTTTAGTCTTGTGTGTCCTATGTACTCTATGTATATAGCCCTTTAGGCTAAGATCAATATATCTAACCTTTATATGTTCATCCTTCCACGCATCTAACAATGACATCCCGATAAAAATGATCATAATGTGTCGTTGCCTGCATTTTCTTTAGAATTTGTTATTTAGAATCGCATAGAATTGCTACCTGCATTTTTTAGCATTGGTTAATTAATTAGAACCGTAGGGTATGCAGTAGTAAGTTTTTAAGCAAGAGCCAATCTCCAATCTGAAAAATACTAGACATTACTACATTCAATCCAAATATAAATCGTTTTAGAATCTATACTAGTCAAATAATTTTAGGTTTGACCATCAATATATAAAGAATAACCAATATTGACAACATGAATTGGTATTAATGGATTCATCATAAAATATACATTCATATGGTATAATTATTTTTAATTGAAATAATATATTTTCATATAATTTGATGGTCAATGTGGTACATTAAAGACCATATTAATATCGAAAACTATTTGTGCTTATAGGAATTCCTCAAAAAGTGTTTGAAATTTTTTTTGCTTTCACACTGCCACACAAACTTCCTTTTAATCAAACCTAGGAGAAATTTTTCCTCGGTTAGAGAGCAGTACCCCGTTTTCCCTCCTTTTTTGTTTTGAAAGTGAACATCTATCTTTTTTTCAAAAGAAATTATTTAGTGAATCGGAAAACGCCAAAAGCATTACACTACTCGCGTTGCAGTAACCCAGTGAATAATCATCCCCAGTGATAATGGTTTGTTGGTTGCCTAGAATCAACCTACATGCGAGGCCTAGCGCCAATCACGCGACATAGCATTGAGGGTGGCCCCCAAGGCCATGCAGGGAGCTGTAAACCTATCCAATGGGTGGTGCCGAGGACCGGTGTAACATCCCAAAAATCTGAGTTTGAAAATGTGAAGCTTTTTGAATTATATTTGTAATATATTTTATTTGAATTTGGAGTTTATGGAGTTTTTCTGAAAAATTTGGTGAAGGTTCCAAAAAGTTATAAGGTCAAGAAAGAAATAAACAAATTAGGTAATAGAGAAGTAAAATCTAAAAATACGAATCTGAAAAGATGATCCAGTATAAGAAGGGAGAAATCTAAGTTAAAAATATAAAATCTCATTTTGAAAATAATGGCATAAATAGTAATAAAAAGTGAATGAATAAAATACAAACACATGTATATATATATGTATGTATATAGGTGTGCATATACAAATTGTGCAAGAAAGAGTGTAGCAACAGGAAATAAAAATGTGCAAACTTAAATAAGCTAGATAACTATCAATGTGTGAAATTATATGTATATACATCCATGGGCACGCATAAATAAATAAAAAAAAAGGGGCAGCCGGCCGGCCACCACCCCCGGCCCAGCCCAACTCTCCCGACTCGCCTCCACTGCGCCCCCCTCGCTGCGGTCGCTGCGTTGTGGACCTGCTCCACCCCGCCCTCGCCCGCTCTCTTCTCCCTCCTCCCGACTCTCTTCTCTGCTCCTCACCTGCACGGCCTCCCCGTGGCGCCCATGCACCGCGTCTCCCGCGTTCTTCTCTCCCTTGCGCCAGAGCTATGCCCATCGGTCGCCCTGCCTGCTCCGTCGCATCCCGCATGCCCGCCTCGTCTTGTCACCACCTGCCCGCCGTCTCCTTGGTCAATCCCCTCCGTCGCGCGGCCAAGTGACGCCGAACCACCCCGCTGCGCCCGCTCGCGTCGTCCACAATCACACCCGGTCCACGACTCTGCCACCCGCGTGTCACACCAGCATTAACTCCCGTTGCCACTCCATCACTGCCCGGTAGCCATGGTCAAGCTGACATCGCCGCCCATGCCGGCCACCTGCCCTCCCTCGCCGCCCCGCTTTTCCACCCTATAAAAGCCTCGGCCAAAGCCCTGAAACGCACCGCCCGAGCTCCCTCCTTCTCTCCTAGCGAGAAATCGGACCCCCGTGCTCCTTTTCTCGTCGGCGCCACCTTCTCCCCCATCGCCGGCCGCCGAGTCAATCCCCCTCACCGAGCCACCGTTTTCCAATTCCCCACTCCCACATGTTCCTGAGAACCCGGTGAAGTCAACCGGGCGATCGGCCAAGCCTCCCCGGACCTGTAGCTCGCCGGCGACGATCCTTCCCCGAGAGCTTCGCCGCCGCACGCCGCCGACCCCTCTCCGGTGACCCCTAGTCCCCGCCGACTCCATCATCGAGTTCCTCGACGCGTGGGCATCCAATTTTGGCCGCATCCGTCAGCCCTCCGGCAGCCCACCGCCGACCGCACCGCCGCCATTCCCCGCCTTCAACTCCTTTGCTTCGGGCCTCTGCTGCCGCTCCGCTTGTATGCTACTCCTTCCCCTTCCAATCAGGTAACACCAAGAGTCTGAGTGGCTAGCAGAGTGTGCGTTTGCCGTGGAGACCTGGGTTCGAATCCGCCTGGCCGCAGCATGTTAGAATAAATAGGGTTTATAATTTTTGATTGTGTTTAAGCCGATTGCAGCTAGGAAATAGCAATAAAAATCTATGAAAAATCAGAAACTAATCCCTCGTAGTGCAGAAATTTATTAAGTATATAAGTAATGCTTCTTAAAAATTTAATCATGGATTAATCACAGGTGTTAGCACATAATATGCCCTGATTATTTAATTTAAATCCTTAGTAACTAAGGGCCTAATAGGAATATTGTGGAGACTTATACTTTCAGGAAAATATGGTTTAATAAATGATGTAAAGTTAGAACCTAAAACCATCATCTCTACGCCCCAAACAATTAGGAGAACCCTTTTTGGATTCTTAGATGATTTTGATATTAAGCCTCTAATAATTGGATTAGTAGATACATAAAAATATGATAATGGGATTATTAGAGAATTAAATTCTAATTAATTACCATATATGAATACATAATGAGCCTTTGCTATTTATCTTAATCTAATTAACAAGAAAAGGAGATATATAAGAAATTACTCTAAAACTTAATAAAGAGATCCAAGTGTTATAATACCTTCGACTAAAAGATTTATAGAATAAGTACAGACCTCATCCATCAGTCCAGTATGCCTTTACCATCACCTGAGTTGCAAGGAATGCATACCCTAAAGATAAAATTTGTATACTAAACTCCTGCACCAGTCTATAGGTCTAACCTGACTCATGGAACTTCCTTGATAAATAACAAAATAATACAAAGAGATTATTAATAGAAAGATCAAGTTATCGTATGCTATTACCAACCTTGCCTCAACTCACCGAATCACCCATTAACTCGTAATAAAACTAAGTTGAGTTTATTCGGATTTATTTGGATCTTTTTGAGTTATTTGCTTTTTATTTGGATTCAGTCGTTTGTCGCGTAATTAGAAATTGGGAGTCGTGAAGATCCAGTGGATCAAGCGAGATCAAGCTCGAAGCGAAGATAGAGACCAAAAGCTCAAGAGAAAGCATTGTGTGAGCTCAAGACCGCGGTAAACCGTGCCAGGCGAGTCAATACTTTGATCATGTTGAACCTACATTTCTGCAAATTACTTTGCTTTAAATTATCAAATTGCATGCGGTTATTTATATGCAAATACATGTTAATTTAAGATTCTAGTTATATCCCATTGTGTACTTGGTTAATATTACCCCTCCTTTGAAATATTTGAACATGTGAACATTGTCGCCCTAGCACAAATTATAATAGTAACCTTTCGAAAATAAGTCCGTAATTGTATGCCATGCGTAGTATGGTTTAGGTACTCATGGGCGCGAAAGCGCCCAAGCATCACTTTTTAATCATGAGAAAAGTTGGTTGGGCAGTCATGGTGATAATGACTGGTGTATGTTGGATATGGTTATTTTGTATTCCCAAAAACTCTCAATTTGCTTTAATATCTGAGCGGATGGTTTGGGGGCTGGTATGTGGTGCGAAGGAATGCACAAAATTGTGGAGTGTGGTAGAACCGCTCAGATAATACTAAGGACTGAATCTCGTCATGTCAACCCGTGTAAAACAGTACAACCACAAGTCTGTAAAATACAACTTGGCCCAGTAGATTTATCGAAATCCCGGACTCATCTCACTGGTAGTGGATTGATGGGGTTATGCTATGGCAAGGGGGCCGAAGGGACACCAGGTAGGGTGAAGTTTCTCAGTCGTACTAGCGCAGAGGGGAGTGGAGCCCGTACGCTAGTAGTAGTGAGAAACATCCCGCGCACAGATGGGACCCATCGCAAATGGGAGGTTACCCATAATGTGAGATGGGAGAAAGGACTAGATACTTTGAAAAGTCACTGTGATGGTCTGCTCAACCACACGTCTAAGGAATCGTGTGGGGTAACGAGTTGATTGTCTCTTGTGGTGAAAGTGTACAAACTCTGCAGAGTTAAAACTATTCGAATAGCCGTGCCCACGGTCATGGGCAGACATGGGAACTTAACTGGATATAGTTCTGTTTACAAAATGTTTGAAAACTGGGAATGGAAAAGTGGAAGGGCGAAGGGCTGCCCTGGTTTGGAATTGTCCTGGGCGTCGTCCCAGTGGTAAGTTAAGCGGCTATAACGCTGAAGAAATTGCTATATGGTGCAGATGCCATGTAACGGTGGATGGAATCTGAATCGATATTAATAATGCATTTCCTTGTACATTATGATTTGTTCCAAAATTGCTAAGTCATAGGACATTTTAATTAATTGTATTCAAAAGCACTCTGCGCAAAATAAAATAGCCCGAGCCTCTCCTTTGTTAAGCCATGCATACTATTTATTTGCATTCTGTGTATTGGCTCGCGAGCACGGGGTCGGAGTGCTCACGCTCGCTTTGCGACAAAATTCAGAATCAGGAAATCAAATCACCTCGCCTCAGCAACAAGATTGGACAAGCTGTCCAAGAAGATGAAGATGTCAAGGGCTAGGTCGCGAACCTCCAGTTGGCTGCCTGTGGGCAAGTCCTGAAGGTCCCACCTGTGTGCTTCATTCCGCTGCTGCAATTTATTGATTTCGGCCTAATCGGCCCATGAGTAAGTCTACTATTATAATTACGCTTCCGCATGATATGAATTTTGATATTCAGAACTGTAATCTGTGAGCACTATCTACTGATCCAGGGAATAGTGCGGTGGAATCACAGAGGAATCCGGATTGTAATATCTGGGCTCCTACAGCTTTGGTATCAGAGCATATCGACTGCAGGTTGTGACCTAGTTAGGTTGGTCGTTAGTTTCATGACTAGAATTATTTCTTTAAAATACTATTTGCCAAAAATATAAGCTATACTGCTCTTTCTCATCTCTCTTAGATGATTCCCCCTTATCTATATGTTGCCCTAGCCATTTTACTTCTGAAGCTCTCTCACCCAAATTCAAAGGGATGAAAGTCCAGTACTTCTTTTGTGAACTTTCTATGAAAACACACTTAGAGCCAAGAGTCATGGTGATTAACCTTGAAGTTTAATATCAAAGATTGTTTTATTTTTGGAGAAAACAATAGTGTGAAAATTGGAAGAACAAAAGAAATTTTTTTTTGTAGAGCCTAACGGAAAGGATTAGATTGACCAGATGGATGAATTAAGTTATTCTTGGAAAGGAAATAGGAAATATGAAAATAATTGCGGGAATACAACATTGATAAATCACATAATTCTTGGGAGATATTTACAATAGTGGAATAATGGAATATGATCGATTGCTAGATAAATCGATAGAGTTTTGAGAAATTGGAGAGATGCCAACAATTATCAAAGTATAGGCTTGATTAATAACATTATTTCTGGAAGATGTTTATAATAATGGATTAATCCGGAGGTTGTCACTGAAGATTTAGGTGGTTACTAGAGGAGTAATTATGATTTTGAATATAACCTTGGATTATTAGAAAGTCCTGATACACATGACACTGGAGGACTTAGAAGTAATAATGTTGGATAATCATCAGAATTCAGAATTGAGGAGTAGATAGACAATAAAGATTCAGGTTGATCATTGGAGAAGCAAACTATGGATTTGGATCAATGACACCAGACTGGATTATTAGGAGGTCACGATACGAAAGACATCAGTGGATCTAAATAAGTTAGATCTTCATAGGATTGGAAAGCTGATAAAATAGGCAATTGGCGAACCTGAGATTGGATTTATAAAGATGTGGTGGAAATTCAGGCACATATCAGAATTTGGTAACTTCGATTCGATTAATAAAATTTTAAATGGAAGAATTATATTGGTGGGTCTAAAGTAAAGGCATTGGATTTTCATTGGATTGTAGAGTCAATAAGTTGACCAATAGTGGTTCTGGGATTTTGATTATATAGTCATAGTGAAAATATGATGATTGAAAGTCAAAGATTTATGCGGGACTTAGATAATCATGACTAGATTAATGAAATGGTGGATTATACAATAGGACGAGTATGATTGGTGGATCAAATAAAATAAATAATCTCCTTCGCTGTTTGGAGTCTTAGATGGCAGTAATGCCATGAACAATTAATGAAGAAAGATAGCCTAAGTGCAGTTTGCAAAAGTGGAAGTTAAATTATAAAGGCCAATGGATTCTAAGCCTTATGTACAAAAAAAATCATATGGGAGTGAATTGATTCAGTGATGGATAGTTGAGCATTGGAAGAGATTAGGATATCTTAAAAAAAAAATCCGTTTTGCCACAAGGATCATTTATAAAAAAAAAATGAGTGCCAAAACCAATGAAACTACCCCAAATACTGTCCACTTCTTTCTATTAATTACAAAAGGAAAATTTTGATCCTTTTCTCATACCCCTACTCCAAATATTAAGGTTAGGAACGTCGAAGATGATCATGAAGATAAGATGGTCTCGTTCTAGACGGACTGTGTATATGAACCCTGCCCCCTCCTATGTGTGCTCCCCGAGTAGACGTTGTATTGTTGCAAGCTTTTATCTGGCTCTGTGCACTGCCTCTTGCCCTTGGGCGTCCTATTTCGCAGTCACAGGAAAAGCTTGCTTTTAAAATTTGTGTGGTTCTGTATCACCCCAGCTTCCGGGGTATTTTTCTTTAAAGTTAAATGGGTTAGAACACCTTATCTCCGCGATTTAATCCTCATCTCATGCTATTCCCTCTCACCTTTTCTGAAAACCCCATCGGATCCAAAGGAACGAAATAACAAGTAACCCAAAACCAGTGCAATCAAGAAGAAGTGAAGACTCTGCAACCTTCCAGTATTTAAGGAAAACAACATCACTGTGAAGAAGACCATCCGCCAATCTCGTGATGACCAAGACAGCTAGAGTACAATGGATGATTAATGACAATCGTCATTTAATTAAGGGGGGTAGCACTACGAGATATAATGTCGGCAAAATCAAGGAGCAAGCACCCTGAAGACGACGACCTCTCCAGAAGAATAAAGATCTCCTCCCTCCCCTTTTGCCTCCTGTAAGTGCAGACCCTCTCCCCTTCTGTCTACTCCAACGACAGAGACCTTTGCTACCCACCTGTTAGTAAGGACATTCTACAACCCTATGTCCAATAGACGATGCAACTACTCCATTCTGCGACGATGTGAAGACAACAACGTCAAAGAGCAAACAATTGGAAGTCTACGACTTATCCAGAAGAACAAGGTTTCTCTCTTCCCTTTTGACTTCTCCACGTGCTAACCCCTATTGTGCAGATTTCCATCTCTCTGAGGCTAGAAAACTATACGTCGAGCAATAGCCCAAAACCCATTTCTAGCAAATGTAACCCCACCCCTTTCTTTCTACTCTACCGGAATCTCGGGGTCGAGATTCATTTAAGGGGGGTAGGTTTGTAACATCCCAAAAATCTGAGTTTGAAAATGTGAAGCTTTTTGAATTATATTTGTAATATATTTTATTTGAATTTGGAGTTTATGGAGTTTTTCTGAAAAATTTGGTGAAGGTTCCAAAAAGTTATAAGGTCAAGAAAGAAATAAACAAATTAGGTAATAGAGAAGTAAAATCTAAAAATACGAATCTGAAAAGATGATCCAGTATAAGAAGGGAGAAATCTAAGTTAAAAATATAAAATCTCATTTTGAAAATAATGGCATAAATAGTAATAAAAAGTGAATGAATAAAATACAAACACATGTATATATATATATGTATGTATATATAGGTGTGCATATACAAATTGTGCAAGAAAGAGTGTAGCAACAGGAAATAAAAATGTGCAAACTTAAATAAGCTAGATAACTATCAATGTGTGAAATTATATGTATATACATCCATGGGCACGCATAAATAAATAAAAAAAAAGGGGCAGCCGGCCGGCCACCACCCCCGGCCCAGCCCAACTCTCCCGACTCGCCTCCACTGCGCCCCCCTCGCTGCGGTCGCTGCGTTGTGGACCTGCTCCACCCCGCCCTCGCCCGCTCTCTTCTCCCTCCTCCCGACTCTCTTCTCTGCTCCTCACCTGCACGGCCTCCCCGTGGCGCCCATGCACCGCGTCTCCCGCGTTCTTCTCTCCCTTGCGCCAGAGCTATGCCCATCGGTCGCCCTGCCTGCTCCGTCGCATCCCGCATGCCCGCCTCGTCTTGTCACCACCTGCCCGCCGTCTCCTTGGTCAATCCCCTCCGTCGCGCGGCCAAGTGACGCCGAACCACCCCGCTGCGCCCGCTCGCGTCGTCCACAATCACACCCGGTCCACGACTCTGCCACCCGCGTGTCACACCAGCATTAACTCCCGTTGCCACTCCATCACTGCCCGGTAGCCATGGTCAAGCTGACATCGCCGCCCATGCCGGCCACCTGCCCTCCCTCGCCGCCCCGCTTTTCCACCCTATAAAAGCCTCGGCCAAAGCCCTGAAACGCACCGCCCGAGCTCCCTCCTTCTCTCCTAGCGAGAAATCGGACCCCCGTGCTCCTTTTCTCGTCGGCGCCACCTTCTCCCCCATCGCCGGCCGCCGAGTCAATCCCCCTCACCGAGCCACCGTTTTCCAATTCCCCACTCCCACATGTTCCTGAGAACCCGGTGAAGTCAACCGGGCGATCGGCCAAGCCTCCCCGGACCTGTAGCTCGCCGGCGACGATCCTTCCCCGAGAGCTTCGCCGCCGCACGCCGCCGACCCCTCTCCGGTGACCCCTAGTCCCCGCCGACTCCATCATCGAGTTCCTCGACGCGTGGGCATCCAATTTTGGCCGCATCCGTCAGCCCTCCGGCAGCCCACCGCCGACCGCACCGCCGCCATTCCCCGCCTTCAACTCCTTTGCTTCGGGCCTCTGCTGCCGCTCCGCTTGTATGCTACTCCTTCCCCTTCCAATCAGGTAACACCAAGAGTCTGAGTGGCTAGCAGAGTGTGCGTTTGCCGTGGAGACCTGGGTTCGAATCCGCCTGGCCGCAGCATGTTAGAATAAATAGGGTTTATAATTTTTGATTGTGTTTAAGCCGATTGCAGCTAGGAAATAGCAATAAAAATCTATGAAAAATCAGAAACTAATCCCTCGTAGTGCAGAAATTTATTAAGTATATAAGTAATGCTTCTTAAAAATTTAATCATGGATTAATCACAGGTGTTAGCACATAATATGCCCTGATTATTTAATTTAAATCCTTAGTAACTAAGGGCCTAATAGGAATATTGTGGAGACTTATACTTTCAGGAAAATATGGTTTAATAAATGATGTAAAGTTAGAACCTAAAACCATCATCTCTACGCCCCAAACAATTAGGAGAACCCTTTTTGGATTCTTAGATGATTTTGATATTAAGCCTCTAATAATTGGATTAGTTATCATGATAAATGATTAGTGTGATTTTAATATTTAAGTTTTAAATCTAACTCTTTATTAAAGGCATTAATGAGGAGAAATGGCTTTGGATAAATATCTATATTTAATAATAAAGATGGCCCTGGATTAGCATATAAATATATGTGCCCAATAGATATCATGCCACCATTAAACAAACTTCAGAGATGTATTTTATTAAATAACAATAATAAAATATTACCTTGTACAATAGTCTATGACCAGACAAATAGGTCTAAATACAGATAACAGAGCATTAATGAAGGGTGGATTTTGGGTAGAAACATCCATGCATCACAAGCACCTTTCATAAACTGAAAAGGTCAGGGTAATTAGCCAACCTGCGCATGCAAAACTAAAATTTATGGAGACCGTAAAAAGGTACTCTTGTACATACTTCCACTCATCAAGTCTTAAATGGTAGCTCTAGCTAATAATGATGACATCATGTAAATCATGCTCGATTTAGAAAAGGATAAAAATACCAGAATTAGTAATTTTCAGAGAGCACTCCAAATTAAAAGGGCATAATAATACAGATGCTAAAACATAATAGCCTTAGGTCAACAAGTGACAAAATGATCTCATAGGCCTACAAATAACCTAAAATAAACATTCAGCCAATGACATGAGTAATTAGTGTCGCATAAAATACTACATCCCAAGCTCTGCCCCGGTAACCGAGTTTAAACTAGAATTAGAAGTGGGGCTAAGCCTAATAATAGCTAAAGTATGAGCAAGCTAATAATAGTGCCATTAATTAAATCTTATTCCTATCACTAGCTTTAGTACATAATAGTATTGAGCATAATTGTATATATAACAAGTTAGGACCCATATGAGTGGATCCTAATTCCACTTAAATTTAACCTAGCTATGAATAAAGATACATAAAAATATGATAATGGGATTATTAGAGAATTAAATTCTAATTAATTACCATATATGAATACATAATGAGCCTTTGCTATTTATCTTAATCTAATTAACAAGAAAAGGAGATATATAAGAAATTACTCTAAAACTTAATAAAGAGATCCAAGTGTTATAATACCTTCGACTAAAAGATTTATAGAATAAGTACAGACCTCATCCATCAGTCCAGTATGCCTTTACCATCACCTGAGTTGCAAGGAATGCATACCCTAAAGATAAAATTTGTATACTAAACTCCTGCACCAGTCTATAGGTCTAACCTGACTCATGGAACTTCCTTGATAAATAACAAAATAATACAAAGAGATTATTAATAGAAAGATCAAGTTATCGTATGCTATTACCAACCTTGCCTCAACTCACCGAATCACCCATTAACTCGTAATAAAACTAAGTTGAGTTTATTCGGATTTATTTGGATCTCTTTGAGTTATTTGCTTTTTATTTGGATTCAGTCGTTTGTCGCGTAATTAGAAATTGGGAGTCGTGAAGATCCAGTGGATCAAGCGAGATCAAGCTCGAAGCGAAGATAGAGACCAAAAGCTCAAGAGAAAGCATTGTGTGAGCTCAAGACCGCGGTAAACCGTGCCAGGCGAGTCAATACTTTGATCATGTTGAACCTACATTTCTGCAAATTACTTTGCTTTAAATTATCAAATTGCATGCGGTTATTTATATGCAAATACATGTTAATTTAAGATTCTAGTTATATCCCATTGTGTACTTGGTTAATATTACCCCTCCTTTGAAATATTTGAACATGTGAACATTGTCGCCCTAGCACAAATTATAATAGTAACCTTTCGAAAATAAGTCCGTAATTGTATGCCATGCGTAGTATGGTTTAGGTACTCATGGGCGCGAAAGCGCCCAAGCATCACTTTTTAATCATGAGAAAAGTTGGTTGGGCAGTCATGGTGATAATGACTGGTGTATGTTGGATATGGTTATTTTGTATTCCCAAAAACTCTCAATTTGCTTTAATATCTGAGCGGATGGTTTGGGGGCTGGTATGTGGTGCGAAGGAATGCACAAAATTGTGGAGTGTGGTAGAACCGCTCAGATAATACTAAGGACTGAATCTCGTCATGTCAACCCGTGTAAAACAGTACAACCACAAGTCTGTAAAATACAACTTGGCCCAGTAGATTTATCGAAATCCCGGACTCATCTCACTGGTAGTGGATTGATGGGGTTATGCTATGGCAAGGGGGCCGAAGGGACACCAGGTAGGGTGAAGTTTCTCAGTCGTACTAGCGCAGAGGGGAGTGGAGCCCGTACGCTAGTAGTAGTGAGAAACATCCCGCGCACAGATGGGACCCATCGCAAATGGGAGGTTACCCATAATGTGAGATGGGAGAAAGGACTAGATACTTTGAAAAGTCACTGTGATGGTCTGCTCAACCACACGTCTAAGGAATCGTGTGGGGTAACGAGTTGATTGTCTCTTGTGGTGAAAGTGTACAAACTCTGCAGAGTTAAAACTATTCGAATAGCCGTGCCCACGGTCATGGGCAGACATGGGAACTTAACTGGATATAGTTCTGTTTACAAAATGTTTGAAAACTGGGAATGGAAAAGTGGAAGGGCGAAGGGCTGCCCTGGTTTGGAATTGTCCTGGGCGTCGTCCCAGTGGTAAGTTAAGCGGCTATAACGCTGAAGAAATTGCTATATGGTGCAGATGCCATGTAACGGTGGATGGAATCTGAATCGATATTAATAATGCATTTCCTTGTACATTATGATTTGTTCCAAAATTGCTAAGTCATAGGACATTTTAATTAATTGTATTCAAAAGCACTCTGCGCAAAATAAAATAGCCCGAGCCTCTCCTTTGTTAAGCCATGCATACTATTTATTTGCATTCTGTGTATTGGCTCGCGAGCACGGGGTCGGAGTGCTCACGCTCGCTTTGCGACAAAATTCAGAATCAGGAAATCAAATCACCTCGCCTCAGCAACAAGATTGGACAAGCTGTCCAAGAAGATGAAGATGTCAAGGGCTAGGTCGCGAACCTCCAGTTGGCTGCCTGTGGGCAAGTCCTGAAGGTCCCACCTGTGTGCTTCATTCCGCTGCTGCAATTTATTGATTTCGGCCTAATCGGCCCATGAGTAAGTCTACTATTATAATTACGCTTCCGCATGATATGAATTTTGATATTCAGAACTGTAATCTGTGAGCACTATCTACTGATCCAGGGAATAGTGCGGTGGAATCACAGAGGAATCCGGATTGTAATATCTGGGCTCCTACAACCGGCATGGCACAGACCCGGTAGAGGTACGGTGCATTTAGGCACGGCTTATTTAGACCTGTCAAATAAAATAGGTCGTGCCGTACCAGCTCGAGCGCGGTTAGGGCTTAACAGGCCATGCTGGCACGGTTAGCCCGCCAAGCCGAGAAAAAGAGAAAAAATTCAGAAAATTATAGAAAATTAAGAAAAAAATTATAGAAAATTACCTAAAAATTATAGAAAATTGTAGACATTGTCAATCACCAAGATAATTATTTTTAATGAAATAATGAACTTTATTAACTTGTTAAATTACATGGGATGGCTGCCTTGTTAAAAACTTTACCAAGTAAAAACTCAACTTGAGAAAATATTGGTAAAGAAAAAGGAGTACAATCTATAAAGCTTACTAGTGACTATATCTAAAGAAAAATATTGAAAATCCTATTCACTGCTATCTAGATATAAATTCTCAAAAGATTTTTCTAAGTCTTTATTCTCTGCAGTATATTGGAGTCTTGATTCAGCTTGTTCCCAGTCTTTGACGGTCAGAAGGATTTCGACCATCCCGTTCGAGAGACTTGTTCGTCGCTCCTCGATTATTCTTCCAGATAGACTGAAGGTTGACTCCGAGGATACCATAGAGATAGGAACTGTCAACATATCCCACACTAATATGGATAGTACTAGATATGTTACTTTCTGGGTTTGCTACCATGAGAGGATGTTCAACGCTTGCTTGAGGCTAACGCTATCACTGTTGAGATAGCTTGGCAAGTCTATAGTGCTTTGTCGCATTTCTCATCCCTGACTGATGTGTACTTGCACGAGAATCTTTAGAGGAAGAACAAAAAATCTTGCCCCATTGCATAGTCCCCCTAGAGGTGATATGGGCTACCAGGGGTCTTTCCAAACGCACGGACCCAAACTTATTTTCGTATTTCTCGTATACCTCATATAATTTATCCTTAACTACTCTATAGTATGTACAATAATCTAAACCGGTAGCATCACTTAAAAGTGTAATACATCTATAAATCCTTGGAGTTTGGCCCTAGAATCCAAAATAAAGGCAAATGCATATAAAATAGGAATTTCCCTCCAATATTTTTAAAACTTAGTTTTCATGGCGACTACAGCATTTCCCAGTACAGAATCACTTTTAAAAGCTTTTAGGTGAGTGGCAATTTCAAGAATTTTATGAACAATTAGAGGAGAAGTTGGATAGTATACTCCAGAAAGACAACGTGTAACTTTATGAAAAAGTTCTAAAAAAGAAAATATTTTTTCACCAACAACCCAATCGTTCTCAGTAAGTTCAACGTCTCTAACTGGAGTTCTACTGGAGGAGCTACGAGATTGATGACCTTGGGTGTGAAGGAAAACAGATAAGGTGCTCTTATATGGCAATATATGTTTAAGGTAAGTAGAGTTCCATATAACAGGCATGTCTAAGCTAAATTTTCTAGGATGGACGTTCATTACTATGCAAAAACACTTATATGCGGCTATCCGTTGGTTAAAACAATTAATATATGAAATTACATCCCTAAAGAATCAATACAAGCATTTAATCTTTTTAAATCAGATTTAAGAATAATATTAATAATATGACAAGCACAACATTGATGCAGTAAGACGGATTATGCATAAGTATTAAACAAAGGAGTAAGAATTTCCATAGCCTTAGTGTTTGCAACTGCATTATCTAAAGTTATAGAAAAAATCTTATCCATAAGGCCAAAATCTTTTATAACTTTAATAATACATTATGTAATATTTTCAACAGTATGCAAAATATTAATTAATTTAAATCATATAATTCTTTTTTCCATTACCTAGTCATCATTAACATAATGAGCAACAACACTAATATAATCCTCCCTAGCTCTACCACTCCATATGTCTGATGTCAAAGCAATAGAGAATGTGCAGGTATAAAATATTTATTTCAATTTTTCACGACAATTGTTATAATATTTAATTAAATCTCTAGTTGTGGTTTGCCTAGATACAACATTAAATCGAGGGTTATGAGTAGTCCTAATATATTTTTAAAAAGCATCAGGCTCACAAAAATTTAAAGGTAAATCTTAAGAAGCAATTAATCTACAAAGAGATTCCCGGGCTACCTCTAGATTGTACTCCCAAGTAAGTACCGAGCCGTCAGGGTTATATTGCAACTACGTTTGGTGCACTGTGTTCCTTACCTTCTTTTGCAGCTTGCAACATGCCGTTGCAGGTAACCCGTCCCACTTGAAGATTTTATAGATATTTGATTACCACAAATTTTACAAACAGCATACCTCACCAAATTTCCATCATCGTCGGTCTTGAACTTCTTGTCAAAATTGTTCCAGACTTCTGATGTAGTTGCTCCTGTTCTTTTTGCACCCGTGTTATACGTTGTGGATGTACTTGTTGAGCCAACAGAAGATGGATCGATTGGACCCTGCGCTACCGGGGCTGTCGCTTCTTCTGGCTTTCAGTTTGTTGTAGATGTGGACCTTTCGCGGATAGATACCCTTTTTAAAAGGATTGTATGTCCTCCATCATCGAGATGCCGAATTCGGAGAGTTGAAAATCGTAATTCTCCATTGAATTGATTGCAAATTGAAATAATAAAGAATAATTAACTTATTATTGAATCAACAAATAATAGCAAAAAAATTAAAATTAGATAGCACTATTATCTCTTTTGCAGCTCTCAGAAAATTCTTTGAAGATTTTTGAATTTTCTGAATTTCGCACGAATTTCTCACAAATTTTGCCAAATTTGCGCAAACACTATTGGATTGTTCACGGCTAAATAGAGAGATGTGAGTCAGGTTTAAGGTGTGGAAATGGAGGCCAGATGCCTCTTATTTATACATTTTTTTCATATATTTTTTAAAAATTTTTTTGCTTTTTTTTTGGGAATTTTTTACACCTCAACGGTCAAAAATGGCTATATTCGACGGGCCAAGCCGTGCTGTGCTGTGCCGGCACGGCCCGTTGCCAACTGGGCCAGGCCATGCCGTATCGTGCTGTGCTGCCCTCTCGGCCCAGGCACGGCACGGTCCACCAAGCCGTGTCGGTACGGCCCACGAGCTAAACGGGTCATATCGTGCTTGGGCCGAGCCAACAGTAGCGGGTCGTGGACCGGCACAGTAAGGCCCGGCCCATTGGCCACCTCTAGGAGCTGCTCTACGCAAATTATGCAAATGTTTTTATAACAAGCTTCGGAAAACTTCAATATTTGAATTTTAATTTCGTGTTTATACCATAAAAGTTTACAAAATTGACAAAAATTTGTTAAAAATGATTATATATGTGTAAAGCTATTCTGTACAAATTAACAGACAAATATGCACATGTGGCTCTCACATATTTTTATAGAAAATTATAGCTAAGTATAGGTAGTCTAAGTGCATTGTTAACCTTAGATTTGAATAGGTATGGATAAAGATGGGTAAGTAGGTATTACTTTTCATATATCTAAATCTAAATATATATTTTATTTTTATCCATATTTTAACTAATAATATGGGTATATGTTTGAGGTGGTGATCAGTTGGGCTTAAAAGCTCATGGCTTATGGCTGAAAACACTGTAGCTGGCTGAAAAAACACTGTAGCTGACAGAGGCTTATTTAGCATAATTAAATTTAAAAAAATTTAAAAATATAAAAAATATGTTAGCCCAATATGTATAATACAAACGAATACAGGAAAAAAAAGAACCGGATAAAAAGCTCAACAAAAAGCCAAAAGTTCAGAAAAAATCGAAATTTATAAATAGTAAAAAATAAGCCAGAAGCTCACGTCGAACCGATCGGGACATGAATAAGGTCGATACCCAGTGGCGGCACCGTGTGGCCCCACCACGTTCTTCGTTTCCAACGGCCGAAAACCCCGCACCGCAAGCAACCTGAGCGTGACACACTGACCGCCGGGCCCCGCCCACAAGTCCAAGCCACTACCCGACGGCACCGCGTCACGGTGGATAGAAATGTTTTTTGATTTCACTAGCGTCACCACGGTCTCACTAATTTAGCGAAGAAAGAAGTAAAACGAGACGAGCGTCGTCAACACTCAGACACGGACGTGCGGGTCCACGCCGAGCGAAACCCCACCAAACACCGTCAAAATCAGTAATCCAACGGTGAACCTCGGTGCTCCTGCCAGGGCTTACGGGTAAAGTAGGCACTTTTAATCTCACCTGCGCGCTCAAAAGCGAAGACGAGGCCAATAAAGAAAGGCAACTCACACAACGCAGCGAATCTGATGCCACCGATAGAGAGAGAGAGTCACTGACATTCCGGTCCAGAACACTGGTGGGCCACATGTCAGTCACATGTGACCTGCACTCCCTGCTCCGCTCCGAGTCACCTAGCCAAGTGCCAATCCCGTCCACCTCTTTAACTCCTCCTCTACTGCTCACTGCTCCGATCTCCCCACCTCAGTCAAAGCGACTCCATTCTTATGCGCTAAGCAAGAGGTAGTAACTAGTAACCCTATTTCCGGCCCCGGCTCCGACTCCAGAGCCGAGGGCGATGTCGTCGCCGACCGCCGCGCCGGCACCACCGGCCAATGCCACCGCGCCGCCTCCAGCCACCGCGGCTGCACCGCCTCCTGCCACTCCGGCTGCCCCGCCTCCGGCCACGCCGGCCGCGCCGCCCCCGGCCACCCCGGCCGCGCCGCCCCCGGCCAACCCCGCCCCATCCCGGCCCGTGCCCGCCACCCCGCCGGCCGCCTTCATCCCGCCGCCGGCCACGCCCTCAGCCTCCCCTCCCGCGCCGTCATCCATCCCGGCGACCCCATCCGCGCCGTCGCCTTCCTCCCCGGGGACTCCTGCCACCCCGTCGCCGCCCTCGGACACGCCCTCTCCGCCGTCATCAGGCGGGAGGTCGCCACCGTCGTCCGGGGGTGGGGGCAGGTCGCCGTCCACGCCGAGCCACCCGTCCAACCCGTCTCCGAAGTCGCCGTCGCATTCGTCGGGGGGCGGTGGCTCCGGGGTGTCCACGTCGCTGGTGGTGGGCGTAGCGGTGGGCGGGCTCGTGCTTCTGCTGCTAGTCAGCTTCGTGTGCCTCTGCTGCCTCCGCAAGAAGCGGCGCCGCCCGCCTCCGCCGCCGCACTACAGCTACCCGCCGCCTCCTCCGCCATACAAGGGTGAGATCTCTTTACAGCTCCGAACCCTAGCTGTCGCTGTCTAGATCTAGATCTGGTGTGCTGGTAGCGTGTGCTAGCAGCCAGTAACGTTGCTGTCGGTTCCAATTCTTCTGTTCTTGGCAATTTCGTTGCAAATCTTCTGCTTGGGCACGGTTAGGTGTATTTCTGCAATTCTTCTGCTTGTGCCATGCTGTTGACGTGTGCGTGACGAGCTAGAAGGTTTTAATTTTAGTATGTACTGACGAAAATTTCAATTTCAATAGCACTGGACCTGGAATTCTTACTTATTACTTCGTAATTGTCACGACTGAGACTTGCAGAGTTGTGTTTTTGTTACGTTCAATAAATTACTCTGTAATGGGTTTATCTAATAGTACTTGGTAGTGATGAGTATGAGTAGAAGATGACATGATGTCATGCCTGTTGTCTGAATCAAATGTTGTAAATTATTGGTTTAACCTGTCTTTTGTTTGGAAGGAAAATAATCCGTATATGTTGTGTCATGAAGTCTGTTTGAACTTTGATGGTTATGATGTGCTCAGTTATTACATGCAAAATGGAGACAGACTTTTCCTCACACGATGTTCTGTCTTACTGCAGAGGATCCGTATGGTGGAACATACCAGAGTTGGCAGCAAAATGCTCCTCCTCCTCCGCCTGAGCATGTGGTCAAGATGCATCCATCACCACCGCCAGCATATGCCAACCGTCCTCCACAGCCACCGCCGCTGCCTCCACCCGCTATGATAAACAGTAGCGGTGGGTCTGGTTCTAATTACTCAGGTGGCGAGATCCTACCTCCACCATCCCCTGGCACCGCCCTTGGTTTCACAAAGAGCACATTCACTTATGATGAGCTGGTGAGGGCAACGGATGGATTCTCTGATGCTAATCTCCTTGGACAAGGTGGTTTCGGATACGTTCACAAAGGAGTGCTGCCTAACGGCAAAGAGATTGCCGTGAAGCAATTGAAAATTGGAAGTGGCCAGGGAGAGCGTGAGTTCCAGGCAGAGATTGAGATTATCAGCCGAGTGCATCACAAACATCTTGTGTCTTTGGTTGGTTACTGCATTTCCGGGGGCAAGAGATTGCTTGTCTATGAGTTTGTCCCCAACAACACATTGGAGTTCCACTTACACGGTAAGCTTTGTGGATGCATTTGCTTTTTTATCCATGATTCCTTATATTTGATTGTTCTACTTAAGTACTTAGCTTGTCTCTGAAATCACATTACAAAAATCTTTTATGTTTGGTTAGCACTTAGCACATGTAGGATCCGCCACAATGTGACTAGGTGAATTCATCTATTCACAAAGCAAAGTCTCTGGGTGGGTTCTTTTGTGCTTATGGTTTGGCTTTCTTCAAACGGAGTGTTTTTCAAGATGGGGTTAACAAGTCGATTGTAGTAGACACTGTCCTGACTTCATCTATATCAGCTAAAATCGCACACGAGTATCTCTCTCCCTCCGCACTCTCTATCGCGCACAGCCAGAATTCAAAAATTTAAGCCAAAAGCCATAGCCCAAAAGAACGACAGTTTGATTGAGCTTTATTGTTTCTTGTTCCTTTTGACCAAAATAACCTCCATGATAAGAATTTTGCATTTGTGGGAAGAACTAGGTAGAATCAATAGCTCGGGCTCGTGAAATTTCGAGCCGAGCCAAGCCCACCATTCAGCTCGTGCAAAAAACGAGCCGAGCTCGAGCCGGCTTGCGAGCCTTACTTGGCTCGGCCCACGAATGACCAGGAATCCCACGAGTCCACGTCTCCAGTCTCCACAACCCCTCCCCTAACCCTATTCCCCATTCTTCCCAATCCCAGTTCCCACGAGAGCCGCTCTCGCCAATTCCCCATTCTTCCCGATCCCAGTTTCTCGCCCGTCGCGCCATCGCGCTGCTCGCCCCCGTCCGTCACGCCCCTTCTAACCCTGGCCGGCCCCGTGCTCCCCCGACCCCCGGTGGCCTGTGCTCCTACCACCGCACTGTCGCTCGCGCTCGTCGTGGCAGTGCCCGTGCCGCTGCAGGAGTCGGCGTTGTAGGGGCTGCTGCTGTTCTCCTCTGGTTCCTCCCCCGACGGCGTGGGGGAGTCCACCGGCGCCGACGAGACACGCACCGACGCTTCTGGGCGGACGCGGTCGAGGGGTGAAGGAGGGAGAAGCGGCGGTGCTTCCCGGCGAGCTTGTTGGCCCGGTGGACGCGGAGGTCGCACGCGTCGTACAGCGCGGCCTCATCGGCGCAGCAGAAGACGGAGGCCGCCTCGACCGCGCACACGTCGCACTGCACCTTCATGCTCGCCTGACCGCCTCCAGTTCTATGGATCAATCAAAAAGAGCCGAGAGAGATGGCAAATCTAGCGCAAAAGATGGCAAATCTAGCGCAAAAGATGGCAAATCTAGCGCAAAAGATGACCCCCTCGCGTAGCTCGTTTCGGAGACGAGCCGAGCCGAGCCTACTGTTCACCCGAGCCAGACCGAGCTTGGCTCGAGCCGGCTCGGCTCGGCTCGTTTCCACCCCTAGCGGCCGCCTAGGCGCTAGGCAGTAGAGTGCTGCCCGGCCTTGGCCCCAAGTCAGGTGGCTGGGCAACGAGGCGGTCCCAGGCGTGACCAAGGCGGTCCAAGGCGGGACCAGGCGCGGTGAATGGCTGGGCGGGCGCGGTGGCCGCATGATGCCAAGGAATAGAGGAGGGAGTATATAAACTGAGGGAGGGGAAAAGAGTTACCACACACAAGGCCGTTGCTGCCGCCGTCGACTCGCCGGATTACACATCACCGGTAAACGACGTCTCGCCGTCTTCTCTACCTTGCCTCCCCTCCGGTGTAGGGGACATCTCTCCCCCGCTCGTCCGCCGCTCCTGTGGCCGCTGCCGCCTGATCTAGACTCCCCGCGCCAGATCTTGCCGCCGCCACTCCCGTGGCCACCGGTGAGGGAGACGACAGGTGGCGGGGGAGGCGCGCGAAGGGGGTGACGCGGAATGGACGGCAGGGAGGGAGGGGCGGGGATGGGGCGGCGCAAAGGGGGCAGCACGGAGGGCGGTGCGAACTGCGGAGGGAGCAGCACAGAGATAGCGCGGGGTTGGGGTGGGATGGGAAGGGGTTAGGGTTAGATAGGTGGCGGGGTCGGATGGGAACGGGTCAGGGTTGGGTTAATTTTTTATTTTTTTTTGTGATTTAGTCCTTAGGGTTTTTAAAAATTACGAATAAACTTTTTTCTCAATTGATTTCTTTCAATCTAGACCTCCTTAAATATATATATTAGGCGAATCCTAGAATCTTAATTTCTAAAATTTGCCGAATCGGACACCTGAATCCGAGTTGGACTACGACTCCCATGTCCGAGTCCTGGTAACACTGATCATTGTTGCTCAAGGTAACATTTTTTTTCATCTAATAGCAAATATATGTACAAAATTGTTTATTTTTGTTTACTATCCTCATTTTTAATTCGGCCGTCTAGGCCCCCTAGGCGCTAGGCCCCACCTCGCCGCCCGCCTAGCGCCTAGCGCCTTCTTGAACGTTGATCAACAGACATATCATGTGGCTTGATATACTGCAGTGAAATAGGAGGCATAACACTACCATCACTCATGAGAAATCACCAGTTAGCCACCCTTTGGAGTCATCAACATTTTTTAATGCCACTGCCCCTTTAAAATATCAATGCCACTGGTCCTTTGGCTGAATGTCCTTTTCTTCTTACTTGGTGGAATTGGCAATGCACAATAAAATGCCTTCTCATGTAGGGCACTTCATGGATTATTTTTCTGTATCTTCTGAAGATTTGTTGCTTTATGCATGATACAAATTAATTGCTATATCGATTTTCTTATGTTTTATTGCACAATGTTAAGACCCATTTTCACCTTCTGCAGGAAAAGGCCGACCAACAATGGAGTGGCCCACAAGACTAAAGATTGCTCTGGGTGCTGCAAGGGGTTTGGCATATCTACATGAAGACTGTGAGTTTACATCCACAACTACCATTTATGTTTTTGCAATTATATTCTCAAACTAACTTAGGTGTGTGATGATAAAGACTGTCATATTAATATTGTTTCAATTGGCAGGCCATCCTAAGATCATCCATCGTGATATAAAGGCAGCAAACATTCTTCTTGAATTTAAATTTGAAGCTAAGGTAGGTTATACTTATCTATTTATTCTTCCTTCTTATTGTGCTCGTTGGCCTCTGTACAGTAAGAAGGCATTTCTTTATGCATCACTTACTTTTACATTCACCACCGTGACTAGAACTTTTGACGTTAAAGATTTACATGTTTAGGCTATCAACACGTCATGCAATTATCTGAGTTTATTTGTGTTGAAAGCTTGAAATGATGTCTTAAAGTAGTTTTTGCTTTGTAGATTTTTCTTTCATATGGCTGTGAAGTATGAACTTTGAATTATTGCCAACTTCAAAGCTGGCAGTCTAATTTTTCCATGATGACATTAGATTGGAAACTTCTTTGCAATTATAGCCTTCAAAACTACATTTCTACAGTCTTCTTGCTTATATGACTTGATCATTCCATTTAATGTTTTGAGCTGAGGTGTAATCCATTTATTGAACAGGTTGCGGATTTTGGACTTGCAAAGTTCACTACTGATAACAACACCCATGTTTCGACAAGAGTAATGGGCACTTTTGGGTATGTATAAGTTCTGAGTGCAGCACTACGTTATTTGAATTTGGTGTTAAATTGTCCAGTAGAAATGCTAGTTAAATTGTCAAGTAGAAATGCTACACATATATAGTTATGGTTGAAATTTTCTAAAGCATGTGGACCCCATTGCTGGCCCAGTTTAGACAAGATCGATATGGTTATTTTTTTTAATGATAAAACACTTCAGGAGATTTTGTGCCTTAGTTTTGTATCATATTCACATTGTTCTAATGGTACACCTAGATGTTGAATTATTTCAGCATTCAACTTGCTATGCTGTAACAATAATTACATTTTTGCACTTTTGCTTATAATCATTTTCCTCGTCATAGGTATCTAGCACCGGAATATGCATCTTCTGGCAAGCTCACTGAAAAGTCAGATGTCTTTTCTTTTGGAGTCATGCTTCTTGAGCTAATAACTGGTCGTCGACCTGTTGATACAGCCCAAACATTTATGGATGACAGCTTGGTTGACTGGGTAAGTGCTTTGACAGCTTGTTTAACTTTGGTGTTACTCGTAATACTTTTGACTAGCTAGATAAGAAAACTCTTCTTGATTTTTCGATATATGTCAAGTAAGGAACATTTTGGTTTAGATGATGATTTTCATGATTTATTCTTTAAATAAAGTGCGACCTGTATAATTGTTTGTGACTTCACTGATCATGATTCATGACTTCTCCATAAATCTAGATAGTATGTGCTATAAGTGCATATTTATACTTCTATTTGTATGCTTTAATAATACTACCTTACTCCAAAATTGGTGTTGCTTTTGACTTTCCGTGGTCTCCAAGAAGCAATTTAACCACTAATTTTGATCACAATTCACAATATGTTAATAAATACTGCAACATTATATTACTATGAAGACGTTTTTGACATAGTCACTGTTTGCGCATGTCATTTCCATGTGATCAATCTAAGTACTTCATTCTTTCTGTCTTTTGTCAGACTTTTACGTTTGTAAACTTCTTGAGAGTAACATATCTAACCATCTGCAGGCAAGGCCTTTACTTATGCGAGCACTTGAGGATGGTAACTACGACGACTTAGTGGATCCTCGGCTGGAAAAGGACTTAAATCCTAATGAGATGGCAAGAATGATAGCCTGTGCAGCCGCATGTGTGCGCCATTCTGCACGTCGTCGCCCACGCATGAGTCAGGTAATTTGTCTTTCAATACATCTTTTCTACTGCCATACAAAAGCTTCACAAACTGCCCCTAAATGCTTATCATCAAGCAAATTCTGTTCAACATATACTTTGGGCATTGCGAAATGCTATTCTGAATCCATTACATATTGCACATAATACATAACTATGTGTTGTATTGGCATAGATTCACTTGTGGTTTAATAGTCTCATACTCAATATGATGATCAGGTTGTTCGGGCCTTGGAAGGTGACGTGTCTTTGGAGGATCTTAATGAAGGTGTTCGGCCTGGTCATAGCCGCCTCTTTGGATCTTACAGCAGCTCCGACTATGATTCTGGCCAATACAACGAGGACATGAAGAAGTTCAAGAAGATGGCTTTTACCAACAATGACTACACGAGCAGCCAATACAGTGCGCCAACCAGCGAGTACGGCCAGATACCATCTGCATCAAGCAGCGAGGGCCAACAAACACAGGAAATTGAGTCGGGCAAGATGAAGAAAGGTGGCTACAGCGGCTACAGTTCAGGATACAGCGGAGCCTCATGAGGGAACTCATTTTTTTTTCTTTGAAATTTTCGTTGTTGCAATTTGTAAAGTCCGCTAAATTTATATGACCAAAGTTGTTAAGTGTACCAAGTTTGACAGAAGTATAGCTTTTGGTAGCTGCAATCGTTGATTCTTTCATAAGTATGTTGTGTCTACTGCCATTTGCTATGTAATTCAAAGAGCTAATTGATTGTTGATATACTCCTGTTCATACATTCACGGTTGACCTGCACTACAAGTTCTTTATCAGCTTTCGCGTGGCAATGTTTTTAGCCAGCAATGCATACTGTCATGATCGTCTTTTGGCTCTTCTTCCTGACATGAATCACGTATGCTAACGAAAGTGTGCGTTTTTGTTTTGCAGCTTTTGCTTACATAGCTTGGCTTTCTAGAGTGTTTTTTAAGATGGATTTATAAGCCGATTGTAGTAGGCTTTATTTCGGTTTCATCTATATCGATTAAAATCATACGTATCTTCCTTTATACTTTCCCTTATGAACAGTTAGAATTTAAAATTTTAAATCGAAAATCGTAAGTTAGAGTCTAATAGAACCTACCTATTATTATGGGTATACTGTTCTTGCATGTGAATGGATTATGTGCTTGGCAGTACACAACTGGTCAAGCGTGAGATGAGTTGCCTTGCAAGCCAAACCTGGCGCGAGTCGTGTGCTGTTCATTGGAAGCACGGAACATGGAAGGGACGCGGAGCCGTCGGACAGCTCACGGGACGAGGCATGGACGCCTGGTTGTCTCTCGGTTCTTTCCAGCTTCACTTCACGGTTGGCGTCTCGTCATCCGACGCGTGATCCTCCAGAGTTGGAAGAAAGCCAACGCAACGCAGGTCAGGTGTTGGACGTTGAGCAAGTGGTACAAGATGTCAAGATTGTGTTTGTTGGTCCAGACTGTACTGCCAACCATCGCTAGGACTGCAGGCTGCTGCTCCCTCGTCGTCGTCTTTGAGCTGAGACCTCCCGGTGGCGTACTGTACTCGAATCATTTCGTTTTGACGGTTTGCTCAGGACAGAACACAAGCCGCCTGGCTGTCATATCGTTGTTGGATAGATTGTCTCCAATCTGCTCTGGAAAATGACAGATGGATCGTCAGCAAATCGCAGCGTCTACACGTTCCGAAGATGGAGCTTGAATTACTAGTCTAAAAAAAACTAGGGAGGTGGTGGGGTGTGTTCTAGAAAAAATCCTTTTGAATAAGTAGTCCTGTTCATCATTAACTACGGTGATTAATCTTCTAATACCGTGCAAATAACTCCTAAAGCATATACCACACTGGTTTCAGTGGCAGAGCTTGAAATTCATCACTGGGGTGCACGTAGCTGACCAAAAGTAATTCAAGCTTGGGCATGTGAGCATAAGCTAATATGCAGCAAACAACTCCATATAAGCATGCAAAATGGACAATAACACCAGATTTAAACTAAAAAAAATCACTGGGTTGAATACATACATATCAATGTTGTAAGAAATGGAATACAGCTGTCGGACAGATAGGGTATCGCCAAATGATTAATCAGAATTATAGGGACAATTTGGTGTTCTCACATATTTAATGATAATGCTAATTTCAGATATATTTGAACACATTATATTATCAATACTATTAAAGAAACTTGTACCACCTCAATCTCTTGTATTTAATATCTAAGCCGTGAGATAAGGTTGCAGATCTGATTAGAGATAGAAAGTATAGATTAGTTCCTTGTAATAGTTGGCTACAGATCAAATCTCTTCTTGCTATATCTCACGGCTCCTCCTGTAACTATTTTCGGGCTCTAGCCCTATATTAACATGAAGGGATCGACAGGGATCCTTACGGCCAATAGTTCACATGGTATCAGAGCCCATCCCACAATGGCGAGCACCTCTAGTTCCTCTTCTATCTTTCCCTTTGCCGTCCCGGTAACTGAGAAGCTCACAAGGTCCACTCCCTTGGAGCATCTCCATAACACTTCTCCTGATTACTCCTCTCTTCGTATCTTTGGGTGTGCGAGTTGGCCTAATCTTCGTCCTTACAATAGCCATAAACTTCAATTCTGCTCAAAGCAATGCACTTTTCTTGGCTATAGCAACTTACATAAGGGGTTCAAGTGCCTAGACATCTCCACTGGATGAATTTACATATCTAGAGATGTTATTTTTGATGAGCAAGTCTTCCCTTTTGCCCAGCTCAATCCAAATGCAGGAGCAAGACTTCGGTCTGAGATCCTTCTTCTTCCCAAGGAATCCTCTCATCCTGTTGATCAAGGGGGTGAAAATGTGTTTGATCAATCTGCTGATACATGTCCTCCTGGTAAATTTGTCTTTGCTAACCCTATTGCACTAGATGAACTTTCAGGAATGATTGATGGAGTGCAGGTACACACAGCACCAGTTGATAACAGAGTATCATCTGCAGATGCCTCTGACATGGTGCTGCAGCAGAAGCCACCCATCACTCAAGTTTACAGCAGACGCACTAGAGTTCCAACATCCACACCTGAGCTTGCACAGCCTGCACCGACGTCTTTTGTCCAAGAAGGAACAGCTGAACTCTCCTCCAGTAGTATGGCATCATCCTTCTCTGATAACAGCACTGCAGCATCTCCTTCATCTGATGACAACATGGCGTCAACCACATCAGATAGCAGCCCAGCGTCATCTGCATCTGGTAACAGCACATCTTTACAAGTTTCTGCCCCAATGGTTTCTCAGCATCGTCCAGTAACAAGACTACAAAGAGGTATCACTCAACCCGCAATTTTTACTGATGGTAGAGTCAAGTACACTGATGGCAGAGTAAGTATAGTTTTCTTACTTCAAATGGAGAACCCCATACTGTGGAAGAAGCTTTGAAAGATAAAAATTGGAAAGAAGCAATGTATGCGGAATATATGGCACTGAAAAATAACAAAACATGGCACTTAGTTCCTCCCAAGAATGGAATGAACTTGATTGATTGCAAGTGGGTCTATAAAATCAAAAGGAAGGCTGATGGCAATATAGATAGGTATAAAGCTCGTTTAGTTGCAAAAGGCTTTAAACAAAGATATGGGATTGATTATGAAGATACTTTTAGTCCTGTTGTTAAGGCGGCATCTATTAGAATTGTCCTATCTATTGCTGTTTCACAAGGCTGGAGTCTTCGTCAACTTGTTGTGTAGAATGGTTTCCTTCATGGTGTCCTTGAGGAAGATGTGTATATGAGGCAACCTCCTGGGTATGAAGAAAAGACTCTTAAGAATTACGTTTGCAAACTGGACAAATCTTTGTATGGTCTTAAACAGGCACCAAAAGCATGGTATTCCAAACTTAGTGAAAAACTGCAGAAGCTTGGATTTATTCCTTTCAAAGCTGACATATCCCTGTTCTTTTATAGGAAAGGGAGCACTGTGATTTTTATGCTCATTTATGTTGATGATATAATTGTTGCTAGTTCAAATCCTGATGCTACTGCAGCTCTCCTTGAAGACATGAGATCTGAGTTTCCTCTAAGGGACTTGGGTGAGCTACACTATTTTCTGGGTATTGAGGTCAAGAAAATACAGGATGGTATCCTTCTAACTCAGGAGAAATATACTACAGACCTGCTGAAAAAGGTACAGATGTATAATTGCAAACCAGCAAATACTCCTATGTCGGTAAGTGACAAGCTAACAGCACAAGGAGAAAAGCTGGATGTTGAACTCGTTTCTTCAAGTGACCAAGTTGCGGATGGATTTACCAAACCTCTTCCAGTGAAGCAGCTTGAGGAATTCAGATGCAATCTCAACTTAGATAAGTTGTGATTGAGGGGAAATGTTAGAGATAGAGTCCTGATCCTATTAGAGATTGAGTTCTGATATGATCAGAATCAATTCCAGTCGGTTAGATCTTAGAGATAGCCTCCTCAATCTCTTGTATTTAATATCTAAGCCGTGAGATAAGGTTGCAGGTCTGATTAGAGATAGAAAGTATAGATTAGTTCCTTGTAATAGTTGGTTACAGATCAGATCTCTTCTTGCCATATCTCACGGCTCCTCCTGTAACTATTTTCGGGCTCTAGCCCTATATTAACATGAAGGGATTGGCAGGGATCCTTACGGACAATAGTTCACACTAATACCGTGCAAATAACTCCTAAAGCATATACCACGCTGGTTTCAGTGGTGGAGCTTGAAATACATCACTAGGGTGCATGTAGCTGACCAAAACTAATTTAAGCTTGGGTATATGGACATAAGCTAATATGCATAAAACAATTCCATATAAGCATGCAAAATGGACAATGACACCAGATTTAATCTAAAAAAATTACTGGGTCGAATACATATATGGCTGTACATATGTAGATGAATGCTGAAGTCTAAATGTATGATTTCACTGCATGGACAATTCATAGGTGATGCAATTTTTGTAAGAGCAAAAAGTGTTGTAATTGAGGATTTTTTAAATAATCTATTTTTTATTTCGAATTACAGTAATATACTTAGTTTTTTATTTTATAGAAATGGCCATCTGTCACCGCACTATTGGGCGACATTGGCAAGTCACCCAACCGTTGGGCAACTGACATGCGTCATATTTACATATATTTACCTGTCATTTTATCCACATATTTTTTCACATTTTGGGGCCATTTTTCATCACATGCACTCTTATCTATAATTAATTGCTCAATTTATACCATTTTACATTTTCAATATTTTTCTGCAGGCCGGCGCGATCGAGGCACATTCACTCCAAATTGGTATGCTAGGACTGCTTCGTATAGATGTATGCGTCGTCTCAGATACATAGGATCAAACCGCAAAGAAAACGGAGCTCTGGAGGTCTAAATCGGAAGAAATGAAATGGGGAAGGACCTATTCGCAATTCTAGAAATCTTGGAGGATAAATCGCAAAATAGCCATTCCCCAACCTGGCCACAAAACCCTAGCCGCTGCCACGATTTCTCCTTGAGCCCGGCATTCTCATCTCTCCTTAGCCTCCATTTGCTTTCTCCTCCTCCCTTCTCTAGCTCCGGCCACCGGCGAGCGCTGGGTCGCAGCTCATCAGTGCACCCCCACCACTTCTCCATCCGCGCCGCCCAAATCCTCCCGCAACCACCACTTCTCCTCTGCTCTTCCACCATTTTCTTCTTCCACCGGATGCCATCGCATCATGGGTGCTGCTCCCCTTTATGTGCCCCCGCCGCTCCTCCATCGCGCCTCCTCCCGTGCACCACCGCACCTCACAGCACTGCCGCCATCTTCCCATTCCCCCAATCTCCCCAAATCCTCCTCGTCCGACGCCCTTCTTTGCTCCACCGGCAGTCACCTCTCTTCTTCCCTTGCCTCCCCTTTGCTCCTCCTCCTACTCCTCCATCTCCTCCGTCGTGCCTCCCATCTGCCGCTAGTTCACTGTCGATCTCCTCTACAGCACCGACACCAACGGCGATCTCTCTTCCACCAGATCCACCGAGCTCCACCACCTCAGCTGCTAGTTCCTCATCACTGACGGCATCAACATCTTACCCAACTCCGGCTTCTTCCTCTACAACCTCTGGCCGCCACACGATGCCAACAACTGGTGGCTGTCACTAGTCCTCTTGCTCCCAGATCGACGTCCCCTCTACTCCACCTTCCACCCCGTCACCAGATCGACACCTGCTCCACCTACCCCACCGCCGGCAACCACCACTTCATCGACATCACAGACGACATATCCATCGGCCTCGGCCTCCCGTCTGCTTCACCTTCTTCCTCCTCGGTTCTGTCTAATTTCTTCCCCTTTATTTCTTTAGTTCTTAATTACTATTCACAATAATTTCTTATTATTACTCTGTTAACTGATAATTACCATTTGCACTATGATGATGAATTGTGGATTATTATCTAAGATTTATGATGTGTGCATGAGATCAGTGGATATGTTATTGTGCCTTGTTAATTTGAGTTTTGTTATTGTGATATATCCTCTGATAATTGTGCAATTTGTGTTCTGTTAGTAGTATTTTCAGTAGTGTATTTATGATCTGTGTTGGTAGAGATTATAGTATTAGCTTGTGAGATGTTCTTATATTCAATGATTTGTCAGTCCAGCATCTGTGTTTGTCTTTATGTCTGTATTGCGCGATTTAGTTAGCCAGCGGCCGTTCCCTTCCCCTTGCTATCTCTACCCTCTCCTTACTTCTAGACTTCCTCTTTTCTCCTTTCTACGGTATGTCGATAGTTAGATTGTGCGAGTGTTTGTCGTAGTTCTTTGTTGTGTTGTTAGAGCGACAGTGTTAGGCTATAGACTAGGTCGTTGTTTGTTTTCTTTTGCTTGTCTTGTGTTTGTGCTGACCTGCCTTTCATATCGTCATTGTTCATATTTGTGATATATCGCTAACCCCTAACCCTTTTTCTAGCTATTTCTATTTCTTTTTGTGGTTTTCTCATCTTGTCCCACAGGGTGATCATTATGGCTTTATATTGAGGATATGGCACTAGTTCATGATCTTTGGGTCCCGAGTAGGCAGAGAGATGTTAGGGCCAATTTTGCTAGCAATTGAGGCTTGAACTTATGGGTTTGATTCAGAAGACCCGTTTAGGAGGATTACCCACTGAGGACTCTTATGAGCATATTCACATATTCTTGGAATATTGTGATACAGTCAAATACCATGGGGTTTCTCAGGATGCTATTAGATGCAGATTATTCATATTCTCTCTTCGAGATGGTGCTCGTACCTGGTTTTTGTCGGGACCCCGGATTTCCAAACCCGGACCCTCTGTGTATTACAGCACTAGTCCCAGATCAAAGCTAGTGCACACAGTTAAACAGAAATGATTCATAACCAACCACGATTTATTACAATAATAAAGAGTACTGACCATCAGGTCTCATTATTACAATCCGAGGTTTCAAGACCTCTCACAAACATAAAGCACAGCGGAAGCAAAGATAAATTCAACGGAGACCCATCAACACGCCACAGGCAATTGACTGGGGAAGCGCGACCTAGAACTCCTGGAATCCTTCGTCGAATCCACCCGAGAGGTAGTCGTAGTCTCCCTCTTGAGCTTCGTATTCCTCTGAGTATTGTTTTTGAGTGCAGCATGTGAGTACATAAAGTACCCCACAAGTCTTGGGAAAAATGCAATAGATGCAAGGCTTAACAAAGGAGGGTTATATGGTTCTTTTGCACAAAGCAATGTTTTATTTCAAATACCATTAAGTAGTTTCAAGGGCATCATTTTAACCAATTAATTGCTTTAACTAAAACTAATAAGCACTGCATAGTGAAGGTTCCATCCACCAACACTAGCTAACCAAATTTTAACCGATAAGGCTGAAACTACGGGTTACATCCACCCTCTCTGGCTCCAACTGCCAGGATTCCCTTCCGAGAGTTCCCTCCACTCTCGGAATACCAAAACTTTGATTTTAAAACCAAAACCAAGAGTCTACCATGTGAATGCATTCCTTGCCCGCCCTTGACCGTGGGCACGGCTATTCGAATAGTTTGACACTCTGCAGAGCTTGTACAACTTTACCCCTAAGAGACAAATTATCTTAACAGTCACCACGCTTCCTTTGGCATGAGACACAGATAAATTATCACAAAGCCTTTACCTCACTCTAGACTAGCTAGACACCACCCGCTGAGGTTTCACCGCAGAAGGGTTAAATCTGCCCAATCTGAAGCCCCCTCTTGCGCCATATGAGTACAGTAAATCCCTGTCCCTCACTGTGAATAACCAGTAAATCCCTAGCACCCACTTTCCACTGGTGGCACCTAAACTAGACTATCATGAGTTAATCAGCTAGGTCGTACCCATATAGACTTAGGGTTGCATGGTAGTGCTCAGTTTGGACAAACACAAGCGTTGGTCCTTAATTGACTAGGGTGGAACATACACTTTACAAGATCTCGTGCTTCCCGCACCAATCCAAACCAACCATCCACCCTAATCTAAACCAACTTCCACATTTTATTTTATTTTAAAAGAGCAGTGGCGACTCCAATCACCACTAAACTTATAAACACAAGGTTATTACGACAAATCATAATTTCCCATTTTCATGATTTCAAAAGTATTAAATAGCATGACTGAGCATTATACTACCATTCTAATATCCACAACTAATTATGATACTCTCATTATTGAGACAAAGGAAATTCTAGGGTTACAAAGGTACATGGCATTCAAATTCAATTGAGGGCATAACAAGGTTGGATATAACTAATGCCTTAAGATTTGAACTAATGTTTTATGTACATAGCAATGCACATAATTTAAAATAATTAAAATATTTCAAAATCATAGGTTCAAGATAATCAAAGGAGACTTGCCTTCTTGTGCACTGGTTGGTCCCTCTTGCTGCGGTTCGACAAACTCTTCAGCGACGTCGGGTTCTACGTGCGAAACGACAAAACAAACAAAACAAATTCAAGTAAAATTCAAATGAACTCCAAAAACTGTAAACCCAGAACCAAACGATAGAGCTCAATTTTAGATGAATTTAGGAAAAATAATCGGGTTAATCGGAGTTCGGATGAAGGAGAACGAGAGAGAAGGCTAGCGTCGGCGAGAGGAGGCATGGGTGGTGAATCTAACTAGCAAAATGGGTTGCTAGGGACCCAAGGCATACATAGGAAGCGACGGCACGCCAAACGGAGAACGATAACGGCACGAGCGACTACAACGACATGGTTAGGAGAGAGGAATAAAAATCCGGGCATAAAACATGGAGAAGTAGGGTGAGCACGGGCTAGAACGTGGCTTGGCGAAGCTAGAAAAATTGTCGGCTCAGACAGAAACCCACCGGAGACGACGCAAACGACGTTTGAACGACGTCGGGAAGGAAAAAGCAAAATCTTGATATCTTGGTGCTCGGTGAACGAAATCTAAAACCATTTGGAGGGTAGCTACCTGGGATGGTTTGACACAATATGACACGAACGGATTGGGAGAAAACATCACCGAATGGATGGGGACACGAGATGCCATTGGCAGCTATGGCGAGGTTCGGAGGCAAAAATTTGTGGAGGCTTTTCGGGGAAAAGGAAGTGAGCACGGCATAGAACGCGATGACGCAAGTCTAAAAAACATTACGGCAATGGCTAAAGCTTACCGGAGTCGACGAATCGACGTCGGGAAGTGCTCTTGACCTAGATTGCGGAAAACTCGATTCCGCGAGATTGGTTACACCAAAACCAAATTAATTTTACCAGAAGGTAGATGGGACATGAAGGCACAATGTGACGCGAAAAGATCACGGAAAAACTCACCGGATAGCTCGAAACGCGACGAGCAAATTCGGGACCGAAGGGCCTCGATGCCGACGGCGTCCTGAGCTTTGAGGGACTTGCCCCGGCTTGGGATGGGTTTAAAGGGGTTAAGGGGTCGTATTTATAGGCTTAGAAGAGGTAGAAACTGGCTCCAATTCGCGGATTTCGGTTTAGAGTCCGTTTTGGAAAATAGGAGATAAAAGGCAAACGGATGAACGAAATAGAAAGAGGTCAATTGGGATGGATTCTTTGCGTGATTTGGCACAACTTTCCTTTGGGAGGACATTGAAATAAGGTCCAGATTGGAAGTCATGAAGAGAGAGAAAAAGAAAGGAAAATGTGCACGTACAGGAGAGATCGATCTGCGAGCGCGCTGGGGAAGACTGTTCATTCTTTCTCCTCTCTTTTTTTTGGAAATTTAAAATTGAGCTCAAACAAACTCCAAAAAAAATCCAAGAAAATGCAGAAAAATTCCTTGTGACACAAGGAACACAAATAAAATATTTTTGGCAAATATTAATATTTAATTTTAATTATATTAAATCTTTTTAATTAATGAAAATTCCAATTAAGCTTTGATTAATTCCAGAAAAATCCAAATTGTGAATTTTATTTTAAAAGCTTCAAAAAGGCTCTGAAAATCAGGATGTTACAGTTTTACTCTTTGCCATCGAGGTCATTCACTTGGGATCAGCTGTCATGTGCTTTCTTGGAGAGATACTTTCCGCTATCCAGACAGTTTGAGATCCGTGATCAGATCTTCCATTTTGCTCAGCTTGATGGAGATAGTTTTTATGATTCTTGGGAGTGATACAAGGCTTTGCTCAGGAGATGTCCACACCATGGTCTAGAGAGATGGCTTGTTCTGCAGATCTTCTACAGAGGCTTGACATGTGCCACACGGTCTTTAGTTGATGCAGCAGCTGGTGGAGCAATCACGATGACGCATTCACTCTTATTGAGAACATGGCTTTCCATCAATTCCAGTGGTACAATGAGAAGCCTTGTTTAGATTCTTTGACAGCCAAAGTGCATGCACCTGAGTATCATATGGATCAGTACAATTGGAGCTCTAGTCAGCCACAACCTTTTGTGTCATCACACCAGCAGAGTTCTCATTCCACTCCTACACTTCATCAGAGTCAGTCTACAGCTTCGAGATACCATCCACGCTGTCACCATAAGAAGCCATGTACTCAGTCTCCTAGTCAGTGCTATAAGATAGATGAGGTTGATGAGCTTGTGCTAGAGACATCTTCATGTGCCGTTGAGACACATTTTTGAGCCATATTCGACGAGTGACTAGGCTGAACTCAAGCAGATTATCTTCGATGATGAGGATACAACTCCTATTGAGCATATGGTCAGTTGCATAGACACCGTTTTGCTAGACTCAGTGCTTCCCTCTGATAATCCTTATGTTGATACTAAGCTAGATGATGAAGACCTACTTCCTGATGATGATTGTTTCACTCCTGACTATGAGGATGAGTTTGCGATAGATCCACTCTTGAGTTGTGATGAGTTAGATTTAGATGATGAGAGCTTTGTGCTAGATGATGACGAGTTCATTATGGATATGCTTTTGAGTTTTGAGGTTCCACATCTTGATGAGGGGGCTGCTTCTGATGTTGAGGAGGAGCATATTTCTATTGATCTACCACCAGCTACTTCCTTGGTCGACATCACCCATCTGGAGGTTTCTACTACCGTACATTCTCCTTCACTTTCACCTCTAGTCGCCCAACCGTTGAGCGACTACTTGCTGCCAACGTATCCTTTTCTCTTTGATCAGACCCCCTCATGGTCTCTCTCAACATTTCTGTCATAAGAAAACGAGAGGAGCTCGAGAGAGAAGAAAATAGAGGGAGAGAAGGAGAGGGGAAGTGAAGAGGGGGAGAAGATCACAAAGAAGCTTGAGAGAGGAAGAGGAGGGGGGAAGAAGTAGAGGTGCTCGAGAGAGGGAGTGAAGGAGAGGAGCTCAAAAGAGGAGAGCAGCTCGGGAGAAGGAGAGAAGAAGAGGAGAGGAGCTCGTGAGGTTAGAAAGGAAGACGTAGGAGGCTCATTAATAAGAAGAAAAGGTCTTCGCGTGAAGGTAATAGCATCATCTGTTCTTATTCTCATCCGAATGTAGGCAACGTCTAGGTACATATTTGTTTAGCACATATTTAGTGAATGCATGTTGACAAATCGTAATATTTGCTGTGAGAAATTAGTCATGTCGGAACCGACAACATTGAAAGTGCATTATGGTGTTGATACCATTCATGAAGGTCCATACGGTGTTGAATCACTATGGAAGCACCATGCTACGAAGGTTCGGCTTCATACAATATTTGCTGATAAGGGATCATTACAGGATGCCATTAAGCTCCAGGTCTTGTCCATGCAGTGGACGTTTTGGGTCCTAAAATCCAGCTAGGAGTAGTACACCATGGTCTATGAGCAGGCTGGCTATCCTTGTCGTGTGCACACACGCAGACCTAAATACGAGACTCACTGGATTATCTCGAAGGTGGAGCCACACTTCTACGTGCTCAGTATTGTTTTGCTAAAGCATCACAATCTGACATCCACTTTCATAGCTAATCTCATGTACGGTGACATAATGAAGAAGAAGGACCTGAAGGCTAAGCACATCATGGTGGCTATTGAGAAAAAAATTAAGTACAAGATTAGCTATACCAAGGCATGGCGTGCGAAGCAGAAGGCTTTGGAAAGGAGGTTCGGTTCTTTCAAGGCAACTCACGACAACCTTCCTCATATGCTTGAGGTGCTGTAGGATAGGAACTCAGGAACACACATTTCTATGAAGAACAAGCCATCCAGAAGACTGCCTGGTTACCTAGTTTTACAGAGGGCCTTTGATGCCTGCATCGACACTTTCAAGCACATGTTACTAATGATCTCAGTCGATGGAACATTTCTAACAAGGAAATATGAGGGGCAGATCCTGACAGCAATTGGCATTAATGGCAATAATCAGATTCTACCGTTGGCGATCACATCCATCGAAAGTGAGAATTTCGATAGCTAGTTGTGGTTCCTCTAATATGTGGAGGAGTAGTTGGGGGCATGTCCTGATGTCTGTATAATCCATGATCGCCACCCTGGGATGATGACGGCCATAAGAAAACTTTAGCAAGACCTGAAGGTACCGTTCCCTTGGCCAGACATGAGGAACAGATGGTGCATTCACCATCTGGGGGCCAACTTCTTCAAGCAGTTCCCGCAGCAACCGTTGATGAAGCTATTCAAGAGGCTATTGGTAGAAGCAGTAGCGTAAATTCAATAAGCTGTGGGAGACATTAGAGGAGTACACCAGGAAGCATGTTGTTGAGAGGAACAAGCGTACGCTGCATTGGCTTAGCCTATAAGTACCACCCCTTCCGTGGTGTGTTTTCCGGCACCACGACTACAACACTACATCGCTAGTATGGAGAAGCAATAGGAAGAGATCACCCAACTCGCAATAGCTGCTATAGCCTAGGACAAACAAGCGGAGCATGTCAGGAGGCACCTCCTCGAAGCAAAGCCCCCGTACCTCCAACCCCAACCCCCAAAGCGAAGCCTCCGTATCTCCAATCCCAACCCATACATCGCAAGACCCGCCCGTGGGGGAGATGCACCCCCTCTGCTGGTGTAGGGACATGTGCAAGTTCTTTAAGTCCAATGAGTGGTTGAGCTTGAGCATGTGTTGTTGGGGTTGTGGTAACTACGTTGGGATTATCTTGATTGGTGTTGGGACACGGCCCGATACCAGTAGCCGGTACGAATGGGTTACAGTACATTCTCCTACTAGTTCTCTTGTATGGCATGCACTAACAAGCTCTCCCCTCTTCCTGTAGTCTCTGGATCTGCTATGCGCCTACCACAAATGGATCAACTGGGATATCCACCCGCACGACCAGTGGATACTAGATTGTGAGGAGTGGGACGTCCAAACGGCATGCGAGAGGATGAAGGAGTGGAGACGCAATGAAGATTTGAGCAAGCATATCCGGTAGGAGACGCAAAATCACTTGGAGGCGTGAAGGCGTAGGGAGTAGGAGGCTTGTAAGGAGGAACACGAGAGAAAGCGTGAACTGGCAGCCAAGGCCAGGGCCGCCGATGAGGACTACAATGTCGACCTCCAGAGGAAGGGCAAATGGCCGCGTTCCATGCAGTAGTTTGACCATCTTCATCCATATGTCCCATTTATTTCTAATTCCCTAAAGGCATGCGTATCCCATCCTTGGTTCGTTAGCTTGCGTGCCATGTAACCCCCTTGTTGAATCAACTATTGTGTTGTTTTCTTACGCCATTTTTCGAAAGTTCTCCTCCGTGTATGAATTCCCTGTCACATCACAATATCATTTACCTTCCTACTTACGAATCATTGATAGCTCAATCATCCTCATAAAATTTTTAGAAATTTATCGCAATACAACAACATACGATGATCACAAAATATTATTATGAGTCTAATAGATTTTGTACCATTCAGAATCTACGAAAATCACAAATAGACAAACCAACTTTGTCTGCCCTTTTATTTCAAAAAAATAACAATCTACAAATAAGATTTTGCTAAATGTATTACTTATAAACATTGCCATTTACTCTCTCACAATTATTTTCATCGGCTTAATAAAATAAAAATATTATTATTTTAAATCGTCCAACCATCGGGTGACTAGGCACTAGTCACCACACGATTGGGCGACTTGGTCTCGTGCCGCCCAACGATTGGGCGACTTGCTAATGTCATCCAACCGTGTGGCGACAATGACTATTTCTGTAAAATAAAAATAGGTATATTAATGTATTTCAAAATAAAAAATAGATTATTTTAAAAAAAATTGTAATTGAGCATGTCACTGGGCAAGGCTACGAGCCCAAGATAAGTTGCTAAGGTGCATTGGGCTGGCCCATGTTTAGCCTCGCACAGCCCTGTGGCGCCTCATCATCTTCCAGCCTAGGGAATTGCCTTGGTTTTTTCTCTAGTGAAGGGAGGTGCCACTGCTCTCCACCCTATTACACACTTGATCTCTCATACCTGATCTCTTATAAGTTTTGGGGGAGCTAGTGCATGCTGAGCACCCTACCTAGCTCCACCCATGACTAGTTTTATGCTGATTTGCCATCATACAAGGCATTATAACCTAACATGGAATGCCGAAGCAAAATAATATACTTGTTGTAACATTATGGTATGTAGACACTTACCTAAACTAAGAGTTCTGATAGATTGCTGGCCCCTTTACTTGAGATGCAGGAAAGGCACCTCTCCTATCACTATATAAGGGGGGATGTGTGTGCTTAATTGTCGGCAACGTGACCACTACTTCAACACGCTATCATTGCAATCCCCCACCTCTCGTGATATATTAGTTTGGTTTTTCTTCTCAATCTCCCCCCTCTCGCGAGCCTGTGCCTTCGTTACTGCCTCACTCACGTGCATGCCCCACCTCGCCGACCCAGTTGCCCATGCCACTGGTGCCACCAACAACGTCACTTGAATCATGTCCGCCCGCACCTCCAACACTGCTGAAACCAATGTGATGAGCCATGTTGCCTGCACCATCTGCACCATCGCCATCAGTGCCCACACCGCCTCGCTGCTACACAAGGACCGCCGCTCACCCCCGCACCATGTACACTGCGGTGATCATCACCATTGATCGGGCTTGCACCGATCGCTTCGCCCTAGATCTCACCGACCGAGCCTGGGCCTCCGGTGCTACCTCAGCCATCACCAGCCATGCCGCACATTGTGCTGTGGACAGGGAGTCGACAGAGCTCGCCATTCATGTTGCGCCGCCATGCACTGTAGACGGGGGCTGTAGCCATGCCCGCCGTTCACACCACATCGACTACACCACACACGAGGGCTTTGCCCTAGCCGCTGTTTAAGCTATGCCACTGTGCCCATCTCCATGCTACATTGTCGGACTACAGCACTGCGTCACTGCTCCCTCGCGTTGAGCCAATGCTACCACCGTCGATGCCCTTAGGGTTCAAGCAGAACCTTAGGAGCACACGACATAACCACCCAAAATGGGGCAATAACAAACCTGGGGTGTGATGTGGGGCAGCCAATGGAATTTTTGTAGAAAATTCCTTGGGGTTTTGCAAAATTATAGGAGAGTCCTCGGTTTATTAAAATAGGGTCCTTAGGAGCAGAAAATTTAATATTAGGCCTCAAATTTACGGATTTTTTTTGCAAATATTGCAAACTAAAATGTAAAAGAGTTCTGGTTTTTATTAATTTGTCTTTTGTGACTTTATTTAATTGCCAAAAACTTTTGCTATAGAAATTTTTTCTATGGTTCAAAAATTTAACAAAAATCACTAGAATTTTGTAGACTCATATTTACTATCAAGTAAATTGTCTATATATTGTACTCACATGTTTTGACTCATGTGGCCTATTTTTGGGCCAACTAAGTGTTGCATTATGTGATGTAGGCAACATGCCTGAGAAACAATTCTGTGTGCTGTTTAGTGATGGGAGGAATTACTCAACGTGGGCACAGAATGTTGTAGAGTCTCTACCCCTAAAATCCACCAGTTCAGTTCTTTTCTACGACCACCCCAAATTATGCCCCCAGCAGTCATGAGTTTTCCTGCGTCCACACTAATTCGTGTCTCCAGGAAAACCAACCAGTGAAATCAACGATCAAGGGTCAATTCCCACCTTTCTCTCTCCTTACCCACTCATATCCAACGATCCAAAGGCGACGCCCACCTTGACTCCCCTGTGCCCCCGCTTCTCCCCTGTGCCCCCCTGGGGCCCCGCTCGACCTGCGCTACCCCCTCTACGCCGCCTCCTCCCCTCCCTCCTCCATCCGCGCCTCCGCTCCTCCCCCCGACCTCCTCCCCGACCCCTCCTCCTCCGACCGCGCCGCCCCGGAGATCCTCTCCCTCGCCTGTACGCGTAGCCTCCTCGACTCCTTCCTCATCTGCCTCGAGGAGTTCCGCGCCATCCTCTTCGGCGGCGGAGCGGCCGCCGCCTCGCGCCCCCCGCTCGATCGCCTGTTAGCCGACTTCCTCGACCGCGCCGTCAAGGCGCTCGACCTCTACAACGCCCTCCGCGACGGCCCCATGGAGACCTCCTCCTCCGCCAACCACCATGCGCGCCTCCGCCGCCCCCATGGAGACCTCCTCCTCCGCCCGCAGATCCGCCGCCCCGGACCCCGGCTCCAAGAAGCCGCGCCTCGCGCAGCCGCTGCCGCCCGCCGCGCGGGATCCCAGATCTGACGCCAGCTCCGTCGCTGACACCAATGGCAGCGCCGCCTCGAGCGTCGAGCAGACGCAGGTGGACCTCGCGCGCCGCGAAGCAACACCGCCCCCCACCCCTCCGGCGGCGGCGATGGATCTCCGCCGCCCGCCGCGGTCGTCGTCGGGCGGTGTCGAGCCCAAGATCCGCCAGGTAGGCTTCGTCACCCCCGACGCCTCGGCCCCATCTGAGCCCCCCGCCGTCGCCGCGCCGCCGGCGCCGCAGCCGGACGGTCCCGCCAGGTCGCCGGCGGCGTCGGACCTCTCCCCGAGCTCGCTCTCCCCCGTCATGATCCCGCTGCCGCGCCACGCCGACCTCCTCGTCCCCGGCTCCCCCTCTCCCGCGGCGTCCGGCACCCCTCTATAATACACCAAAATTTGTCGTCGTACCCGCGGCCTCGGCCGTGGAGGAAGGTACGCCGTACCGTTGCTTTCCGTCTTCTCTGGTCGTCGCCCAGCTTTGGTTTGTGTCCGGTGGCCGGTATGCTATTGGAAGGTGAATTCTAAATTGAGTAGTAGTGGTGATGGTTCATGGATGTTGCAAATTTCCGTGAGAAATTGGATAATAGCTGATAGATATACAGATTGTCCTTTCAAATGGAGATACACTTATTTTGAAATGTAATTTGTCCTTGGATTTATTGGTGCATATGATTATCATGCAATTAACTTGCAAGTTTTACTATTTTGCAGGGCTGATGGATTAGAAAACACATCACATAATTTAGTTGTCAGCAAGCCTAAACACTCAGATCCTATCGCGGTGAAGGAGAAATTTATTCATGCCAAGGTACTTTGTTGCTTGCCTATCGCTTCAGCCTATTCTATTTTGTCATCAAACAATTAGCAATCACTGATCAGGAGAATACAATTTCATGAATCGAGTACGATTTGGTGGTATAGGCAGCATCTATTGATTAGAAGTTATCTTAGGAAATGTCCATGAAACCGCCTGACAAGTGTGTTGCATTTTACATAATTTGTAATGCCTCATCAACCGCCTGCCGTGAAAAAGAAGAAATTGGTTTAGAGAGTGCATAATAATGGTTTTTAAAATGGGGGGCTAACAGATAATTTCATTTGCAATATTCTAAGTGATGTTTAGTTGTTAATTTTTTTTAATATTCCAGTATGCTGAAAAAGATTTTGTACGAAAGCATAATATGGATGAGATTCAGCTAGCACAACAGATGTGGGATAATTGTAAGTTCAAACAACAAGAAGGGGGTGTACAGTTTGATTGTGGGGTCAAACGCCGATGTAAATCTAACTTATGGGCAGACATCATTTAATTCGGCTTTGACTCTTGGAAAAGTGCTTCTTCTACAAGAGCAACCAGCTTCGCCATCAGATGGGAGTTCAAGATGTTTTGATCGCAGTTCGCTCGAGAAGATTTGTCCCAGGGATTCTCTTTCTCCTGCCAGCACAAGTGCACGTATAGATGAATTGGATGACTGTGTTGAGGGATTATCTTTGCTTCATCTAGCATGCCATGTGGCAGACATGGGCATGGTTGAACTACTCTTGTAGTATGGTGCCAATGTAAATTCTACAGATTCGAGAGGTCGAACACCGCTTCATCATAGTATTTTGAAAGGAAGACACATTTATGCCAAGTTGCTGCTTTCCAGGTATGCAAATTCTTATAATATATGACTTGGATTTTTATTGTATGCTTGCATTTCCAGAGAGTTAAACAGGATGTAAAAGGGAAGCGTCTTATATGCTATCAGAATGGGAGAACCCTACAAAGATTATCGAGTGCCTTTTTTAAATGTTAGTTGTTATAACGTCTCTTGGTAAGTTACTACTAACCGGGTGTGGTTTTAAAACCTTTGGTGACGCCGGCGGGGAGGATGGGAGGGCCGCGGCGGCCGGTGACTCGTCGGGGTAAGCGATTTGGGTGTAGGGTTTTCTGTTTGCTTTTGGGTTGGAAGAAGGTTGGGGGCTGATACATACTTGTGGTTTTTGCAGGAAGATTTTCGTCGGAGGCATTGCTTGGGAGACGACTGAAGGTGAAAGAGGATTCTTGCTTTGTTTTCTACTGATAATTTCCGTTAGTTTGCATTTTTGGTTTCTATGTTATAGTAGATACTAGATACAAACAAACATAGATAAACAGTGCTTTCAACATATGAATGCACCAAAATGTACCATCTGTTTGAATTGATTTTAATGTACTTTTCTGCAATGAACTATTTTGTTAAGTTCATTATTTTCTAAAAATATCAGGACAATTTTTGAGGGCAAGCATGATATTGTCACCGAGAAGGACCTAGAACACCTTCTGCAACTTTTAGATAACAAGGAGAGTGGGGACACAACATGGCAGGATTTGATGGAGCGCACCACTTCCAACATGACTTACAAGGCCTGGCGCCATGAGCCCGAGGTTTGTTTTGCCAGTGGGATTGCAGAAAGAGAAACTTATGCTAAGAATATAATATATTATAAAAAATTTAGAGGGGCCGTTAATTAGAAATAAGAGGTAGTATTAGCTTCTGAATGTAAAGAAAAATTCTGATACTTCAATTAAATATACCAAGGACCAGATTATCAATTTTTTAAAGTGCTGTGGTGTCCTCGCCCCTCATGGTAATACTATCATGTCACTGGCTTGCTGCAGTATACCTTTTGTTCATTTATTGGCTAACGCGGCGAGGAAGAGAAAGGGCTCGTCGGCGCTGAGGGACCTCGCGAGGGGCGGGGGCAAGGAGAAGGAGACGAAGAGGAGGAGGGAGGACGGCGGGGAGAGGGACAGAGGGATGGGGATGGCGAGGGAGAAGAGGGGCTCAGGAGGGAAGGGCGGTGGCGGCCACGAGGAGCAGGATGAAGGGGAGAGGGAGATCCAAGAGCTCTGGGACACCATCGTTGGGGGTGACTCTGAGGTAACAATTGCTTCCGATGTATTCCATATGTTCTTCACCGGTAAATTACTGTATGTGCTTTGTATGTTGCATTAAACGTCACTCTTTTTAGTTTGTATACTGCTGCTGATGGTTCATCCAGTTGCAATGGATTGGTTTGCTATGGAACTCAGATTATTCTTGAGGTGTTCCATGTTAAGGCAGTATATCTGGAGAATATCGTATTTTTAGATGATAGGCAGTGGCAGGCTTGTTTGCTGATACCTTACTCGAGAGAATAATAATGCATTTCTTTGGCTGTGTCCATTGTAATGCTGATCTCTTCCTTTGCAACTCAAATGAAAGTGCTATAAGCATAGGTGTTTTCACATGCTATATGTTGGCCAGAAGTTGCAAAACTATTATCTACATATAGAAGGAAGCAGAGTAAAGTAGCCAGTATGGCATTATATTAGGCTCCTCTAAATTTATAGACTTACATGCATACGTTCATTGCTTAATAATTTAGATGAAGGAATTTTTGTTACTTGAGTAATCATGTACCAGTCTTTTTTGGTACTATTCAAGTAACAATATAGCTTCAATGGTTAAACTATATATTCACTAATAATTTCATAGGGAAACTTTATCATTCATTTCATCACGGTACCTATCTTATGTTTCTTCTCAGCTGTAGGATTGGGCTGAATTGATTTGTAACTTAAAAAAACAATTATTTATCCGAAGAATTGACATTGCTGTGATTAATTATCTGCATATCATTGGTCAATTTTTTCCCTTTTAGCTACCTATGTGACTATGAAATCCATTTGTAAGGAAAATTATGAGTTGTGGAATATGAGGGAAGACACAACTAAATTTGGTTAAACTGTTAATGTAGTTCCATCTTTCCTTTGTATCTCAGGGTATAGCTGTTATCATGGCATCAAACACAGGAGCATCAGGATGGCTGAGGGGTAAGGTAAAGGTTGTGACTTCCAGGGACTGCCTTCTCATCATGGGGAGCACAAAGGCAGAGATCCCGCCTGAGAAGTCCATCACACTGTTATATCTCATGGCCCCAAGGCTGGTAAGATTCAATTTGCACTTGATGGGAATCCTTGTCAATATTGTGGAAAATTGTTTGGCCTTTTAACTTTATTGTCTGTGTTCATTTGTGTCATGAATTTGGAGGAAGTCATTGGTTTGTGTCATGTTATGCTTGGGAACTAATGGAAGTGTATAATTGACACAAGAATTCTCTCCATCATTGCATTATTATTCCTACTCTTTGATTGCATTTTGTTAGTGTAGCTTAAAACCCAAGGAATGCATTCGCAGTATCAAGTTTCTGCATACTGTTGTGCCATACATCTCTTTAATCTTTCCCTTTTTTGTCTTGTCTATTCAAATGGAGAGTTCATATTGCTCTAGGCTTGCCGTGGCAGAGTGGATGAGCCATTCGCTTGGGAAAGCAGGGAGTTTCTGAGGAAACTCTGCATAGGAAAGGTACTCCATGTGAATTTTATATCTTTCCCGAACTCTCCTACATATATATTCATTGTATTCCAGAAATTTTGTTTGCTTTTCTTTTCAAAATGAAAAACTAAACATATTACAGGAGGTCACATTCAGAGTGGACTACACAGCTCCTAATGTTGCCTACTCGGTAGTTGCTATAAAATATCCCAAAATTATGCATGTATGCTTAGGTTAGATGGTGGATCAGATGCATCTAGCTGCTAATGTGCTAATTTGATATTTTATTCATGTTACACCAATGTGAGTTGCTTGAGCTATAGAATTAGCTATCTATAGGCAATCTTTGTTTCTCAGAACAAGTACTGCCTAGGGTTTATGGAGGGTTTTAAGAAAGTAACTACATATGATTTTGATAAAGCCTACTCTTCTTGCCACTGAAAATGAATTGAAGTTGCCAACTTTACATTTTTTTAACTTGTCTTTAAGCCGGCATTCACTGATCTTAATAAAAACCGTCGCATGTGCAGGCTCATTTATGCTAGGAAGCAAATGGCTGATGATAGAACTACTAAGGGTTACAACAATGAAGGTAGTTCAGTGCTCCATCTTGTGATTGCTCTTAGTGGTGGTCAGTAAGAGGCAACTTCCATTTGCACCGTACCTCTAAAGCGAACAGTATATTTGCTATGCAATTTTTGCTAGCAGTTGTTGCAGACTTAGAGCAGCATATTTGCCAGTTGATTGAAGTACCACATGATTGATACATTGTGTATTAGAATAAGCTGTCATCTGTTCTGGTCTACTAGAAAAGAAATGCTTGAACTATAAGTTTATCTACTATCATCTGATTTGTGGTTGCCCTGAATCATCTTTTCTCCTTGATCATTTCTAAATCAAGATACTGCTTTTCCCAAATATTTGTTGGCCTCCTCAAAGGATCAGTCGTTATGTGACATTTATTATGTGACAAAAATATTTGGTTATACAATATATGAGACGTGAATCTTAATGAATCTTATTGTTCGTTTTATTTTTTACAAATTTTATCTTGTTTTGTATTTTACCGTAGCGTTAGCACGGGCACTATACTAGTATTTGGAATACAACAGTCTTGGAGATGCCAGCAAAAGAGGCAGGAATCACAGTAATGCTACAAAGGACCTAGCTCGGATGTTTATTTATGAAAGAATAGATTATACTCTTCAAGATTGGTTTGCATGTGGAAAGGATCCACAGGGTATATGGGAAGTCCTGTGGAACTATTTTGGTAAGCCATTGGCTGCTAGATCACGTGCTCCCTAGGTCTATAAGAGGAAAAGATTTCTATAAGAGGAAGAGGGGAGAAGATGGCAAGAAAGAAGGTAATGAAAAGAAGCCTAGAATCCAAGAACAGAGGATTGTAAATTTAGATAAAGATACATTATGTGTTAGATGTGACTGTTGTGGGCACTCTGCAAATAGATGCAGCGTAGCCAACCACCTAGTACATGTATATCAAAAAGTCAAAAGGGAATCCACCATTTTTGATGAGATTTTAGGAATACCCTTTGATCAAAGTGATTCACAGTATGGTGTGACATCTGAAGATTTGTCAAAGTAGAAGACCTAGAGTGTGCCATCATGGGCCCTCGATTCAAGATGTATTAGACCTCAACATTGAGGATTTGTTGCAATTTGTTCTGCCTAAGTAAAATTTTTGTTGCAATATGTTGTTGGTTTTGTTGCACCAATTTGTTGCAAGTGAAGCTAGTTTTTGTTACACATAAAATTTGTTGGGCTACTTTGGAGCATATCGAATGGTTGAGTGTGTTAGGGTTCTTAATCGTCATGAGCATCACTTAGACTACTAGCCAGCACTAGAACACCTAGGCTTAAGAGGGTTGGGGGGCACTTACGGTCGCCGATGAACGCCATTTGAGCGAAGACCCGTGCCTGCGTGATGCAGGCGTGAGGTAGAGGTCGGTGAAGGTCGGAGCGTCCCCGGCGGCGTCCTGCAGTAGCGGCGGCGACGGTCTTCCCGTTGCTAACAGCGCACAGTAGATCGGGTAGAACTTAGGGTTTGTTCGGGAGTTTTGGCTCTTCACAGGAACGACGTCCACACGGAGAGGCCGGAGCTCCTAATCTTTTATATGGCGCTGCGCAACGGGGGACCGTAACCATAATCGGTTAGCCCCCCCGATCAGGGCGCTTAGACGTGGGGTGAGCCCACGTCCTTCTCATCCGGCCGTTTGGCCTAGATCAATATCCAACATTCTCCCCCTTGATCGTAAGGCTAAACATCATAAGCCCTCTCTCAATAAAAGTTCACACCAAAGTAATGCGTCACAACAGTCAATTAAATACTGCTGGACATCAGTACTTATAGTGTTTCATTCTATATCGATTGGATAACATAATACTTCATGGGAGTTGGTTACTTTATATGGTCCTCTTATTCCAGGATCACAGGCTCTCCAATAAACCCATGCCGGCAACATGATCACAAAAAATATTGGGTGGTAAGCCTTTTGTGAGCGGATCCGCAAGCATAAATTTAGTTCCAATATGCTCAACCTTAATTGTTTGATCCTGGACTCTATCTTTCACAACATGATACTTTATGTCAATGTGCTTGGCAGCTGCACTTGACTTGTTGTTACTCGAATAGAAAACTGCGGGTTGATTGTCGCAGTACAAAATGAGTGGTCTAGAAATGCTGTCTACCACTCTCAATCCCGGGATAAAGTTCTTAAGCCATACAGCCTGCCCGGTAGCCTCATAACATGCCACAAATTCAGCCTGCATTGTCGACGATGCAGTAAGTGTTTGCTTTACACTTTTCCATGATATTGCTGCTCCTGCGAGGGTGAAAATATAACCTGATGTGGACTTCTTAGTGTCTTTACACCCCGCAAAATCAGCATCAGAATAACCGACAACCTCAAGGTTATCGCATTTTCTATATGTGAGCATGTGACCTTTAGTGCCTTGCATATAGCGCAGGACTTTCTTAACGGCTTTCCAGTGGTCCGGTCCTGGATTTGACTGATATCTGCCAAGCATCCCGGTAACAAAAGCTAAATCAGGGCGCGTACATACTTGAGCATACATAATACTTCCGACAGCAGAAGCGTAAGGTATAGCTTTCATCTGATCAGATTCGAAGTCATTCTTTGGGCATTGAAATTTCCCAAACTTATCGCCCTTAACAATAGGAGCAGGCGAGCCAGAGCATTTATGCATATTGTATCTCTTTAGTACTCTGTCAATGTATGCCTTTTGTGACAAACCTAATGTTCCTTTGGACCTATCTCGGTGAATTTCAATACCAAGAACATAAGATGCTTCACCGAGATCCTTCATATCAAAATTGGATGAGAGAAATCTTTTAGTTTCCCGCAGCATGTCCACACTGCTGCTGGCCAATAATATATCGTCCACATAAAGAATTAAGAAGGTGTAATTACTCCCCCTGAACTTAACATAAGTACAATTATCAACATCATTCTCCTTAAATCCAAAATTCCTTATGACTTCATCAAATTTAAGGTACCATTGCCTAGAAGCTTGCTTCAGGCCATATATGGATTTTCTTAGCTTGCATCCCAAATGTTCCTCGCCTTCCACAATAAAACCTTCCGGTTGTGTCATGTAAACGTCCTCATACAAGTCTCCATTCAGGAATGCAGTCTTAACATCCATTTGGTGCAACTCTAAATCAAAATGTGCTGTGAGCGCCATTATGATTCTAAATGAATCTTTGGTTGAGACAGGCGAAAAGGTTTCATTATAGTCAATGCCTTCTCTTTGTGTAAAACCTTTCGCTACAAGTCTCGCCTTAAACCTTTCGACGTTCCCTTTGGAGTCACGTTTTGTTTTGTAGACCCATTTGCAGCCCACTGTTTTGGCTCCATTAGGAATTTCTACTAAGTCCCATACACCATTATCGCCCATAGACTTAATTTCATCTTTCATAGCATCTAGCCATTTAGATGAATCCTTATTCTTCATTGCTTCCTTATAAGAGCTAGGATCATCTGCCTTCCCAAGATCATCCTCATTCAAGTAAACCTCATAATCACTTGGGATAGCAGATCTCCTCACTCGTTGTGATCTCCTGACAGGTTCATTAGTAGGCTCATTAGGTTGTTCATTAATTGTCACAGAGGGCTGTGAAGGCTCAGCATTAGGTATTGCACTTGTATTTTCAGAGCCCTCAACAGAAGGAGTAGCCACAGAATTAACTGGAGATGCAACAGGAGTTGCAACTACAGGATCAACTATGGGCACAACCACTTGGGGCACAGGAAAATCAGTCTGTCGGATTACCGGTGAAGCAACATAAATCCGTTTCTCCTCAAGATCAATTTTCCTGGGCTCCAAGTCCCCACTGATGCCATCATTTTCCAAGAACACAGCGTGTCTTGTTTCTACAAATTTTGTGGTACGATCTGGACAATAGAATCGGTACCCTTTAGACCTGTCAGGGTAGCCAATAAAATGGCAACTCACAGTCTTGGGATCTAATTTCCCAATATGTGGGTTAAATATTTTAGCTTCAGCTGCACAACCCCACACATGGAGGTAGTTCAAACTAGGTTTTCTCCCAGTCCATAATTCATAAGGTGTTTTAGGCACCGATTTACTAGGAACCCGATTGAGTATATGTGCAGCGGTCTTTAATGCTTCCATCCATAACTTTACAGGCAAAGTGGAGTAGCTCAACATACTTCGAACCATGTCCATAAGTGTGCGGTTTCTTCTTTCCGCAACTCCATTTTGCTGGGGATCACCAGGCATTGAATACTGGGCGACTATACCATTTTCTTGTAGAAACCTGGCAAAAGGACCAGGAATCTGCCCATAAGTTGCGTGTCGCCCATAATACTCTCCCCCACGATCCGAGCGCACTACTTTAATCTTTAGATTGTGCTGATTTTCAACTTCAGCCTTAAATATCTTAAATTTATCAAGTGCCTCCGATCTCTCTTTAATAGGATAGATATAGCCATAACGTGAGTAATCATCAGTGAACGTAATAAAAGAATCATAGCCATCCACTGATGTCACAGGGAAAGGACCACATATGTCAGTATGAATTAATTCCAAAATCCCTGTGCTTCGAGTAGCACCTTTCTTTATTTGCTTTACATACTTGCCTTTGATACAATCGAGGCAATGATCATTCGAATCATTAAAGTCTAAAGGGTGGAGAATTTCATCTTTAATGAGACGTTCAATTCTCCCCCTCGAAATGTGGCCTAAACGACAGTGCCACAATTTCGACGAAGTTTCATCAATTCGCTTACGTTTTTTATTCTCATCACATACATTCATGGATATAGGAGAATCTTGCAGGGATAACATATAAAGCTTGTCGTGTCGGATGGCACGGCCAACATTATCATTATTGAAATAAATCAAACACATTACGTGTCCAAAATTACAAGAATATCCATCATTATCTAATAATGAAATGGAAATTAAGTTTCTTCTCATCGAGGGAACATAAAGAACATCATTAAGTTTCATTACAAAGCCATTATTCAAAACTAAAGAAACCGATCCAATAGCTTGAATTTCGGCTTCCATCCCATTAGCCACTCTAAGGCTTCTTTCCCCTCTGAGACTTCTCAACATATGGAATCCCTGCAAGGAATTCGTAACGTGCACAGTGGCACCAGAATCAATCCACCAAGAATTTATAGGAAAATCAGCATAAAATGCTTCATCAACAAAAGTGATTTCATAAGTACCTTTCTTGGCGAGCCATTTCAGCCATCCAGGACAATCATCTTTGAAATGGTCCTTCGACTGACAAAAGTAACATTCACCACTTTTCTTCTGTTCATTTGAGCTCCCAGGTCCTGAAGCATTTTTAGGCGCCTTAGGATGCTGTGGGTGCTGTGGCTTCTGTGGCTTCTGATAAGGGGAGTAGGTTTGCTCCTTCTTTCCCTTTCCTTTGTAGCCACCTCTATTTCTAGAGGGACCAGCCTTATTTGAGAAGCCGACTTGATTCACAAAATCAGTAGGCCCCTCAGCCTTGAGCCTCTCTTCCTCCTGTGAAACATTAGCGATCAACTCGCTCATGGTCCACTTGTCCTTAATGGTGTTGTAGTTCACCTTGAAAGCTTCAAATTGCTTGGGAAGAGACATCATAATGTAATGGACAACAAAACCATCAGAGATAGCCATGTCCATTGTCTTAAGTCTGGCAGCAATATTGATTATTGTCATAATGTGCTCACGAACATTTCCAGTACCATTGTACTTGGTGTTCATGAGCCTGTGCATCAGTGTGGTAGCATAAACTTTAGAGGACCCTTTAAAATGATCCTCGATGGAGGACAAATAGTCCTTTACCCTTTCCTTTTCAGGGATTGCTCCCCTTATTGCCTCACTGATGGAGTTTTTCATCACAGCAAGTGAAACACGGTTAGACCGCTCCCACTTCTCAGCATTAGTTTTATATTCCTTCATTTTGTCATCATAATTGTCCTCCCCTTCAGTAGGAGCGACAGGCTCATCGAATCTGAACGCGTAGTCCAGATCCAAGAGCTGAAAAGTCGTCATAAGTGTAAACTTCCATTTCTGGAAGTTACTACCATTAAGTGGCTCAATAGCATTTACATGAGCGGAAACGGAAGCAGCTGAAAAAATTTAAAATTTATATTAGGAAAGCGCATAATTAATTTGCATGAAAATTAACCTCACGTTGGTGTGATTAACAACATGCTCATAAGAATTTTTCGCATCACCGTTGGGCAGAAGCGAAAAATTTAACATAATTTATGTCATGCAATTACAATTAACGTTGGTCAAAGAGTAACAGCATGGCAAAAATAAAAAATAAACATAATTGATGACATGCAATTACAATTAACGTTGGTCAAAAAGTAATAGCATGTCAAAATTAAACATAATCCTCTAATTGAATTTCTCGTTGGTTCCATTCAATTTGAGGCAGAACATCACGCAACGGAAAAGAGCATAATATATATATATATTTTCAGCATAATATATATACATCATAAACAATTTCATGTAAATATATACTGAAATAAACACATGAAATACATAAAATTATGTGTTGCTGGGCCAAAAAAAATTCATAAGAAAACCATAAAAAAAATAGCCTAACAGCCCAAAACTAGGCCTTCAGCCCATAATTCTGCGCAGGCCATAAGCATTTTTTTAACCCGTCAAAATGGCCTACCGGCCGGCCCAGAATCTGCTCCCCGAGGCCCAAAACCTGCACGCCCCCGCCAGCCCGTAAAACCCCGAACGATCTCGGCCGTCCATCAAGATTGGACGGCCTGGAGCGATTTCCGCCCGGGCAAAACCCACCGGCGGCCGGCTCCCCTCAAAACCCTAATTTCATTTGCCCCTTCCCCTCCCGAAAAACATGCGCACAGGCGGCGGCAACCCGCGCGGGGCGACGCCATGGGAAGGCATGGCGGCGGCGGCCGGCCCTGCTCCCGCGGCGCGGCGGCGGAGCGTGCGGGGCCCGCGGGGCGAGCGGCAGCGCGGGGCGCTCCCGCGAGGCGGATCGGCAGCGGCAAGGCGGCGACGCGCTCCCGGGGCGGAGCGGCAGCGGGCCCAGCCGGGGCGGGAGCGGCGGCAGCGGCGTACGGCGGCGCCCGCACGGGGCGGCAGCCCAGCACGGCGGCACCGAAGCGGCGGAGCGGCGGGCGGCCCTGCGGGGAGAGGCCGCGGCGACGCGCGCGCACGGCGGTCCAAGCGGCGCAGTGCGGCGGCGGCTCCCACGGTAAGCCTGATCCCCTCCCCTTCTTCCTATTTTTATTTTTATTTTTATTTTTTTTTTGCCGATCTGAAGATTTGCATGAATTGGGGGGCTCCAAAAATCGGGATTTCATCAGAAAAATTGGGGAAAAGCCTTAGGGTTCGCATGCAATTCGATTCCCCTCCTTCTAAATTGCTGGCCGAAACATTAATCAAGAACATCATGGGCTAGGGTTCTAGGAAGCTAGTGGGTGCTCTGATACCAAATGTTAGGGTTCTTAATCGTCATGAGCATCACTTAGACTACTAGCCAGCACTAGAACACCTAGGCTTAAGAGGGTTGGGGGGCACTTACGGTCGCCGATGAACGCCATTTGAGCGAAGACCCGTGCCTGCGTGATGCAGGCGTGAGGTAGAGGTCGGTGAAGGTCGGAGCGTCCCCGGCGGCGTCCTGCAGTAGCGGCGGCGACGGTCTTCCCGTTGCTAACAGCGCACAGTAGATCGGGTAGAACTTAGGGTTTGTTCGGGAGTTTTGGCTCTTCACAGGAACGACGTCCACACGGAGAGGCCGGAGCTCCTAATCTTTTATATGGCGCTGCGCAACGGGGGACCGTAACCATAATCGGTTAGCCCCCCCGATCAGGGCGCTTAGACGTGGGGTGAGCCCACGTCCTTCTCATCCGGCCGTTTGGCCTAGATCAATATCCAACAGAGTGATGTGTTTGTTGCAAACATGGGGGTTTTGTTGCATGTTCATCCGATAGATGTCGCGTCTCCAGTAAATTTGTTGCATATTCAATTGTTGTTGTGAACTCTTGTAATTTTTTCCAAGTATATTTTGTATAAAAATAACAATTTAAAGTGAATTTTGATAAGATATTGGAATTTGTGTCATTTTTTAAGTTAGAACTCAATTTTGCCGCACTCGCCTGCGCTGCACCGCAGGAGGGCCACCCTACTACTGCTAGTAGCTTTTTTTATATATAATCCCGCTACTCATAGCTTGCTTCAGTCTGGTGGAGATGCTGAGAACCTGAGGAAGAGGGCTGGGAGACACTGAGTCTATCGTGTGGCTACACACAGAGTAGGGGAGTGGATGAGGGGTAGCTCAGTGCAAATCGGAGTAATACCATGAAGCAATATGGAACATGTTGGAACCCGGTGACGCATATTCACTCTAGAATACTCAAATATTGAAAATTCTAACCCGCTGATACCTGGACCTACCATCCATCTCTCACCAACATCATCCTTGTCCATGCAATCCCATCCACCGATCCACTAGTCATCCCAATCTGATACAGATTCCACCTCGAAGCCACCCTTGCCGGCGCTGGCAACTCCCCCTCCCCAAGCACCCCCTTGTACTCCATCGCTCTCCTTTGTTGAAGTTTTAGGATTTTCCAAATTTTCTTGAAATTTTAAAAGCTTTCCCCAATTTATCAAAAGGTGTTTATTTTGCACAAACAATAGTTTCTCAGAGTATGTAAATATTTTGTGTTCAAAACAACTTAAACTTACTACCTAAATGTTTCTGAATTTTTTGAAGATTTGATATTTTTACAAGCTCAATTCAAATATCTGGGATTGTTCAAATTGTAAAATCAATTAAAATTCTCGAATGTTTGTTGGGCCATAAACCTTGCCCGGACCAACCCTCTCAAACTTTCGGCCTAACCCCAGCCCAACATCATCCTGAAGCAATGAAGCACAACCAATTACAGGCACTAGTTGAACCTGGACTAGCGTCGGTATCACCGTGGGGTCCATGTTAGTCCATGTCACGGCAATTATTCAGTGGTTCGTCATTTTGATCATGTGTTTCCAATAGTTATCTTGTAGCTACGAAGATTCTATGGTCCATGAAGATCGGCCACCCTGCATATCAAGTTCTCACAAGTTTGATCTGTTCCAGGTTCGGCACAAACAAAGTGTTTTTAACGCATATCGGAATAGGTTTGTGATTTTGTGTGTTTGTGCCAATATGAAGCTGTTGGGATATAGGTAGGCTACACTAGTGTAGATTAAAATTTTCTATCGTATAAACTAGGAAGCCCTACGAGTAAGAAATTATGGATTGTTACCACTAAACATGCAGTGCAGTGGAAGTAGAGTTGAAGCAGTCAATTCAACGAAGAGCGTGTCGATATAGTGGTAGTAGTCAATCGTCCTCCAGTCAACTGTTTTCTCCTCATGATCGTCCCAATCAGCACCGTAGTCATAGCAGCACCTCTACCAAGGTCCACACATCTAGGGATAGAACACCATGCATCAGCGTGCTAGCACTAGCGTGCATGACAGGGGCTATGAGATGTGGCGGCTAGGGTTTCAACAGCAGAAAAGAAGTCTTACTACAAACACCAGAAATACAAATACGTACCTCCAAAATTTTATAGTTTACTTTGAGAGGGTTTCCATCAGCACCATGAATTTTGTGAGTGGATTTTTTAAAATATTTGAAAGGAATAATTCCTTCCCGAACACAATTCACATAAGTCAATTAAGGTTTTACATTTGAAGTGAAATCAATCAACAAATTTATATAAGACTTCTGCATAACATTTTTGTTTAAAATATGTTTCTATAGAACTTACAACACCTTCTTGATTATTTTGTGAAAGTGTTTCTTCTTTAGATTCACTTTGCATTTCATTTCTTTCTTGGATTTCTAACATTTGAACTCTCCTTTTAAGTTCTTGTAGCTCTTCATTTATGAAGTTTTGTTTTTGAAGGAGATAATTTAGATCTAACTATTTGTTCATCTCCTTATGATTCTCTACCTTTTGAAAGACTTCATATATGGAGAAATACTTTTTATATTGGATATCTTTTACTAACTTATTTTTGTTGGTTTTGATTCTTGATAAAAATCTTTCTAAGATAACTTCTTTTTTGTTGGATTTTGCATCGTATCAAAGGTGGCTAATATAAATTGTTCTAGATCTGTGAGGACTATGATATTTTCATCAGAGGCATCCTCAGAGACATCTTGCTCACAATAAGAGCATTCACTATTTTCACAATGATTTATTTCTAATTTGTCTTCATTTTCAGAGCTAGATTCATTATCAATATGATTTAGGATTTCTCCTAACTTTTCTTTAATATCTTCAGACTCCGATTCTAGCAAGGCATGGATTTCCTTTTCGACTTTGGATTTAAAGCATTTACTTGCTATATGACTATTTAATCCACGTTTGTAGCATACAATTTCCCTCAGTTTATTATCTTACTTAAGAGGTTTTCTATGTCGCTTTCTCTTAATATAATATGCTTCTTTCTTATTATTAACATGACTTTTTCTAAGTTGTTTGACATATTTTGGTTTATCCCTACTGTCGTGTGGATCTTGGAATCCAAACTGATAGCAAAAATCTATCATTTCCTTCTTCCCAATGACCTTTTATTTTTTAAGTTGATTTTTAATTTTAAGGTCATTACAAAGCTCAGAACCTACTAACTGTATCTTTTAGGTGATTTTGCCTATATCTAGGTATTGATAGTTCATACTTCCTTCTCCTTCTTTTCTTAAATAGTTTCTAACCTTTTCAGCAAATAAAGGAGGTAACCAAGATATATACTTTTCTTTCCAAAAATCTTGATTAGGATCAGGCAGAGTGCATAATTTCAATAAGAATGTATCTTTATACCACCTAAAATCTGACGTAGTCTTGCATCTCAGGTTTATTAGTTGTTCTCTATTTTTCTCATAAATTTCTTGATAATTTCTAACAAAATGATAGACTATATTGTAAACTAGAGTAGTCAGGGTATCAAAAATATTATCGATAGGATTTCCATGCACATCCACCCGGACTATAGGACTTCCATTTTCGTCCATCTTGGCTACATCAATAATTGCTTGCTTCTGATTAGTATCCAAGTAGTGATCCCACAGCCTCTTAACTAATCAGAAAATCCAACAACAATAATTGAGGCTGCTTCTCTTTCTGGGTTACCAGTAGCTATGCAAGCATTAGCATACATGATCATTTGATGGTAAAGGGTAAATATTTGATATTCTGTGTATCCATCTATATTCCATTCTATAATTTCTTTGCCATTAAAAAATGCCATATTACTAATCCGAGGCCTCTCTTCAAATTGTAGATCAACACAAGTTGGTCTAGGATAATAATTTCTTGTCCTAGCAGTATAAGTAGCAAGTTTAAAATCTTATTGATCATGTCATTATTTTCTCCATCAGAGATTTGATTGATATTTTTGTTTACCTTTAAGTTATTTAATTTATTGGCTAACTCACTAACCAATTCTTTAGATACAGATGATCCTATTGCCTTTTGTTTCCCAAGTTTATATTAGGACTTATTATTTGTAGGGTAAACAAAGGAGTAACAGACTGAGTATTAGATGCTTCAAATTGAGAATTAAATGAATAATTTACCTTAGTCTTGCCTGACTTGGAGCCTACCAAAAGGATGTTCTTGATGCGGTCCATTTGCTGTCCAAGAGTTTGTAAAGATGTATTTGCAAAATTTTGTTGTTCCACTTTTACAGGATCACCATAAGTGCTTTTAGAAATATTTTTTAATGGGGATGCTTTGGAGCTTTCTCCTTGGACATTGTTTGGTAGTTGGATACATTCGAAGGGAGGATGGGCACATTCTTCAATCTTTCCACCAACAGTCTTCCATTCTTTTGAGACCTTTTTGATGACACTTAAGTTATCAGGCTTTATATGATTTTGATCTAATTTTAGATTTTCTAGTTTACACTTTAGTTTATCTAGATCATACCTTAATTTATCTAGATCAAAGTTTGGATTTGTTTTGGTTTTTGATTTACTCTTTGGTTTGAAGAATTCTTCTAAGTGTATGATCTGCCTATTTTCATACCAGTCAAAGAAGTAAATGTGTCTTTTTTGTTCTTTCATTTCTTTATACCAAACTTATCTTATTCTCTTTATAAAAGGGTTGTCTACATTTTTGTAGTATCTTTCAAGCTTAACTTTATTTTTAGGAAGATCAAGATTTCTCTTAAGGAGTTCCATATCAATTTCAAACTTACGATCTTCTTCCTCTATAAGATTGATCTAAAAAATCTGAGATTGAGGGCTCATACTGATTATCCTCATAGATTCCACGGACAATATTGTTTGTCTTTAACTATGATCTATTATTAAGACTGACAAAATGCCTTGACTAAAGGAAGACTATTATTTTTGAAGAGAATGTTATCTCAACATCTCCATCTAGTGTCTCTGTTAAAGACTCTACTTCATTTTGTTGAGCGGCTTTTGGTTCTATTGCTTGGAGGAGAGTCCAGTTCTCAAGAAGTGTTATCTCATCCCACTTCAAGGTTTAGGAGTGATAATATGATTTCTAGGATTGGTTTGGAGGAGAGTGGTTAGACATTTTGGTGTAATTTGTTTTGCACATGGAGCTAATGTCGTCATGGCTTTGTAATAAATTCTATATGTCACAGAAATGTTTTTACTTCTAGGTTCAAGATCAAAGCCAAATGTTTGTAAGCTTAAGGTTAAAACCTTATGGATATTTAAATCCAAAAGAGTATAGAAAAATCTGGGAAAGTGTTAAAGAACACTGGACCATTACTAAGACTAGCTTCAACCATTCTTAGCAAAGAGTCCTTAAATCTTTTATTTTTGCAATCTCTTAAACAAGCCAACATAGAAATATTTAAACCTTTTCGAGATAAATATTGAATATCAACTTGAACCAAACTAAAATGTAAATAATGATATTGAGGTTTTGCTTTTATACGATTGATTTCTTTTTCAGAAGGAAGATGGAATGTTTCATGTAAGGAGCTAATAGGAAGAGTTTTTTCTATAGTTTTAATATAATAATCAAAATGTAGGAGAAATGTGTCTATATGATATATATCCTTAATATTTACTTTAAGTACTTTTCAATTTGCAATACTTTTCTCTATATCCTGAAAATAAACAGATGAAGTATTCTTAACTGATATTGTTTTAATGGACCTATCGTTACTGCAAGAGACCTGACTTATCAAGACATCTTATACGAAAATAAAGGAGGTTGGATAGGTAGTTTTCCAGTCAACAATAGGGAAAATCCCACTATAAAGATCAACCTTTCGGATAGGTGGTTTCCAGATAATGGTAGGGTGAACCCTTGATTACAATCAACCTATACCCCTAACAAGCTTACCCAGTCAATGATTTGTGCCATTTACTGCGCTCCTCAATGACTTACCAGGCAACACGACTTCAGGCTTACCTACCAGAGGCTTCAGGATTTATGTGTCTCGGCCTACTACCGCACCTCGGGGATCTCCACGACTATGGCCTACTACCGCACCCCTCTCCCCATATATATATATATATATATATATATATATATATATATATATATATGTATATATGTATACATATGTATGCATATGTGTATATATATATGTATATGTGTATATATATGTATGTATATGTATATATGTATGTATATATACATGTATATATGTATATGTATATACATGTATATATGTATACATGTATGTATATATACACTAGAGCACTAACAAGCGCGTGTGTGCACGGTACATGCGGGTCACAGGGCGCGCGCAGCAGCAGTTCATGCATAACTTTGGGATCAGTAGTAAATTTTCGTAGCATTTCAATGTGAAAGGTACTGTCCAGATTTTCATGCCCATAATTTCAGGATTCCGTATCGTGGGTTAATTGAGGCGTGTTTCTTTCGATTAGAACTGCTGATTACGTATCGTCGCAATAACTTTCGTAGGACCAGTGAATATGCATCTTATCGTTGTTGTCATAACTTGTACGGGATGATTGAGATGTAGATGATAAATTTGTGAGTAACTTCATGAATTACAGATAATAACTTACTGTGTATATGATAGGAACTTTAATAGATGATAACTTCATTACTTATGGATGATAACTTCATGAGTAAACAAAAGTAACTTTGATCACGACTGTTCGACCACGGCTTCTAGACTATGGCACTTCGACCACAACTGCTACTCGACTCACGAGTACATCTGTTACTGTAGCTTACAATTACCAACCGACTACTGTAGCTCTGACTACCGACTAGTTACTATAGCTTCCGATTGTCAACCGATTACTGTACTCGAGCACACTAGTACTCGACGCACTATGCGGATGATGATAACTTCATTACTTATAGATGATAACTTTATGATTAACCGAAAGTAACTTTGACCATGGCTGCTCGAGTATGGCACTTTGACCATGGCTGCTCAACCAGGCACTTCGACCATAGCTGCTAGACCACGGCTGCTACTCGACTCACGAGTACATCTGCTACTGTAGCTTACATCTACCGACTGGTTACTATAGCCCTGACTACCAATCAGTTACTGTAGCTTACGACTACTGACCAGTTAATTTACTCGAACACACTAGTACTCCACACACTATGCAGATGATAACTTACCATATAGATGATAACTTCATTACTTATAGATGATAACTTCATGATTAACCGAAATTAACTTTGACCACGGCTGCTCAACCACAACACTTCGACCATGGCTGCTACTACCGATCAGTTACTATACTCGTACACACTAGTGCTCGACACACTGTGCGGATGATAATTTTATTACTTATAGATGATAACTTTATTATTTATAGATGATAATTTCATGATTAACTGAAAGTAACTTTGACCACGGCTCGAGAGTGATCTCCAAAGCATTCTGACTATCCTCAATTGTGATTTTGCTTGCCTTGACGGTTCCTTCCCTGTTGTCTTCATTTGATCGCCTCCACCGTCATCTTCATTTGATCTCCTAAATTGGAATTTTACAGTGATAATGGGGATTAGGTATAAAATACAGGAACAACATCGCAATGATGAATCAGACACACTACAGCTAGAATAAAGGAACATCTAACCAAATTGCTAACCCTAGGTACAACCGGGTGAGGTCGACGGCGATAACTGACGGCGCTCAGTTGAAGCGACGAGCGATAGCGCTCAATCGGCGGCGGCGAGCGAAGATACTGGATTAGGATGTGCAGTTGATGACGAGGCAGCAACGTCATTAGATTAGGGAGGTGCGGAAGCGAGAGAGATGGAGAGCGAGGAGAGATCAAATCGGAGGATGACGAAGAGAGAAATTCCGGGTGGGCTTAAAACCTGTTCGGTTTCCATACACCACTAAATCCCAGAAAAAGCGGCACATGGGACTGCTGGGACCTAGGGGTGCGGGGTTAACACATATATAACTGTAAGTAAATTCATGTATTGCAGATGATAACTATTTGTACATAATATATTAACTTTGTCAATGTACAAAACTTCATGAATTACATGACCGATAACCGAAAGTAACTTTTCCATATTAAGAAAACACGACCGCTAAACAGTGCGTGGGGTTGATTGAAAGGGGATGGCGTGATTGGCTAATTTGGGTCGTCGGGTCGCGCACTTATTCTACGTGTAGCTACTAAATAGTATGTATGTGTGTATGCAAACTGTGAACTGACATGATTAACAAGTCATTTACCCACTGATAACTGATATATTTAACCAGCTATTTACCTGCTGGTAACTGCCTGTCGTTAATACTCAATCAAGTCTCAAATTCAAACGTTTGAATCTCATTCAATTGAAGAGAGAAATACATGGTTCAACAAAAATAAGGTGGACTCAATTTAACAAGTGGCATGCCATGTCACGATTTAAACATTTGAATCACATTCAAACAGAGAGATATGCACGGTTCAGCAAAAAATAAGGTGGACACATCTCAAGTCACGCGATTTTTCACACAAAAATACGTGAATACACGTCTATGTATATTTAGCCAAAGCCCTCTCATGCTATATATCTCAAGTTTTTAGGAAATGACAAGAATCCCACTTTATAAATTGATCTTATCTATCTTACCTTAGTAATATAGTATTAAACTATGTATATTTTAGAAATGTAGGAAATAGGCCTTACACTGGTATGAACCTATTTATAACCATATATACCACTGTATCGATCACTGACTCACTGTCTACGACAACGAAGTTTCAGGGAATCATCAGTGTAAAGATCGTCAGTGTAAAGATCGTCAGTGTAAAGATCGTTTTCTCATTCATATGAGAGGCGTAGCGCGCTGCGCCGGGAGGGTGTCGAGTCGATGGTTTTCATCTTCTTTGGGCAGGTTGCGCCGTAACGCACTGTAGGGAGGAGGAGGAGGGTTGGCATGAGGATGTCGGGGGTAAGGTTTTTATTTCTTTCGGCCAGACTGCGCAGATTAGGCCTGACATGAAGGAAACAATGCAAACTTAAACAGTCAATCCAAAGTCTAGAAATAATTGAGATGATGTGGCTTCACCAGAGGGCAGGGAATTCAGCTAGTGGGGACCAATTGTATACCTACGTAGGATGTATTATACAGTGACTCGTGCGGCTCCTGGTTTCCTGTGCCGAGGCAGTCATGTATTGATTCTACTGTTGTGGTGTAGTCTGTGGATATGTTCTAGAATGTTGAGGATAAATGTAAAAAAGGAAAATTTTGTTGTTACCATTAGTTGAAGCCCACTTATCGCTATCGCCATTAATTTTGCTGCCTCCCATTTTTGCCATTATCCGTCAGTGCACTTCTTGTTTGGCCATTATGTCCATTTTCCGTAAGTTTTCTTAGGCCCCGTTTGGCACAGCTCAGCTTCACTAGTGAAGCTGTTTTTTTTATTTCAGCTTCACAAGCAGCTTCACCGGTGAAGCTAAAACTGTTTTGGAAAACTGTTTGGCAAAACAGCTTCACCAACAGCTTCATGCATGGCTGAAAGAGGGCAATTGTCTAAGATGCCCCTGTCTACCTGACTTGTTCTAACATTTGGAGTTGTATGTTTGTATATGGTCATATGAATTAAAAAATAATATATTTGAATGAGTATGAATTAAAAAATTAAAATTAAAAAATTAAAATCATTAGAGAAGTGCGAACGGTAGAGAAGTGCGAACGGGAGGAGAGGAAACTGGCGTGGGGACCCAGTGGCAAAGTGATGTAATTTCTGTCAACTACAAGGGCAGTGGGTTCCTAGAACTACGAGCCTGAGGGAGAGAGCTGTGAAAAGCTACTATTTTCAGCTTCACCCCACCCCATTCCCTTGTGAGAGCATGATTTAAGGAGCTTCATCCATGAAGCTATTTACAAAAAGGGTGTTTGGCAAAAAACAGCTCACAACAGCTCATGAAACTGTTGATGAAGTTGTGCCAAATAGGGCCTTAGTTAGGGCAGCACGACAAGACCAAATTGCCCCCCTGTTTCCCTATCACCTTCCCCATCTTCTTCCCCACACTACTACAGAAAGCCTAATACTAGACGGCCAATCACAGACGGTTTGACAAAACTGTCTGTGATCGATACTAACACAGACGGTTTTAATTTGGACACCGTTTGTGTTGGTGGCGTCGGACAAAACGAGTATCACAGATGGTTCTTACGGATGAACCGTCTGTGATACTTTAGTATCACAGACGGTTTTTATTAAAACCGTCTATGATAATCTGGAATTATCACAGACGATTTTTAATAGGATTATCACAGACGGTTTTTAATAAAAAAACCGTCTGTGATAATGGCACTAGGCATTTATTGCGCTGCTCAGAACCGCATCTGTCTTCATTTCGATCCAGATCTAGCCGGTGCTGCACTCTTTCGCTCAGGAGCCAAGTTAGGCGATTTCAGGCCAATTAATTTGGTGGGAGGAGGCAGAGATTGAGCTTTGAAGATTCATACTTTCCTGGTTGCTCTAGATGTGGTTAGTAACGAAATTTATTTTTCTTTGCATTACAATTTAGATCTAAATAATTGGCGAGTTTTATTGAAGATGGTTTGCAAAATTGTTGGTTATATAATAGCTGTTGTGTTTATAATATGAATTAAGCTAGCAAAGCTTGAATGCATGTGGTATATATATATATGTAGTAATAATTAATTAATTTAATTTTTAATACTAAGTTGTTATATATATACATAACGTAGGACCGAAGCTGGATGTATGCCGTGAGCCGGTGAGTGAAGAGTACATTAATGACGTGTCTGCTTTTACAAGAGCTGCCGAAGAGGATATGCTGAATAAGGGAGTGGACGAGGTGGTGATGACTCTATGTCATCTTGAAATGTATTTTCCTCCTTCGTTTTTTGATATCATGGTCCATCTCATTGTTCACGTTGTGTGGGAGATAAAAATGTGCGGGCCCGTATTCCTACGTAGTATGTACCCATTTGAGAGGTTCATGGGAATTCTCAAGTCCTACGTACAGAATCGATCTCGGCCGGATGGTAGCATCGTCGAAGGTTATGCAAGCGAAGAGGTCATTGAGTTTTGTGTCGATTATATGACTCAGATTCAACTGATAAGTATCGGAACTATCGGAAGGAAAGCAATCACTCCAGAGATGGACATGTATACTCAAGCCCATTTCACGGTCTTGCAACACATGAATGAAGTGGCGCCTTATGTAGACCAACACAAGGATGTGCTTCGGTGACAGAATCCGGAGCGGCCAGATGTTTGGATCATGAGGCAACACAACAGTTGGTTCAACCAATGGTTGAATGAGCAAATTGCTAGGAGCTCGCCAAGTGAAATGCTGACATGGTTGGCAAAAGGGCCAACATTTATAGTTGTGACATGGCAAGGATATGATATAAATGGGTAAACATTCTATACACAGTCTCAGGATGTAAAGAGCACTAACCAGAACAGCGGTGTCCGCATAGATGCATTCAGTACCGATGGGTTGAGAAACTCATATTATGGGTTCATAGAAGAGATTTGAGAGCTCGACTACGTGGTTTTCAAGATCCCCTTATTTCGCTGCCGTTGGGTGCATCTCCCATAGGTGAAGGTTGACAAGTACGGTGTCACTACCATGGACCTCCAATGTGTTGGGTACAAAGATGAACCATTCATACTCGTCAACCAAGTTGTTCAAGTTTTCTGTGTAACCGACCCGGCAAATAAGAAACACCATGTAGTTCTTCATGGAAAAAGGAGAATTGTCGGAGTAGAGAATGTAGTGGACGAGGAAGAATACAATCAATTTGACGAGTTTTAGAAATGACATAAGGGTCGACGACGAACAACGTGACAAAACTAGTTACGTACGCATTGATCATCATGAAGGGCTAATTTTTAAAGGAAATAAGCAAGTGGAATGAGAATGTGTGACATATATGTGGGAATTTGCATTTATGTATATAACAATGCATGTATGTGATGTATATGTGAATTGGCATTTATGTATACAGCAATGCATGTGTGTGATGTATTTGTGAATTTGCATTTACTTATATGTGAAAATATGTGATATATAGGTGAATTTTGAGAATGAATCATACAAATGTATCTCTATGTTCATTGGGCTGTTGTAAAGAAATACACTATGTGAGGTCTTATTGAATGCTGCTTGGTGTTTAGGTCTTATTAAATGCTGGTTGGTGTTTATATTAATAAGACTTATCACAGACGGTTCTCAGTTTAGAACCGTCTATGATAGTATAACTATCACAGACGGTTCTTAAATAGAACCGTCTGTAATAAGACTTTATATATAACCCCCCGCTAGGGTTTTGTACGTACTGCAGTTATTAGCAAACCAACACTTAGTCGCTCTAGGTAGATCCCGATCGAGCCCGTCACCGTCCCCCGAGCCCGTCGCCGGGCGCCTCCATCGAGCCCCCGAGCCCGTCGTCGTCCTCCTCCCTCGGGCTCGTCGCCGCCGCCATCCCCCCGAGGCCGTCGCTGTCCTCCTCCCTTAGGCCCGTCGCCATCGCCGTCCCCCCGAGGCCGTCGTCCTCCTCCTCCCTCGGGCCCGTCGCCGCCGCTGTCCCCCCGAGGCCGCCTCCGTCCCCCCGAGGTAACCCTAGGCACCACGGTGCATGACTTCGTGCCTACACTGCGGTTCGACTTCACGCGGTTGTGGCACTTTGCTGTACTTTTATTAGGTTTCTCTTGTTTCTTTGGCATCATGGAGTTGCGTGTAGTATGTACATGTATAAAGTTAGGATTTGGGAGAATCTAGGTGTCTACACTGCTAGCCGTGTTGAATTTGTATGGGTGCCTGCCGTGGGACTTGGGAATTGCATAAAGTATGTTTTATTTTTGGTTTACAAATGCTTGTAGATCTTGTTTCGAAAAAAAGAACTTTGTAAATGCCATGGAAATAGAACTGCTTGGTTCCATTGGTGATAATCAGGGTTACTTTCCCAATTTAAGACACTGAGATTAGTTGCCGATCTAGTGCCCACTATTGAATTTCATGTGAGTGCAAAGGTCTGAGCTTTAGTATTTTCTTTATCTCTATGAAGACTAATATAATACTTAAGGTAATACATTTGATAAAGCTTTAGTATCCTGCAAACTATTTAATTATATTCCTTGAGTGTGTCAATTGTAAAGTTAGAACTCTGTCACCTTCCGGCTTCTGAATGTTCAATAGGGACTGTTGGACCGTGTTCACTGCAAAATTGGATTTCTTTCTGTCTAAGAGTTGTTCAATTCTTTTTATTTATTGGTATAATGGTCATATGATGTCTACTTACCAAGGCATGGTCATATGAATATATGTATACATATATTGTTATGTATGCGCTTATACCGCACTATTTACGTATATGCTACATTGTGCTTACTTTTCATATATGAGAAGGCCAACATGTCATCCGCGTATTCTTCAACATCATCGTCGAATGTGTCCGCTCCAAAATCAAAACGCAAAGGAAGAGGGCTATCGAAGAAGTCTGAGGGCCGATTTACCTTCACGGAGGTCGATGGATCTGGGACCCCTCTCCTTCCTCTTCCAGCAGTACGCGCATTCTGAAGAATGATCAGATGAGTTGCACCAGAAAGAATTGAGATCACATTCGATTCGTGGAAGAGCGTGCCTGGGACTCGGAAACATGAGCTGCTGACAGAAATTTTGGCATCGTTCGAGATCCCAGAAGAACACCAAGACGTCGTGCAAAGCATGGAAGAACTTCAAGAGCACGCTTGTCAAGGACTACGTGGAGAAGGACGAAATGCCCTTTCATAAATACCCAATTCTGGAACCACAATGGGAAAAGTTCAAGGCGATAAAGACGACCGGAGATTTCAAAAGTACAAGTGCGGCACACAAGGCCCTCCAGGCAAAAAACACACACCCCCACAGAGTTGGCACAGTTGGGTATGCGGGTAAAATCCCGCAGTGGAGGAAGGAGGACGAATAAGCAGCCCTGCAGGACACCGCCCTGCCATTTGCTAATATCCCGGATGACCGCGCTCGAAATTGGATTAGAGCAAGGTCACCTACAACGACATCGGGGGATGTCTCCTTTCGAAACCCTACAGACCAGCAAGTGTCCCAGCGTCTGGTAAGATATCGATCGAACTACGTAGCTTGTAATTACTCCACAACTTTGTACGAAGTGAAATGACATGTCGTGCTCTTGCGGGAAGCGCTGAGTGTTGAATCTTTCCAGGGATCATTCCAGGGAACAAGGGAGAAAGATATACTCTCCGCGGCCCTGGGAAACAAGGAGCAGTTGGGTCGTACGAGAGGCCTTGGGATTTACGTCCCTTGGAAATATGGTTTTCAAGATGACTCCAAAATGCATCGGTGTAGGAAGAGAACCAAAGCCGAGCATGAGGCACGGCTACGAGAAGAGATCAAGGCATCTCTTAGAGAGGAGCTGGCTGATTATGTCAGAGATGAAGTGCAGAGATTTACAGAAAATCAGCAAGCCGCCGCCACCGCTCCTATGCTAGCTAGCCTGCACAACCACCCGAGTAGTTGCGCATCCAATCCGACAAAAAGTGAGGCCAGATTTCGTATGGACGACATCCTGATAATAATTATTATCTCTCGAATGTTTGCTCCATTGATGGGCCTATTGGAGTAGCTAATTTTGTATCATTATGTAGGAGCCTACGAAGTGCAAGCTCCAAGTGAGATATGCCTCCGTTCCCTTGTACGCTGCTTGGGGCCAGGCATATCCGTCTAGTATCAGGGCCATGGTGCACCGTCAAGCTTTAGCGCCAGGCTTCGCAAAAGTTAATATGGATGGTGTGCATGTCAATTTTGAGGTCATCCCGCTACCGAAGCCCCCTAACGACGAGATCGTGACTCTAGGGCAGGCCATTGGAACATTCATCCAGTGAACCAAAAGTGATATCTCCCTGGAGGCTTCTTCACCGGTGGCAGGACCAGAAGGGCAGTGCGAACCAGAGCTACATGCACTGGTGCTATCTCCACAAGACTTATCTCCACCACCGCTACCTGCACCGGTGCTATCTCCACGGGTGCTATTCTCGCCAAAGCAACTTGCACCGGTTCTACCTTTACAATCGACTACCATAAAGTCGACCTACAGCCGAGGCAGCAAGGGCAAAACAAAGAAGACCGATGATGATATCCCGTACTTGCCATTGGCCTACAAATTCGTGCTTGGCGAGCCGCTGGTCGACCCAGTAACGTGCCTCAGTTTTCTACCAATTAGTTGCACGCAATTATACAAGTGGTATATGGAACAGTCTAATAAGCCAGAGGGAGAACGACGCTCAGGTATCACTGTCAAATTCGCGCCGGATCATTTACAGCACAATGTTCAAGATTGTGTCTTCATGGTCACCTTCGAGGATTTGTTTGATCTTTTCACGCTCAATGCTCTCAACACCTCACTCATTCGATGCTGGACGCTGTAAGTGTGTACAATCACAGTCTTCGTTCATGTCATACCGATAAATGTCATATATAATTTGTTGCTTTCGTGTGTATATATATAGACACATGCTGACTAAAGCTAGATTATCTAAAAATCGGTTGGTTTCTTGGACCCACACTTGGTCGCCATGCATACCATCGAGGAGGATACAACATTCGTCGAGAGGTACATTACATCAGCACTAGTGGCTTACCGCGATAAGGAATATGTACGTATGCCCTACAATCAGGACTATCATTGGATTTTAATAGTAATTGTACCAAAATGGAACAAGACAATATACCTTGATTCCCTAAGTAAGAATAAAATGAACTTCACAGTTGTCAGCCAAGTAATCGATAGGTAAGTACATTTTCTCCATACATACCTAAATTGTACTCTTTCTTTCCTTCTGAATGACTTAAGGTCAACTTTTTCGAATCACGTAGGGCGTTTGCAATGTACGTCGAAAAGGCAGGTGTCTCGACGCAAGGGGCCAAAGGCCTGACATATGTTCGAAATTTTAAGGTATTCGCTATTACACATTAATTAATCCTATGCAACAGTTGGTAGTAATGCCTCTTGAATTAACACATTCCATTTTTTGCAGTGCCACCAGCAGTCGCCGGGCAACACGTGTGGATTCTACGTTTGCTACCATATGGACCTACTCCTGGATTCCTCGAGGATCACCAATTCCAAGGTTTGTCAAACTTCCCATAATTACTTCATACTTATCAAGTTATATATATACGCACATTGATATTCCTATCGACAGGCTACGTCCATCCCCTCAACTGCATTGAAACAGCCCGACCTTTCACAAATTCGAGGAGAGTTGGCGTACTTTTTGGTGGCTAGAGTCTTAAACTCACAAGGAGAGTTCTACTGCGCACAATGATTTTTCTATTGCTCTTATCACTCCGGAATCGAAGTCTCGCAAAAGGAACAAAACCATAATCAACGAACTTGTCAGCTGCATAAGCAATACTTGAATGGCAATCATGCACCATCCAAGTATAGCTTGTGCAGCCTAACAAGTTCGTTGATTATGGATCTGTTCCTTTCGCGAGACCTCGATTCCGGAGTGATAGAGAAATAAAAAATGCAATGTTACCATCTAAGTGCAAATGCAATGTAGATCTTTTGTAATTGTGTATTTGTTAATGGATATTTTATTTCATTTCAACTAATTGATTTGCGAAATGGATGCTTTATGTTTGTGAAATGAAGTGCGATGTGAATTGGATGTTTTATGTTTATGAAATGAACTGAGATGTGCATTGTATGTATACATGTACATCTTTATCTGCTTGTTTCAGAGGGCATGGCTAGCATTTCCTGAGGCTAGCCAATAAACAGAAATAGATTTAGGGGTAGAAAGGAATATCACAGACGGTTTCTAACTAAAAATAGTCTATGATAGATGATAATCACAGATGGTTTGTAAGTAAAAACAGTCTGTGATATTGAACCGTTTGAATTTATGGGTCAGTGATAATCAAAGGTTATCATAGACAGTTTTCGAACATTCTGTGGTGTAAATATCACAGACGGTTTGTAACTAAAAACCTTTTGTGATAGCTGACAATCACAGACGGTTTGTAAGTAAAAACCGTCTGTGATAGGTGATAATCACAGACGGTTTTTAACTAACCTTCGATTATCACTGACCCATAAATTCAGACGGTTCAGAAAACCGTCTGTGATGACATTTTTGAACCGTCTGTAATAGGGTTTTCTGTAGTAGTGCCATTTCACTCTCCCGTGCCTTCTGCACTGGGACTGTCCCATGCCACCAAATTCAGGCTTCCCCTTGCCCCTGTCATGTGTCCTCCAGAAACCCCTTCTGATGTGGATCCACTTAGCAAATTAGCTGAACCACGTTATTTTGACTCTAATCTTTCATGATACGTCTTGCTGAATGTCCTCCTTATTCTAAGGTTCTTGCACACCCAAGAACAGCATACATCTTCAAGATTAACCTTCTCCCATGCACACCACAACAAGTGAACAAAGGGTAGAGAAACCAAAGTTTCAGCGAGTAGAATACAACATCATAATTAGATTCAACACACCAAGAGCAATTCATCGATGGAAATCTCAAGAACCTAAGTTACAATGAGGCTAAGCCTTGGTCTTATATAGGTGCACAATGTAGGGCCTTAACTAAAAGTCACGCACAACCTGGTCTAAGGTCGAAACAAACTCCAATACGAACTAAAAATGAAATATCTAAACTACTGCCACCAGATTCTTTCTCAATTTGCGACATGACCATTAGGATTCCATGGCTGGCACCTTATCCATTGTGTGGGGTTTCAAATTAGCTTTTAAACGAGTCCAACAATGCTCAAATCGGACTCCGTTTGTGAAAGTTATAGACGTTTTAGTATCGGTCTTGCCAGCTATCCCGAATCGAGTCCAAACCGACTTCAAATCTTCATATCTTTGCTTTTCTTGATTAAGTGGCTTCTAATTCCGTTTGAAACCATAACTTTGTGTAGGAAGCTTCAAATCAAGCACCGTTTGATCTGTTGGAAAGTAGACTTCATTATCTTTCCAAATATATATTTTGTGTGTATTAGAGACCTCAGAATTGGCACTCAAAACTTCTTGAACGTTGTGTACAGAACTGCAAGCACTAAAACTTAATCCATGTTGTGTCTTTCTCTTGAGCCAAACGAACTTTCTCTTTCTCTCTTCACCATAATTAGGCCCACACAATGTACGCATAACTCCATCCAACCTAAGGTTCCAAACTAGGGTTTTCTCTCCGCGACCGGCATGATTCTTCTCTTTATATTCTTCATGCGCCGTAGTGATTACATTTTTTCTGTTTTTGCCATCCTCACTTCCCTCCCGTTTAGCTTTATCTTGTCGAATCAAAACAACACTAATTAGTGCTACTTAGTGTCACATCACTTCGCTTCGGCACTCTCCCCAACTCTGTTGCCTCCCCATCTGATCCATCCTTCCAAAAGCTTCTGCTTAGAGTGTAGAAACCGAAACTTGATTTCAGCTTGGAACCGACGCCCGGGACCCGGCGCGGCTTCAGATCAAATAGCAGTGGTGAGCAGCATGGCGCGGCAGCCTCTTCGCCGCCGGTGCCTAAGGCGCCGTCTTCGCAGAGCACGGACGAATACGAAGATGAGCCTCCTTGGCGGCTGAGACTCCGCCACGCGTAGTTCTGCGCTGCCTTCCGAACGCCACGCGAAGTATACTCAATCACACGCACACGAGAGGAAGTCTAGTGCTCTGTGATGAAGACCCAATCACAAACTCATGCACGCGAGATAGATGGAGTTGTGCTCTGAATCAACATATTCTCTACTAATTCCATTGAAATATATATACACACATTTCATCACAGTTATGCCTGGCAGTCCACGCAGCAGAAGAGTCGTGTTGCCTGCTTTTACGCGGAAACGCTGCGACGTCCCCGACAATTGGTGCGTACGTACGTATACATGAACAGTAACCATATACGTGAACTGTGCCATGCACGCGAACAGTGTCATGCACGGGATGTATTCTATCATTTCACCCCCTAATCCCGTGCCACTTCTACTACACCCAGCTGCAATCATAACTCGCTCGAAATTGAGCCCGGCACCCCGAAACCGCCACTTCACCGGCCGCCCCGCATGGTGCCGCCGCACACGCCGACCGCCTCGGCTTCTGCCCGCATGTGCATGCCGCCCGGCCGTCGTGCGCCACTGGCCCGACGCCATTGCGCGCTGCCTCGCCGTCCCACAGCCGGCCTCACCATCGGCCGCACGCCGGCCCGCAGTCGCACCCGCGTCCGCACGCGCATGTCGCCTCGGACTCTCCGCTCGCCACACGCATGCGGCCACCTCCACTCGATCCCCACTCGGCCACCGCCCGGGGTAGCTACGCCCGAAGCGCCGCGCTGCCGCCGCACTTGAACCAGCCTGCAGCCGCTCGGCCCTGGCGCCGGCCCCGACCGCTCAGAGCCGAACTGCTCGTGCCAGCGCCACGCATCGTCGTTCGCATGCGCCAGGAGCGAGATCGGTCGAGCGAGCGTGAGGGAGATCTTGTACAGTCGATTCGCCGATCGCCGTACCTTAGCGAGAAGCTTCCTCCTCGAATCGTGCACCCGCAGTACGCCGTCCTTGATCAACACTTGGCACCCGACCTCGTCGAGTTGTCCCAAGCTAATGATGTTGCTGCGCAGACGTGGGATGAAGTACACTTCCGACAACAGACGATGGTGTTCACCCCGTGCAGCGAACATGATCGTGCCGCGCCCGAGGATGTCCACCATTGATCCATCGCCTAACTTTACTGTGCCTGTGATGTCGCGGTTCAGCTCGGAGAAAGCCGCGCTGTTTCCCGTCATATGGTTCGACGCGCCCGTGTCGAGGTATCACACGCCGTCGTCCTGGCCGTCAGTGTGGTTGTCGGTGTCACCCAACTGCACCATCGCGCGTTCTTCGTTGAGGAAGAATCGTCCGCCGACGTGCATAGGTGCAGCACGCTCTGGAAGCCGCACGGGCTCTGGTGAAAGAGAGACCACCTGGGCCATCAAGAGGGACGGCTCGAGGTCATCGTCCACCTTGGCTAGCAGCGCTGCGGCCGCCGCCTCGTCTCTCTTCTTCTTCCGGCACTCCCGGGCCCAATGCCCAGTTTTCCTGCAGTATTTGCACGTATCCTTGTCGATGACCTTGCTGCCATCGTCCTTGCATGCGTCGTCGGTATCGCGCTTGGGTGCCTGCGTGTCGCGCTGTGGCAGGACCGAGCCTCCGCTCGTACCACTTCCGCTGGCACCAGCACTGCCGACGCACGCACCCTCCTTTGTCGCGCTTGCGTAGGCCACTACTCGCGCGTCGAGCCGCTGCTCCACTGACCGGAGACGGCCCGTGACCTCTTCGATGGACAACTCCTCGATGTTCAGCAGCATCTCGATTGAGATCGCGACCTGCATGAACCGATCAGGGACCACTTAGAGAAACTTGCGAACAACCTCAGTTTCGTCGATCTCGTCGCCGAGAAGACGTAGATTGTTGGCGAGGCCCGCAATTCGCATCGAGAAGTCATCCACGTTCTCGCCTTCCTTGAAAGCGATGTTGTTGAAATCGCGCCGAAGCTTCTGCATGACCTTGACCGCCTCCCATGCCTCCTGCGCGGTCTCCTTGCTGCCGATCAAACTTAGCATCTCCGTCGGGACCGAGCGAGCAATTGCTGCTAGTGCCAGCCGATCCTTGCTGTACTCGACGTCGCCGGGTTCAATTGCGCCCCACAGGCCTTGTGCCTGCAAGTTGATGCGCATCATCACCACCCACTCCGGGTAGTTTGTCTTCGTCAGCATCGGGTACTGGACAGACGCCCGAAACTTGAAACTTGTGCTCTGATACCACGTGTAGAAACCGAAACTTGATTTCGGCTTGGAACCGACGCCTGGGACCCGGTGCGGCTTTAGATCGAATAGCAGCGGCGAACAGCGGGGCGCGGCAGCCTCTTCGCCGCCGGTGCCTGAGGCGCCGTCTTCGCAGAGCACGGACGAATACGAGGATGAGCCTCCTCGGCGGCCGGGACTCCACCGCGCGCAGTTCTGCGCTGCCTTCCGAACGCCATGCGAAGTATACTCAATCACACGCACACGAGAGGAAGTCTAGTGCTCCGTGATGAAGCCTCTATCACAAACTCACGCACGCAAGATAGATGGCGTTGTGCTCTGAATCAACATATTCTTTACTGATTCCATTGAAATATATATACACACATTTCATCACAGTTATGCCTGGCAGTTCACGCAGCAGAAGAGTCGCGTTGCCTGCTTTTACGCGGAAATGCTGCGACGTCCCCGGCAACCGGCGCGTACGTATGTATACATGAACAGTAATTGTACACGTGAACAGTGCCATGCACGGGATTTATCTTTACTATTATAAAAGAAGGAGTTGGTGGTTGGTCCGGCCTCTCCCACCACCACCTCTTCTGACAAAAAAAAAGATTGACGTGTGGACCCACCAACCCCTCCAACCGACCGTGCGCCCCGTGCACCTCCTCCCCCACGAACCCGTGCGCCTCAACCGCCCGTGCGCCTCCTCCCCCACGAGCCCGTGCGCCTCCTCCCCCAGATTTCTCCCTCGCCTCCTCCCCTGCCCTCCGCGCCGCCGCCTCCTCCCCCGCCCTCCGCTCGGCCGCCGCCTCCTCCCCACCTCGCGCCGCCGCCTCCTCCCCTCCCTCCCACCCCACGCCGCCGCCGCCTCCTCCTCCCCCCCACTCCTCCGCTCCGCCGCCACCACCCGCGCCGACGCCATCATCACCGCCTACCGCGACCACTGTGCCTACCTCGCTCGCGGCGGGGACATCGTGGCTGTCTTCGCCGAGCTCATGGGCCGCCGTGACGGGTGCTCTCGGGGCAAGGGCGGCTCCATGCACTTGTACAAGAAGGACGCCAACTTCTACGGTGGGCACGGCATCGTCGGCGCGCAGGTGCCTCTCGGCTGCGGCCTCGCCTTCGCGCAGAGGTACAAGAAAATTCATTACTGGATTTGGTTATTACTGGAAAATTGATCTCATTGTTGTCGACATATTTGATCTCATATGTTGATTAGTTTATTACTGGATTTGGTTGGTCTGTCGAGGGCTGCAATCCATGTTCTGCATTGATTCTACCATTGCGGAGAGGTAATTATGTGACCTTGCCACCATTCTGGGCATAGCGCACCTTGCCTCTTGTGTGGTCATTGGTTTGGCGGGCTGCAAAATCACTTCTCATGGACTCCCTGTGTTCTTTACTTAATTTGTGATTTCCATGGTTATGCAATTAGGATTCTTTTCCTTTCATTTCATATGTGTTGGCAGCTTGGCATCTACATGAGGAGCTGAATACTATGTTGATTCTTTGATTGTGTCTCTCACTTTATAACTGGTCCATGTAAAATCAGATAGGAACACTTTGATCCTGCTATGAGCGTCCTCTGCAGGTATACAATTCAAGTCTTGATCCTGCTATGAGCGTCCTCTGTAGGTATACAATTCAAGTCTTGAACTTTTCACTAGATTTAGTTATTTAGTCTTAGTGAAATGATATGATCATTAACTGTGCAGGTGTCATCTTGTGATACCGAATCATTGAGACGATGCAGCATGCAGTGATGTGAAATTTTCTGAGTAGAATACCCAAGGTTAGCATGCTGCATTTTTTGATTCCTTGAATTGATTGATCTCGAAAGTGTTTATTGGTCTTATTGTTTTTAACTGGGTAATGGCAATATGCGATGTTTATGATTGGTCAAGTGGTGCAGCTCATGATAGGTAGCAGGCTAGCTGTAACCAAATGGTATGTGCGTAGGAGAGTTTCGCAAAGTGAGGGCTTCTTCATGGCAAGAGGCTATTGCAAGCACTATGATGCAGTACTTCTAATGCACTATTTGTGTAGAGGTAAACAAATATTCCCTCGTCAGTACTGTTTTAGTTTTTTTTAACAAATATGAACTGATGTACTTTCCTATGTGTCACATTGTATTTCATCTTTTCACTGAATGCCTTATTCACTGCTGTGTAAATTGTAATCATAAGGAGCCTATATTAACAATTTATTACTTTTGTTTAAGCTAATTCAAGCAGTCCATGTTATTGAATTTCTCAAGGATTGTTGCAAGTTGATTTTCCTCTTAAATATGTTCCTTGATGTAATTAGTTGATGTCTTATGTCGATACTGCATCATATCATCTATTAGACTACTGTGGAGTTGTCAAATCCTATAACCATGTATTATTATTTACCTTATCGGCGTATATATTCTTAATTATTCATGATGGAGTTATTTCGGATGAATTATCTTCTGAGAGAGGCTAGGCTTTTTGCATCAGTACTTTATTCATGTTGTTTTCTCTTATCCCATTGGGCTAATCTTGGCTTAAATGTTGCACTATACACGACAGAATTGATGAGAACATGGATGACACACTGGCTAACGTTGAGGGAGCGCAGGGCTAACTCCTGAAGTACCTCAACAGCATTTCATCAAATAGGTGGCTGATGATGAAGATATTCGTTGTGCTGATGGTTTTCCTCATGATCTTCATATTCTTCGTCGCATGATTCCCCTGTAATGGCGCCCCCATATCTTGCATAGTTGTCTGCTATGCGTAGTATATTCTTTAATTTTTACCAAGCTACACCATGTACACAATTTTCACTTGGATGACAAGCAGCCGTCTAGCCTTCGTGGTCATGTAAATTGGGAGAAGCTCCAGCACTGATCTGTTAGTGTTACTTGTGAGCGGTCATATTTTTACAATATGTTTGATGTATGATTTCATGGCACACAAAAATAGCAATGTTCCAAATCGCTACTTTGTCATTCTCAGCTTGTTTGCCCAGAGGGAGCCAAATCTCTGGATAATAATTCATGACATCTCCTTGGGGTTCCTTGGCAAATATTACTGTAACACGCTGAAGTCGTTGTGGAGATCTTGGACAAAATGTGCTGCCCTTTCGCAGAACATTGCTATGGACCTTCTTGTTTCAGGCCTTGCTATTTCCGACTTTCTGACTGTTTCTGCGATCTCTGTTACTGCGTAGAGTTAAACAAATATTCTCTCCAGTACTGTTTTAGTGTTTGTTGAACAAATATGAACTGATGTACTTTCCTATGTGTCACATTGTATTCATCTTTTCACCGAATGCCTTATTCACTGCTGTGTAATCATAAGGAGCCTATATTAACAATTTAATACTTTTATTTAAGCTAATTCAGGCAGTCCATGTTATTGAATTTCTCAAGGATTGTTGCAAGTTGGTTTTTCTCTTAAATATGTTCCTTGATGTAATTAGTTGATGTCTTATGTCGATACTGCATCATATAATCTATTAGATTGTACTGTAGAGTTGTGATATATACAGGTATTTGTGATGTTCAGTTCAGACATACCATGCTGGGTGAATGCTATGTTCTATTTCCGTCTCCTTTACTGTTGTCTGCAGTACCATTTGAGTCGTTCTATACATGGCATATTCTAGCCGAAGCTCCAACTAGATTGTGCTCAACTTAATTAATATCTTGGCATTAGGGTGGACTCGGTGTCGGCCGATACAGGATGGATTTGTTTCTCAAAAAAAATCTTAAGGCAGTGTTTTAATTTTCTGGTTGGTGTCTTTTTTCTTCCTTATTACACCCACCTACTTTCAGCTAATTATTCAATTATTAGGAGGCACCTGCATGTTCTCCTTTCTCACAGAAAGGATTAGTTGCAGGGCTTATGATGGATTTACCTAATGAGAAGATCAAGAAAGAATGTTATCACATGTAGATCTATTTATTCTCTTTCGTATAATTTAAGGAATTAGATTAAGTTGTCAATTTGCAGAAGAAATTGAAGCCAAGCAAAACTGAAAAATCTTGTACTTTGCTCACATGTCAATCTATAGTTCTTTGTTGTTTTTTTTGAATTTAGTATGTTTCTTGCTTAAAAAAATGTTGATATGTCTTCAAGGTAGCAATAGGTATTTGTCCTTTGCTCTTAGAAAGAATAAAGTTCTATTTTACTTTGTGTTTATTCCGTTTGTTTTAATACTTTTGCTCTTGGATCTGTGTTACGTTTTGTTGATATTGTTTTGCACTCCAATTTAGGAATAATCATTTGATTTTTACAGGAGCAACAATCATTCCTATCATATTTGTGCTGTGGATTGAACTAATTGAGGAAGATGTAGGGATAGCTTCCACAAAATGATGGCATAGGTTGTCCCTGTCTCCATGAGCTACTCTCCCTAAAACCACATGCAACTTATATACTACAGAGGTAGTGTACAGTCAAACCCTTTTAATTGCCTACGTTTAATTCTCTATCTAAATGATGTATGTTGCATCTAATCACTAAATCATCATTGATGTTAAGGCTCCGTTTGGCACAGCTCCACTTCACAAGTGGAGCTGTTTTTTTTTTTGCTTCAGCTCCACGAACAGCTCCACCGGTGGAGCTGGAGCTGTTTTGGTAGACTGTTTGGCAAAACAGCTCCACCTGTTTTATCATGCATGGTTGAGAGATGTCAATTGTCCAATATACCCCTGTCTATTTGGCTTGTAGTAACATCAAGAGCTGTATGTTTCTACATGATTTTTCATCCGAGTAAATTTGAATTCAAAAAAAAATTAAAATTTAAAATAACACAAAGTATTAGCAACCAATATTTAATACGTTTTTTTGCATAGGAATGACCCGTTAAAACAAATATGCATGACCCGTTAAAACCAATACTTAATGCGTTTTTTTTTTTGCATAGGAATGACCCGTTAAAACCGGTGGCAGATCGCGTAAATTCACGAAAGTACAAGGGCAGTGGCATGCGGGCCTGCGGATAGAGCCGGGTGGAGCTATTTTTTTCAGCTCCATCTCGTACATATCTTTTGTCTCAGCACGTTTTAAGGGACTCCTTGGGTGAAGCTATTTTGTTTTACCCCGTTTGGCACAAAACGGCTCCAAACAACTCCAGGGGTCGGTGGTGGAGCTATGCCAAACGAGGCCTAAATATATTCATATGCTGTCTTTTATGTTTCCGTTGCAACGCACGGGTACCTTACTAGTTCTATCATAGAGGAGCGTGGGTGGCATAGGCGGTGGACATGGAGCTCGCGTCCGACGAGTTCGGGTGGCCCTTAATCTCCAGAGGGAGCGCGTTTGTAGGGGCTTGATGCGCAGAAGGCAACATCGCCTCCGGCAAGGCTGTCGTGCGCTCCTCCACGATGCATGGCGTCTTCTCCTCTGCCCAAGTGCTGCCTCAATTTGTGTAATTTTGCCCCAAGTTGAATTGATATCCAATCTGTGTAATTTTGGGGAGCACCGGGTTTGGGGAAGAATTTGGGAAGGAGGATTTGGGGAAGGAACTCAGGCCATGGAAAATTGTTGCTGCTCATGCTCCTGATGCAGAAGGGCGGGAGTGAGTAGAAGGACGGCGGCATGAGCAGTAGGCAATCGGGCGCGCTGGCTTGCCTGGGAGTGGTGCGGCAGTGGGTACAACGCAGCTGCCGGCGGCGAGCCTCGGTGGCCAACAAGCCACGAGAGGGCGAGTCAATGGGAGGGAAGAACAAACTGACATGTCTAGGCTGGTCAAAGTACAGGCCGGACGGTGTGTGGCTAAAACAAGAAGTGCACTAAACGGATAAATGCCAAAAAGTGAGAAGTGGGTTTCAATTAGTGGCAAAAACAAAAATTTTCCATACAAAAAGCATAAAAGGAAATGGAAACCACAATTTTTTTCTAGAGTCATGGAAACCACAACTTTGTTTCGTACACTATTCTGGGTGGTGATCGGTTCGGCTGAAAGCCTCATGGCTTATGGCTGAAAACACTGTAGCTGGCTGAAAAAAGCACTGTAGCTGACAGAGGCTTATTTACCATAATTAAATTTAAAAAAATTAAAAATAGAAAAAACATATTAGCCCATCACGTATAATGTAAACAAATACGAGGAAAAAAAGAACCGGTAAAAAAACTCAAAAAAAGCCAAAAGTTCATAAAAAGACGAAATTTATGAATAATGCAAAAATAAGCTGAAGCCATATTGATCAGGGCCCTGAAGTCGAGGGCAAATAAAATGATAAGAGTGCCACATAACCGTATTTATTTCCTATCGTCTGATATGCATCCAACGTTGCTTCTTTAGAGTGCAGAGTATAGCCTTCCACAAACTTCTAGAAAATGATCCTATAGAGTTTTAGAGTTTAAGCTTTGCCACAAGTATGTTGAGTGGAGGAGCGAGCTTTGCTAGCATGGTAAGGCAGCTAGATGTGCTGCTATACTCACTTCAAAAAAAAGTATGTTGAGAGTGCTCTGTAGAGTTAAGAGTTTAGGCTCTACCACAAAGTTCTAGAGAAAAATTTTGATTATAAAGTAGAGAAGTGTTGTATAAAGGAGAGAGAGAACCATCTTCCAAAACCATGCTTTCTCACTCACATAGGCATAGTTACACACACATTACTCATCTATTTTTTTTAGTATGGAATCACCTCCTAATTTTTCTTTTTAATCATGAACAATCTTTAGACCTCTTCATATTTTTTTCAATTTGGTACATAACGAATCTTTTAGTTAAGATTTACCTTAAATTATACTTCATCCTTCATATTTTAAAGACTAAAATTTTACCAAATATCTGTATTGCAAACCCCATTGTTACAGGAGATTTATTCTATAAACAAACTGTTTTCACCAAGGTTGTTGTTTCTTTCTCGAATGTAAAACTTATACACATATATGATGGAATTATGGAACATATATTTAGATGGAGAAATAATACAATAAATCAAATAAAAATTGTGGAACCTGTTTTTAGATAAAGAAACAATATAAAAATCAAATCTTACAAATTGTTGAGTATCAACAGAATCTCAGTAAAGAATAATAGTTGCTTGCTCTTCTCCTCAACTCCTACAATTACACTACTATTGTTTGAGCCCAGAAGAATCAAATTGAACAATAAAAAATATTTTTGGACATTTGATTGATCAGACGCTTTACATCAGTTCATATGAAATGTTATGATATTTAAGTGAAAATGTTGAAGAAAAATTTTCTTATAAATTTGTTTCACTATAAATTCTCATGTTGTTATTTTAACATTTCAATTGACTTCTAATATCTAATGTTACACTATATTTGTATTCAGTTGAAATATTGCAACAAATGCATGAAATTATGATACATCTTTAAAAACACATATCTCCTTATAATTTTTTTGAAAAAGAATGATAAAGACAAAAAATATTCATCTCCTTCCATTCCTTCTACTGGAAAAGAAAGAAAATTAATATCAACAAATACCATGCAATCCGCAGGTACAAATAGCAAGAAATTGCAAGCAATCCATCGATGTCAACAACTGCAAGGTAATACTAGCAATGAATCACAAGTAGGGAAAATTGTATCGTCAAAATTTCACCGGTAACTGATGTTTACTGGCCTTATCGATGGGGATTGATAAAATTTTATATTGGGCAAAAAAACTTCAGATTCAACAAAATTCATCTAAGAATTCAAAAAATAAAAAAAATCAATACTTTAAATTTCAATTCAAAATTTTCAGCCAAAAAAATCCAAAATTTCCGGTAACCAACAGTTATTGGTCGTATCACTACCCTTCGATATAATTTTCCCTGATCACGAGAACTTCATTTCGTCATTTGATGGTGGCGAGGTCATGCTTTTCCAACACTGTGCGATGTCATTGGCAACTTTCATGGCATCTATAGATGAGCCGAGGAGACCTTTTCGTGCAAATCCAACAGCATATAGCCCATGCTTCCCCTTCCAACCATTCGAAGATGGCTTTCTGGGGAAGCCGTCTTCCTCTGAGAAAAACTCTTTCTCCTATATATTCATAAGACAAATATGTATGAACTCCTTTAATGTAGGTATAAATAGTGCAAACTAATCTAAGAAAAAAATGGTATATGTTTAAGTCAAATATATGTATATACCTTTAGCCACAAAGGTACATTGCTTCGGTAACCAGTGGCAAGTATGACAGCGTCAAAGTCCGTTGACCTACCGTCGATGAACTCTGCACCATGTTCCAGGAGCCGGTTCATCGCTGGGAGCACCTGCATGCAAACCCAACAAATGGCATGGCATACGTACACATTAATTAATGGCATGTTTATATAGTATAATATACCAAGATATGTATTAGTCGGACATATGTAACATTTAATCAATATTTATACCTTGATGTCACCGGACTTGATCTTGTCCAAGGTGCCGACGTCGAGCACCGGGGTCTTGCCATTGATGGCCTTGAGCTGAAGTGGGCCGATGGCCGGACGAGTGATGCCTAGGCTGGCTGTATCGCCGATCACAAGACGACAAAGCAACAGCAGAAGGCGGTCAACGGCTTGGATTGGTAGCCACCGCAGGAGCCACATTGACAAACCAAAAGTGGAAAGCCCCATCATCTCTCTGGGCATGACGTGCACCTGGGAAAAAAGTTAAACAAAAGATTAGGAATTATATAGTTAATTGCTCTTTTAAATGATTAGTGTTTATTAGTTTTACAAAAAGATATCAATTTGATATCTTATGTCTTCAATACGACATTTCTAAATAAATAATATGGTATCAAAAACTTTGAGTGATCCGATACAACAAATACCACTGTAATTTTATAAACCGTAGTATGTCTAATACCATAATATTTTTGAAGTTTTAAAAATCTACTCTCCACTTGTTTTTTCTAAACCGAGCCACACCTTGTGTCTTACGTTCTCTCGTTATGCTGCGCTTCGCAACGTCATTTCTAGTCACGTTTGTACATCGCAGCGCCAGCTAATTTCTTTTTGGCTACGTTGATCTCCAGGTATCTATGAATCTTAGTTAACTAGATCAGGATGCTACTATGTACTGGTCCATAAAAAATCTACTACAGTAAAAGTGTACGCCCGAAGATCAAGTAGCCACATATCATTATGTATATAGCTTCGATAAAATTTTCGTAATAACAACTTGTTAGCCTAATTAAGAGAACTATCTTTAAAACAAAATATTGTATTAATGCTGCAGCTACCAAACACACCATGGTTTTTGCTAAACCTGTTAAAAAAAACTATATTCACAACCGTAGGATGTCATCCCTGGTTCCTTAAAAACTGTGGTTTTCAGATAATGTCCTTGTTTATATATACAGCAGACAATTAAAATATAATCTTAGAAAAACTTATTTGACTACAAGGATATAATGAAAAGCAAAACGAATGGCTCGATGATGGATTAGAAAAATACGTGATTCATGGCCATGCATGCTGTAGATCTAATCTAGCCAAATAACCTCGCTCCGTGCATGGGGGAGAATGGCGGTGTTACGTGTTCACCTTGTCACGCACAACCATGTACGGCCGCGCGTTATGGTTGGCGAGGTCAAGGGCCACCTCCATGCCGGAGTTACCGCTGCCGACGACGAGCACCTTTTTACCGACGTAGTTGTTGCCGTTGCGGTAAGCGCTCGTGTGAAACACGTCGCCGTGGAACTTGCGCATGCCCTCAATCTCGGGCATGAACGGCTCAGCATTCTCCCCGGTCGCCACCACCAGCCACTGGGACCGGTACGTCACCCCCGGCAACCCGTCCTTCCTGCAGGTCTGCACCACCCAAAACTGGCCGTCGTGCTCGGCGCTCACCACGGTGGTGCCGAACACCGGATGGATGCCGAACTTCTTGCTGTAGCTCGCGATGTAGCGGAGGAACTGCTTCTTGTTGGGGTACGTCGGGTAGCTCCGCGGGAACGGCATGAACGGGAGCTCGCAGAACTGCTTGGGCAGGTGTAGCTTCAGGCGGTCGTACGTCCAGTTCTGCCACAGCGGCACCAGGCAGTTGGACCGCTCCAGCATCGTGTACGTGATGTTCAACATCTTCAAGCACGCCGCCACCGCCAGCCCCGACGGCCCGCCGCCGACGATCAGCGGGCCCTCCACCGTGACGTATCGCTCACCGTCAGCATCAGCGCCAGCGCGGGCGAGTGATGGGTCCTGCGCCTTCTTCCCCTCGCACTCGCCGAAGCAATCCATATGGCTCTGTGTGTAGTCCTGGTCGAGTGGTGTGGAAGATGAGACGAAGAGGAACGACACCTTATAGCGGCATCGGGTTGAGAGAACACGTACGTGGTGCGTGCGTACATGTTATCCAAGAACATGCATGCCACCTAAATTTAGAATGCCTAACAGAACGGGAATGAGGAAGACGATCGATCGGATGCCTAACAAAACGGAGCAGAGGAAGACCACGGAAGTATCCCATTATCCGATCCAGGTAGTTTGGGTCTCCAGGGAGAGCCTGATCCAAATTATACGTGTCATCCCTGCCGCATGCGTGTCATCCCTGCCGCGTGTGCATGTATCCGCTGTTCCCGTCCCCATCAGAGAAAACTTTCAAGGGGATATTCCGCACGCGGGTCTGTCTTTCTCAACGCGCGCCCTATCCTCATGAGACGATCACGATCGAATGGTCATGGGACAGTCCGATCCGCAGATCCCTTTATTTCTCCGCTTCTCGTAGCCGTTATGAACGGATGCATGCAGCCATGCATGCATGCACTGCTTGCGTAGGGAATATTCTAATCTGAGCACAGCGCAATTTGTTTGGGAGTTAGATCCGATATATTCACTTCTCTTTCTTTAGAAAGAAAAGTCGTTGACCTAGCCTATACAACATTTCCTGGGACTATTTGGAAACAATTCGATTGAAATGTCGATCATGTCCTATATTGTTAGACAACTTCCTATATGCACGCATAGGGTGTTGGTACCCTCGACTATTTAGCCGGTAAATCCACCAGGTGGAATATACGACATTTCCTGGGACTATATGCAAATTTTCTCAAATATGCTTAGCTTGTTGCAAACAATTCAATTGAAATATCGATCATGTCCGATATTGTTAGACGACTGCTTCCTGTATGCACTGTGGGTACCCTCGAGTATTTAGCCCGTAAATCCACCTGGTAGATTTCAGTATCTATACCGGATTTGATATCTATGGCACGTGAGGTGGATCGTCAAGGAATGAACACACACTACTATAGAAAGGATCATCACTACTATAGAAAGGATCATCACAACGGTTCAAAACCGTCATTACAAATGGTTTCTGAACCCTTTGAATTTATGGACCGGTGATAATAGGTGATTATTACAGACGGCTCTTAAACCTTCTGTGCTAATTACAACACAGACGGTTTTTCAAAACAACCATCAATGATATGTCCACTATCACCGACAGTTTTTAGTATTATCCATCTGTGATATCTTACATATCACAGACGATTACATATCACAGACGGCTAATACTAACAACCATATGTGGGTAATACCAAAACCGTTTGTGATAACCGAATATCACATATGGTTATCTTAATAACCGTCTGTGATATGTAGATATCACAGATGGTTTGTGTTACAAACCGTCTGTGATAGTTATTTGAAATGCTACATTATTTTCTATTTTTCGGCTAGCCTCAGGAAATACTAGTCATGCCCTCTAAAAACACGCAAGAAGATCACATATATATAGCACAGGACAATCACTATACAGATCTCACAAATGAATTAAACAACACAAGCAGATACAATCGTTACAGCAGATCTCACAAATGAATTAAACAACTGAATTAAGTACAATTGAATTAACTATTTGATTAAGAACAACTGAGTGAATTACAATTGAATCAAATGTTCGAACTAATTATCATTTTCGCCAGGTTGAACTCTCCGTTCGGTTGAATGACCTCTGCCATCAAGAATTCGAAGAGCTATCCTCGAACTTCGCGAGGTTGCTAAGATCGTATGCACTTGAGTTGAATTCTATGCCCTATTGCTAGGAGTGTTAAAGTCATTAGCATACACACACACATATAGAAATTGATAATCATGAAATAAATATTGGCAGGATGACAAACCTCTGGATCTTTCATCTTAGCGCCCATGATTTCCTGCATATGTCAGCAAACGTAGAATCCATATACGTTGCCCTGTAGCTGCTGGTGGCATGCAAAAATAGAATTATATACATAAGTATGGTCAGTTCTAAAGACATTATTATAAAGTATGATATAGGATTGCTGTGTTATAGCAGGTACCGAATATCATATCTTGTGTCACAATGTAGCGCACAATTCCCTGTATCTCCCTCCTTGGGCAACACAATCGCTGAACGACCTACGTGATTCCAAAATGTTAGCCTCGACCATTGCAAATGAAGGGAGGAATACAATAGAGTTATGTATGAAGAAAATAAGTTTACCAGTCAATTATTTGTTGCACAAGAGTAAAGTGGTGGTTGCCACTAAATAAGGAATCAAGGTATATTACCTTGCTCCACTTTAGTACAATCACGATTAGAATCCAATGAGCCCTAGTTATGTATGCCACCATAGTGATTAATCCTAAGTTCATGTTGCGCATAAAAGTACAAATGAAACTTGTATGACAACTAGTGAAGCACTTATCTCTAGTTGAAGAGTACCATGATATAGTCCTTATCACTCTGAGTAAGTAATCCCTTCGTTATGTAATCTTGGATGAAAGATGTATTGTCATTGATGCATTGCTCGGAGATTAAGTGTAGGTCGAGGAAACCAACGGTTTGTCACTATAGCCAGACTTGTTGAATCATGGATCTATACGTAAGCAATGAGTTATGACATTTATCAGTATTATGTAAATGTAGAACTTAATTGTACAGTACACTTACAATATCTAGCATCGTAGAAGTGAGGCATTGAGTTTGTCGAGATTGAATAGTAAGAATAAGTCATCGAAGGTCATGACGAAGTAGCCCGAGTTATTGAGGAAATACGCCTCCGTGTATTTTTTTTTTAGTGATTCCACTTTGGTGATTTGGCTTCCTATTGGACCTCTACATGTACCAGGAATGCAAAGCCCTACAAACCAATCCAAGGCTGGATAATTGTGACCTGGGGACCAACAACACTCTAAGCTTGAACTTTCAGGTCCTAGAAGGCACCTTAATCTTCTTCGATTGGGGCTTAGTTTGGGTCTTAGCATCTCGCTTATGATATATCTTCGTCATTGTCTCCATGAGAGCCGATGCGATGGGCTTCTGCAGCGGAGCTTGAGGTGGAGTCACGTAAGCTGATGTGACGGGCTTCTGAAGTGGAGCCTGAGGTAGAATCTGTAGGACCGAACTGGCAACCAGAGGGGGGGTGAATGGTGCCTTAAAAAACTTTCCAAGTATTCGCACAATCTTCTTCTCCAATAACTACAAAGCTATGAAGACGAAGATCGAATGTTCACTGGAGAGCCGATCTCAAGACCGACACCAGAACGAGAACCGCCGCTGGCCGAGGACAAAACAAAGCAGTCGAAATGTCCTATCGTGATCGATCTGACCAAGAGATAGACCGTCTGTGACAGAGAGGTTGAACACCAACTCGTGGTCGATCGAGTCACTCGGTCAAGATAGACGATCCACTGAAAATCGAAAATTAGACCGACAATAGAGACTACACAGTAATGACCGAAAACAGAGAAAGCGCGCACGACCGACAAGACTCAAAAACGAATAACTTGATAGTCTTGAGTCAAATAACCAGGAGACTTCAACCACAGCAGCGGAACGACCTCAAGTTGAGAAATCACAGAGCGGTCAAAGTCTCTCTGCTGCAACAGAGAAGAACAACGTGGTCGATACTGAAAAACAGAGGAGTCACTCAATGCTCGACCGCAAGATCTAATTTCCAAGTAACTTTAGACTCATGGATCTTTTGGTCACGAGACTTTGAACGATTCAAGAACTCATCCTCTGAAAGATGATTTGCAAAGAAACCAGAACTTTTCTGCCGAGACCAATAAGAAAGCCAAAGTCACAACTAGATCAGAGGACATGGGGCGCACGACCATTCGGCAAAGAGACCTTCTCCGACCACTTGCTGCTCTTGGGAAGAACTGGCCAAATGGCCTTGAGATTGATTCCCCAAATCAGAGCAGAAGGAACTGAGGCAGTCTTGATCAACAACTCAACACAAAAGAAACAGGAAAGCCAACAAGAGCACCCGAGAAGAATCAATAAAATAGAGAAAGAAAAACACAAGTAATCAAGACATCTCAGACAAAATACTTCTCAGATAGATAGATACAAATAGATGAATGATTACAAAGGAGGTTTCTACAGCCACTCCCAACAGCCACTCCCCTCGGGAGGACAAGCTCTAACCCTAGAGCGAACTCACACATACAGACTCCCATGGGAGGGAGAGGCGGCTGCCTCCAAGGCCCAGCCGGCCAACCCACCAAAACACTTGCCTCCCCTCTCCTTTTATAGCCTCACGCACAAACTTGACCTAATGGATCCACCCATTAGTCCTCACTGGGGCTAACCCGTAAACCCCACCTAACACCGGGTTTTCCACTGCTTTACCCAACAACACTGACCATCCCAGTGCTTTACCCGTTAACTCAGTGCTTTACCCGCACTTTAGCTGACAGAGCCAATAGAATCCACTTCCACCTTGCAGGCTTTACGCATTTCACCAAAATGCCATCTCCGCATTTTCCTGGAAGCTTCCTCCTGCCTTGCTGTCCACGCATGCAACCACCTTGAGCCCCAAGTCTTCTTCGGCTTCACCCAATCGTTCTGGACATCAACATATCCCATGTCTAGTCCCGACCACTCCAAGCCTCACCAAGACTTGTCTCCAAGATCCTCTGGCAGCTCCAGCTCCGGTTCCTCGTCTCCTCGGCTTGCAACCACCTCACCAGTCTCGATCATCTTCGGCGTCTCTGACCGTCTGGACCTCAACACCTCCTATGCCTAGTCCCGGTCCTCCCACGCCTCACCATGAAATAGCTCCGAAGTCCTGCAACCAGACAGACAAGCAAACCGTTACATAGCACCGCACAATACATGCAGACCATCAATCAGTATAACCAACAAGTTTTACAGCACAACACCTAGTCGTAAACCCCTTACGACCGATCCAAAGCACAATACATGAAATGCCAGCAACCTACGACCACTCACTAGGCTGCTACGACCGCCAAGACACAATTTATGACCATCGCTAGCTTGCAACGATTACCACAGACAGGTCGCTCCGATCACAAAGTCGTACCAACTCCTATGACCAGCAAGTCGTAGAGCCAGATAGCAAGTCGTGAGCCTCTACGACCACCAAGTCGAATGGCCTCATCCGACCACCAATCAGTCGCCTAGGATCACCGTGCACACAGACTTAGACTTCTGCACCCGATCGCTATGACTACCAAGTCGTAAGGCAGATCACCAAGTCGTACCGAGCCTACGACTGCACACAACAATACTACGACCATCAACCAGTCGTTATGACTTACCCAACCAGGTGGTACCAACTTACGACCAGTCGAGATCACAAGACAAGCAACGCTAAAAGCCTATGACCTCATCTCAGATGGCTACGACCACTCAAAAAGATCATAAGAATGAATCAAGAAAAGAACTCAAGACACACTCCTTCAAAGTCGTAACTGCCCTACGACCGGTCAAAAAGGTAGAACATGACATGCACAAGACCTACGACCACTACCATAGTCCATACGACTACCCCAGTGGTCCATTCGACCGATTCCCAGAAGTTACAACTGCTTCGAGAGGCCATACAACCAGTCAGGTGTTACGACCGCTACTGGTTGAGCTACGACTGCTACAGACCAAGTCCGATTGCGTCCGACCTCGCTCGAGTGCATTTTGACCAAGTCCAACCTCTTCCAACTGCATGCAAGCACGTCCGACCGCGCCGGACTGCTCTACAACCAAGTCCGACCGATATCGACTACAACCGACCGCGTCCGACTTCGACCCGACCTCGTTTGATTGCTTCACCACGTGGTCGGAGTCCGCCGACTTCCCAACATGGTCGTAGTCGAAGTATGCCGACTACCCATGTGGTCGCATGCCCGAGCGCTGAAGCTCGCTACAACGTGGTCATAAGGCGCTGACTTCTCAACGTGGTCACAAGCTCGAGCACCGACTACCGACCGTAGCGGTCAAAGCATCGACTTTCGACCGCAGCTCTCGATAACGTGGTCGTAGGCCACCGACTCCCAACGTGGTTGTGGCCCGTCTGCTGACTACCGACCACGATCGTGTTTCGTTGCCGGTAATGGATAACGTGGTCGTAGATTCGTCTGGGGACTTCCGACCATAATCAAAGAGATGCGTTCGACTTCTGACCACTCGTAAATGCCGTGTCGAGTTTTGACCAGCAACAACGTGGTCGTAAACCTTCCGGCTGGCCTTCGACTTTCAACAAAGTGGTCGTAAACTTGCCTGATGGCCTTCAACCACGGCCAACGTGATCGTGAAGCTTCCTGGGACGTTTGACCATGACCAGAGTGGTCGTAAACCCTTCTGATGTTCTTCAATCATGCCCAATGTGGTCGTACCCCTTCCTGATGAACTCCGACCACAGCCAAAGTGATCGTAAAATAGTGCGCACGGCTTCTGGCCACGACCCACGTGGTCGTAAACCCTTCCGACCACTTGAAAACGCATCTACCAGGTTTCGACCAAGGACAACGTCGTCGTAAATGGCCCAGCCGACTTCTGACCACAGCCAACGTGGTCTTAACGGCTACTGCTGACCAAGGCTGCCGACAACATGGTTGTAAGCGGTCTGCCAACCTATCTCAAGGCTTACGACTTTGCAGAGTCAGCTCAAACCTTAGAAACCAAACTCAATCTTTCTAGATCAAGAGTCAATTACTCATCACAACCATGGGGTGACCTTCACATGGTCTCACAGAATCATAGAGGGTTCTGTTTGACAGGGATGGTCGTGTAGAAACTGCGGCACGGAAGGGTGTAGGGCAATGTCCCTCTTAAGCCACTGGATGAATGTGTGGATGGCATCCCCAAGTGTCATAATCTCTTCATTTGGGGGCTTCTCAAGAGGGACAGCCCTGAAAACGTCATTAATCATATCCACCTAGGCCTTCACGAAACCGGTCTCTAGCTGGGCACTGTGCAGCAGCGTCCCTGACAGCCATGGATATGCCATCCCCCACCTAGCGTTAATGGGAAAGGAGCCAACAAGCTTAACTCTAAGGATGCACGGTGTAAGCTCCTACATATCAATACACGATGAGGTTAGGCGTCCACCAGATCTATCTATGTAGCATTCTAGAGAGATACATTACCTAGATGTCATCAATAGGTATGTGGGTGTCACTCTGTTCATAAATTGGCATGGATGCACAACTACTCCGACATTGAGGGGGACTGGTACCACAATAACGGGGGTGGGTTGCAAGTGGTTGCGGACATCTCTTGGTTCTTTCTTTAATCAATCTATCTCTCCTCAAAATGAGGCAATTATCTCCTGAAGTTTTGCATTAAAATCATGTTTCATACATTCCTCGCGCTGGGTCTTGGTTCTCTTCCTACTCCTATACGCTTGGAGTCATTTAGGAATCCATACCTCCAAAGTACATAAATCCCCAGGCCTTGCGTGTGACCTGGGTGCTCCTTGTTTCTCAGGGCCTGTGATAATATATTTCTCTCCCTGACTGCTTCAAAGGAGCCTTGGGAAGATTCGGTAGTCAATGCTTGTTGCAAGAGGCAATCATGTTATTTTAGATCCCATGAAGTTATGGAGTTATTAACAATTAGATAGTTAAATATATCTTACCAGGCGTTGGGACACTTCCTTGTCTGTAGGGTTTTTGAAAGAGGAGAACCCGAAGACACTGTTGATGACCTTGCTCTTAACCAGTTTCGAGCGTGCTTGCTTGTGATCCCAGCAAATGGTGGATAGGCCTCCAATCGGATTGCGACCTTCTCTTGCATCCTCCATTACGGGATTTTACCCACGTACCAGTGGTGCTGAGTCTGCGGGAGCGAGTGTTTTGTGCCTGGAGAGCCTTGTGCACCGCACTTTGCTATTGAAATTTGGTCTTTGTCTTCACCTACACAAAAGTCTCCCATGTTTCTGGTGACACAAAATGATACCTCATGAAGGGCGTGCGATCCTTGGTCACGTAGTACTACATGACAAGCATGCTCTTAAAGTTCTTCTGTGCTTTTTTCATTGTGAGTAGCACCTGCCATTGCACGAGCCCTTGGATTTCTGCTGGGATCTTAAACGACTCTGTTATTTCCATCCACAGCTCATGTTTCTGATCCTTTATCATATCTTTCCATCTTGCTATGGTGATGGGGGGCAGGTGCCTTCCAATTATCCTGCAGGTAGTCCGAAATGCTGTCGTTGCTTTCTTCGGTTGCAGAGGGACCCCATCCAGAGAGACGACCGTGATAGTCATGCTTGCTAGTATAATAATCCGCTCCAATGGTACGGGTGACCCAAATGATCTGCCTCAACTGCATTTCAACTTGTGTACTCTATGGACCAATGGTTCGGCCGACCTGGATCATTGGTCCCTCACATGATTCAACTTGGGAACTCTCTAGACTAATGATACACCCTAATGATTTGCCCGGTCTGGATTATCCACCATACTCGGACAATCCGATTCAAAACAAAACAACCTTGAATCTTTTTTAACTCTTTCCAAAAACAAATTCTAAAATCAATCAATCCAAAGCGTCAATTACTCATCACAACATATGGGAGGACCTCCACAGTCAAGGGCAAATTCACACCTCGGGCAGCCTAGGCTCCAGCTCAAGACGTGCGATATTTATCAATGTAAAGCCCGGGTAAGTCCAAGTAAGCCAAGTGCGCAACTTCCCTTCCAACTCAGGTAATAGTGGCATATGACCCTCTTTAGCCCGAGGCGTGACAAAATCATATATCCGCCCCTGCACATAGTCTCACATTTCTTAACAGAGGGAGTACCAATTACTACTTAAAACTACTCTCTCCATCCCACAATATAAAGACATTCTCAATGATGCCATCGCTTTGCTATGTCTATAGGGGTTCCACGTCATTTAGAAATAACATTAGACATAGCCTCATCAATTCATCATATCTATAGGTCAATGATATTCTCTCTCTCAATTTTTTCTCCATCACACATATCTATTGGGTTTGTTTAATACTATAGACACTACTCTCCTTCCTAATATGTGTTTTATCATTGTCTTCTTTGTTGGTTTTTATATTCATGTAAGATATTGCTTTTCTCATTCTCTTTCTTAACTCTTGCCACATCATCTCTCATCTTTTAATTGATAGCTATTTATTAGCTAGACGTTACTGACATATGATCATTGGGAGTGCCCTATGTCCAAGCCTACAATACGTATAGACCATAAAAATGCTCAATCTAAGAAAAAGTTAATATCATTAGGTTATACATGTTCCTATTAAATGATATATTACATTTACTCATCCACTTTTCAATGTTAAAAAATATATATAGTGGAAATACAGATATCTACACTAAATTTTATACAGTAGACATCGCTTGATTAAGCTCGGATTCGAAAAGCACAAAACACAACTTAAACCGACACGGCCGCTGGACACTCGACAGCTGAAAGGTCGGCAACGGTATCAAGGCATGTACTGATCTATGACAACGAAGAAGCGAGAGCGAAACAGACACAGCGCAAGCAGGAGCCGCTTTGCGAAGCTTGTCGGATAGACTCGAATTTATTTCAGAAAAAACGATCATATATCCCAAAATTAAAAGATCATTGTCCAAATGTCTTTCATTATGATCATATTCATATTGTCTTCTACTTCTGCCTTCTGTTTGAAGAATCTAGAAGCTAATACGAACACCTGGCTTCTCGATGTGGCTTCTCCACTCCTCTCACTCCCATCTCGCTTCGATGATAAGTCAGGGAGCCATGGGCACATCACTTACCCTATTTATCTCATCCCTGTCTCACTCACACATCTCTTCCTCACTTTTTGCATCACTCGTCCTCTCCTTCTAAAAGCCATTTCTTTCAACTGCTACTATTTATTTTCAACCAAAAGCTTTTAGCTGCAGCCAAAAGTCGTCAGAAAAAACCAATACGAATGCCCCCTATATGATAATGGATAAAATGCCCCAAAGCTAAGAGATCAATTGACGATTTATCCTTTTTCCAGTTTAAATCAATTTCTATATTATCTTCTTCATAAATGACCGAAATGCCTCTCCCCTTCCCTTTCTCTCCTCTCTTCCTCCCCAAGGGCCGACCTGGAGGCACCAGTGAAACTGGTGGCTTCGGTGGTGGTGGTAGAGCCCAGCGGTGACGGCGCTAGGGTGAGGGGTGGCGCGGTTGTAGGCGGCCGAATTTGGAGCCAGTCAATCGGATTTGGAGAAGAAAGAGGTGAGGAGAGTAGGAAGAAGAAGCTGGGGAATTTGGTTATTTCGCGTGAGGTTAAATAGTAAAAAGGAATTAAAAAAGCAATAAAAACATAAAAAGGACAAATGAGCAATTGACATCTTAACTTTAGGATATTTTATCCGTTATCATGTAATAAAGGGTATTTTGATAATAGACACTCAGGTTTGAAGCATATAATTTTTCGTTCATTTTACTCGCCCCCAAAAATTACCGAGTAAAGAAAAACAAACGCTCCTCCTCATTAAAAAAAATCGCCGATGTAACTACAGGCTTCTGCTTAACGTGCAGAGGCAGAGATCGAGCACAAAAAGAATTACAGCAACTAGCTGCAGAGGGCATAAGCTGCAGCAGCACGGTAACCAGCAAGCGCTGCCCAGCAACGGAAGGAAGGAGAACGGGTTGTTACCGTGTCACTTTTGACAGACATCTGCGGATGGGGGCCGCGCGGGGGGGTGGGGTGAATTTCTTTTTTTCCGCCCCATCGGAAACAAAAGAAAATTGAAGCAATTTTGTAGGATTCATGTCCTATGGAAAAATGTCGGAGAAAATCAAACATTTGCTCAAACCTCGTGAAATTTTTCCTACGAGAATTTAGAGCGATCTCTCGCTCTCTCTCCCTCTCTCATTAAGTGAAGCTTTCTTTCAAAATTCCTGTATTTTTCATGTTTGCATCTAAACACCTCTTTCTACTCGATCTGTATTCTCAATTCCTAATTCCTCTAGGAATTTACTGTGCATGGCATTACATTCATATGTTTTTCCTATTCCTACGTTTTTGCTTTCCCGTGTTCGAAATGAGCCCTTCGTCTCTTCTTGTCCCTTGCTGTGCCCTGCTCACTGTTGTAACGCGACTGGTTACCAGAGTGCAAATTCCATTTTTATTTAACTTAGAAGTTTTTAAAAATTACTAGACAAAGGGGAGGGTACGTTGTATCTTCTTCGCAGTGATGCATATCATAACCTGACAGGCTCCACCACCCAACGCAGCACATCCACACTGAGCCCTGAAGGCCATTCAGCGATGAAAGCACGAGCTGCTGCAGTGCGGCGAATTCGCATGCAGACTGCTATAATTCCGGACTGAATCACAGGGCGTTGTATGCAGCAGCGGCAAGAGTGATGAAAGAACAAGCCAAAACATCAAGTACCAATGCAGCACCAGTGTGAGTTTGTCAACCTCTATTCACCTCTTGAAAACACACTAACGTATAATGCATAGGTTCTTAAGATGTTCAACCGGTTGAAGGCCACCTAAACATTTAGCTGCTATTACAATACCAACAATCCAACATCTTCACTATATTAGTAACTGAAGGTGGACGTGTATGTATGCGACGATCAACCTAGTAACTGAAGGAGGATGTGCATGTATGCGACGATCAACCAATAGCTCGAGAAGTACTAGAGTACGATAGTATGATTTCAGCTGGCTTCCCTGCTTGTTGATTTAGGCCTAACCCATGGCGTACTTCTGGGCCCAGCTCCTTGCAGTGGTCTCGTACTTGGTTCGGTCCGTCTTGTACATGTGGGCGATCTCTGGTACAAGTGGATCGTCTGGGTTTGGGTCTGTCAACAGTGAACAGATTGATAGGAGTATCTGAAAACAACCAGAAGACTCAAAATTAGCTGGCAAGGTGATAAGGCTACCTTCTTGTGTACTGCAATGTACATAAGCATCACAAAACATTATTATTCGGATATTTTGTGCTATGGCTACACAACTGATGAACCCAGTATGGCATGAAGTCATACAGAAAAGAATCACTGTTAAAAAGGTAATAAAAAAAAGGTGCATATTGGTGTCTTTAAATCCAAACTTAATACTATCCAGAAGTCTAGTAAGCATCTTCCGTTGTTTCTTTCTAGGTGAGATGCTTGTTACTCTGCGTTGGGGTGCCAGGCATGGGATGACAATATGCCATACACCTAGGCAGAAACAAGTAGACTTATAGACCTAGGCAGAAACAAGTAGACTTATTGTAAAAATCAGCAGTGGATCTTTTTGATGGAGTAAATTACGTGCGATTATACAAACACCAATTAGCACGCCTGAACCTAGATAAACCTTAAATGCTGAGATTAGTTCTGATGAAAACAGTTGGCATGATTTAAACATAACTGCAGACATATGGTTCATCTGGATGCAGCTTTGGTTACAACAAATAATACTTTCTGTACAATGTTCAGATAAGATGACAACAAAGAGAAGTGTTAATAGGTTTCATTCGTCACAGAACCATATATTGTACTGTCAGCCATTCCACCAATTATACTTAGTTAATCTATAGCTATACTGCAAATAACATTAATTTGAAATAAGGTCCTGTAAGAGAATATAGGCGCATGGTCTCAGGATCAGGAAAAACTGGCATTAATCAAGTTGGTTGTGCAAATCCATAAAACAATTACAGAGGCATTGTTTACCGAAACTGTCTGAAATGCTATGTTCAGTTATGTACTACCTCAAAAATAGTGACTGGCTACACTTGTAAAGCTGCAATCAAGCTTTCCAACTGTGACCGCTAATATATTCAGAAAAGTCTAGATTGGCCACATAAAAATGATGCCGTAAATTCAATACCAAAGTACTTCCATAATATCATAATTTTATAAAATCTTGCTACCATAATTTTCAATGGCCAAAGTTCTATCTTGGAGATCACTCAGTCTCTAAAATAACATATTTATAAATGGATGAAGTAAAATTATCAAGAATGCAATGTAGTTCCCACATTATTTCACCGCATAGACACATTGTTTTTTGTATAAGTTGAGAAAAATATAACTCACTCCCTCGGGCTTCAATGGAAATGTACTGGTTCTCTGTAGGCTCTGGATCCATTCAGGGTAAAACCTACCTGGCTAAAACAACTGAAAATCCACCAGAAACTGGTACTAGTTCGGTAATACCCTTCAGGAACCAGGTTTGGACTTTGGGACAATTTTTGTGAACTAAATAACTTTGAACCATATTGCTACGTGTATAACATAACAAAATCAAATGGGCAACATAACTGTGTGAATGCAAATTTATGACAATCTTTATTTGAGTATTCATTATGAGTTTCGCATGATGCTGAGAGTAAGCAGGAGTTATTAGGAGTCAATAACCTTGGAAATAGTTAAAGCTGGGCTCCATTGCTCCTTCAGGATATCAAGACAAATGCTCCCATTGCTATTAATATTTGGATGGAAAACCTTTGTCTTGAAAGCAACCTGCACATCAGATGTACTTTCAGGAATAAAAAAACTGGACATTTTCATTTCTATATCTCGAGAAGGTGTTTAATTTAAAATGTAAAAGAGTACCCATCAATCAAATTGAAAGGAAATCATATGCAGTCAATCATATCAATTATTTACTGGATAAAGGAAATTCAGTTTCCGTCCATAATTCCACACTATCAGTAGCCATAAAGTAGCAGCCAGATTACAAAGAGCCATTTATACTAGCTGACCAGCCTTTGGCCCAGAAACAGAAGGGAAAAGTCTAACAAAGCCACCACAAATGGTATCGACCATAGAGTGAAACTCGATGGAGAACATCAAATCAACCTAATTGCATAGTGCACATTCAGTTTGTGTTACTGTCATTGATGCTTCACTTATCTCTACATATCTTTCAATGTGACAACAACTGAATCACTACCATGAAATTTCAGTATAGCAGAGAATCAGACAAGAACAAAGAAAAAGGTGACGCATGAGTACATGACTCACATGGCATAAAACAATATCACAGCATAAAGAAAAGGTATGCTCCATGTAAAGCCAATATGATAATATAAGAAACAAGAGGGCCTTGCTCATAATGCAAACAACATAACATTTATTATGGTGTGGCTTGCTGAGGTTTGCTAATGTTTGGTCTCATTGTTCACAGCCACTTTTCCTAATCGACTTCGATTTGAAATAGGCTTCATATTTATAATGACCCAAACAAGCTTGCAGTAATCAAAGATCAAATTTACCCTACTTGTTTTGGATAATGGGATTTGAACCTATATCTCTACAAGGAATGGTGCTCAAAATATTTGACTAAGTGCAATGTTGCTTGGTAGAAAACTGAATCTCAAAGAAGGCATTTTTAAGTGCAATATTAGTTTGTTATGCATACAAGTCAAAGTTATTGGTAACTACTAAAATGATCTGGCAGGCAAACAGATAACAAGGATGCACAACATAAGAACACATTTTAGAGCACCTACATTATTCAGTAACTCTGTGTTTGAGGAACAAGAACAATGAGAACAAAAATAGATAAAAGTGGAAAGTAAGAGAGCTCAATAGGAAGGGGGAAGACAGACTTGTAACATGGCACAAGTAAATAACATGATGTGTAGCATCCTTTGCATCTTGAATAAAATTTGTGCTTGTTCAAATTAATAATAACTTTGTGATACCTTAGGTGGCTTGAATGGATAATCCGGAGGAAAGTGGATTGAAACTAGAAAAACACCACCTGCATAGGGACTATCAGAAGGACCCATGATGGTTGCTTGCCAATGGAACATATCTTGTTCTACCGGTCCTGCCAAATGAAAAGATTGATGCATCCCAATTAAAGAGGTGGCATATATAATCGCAGCAGATGCATGGTTAAGTACTTAAGTGTGAAACTATCCATGTATTACCTTCAGATATTCATCAGCAGAGCAATATTAGTTTACAGAACAGGGTAGGTTACTTATGTGTTAAACTATCCTATGTATACCTTCGGATATTCATCCGCAGAGCAACATTAGTTTATCGAACAGGGTAAGTTTGGATTAAGTTTGGGTTGTTGCTAAAACCAGTGCAGCCAAGCTACTAAACGTGTAAGAATGGGTTGTCCGGACATGTCAGAGAGATGTGTAGGTGCAAAATTTGTAATCCTAACTTATGGTACAAATTGTACAGCCATAAATTTTCCATGTGCTATTTACTTAAAAAATTAAAATGTAAAAATTGAGACCAATATAGGACAAAATTCAACCATAGTAGTGCAGAATTTTCAGTTGTCCAAGGAAGAATAAAGAATTTCATAATAATTGTCTTGGTCCTCAAATGTTGGGCTCTGGTCCATTTTAGGACCCGAACTTTTTGAACCATTTTGGTCCCACAACTTGGCCCCATGATATAAATAAGTGATGTCAGAGAGGTGGTTTCAGCCTTTCAGGCCCAATATGTCACTGACCCAATGACTCTCTAGATTTAATGACTTCTAATGATAAAGAGCAAAATAAACCAAAATAGCTCCTTTGAAAAGTTTTGATTCTAAAATGGTTTGGGAGATCAGACAATACTTTTCCTGATCTCTTCGGAGAGATCTGATAAAAAAGGGTACTTTTCCCTAAATTAAATATGATGTAGATCTACAAAGCATTTTCTACACAAATTAAATTTAGATTCGCATACTTAATATGATCCTTGATCCATAGTAACATAGTATCATGCTGTGGATATGAAGCATCGGCTCAACACATTGATTGCATAGAAAAAATGTTCGGATGGGAAAATCTTACTCAAATCTGCATCTTGCTGAATTTCAGTTATTGAATAATTCGGATAAGGCCATATTATTTCCATAAATAATTAAATATTGTCCAACATAAGTGACAATTGAAGATAATATTTTATGGGGCAGATTAATTAAACATGAAGAATATCACACATAAATTGAAGAATGTTGAAGCCTCATAGGGAATGAACGAAATATATGGAACCAACCAATCAAGTAAATATGGAGTCAAAGTTGGAATTGGGAAGTTTCAGCTAGTTGAGGAGTTTCAAACTTTCAATCAAGATAATGGATGGTGTCATAGTCAATCTGCATGTGAACCAATATGTTCAGCACCAGGCTAGGCAAGACAAGACTAGATATGACTTAATTGAGCCCTATATGAACCTAACAAGAGCTGGGTATCATATATTCTAGGTCTCAGACAAGCCAACTCAGCAAGCTATATGTAACACCCTAGACACGTCCATTCCAACCCATACCATCATTTAGGCTTTCATTCTCTCGTTGCGTAGAAAGGTTAACCTGGTTGGTATGGATGTTTCCTAAGGTTGGTATGCAACTAGAACTAACCATGTGGAACTCATCCCACCACTATCAGCCCAAACATGGACCAAATTGGGCTAGGGTTATAGAATTTCTAAGCCCAGCTTTACTGAACTAATTTCACTACACTGAATCAAGTTGCAATCTTTTATATCTTATAAATTCAAGAAATAATATATGTATTCATATTAATTTATATGTCAAGTACCGTTGTAGGATAGTCAAGCTCTTTCTACAATTCTACACCAAAGCAGGATGTAAAACATCAAGATTATCTAGAATTATTAAATCAAGGGCCAAGGTTGTGCAGATGCAATATTCAACTTGAGATAATTGTATGTTATTTTTTCATATTGCCATGTTTAGCATGACGAGTTCATAGTGCACAGTGATACGAGGCTTTTACAGCTCCTCCGAATTTAAGCAGGCTATCCTCATCCAACGACATCCAACGACAAGGATGATGATTTTGATATAGTCACGACCAAGGAGGATCAATTTAGTATTGTATAAAAAGGCTGTAGAACAGAATCAAGTGGCCAACGCATTGAGCTACTGAACTCACTCTTTTAGTAACATGTAGGATCTACCTGATATTATTCCTCATTTTAGCATTCTGCATACAACAAGGTTGGCAAAGAATTGTGAGGGTACGAGCTAGTAGTGACGTTATCGAGATTATCAAGGACATCATGGCAAGACAATGCAATGTTTGTCGTAGGCAACTGACGTGTCCAGGAAGAAGGTTAAAGTCTTGCTTGCAAGAGAACCTCTATGGTAGAATTGAGTCAAAAGTGCCTCCACCAGTCAAGTGGTGTGTGGTGTGAGTTGTGTGTGGTGGTGAGACCCTCATGCAAGTGGAGTGAGAGTACAAGTACTCTTTTGTATCAACTTTTGAGGCAAGAAAGATATAGAACACTAGTGTTCAAGATAGCTTATGACTGGTTTATGGTTAAAAAACACTATATTAGCTTGTTAGCTTTTTTGAGCAATTAAATTTAAAAAATAAAAAAATCTATATCATCAATAATACAAAAGAATAAGAAAAAAAGAAAAACAAAAAACCACAAAAACAAAAAAAAAACAAAAAAAGAGACGAAATTAAGAAACTAAAGCAGCACCTCTGAAATTTTCCCACTCCCCTTTCTCTATTCTTGACCTCGTTCTTATTCTTCTATCCCAATTTCTCACTGATCTGGAGGCTCTTGATTTCAATTACGCACTCGCTCGGTACTCACCAGCGGTCAAGAGTCGTCACACCCTCCCTGTACACTCGGAAAAAAAAATGCCCTCATCTAGTCTTACCGGCTTACCCTATTATAAATTGCACGTAAGAACACCTTCTGTCCAACCCAACCGAAGGATCACCCAGGAAGCAAGAACGATTCAAGAGCTCTTAGGTAACCAACCCCCTTCCAAGAAACGGAGGGGAGAGAGACCCTCACCTGCGCTGCAGGAGGTCGGCGGATCCTTCTGCAGGTCCTTGAGCTCCTTCAGGATCCGCTTCGACGCCATGGCCACGGGCTCAAGAACTGCGCCCACGGATTATCCCATGAAAACAAGCAACAATTCAAGAAACGATTAGAATTGAAAGAAAAGAAAGAAGCAAGAACAAGCAAATTCGGAGTTGGTGATCACCTGATTACGATTGGCACCTGCACGAGTGGAGGAATCGGGCGGATGGATCGAACTGCTACTGCTACAGGTGGGGAATTTCTTACCAGAGAGAGAGAGAGAGAGAGAGAGAGAGAGAGAGACACAGCACGCGGCGGGGCTGGACGCGCGGTGGGAGAGGAAGAGGCGGGTGAACACGCAAGAAGCAAAGCGACTGGTCTGTAATTTTCAGCGGTGGGAGAGGAATAGGGATGAAAACAGTGAAACAGTCGGAAAACTCCTCAACCATTTTCTACTTCTACATTTGAATACGAAAACGAAAGCGAAAGCGGTAAAGCCGGACACGAAAACGAACGCGAACTTACGGAATATCGAGAATTTCGAAAACGAACCAATTCGAGCAGAATTATGTCGAACACGATCGGTATACGAAAATTCAATACGGAATACCGACCTGTAGGACCAAGTGCATAACAATTAACAAGTGACCAAGTACATAACAATTACCAAGTGCATGATCAAGTTCAAGTGCATATAATAATTAACAAGTGCCGTGAGGAAAATAATCAATATTTTTGTATGATGCGACTTAGGATTCGATGGTGGTGACCTAAGAAGCAAGAAAGCCGTGAGGATGCGACTTAGGGTTCGATGGTGGTGACCTAAGAAAGAGCAACATTGAAAATACTCATTATTTTTGTATGATGATGTTTCTTAAGAAAGAACAATAAAAGACACATTATATCACAAGTGCAAAAATGAAGAACAACAAAAGACACCTCATATCACAAGTGCAAAAATGAACTCGGCCTAAATCACAGCATATCTCAGTCACTTTTTTCATTCATTAGATTAAGATCCAACCATCATCATCTTTCTCCTCATCTTATATATATACATACATCACACATTCACATATCCAAAACCTAGCTCAATCTTCAAATTTGGTATTCTAAGGACTGCTCTGTACAGATATACATGTCACAACAGATGTATTCATGTATAGGATCTTTTCACGATGAAATTAGAATTTACGAGGGCTGGAATAGAAGAAATCAAAATAGATAAAACCTATTCGTAGATTTCAGAAACCTGAAGGACTAAATCGCAACAATATCTAGAACCCTAACCCTCCTTCGCCGCCGCCCAGTTCATTCCTCCCCCTATCTCCATTCTCCAGCGCCTCACTCGGTCCCTTCTCCCCCCACGATCTCCCTGCCGCCGCTCTTCCCCGGATCTCGCCCGGCCGCCCCTTCCCCGCCGCTGCCCCCCTCCTTCCCCACCGCCCCCTCCTTCCCCTCCTCCCCCGCTGCCCCCTCCTCCCCAGATCTCCCTCGCCGCCCCCTCCTCGCCCGGCCGCCCCTCCCCCCGCCACCCCCTCCTCGCCCCACCGCCCCCTCCTCCCCAGATCTCCCTCGCCGCCCCCTCGCCCCGGCCACCCCCTCCTCGCAGCCGCCCCCTCCTCCTCCGCGCCCCCTCCTCCCCCGGTCGCCCCCTCCTTCCCCCGCCCCCTCCTCCTCCACGCCCTTTTCTCCCCCGCCGCCCCACTCCTCCCCCCGGCCCCCGCCGCCCTACTCCTCCCCCGGTCGCCCCCTTCTTCCCCCGCCGCCCCTCCCCCCTGGCTCCGAGCGATGGCGACGAGCCGACGACAACCTCGACTACATCCACCAGCGGCGGATGGCCGGCGGCGACTGGGGTGCCGACGACGAGTTAGTCATCGGGCGGGATGCTGCCCTCGGCTCCGGCTACACCGCTCCTCCTCCTGCGGCGAGCTCCGGTGACCGGTGTGCCTCCTTCCCCTTTACTCTCTCTCTGGTCTCTGCTCTGTGATGGTTGATGGATTGTGCTTGTGGGGATTGGGGAGTTTGGGGATGGCCGTGGCTTGAGAGATGTCTTCGGGAGGGGTGACTGGGGAGGCGAGGTAGAGGCCGAGGCGGCCGGCCGCTGGCGCCGGCGTGCCTGCCGTGCCGTGTCTAATACTTCTAGTGGGCCAAATTCGATTTAAACCGTATTTACAATACGGTATATTCCGAATAAAATGTAGAAAAGTAGAAAACGGTCGGAAAACGTCTAAACCGTTTCCGCTCAGTTTTCGAATTTGGTATTCCGTATTTCGAACCGAGGGACAATCGTGATCGCAAAGCCAGCGCCCCCCCCCCCCCCCCCCGCGCGCGCGCGCGCGCGCAGGATTCGAGGCCAGCGGTGGGGTAGGGCAGCGAAGGTGGGAGTGGGAGCTCGAATCGAGGGGTCGAGTGGGTGGCATGGAGGAGTAGGCAGAGCCTAGGAGGCGGGAACGCACTTGTAGATCCACATGGTGGAGCGATTGGGCGGCGCACAACCGATGGGGGGATCTGGGAGCTAGTTTGGGATTTGGAGTGAGAGGCAGGAGGTGGAGGAGGAGCCGAGGCAAGAATGAAGGAGAGATGGCCAGATGGGTGGCCGTGGGGTTTGAGGGTGTGTGAGTACTCAAGTGGAGTGAGGCGTCCGATCGAATCCTTAGGTCGGACATATAAAGCATGTCAATTCCGTATTTGAAATCCACGCGAAATCAAAGCTAGCCAAGGAGAAACCGGATGTTGAGGTTCTCCTCTGTTACTTGGGTTTCTCTTTGATCTCAAATGTCTATGTCCATGCCGCGTTGGGATGACAGAGGACATGCGTACACTTTTTTAGATACGGCATGGTAAAACTTGCTTTTTCACACTTAATCATTACTATTATAAAAAAATAAATTGATGGTGGTACGTCTCTTCTTCTCCAACCGCCCCATTCTGAACTTCTCATCACTTTCCATACTTCAACTGATCAGAGTAGCCCCATTTTATAGCATGATTTTCTATATATCATTACTATTATAAAAGAATGAGTTGGTGGTCGTACGTCCCTTCTCCTCCAACTGTCCCATTCTTAACTTCTCATCACTTTCTATATTTCAACTGATCAGAGTAGCCCTCTTCTATAACATGATTTTCTATATAACCAATAAATTTCGTTGCAACGCATGACTAAGTGACTAGTTTAAGATAAAAGTGAGACTTTAAATTTAAGTGAGTGAGTTTAAATTTAAGATAGAAGTAAAACTCTAGATAAGTAGACCTATATCTTATATACCATCAATGCACCTCCAACATAACAGGACAAGGGATCCCATCCACAAAACGGAAGAGAGATGTTCAAGCCGATCGTGTCACCTCGAGGGCTTGTCGGCAAACAGCGGCGACACGTAGTCTTCCAGAAACGCCTATTTGAGTTGGTAACCAGCTGTGCAAGGGCTCTACTGTCTTGATGTAAATGTCTTTTCTACGTATTTGCTTCTGCCTTCTTTGTGCTACACATGGGCTGCCACATGGCATGGAGCTGAGGCAAAATAATAAATACCTTGGAATTACCTTCTTGATGTAAAATGAGCGTGAATATGACTGATACTGACTCTGGTCCCGCAAATTAACTCACCACAGTGACAGTAATATTGACAGGTTAGTTAATTCGATAGCCAGGCAAAAACAATACTAATCCACCCAACTGTGCTTCAGGGAAGAAAAATAAAGGGTATAGTTTGTCTTCCATATTTCTTTGTTCTTTCTTTCCTCCCAACAATTTCTCTATTTAATATCCATGGTAGTTTTTATATCCGTTGAAAATGCTTTTCCTTCTTTGGAGGTGGAAATTATTCCAAGTTCCCGTTGTCGAAGACTGAGTGCACAACAAAATCTAGTGTTGGTGAAGATTGACAGCATCACGTTTTTTTTTAATCTAGTGTTGGTGAAGATTGACAGCATCACGTTTTTTTTTTGGAGGTAGAAATTCTCTTATTAGTTAAAAAGAAAAACATGGTTTTTTAAGAGCACTAAAAACATTTTTAATTAATAAGATAATTTAGGTGTAAATTTATTAGTGAAGAAAAGAAAAACAAAATATATAGTGATTTTTTGGTGAATGGAGTCTACAATAATAGAGATTTATCAACGGCTTTAGAACTAGAAGTCACAGTGGCATGGAAGTCTTCTGATAATTTCTTAGAAAAAGACAAGAAAGTCTTCTAAATTCCACGTTTTTTCACTAGCTATCCACACGAATGGTTGTGTTTTGCTATATACAAAAAAAATTATATTAACCTAGCACGATAAGCCACCATCGTCTGGCTCGGCCTGCACCACATCCTTAGTTCCGTTACCACACCTGGCCTAATTCCATTGTAGCTCACATCACATCTCCTCTATGCTAGGCCTGCAAGCACTCGTGTAAACGAACTGAATGCTAATAAACCACTTCAAAACAATGATGAAAAATAATCATTTCGTTTGTTTATTTAAGAAAAGCAATAAGCTCAAAAGAACTCTCATCACACTTATCACATACTACAAAAAGGCTAATACTAGACGTCTTATCACAGACGGTTGACCAAAATCGTCGGTATTAAATGCAATAACAAATGGTTTTGGTTTAGAGATCATCTATGTTGCTGCTAGCGTTAAAAATCATCTGTGAAGATAAATATCATATACGGTTTAGGGTAAAAACCGTCTGTGAAGTATCATAGATGGTTATTAACAAGGACTGTCTATGATATTACTAAACAGTTTTTAATATAAACCGTCTATGATACTTCACAGATAGTTTATATTAAAAATCATCTATGATAATTAAATCATCACAGACGGTTTGTATTAAAAACTGTCTGTGGTATTTCGCTGCTCGATTTTGCCGCGCCCCTTTATTCAAACTTTTAAACTGAAGTGGCGTCATGACCTATCAACTACTGATTGGTTCCACTACCCAAACCATTATATATGTTGCCCACACGCCTCCTCCAAACACTCCAAACCAAAGCACCGCCTAGCTACCTCCCCCAAACCAATTGAAGTGCTGCCTCCCCCAACAATGCCGACTACCTCCCTGAGCTCCTCCACCTCCGATTGTGACTCCTCTCCTCTCTTCCTTGATGCTTGGATATGATTTTTTTAAAGCCATTCTTGGATCCTCAAACTGGAGGCGGATTTGGTGCTGGCCGGGGACAACGGCAAGGAGTGCACCTACGTTGGCGGATACCTCAAGCGCTAGGCCGTCTTCTCCTGCCTCACCTGCATGGCCTCCGACACCATCGGGGTCTACACTGCCAGCAACCTCGCTTGCCATGACAGCCATGAGGTGACTCGTCTCTGTGTTCTAGTGTATTTTGCCTTGTAAATATCTTGTTGCTCTCATGGTTGAGTGCATTGGTTCTGGATGCAGCTGGAATACTAGATTAGTGTCTATTGGGGTGAGGAAGGGAACAGGTAACAAAACGGCTTACAACCACGACATACGACTACGGCTTACAACCACGGCATACCAAAGCAACCAAACAACATCACATACAACCTAAATAACCAGCCACCAGAGATATGGCGCCAATCATAAATAGGTCTATTTTGGTTCATTTGTATTCTCTGATTACGCTATTTTATAGCGTAATTAGATAATATTAATGAACTGAAGAAGGTCTATTTATGGTGTCGCAAGAACGTAATCACAGACGGTTAATAGACTATCACAGATAGTTCATAGTAAGAACCGTTTGTGATAACCGTTATCACCGACAGTTCTAATTAAGAACTGTCGGTGATAATGGTTATCACAGATAGTTCAAAAATCGTATGTAATGCATTTAGAGTATTACTGACCCATAAGCACAAACGATTCAAAAAACCGTCTGTAATAATATTTTTAAATTATTTATAATGAGTTTTTCTGTAGTAGTTACCGAAAATATCATCCGTGGCTGCTAAGAGCCATATCATTCATGGTACTTCTTCTTCTTTTGCAAGGATATGATTCTTGATACTCAACTGACTATCTCAAAGGAGTATAGAAAAAAAAGGCTTGAGTTCAAAGAAGTTAGCATAGTAAACATGCGTATATATATAGTAAAAGTAATTGAGACACCACGGTGCATGAGCATCTAAAATTGGTATGCCGATAGGCATTTCCCCTACTGCTAAGTCTTAAAATGTGACATCGAACACAAAACAAGTAAAAGCAAGTTGTTTCGACAACTAAACAAGAAAAGAACAGCCTATTAGTCAGGAAAACGGTTGATTAACCGGCTAAGACTACTAAATGCTCTTCACATACATTGCACTAAGGTTTACTTACCAACAACTATGGCCCTGTTTGAATCCCTCCATCTAAAGTTTAGTTACTAAAGTTTAGATCTAAAGTCTCCAAATAGGTGGTCTAAAGTTAGATCTAAACTTTAGCTAACCCCTAAAAAACACTTTAGACCATTAGTCCACCAAAGTGAACTAAAGTGGTCTAAAGTTTTGGATTCTTAGGCATAAAGACGTGTTTACCCATGCATTTTGGTCTCTCACCTCCCATTTAATAGCACGCACGAAACGAGGAGGGGTAGTATGATCTTTTTGAAACTTTAGTCCTATCCATTAGTACAGGATCCAAACAGGACCTTCGACTAAAGTTTAGTGGCTAAAGTTTAGCCAACTAAAATTTAGTCTAAAACTTAGACAACTAAACTTTAGACTATGAGATCCAAACATGGCCTATTTCTACTGAAACAACCATTTTTAACAATACACTGCTACGCTAACATGTACTGTTCCCGAAAATATCGTCGGTGCCAAGCCGTATCATTCTCGGTACTTAACGGGCTAGTTCAAAAGTCATCGTAATAGAAGCTCTATATATCACTATTTGTTCCCTAAAAAATTAATTTGTCGCTATCCCCTCTGGAAATTTCGAGATGAACAACTTATTAGTACACATCAACTCCTAGCCTTATCCATCTCCGGGAGAAGGAAGAGGCCATGCCAAGTCACTGTACTCATATATCTAACTAGCTAGTCATCTCACTTACGTACCTACGAGGCAATATCGGTACTACCTTTTACTTCTAGCTTATAACTTCTGCTTAAAGAATCTAGATTTTTTGAAGTAATTTTTCTTTTTTTCTTGCTCTTATCTTGTTTTAGAAATAAAACAGAGATTACAAGCACATCACACACTCCTTTCGCTCCTATTTTACGCATACATCTATCTCTTATTCTTCCTACTGCTCGTCTCATCATTTTAAAAATTATTTTTTTCAACCACTACTGGGTCTGTTCTTTTTTTTGCTACGGCTTATAGTTTTTAGATATGCTTTACAACTTTTGTTTTGTTTGTAAAAGAATACGAAGTAAAAGAAACTCATATACGGTTTTAGTCAATATAAATGAAAAAAAAACTCATATACAGTTTTAGCCGATATAAATGAAGTCACTATAGTGTATAAAAAAACGATTCGTTTAAAAACTAGTTACTATAAAAAAAATCAGAAAGTAACTTTTACAAACTAAAAAATAGATCACTATTTTTTTCAATTAAAAGGCATCAATCGTACCTAAAAACCGTCAACCGCACAATCAATATAAACACACTAAAACAACTTCTAATGCAACAGAGAAAGCACATAGAATCGCAGAGAAACCACCGAGAGACTTTCCTAGCTAGACATGGAGGGCAATAGCGCCATGGGGCCGGAGATAACCATCGACCCGGCGGCGATAGGTGGCTCTGTCCGCGAGGAGAAGCAGCGGGCGATCAAGGAGCCAACTACTCCCGGCATGCCGTCTCAGCCCACCGTGTGCTGCGGCGGCGGCGACGGCGGCAAAAGTGCGGGCTATGAGGGCGCGGCAGCGCAGGCACTGCACTGGTGGAAGCTCGACTGCCTCTGCAGGGAGTCCGGCTTGCCGCCGGCGATGAAGGGGGGATTCCTCTGCTTCTGAGGACCGCACGTTAATCGCTTCATGGATCGATCGATGTCGTATGCTATTGGTACTTAAAAACTTTGGAGTGTGTGTTATTGTGTTATGCAAGTTTGATCATGCTAGCATAACAGGTGTTCGTTTCCTTCCCTTTTATATAGATTGTAAACGATCATGTTAAAGGCCTATGATCTTTAGATCTTGTACTCTACTAACTAGTAAGTAGCATGTGACAGCATTTCTGGATGAGAAGGGTTGTTTTGAGTTAAGTTTTAAGTTTCCTTAAAAATGCTCAGCGTTTGCTTTACTAATACATTAACGAAGTTTTGAGTTAAGTTTTACGTTTCCTTAAAAAAGCTCAGCGTTTGCTTTACTAATACATTAACGAAGTAAAACGCAATTTGTGGACATGAGAAAGAGGCAGCACTATGGATATGCGAGAGGCTCCAAAGAGGTTTTCAGTTAAGTTCAATTACAGAGCTCCCTGTCTGAGGTGAGAGTAGGCAGTGCTGATAGCGTGGAGGCCAAAGTGCAAAGCTTTTTTTTTTTTTACTTTTTTTTGTGTGTTCGATATGTAGGAATCCAGTTTTGACAAGGCCGCACAAGATCCGCTGCCTCAAAGGAAATGGAAAGGCGGTAGCATGTGTCGTTTCTGTAATGAGGAAGAGGCAATACATGGGCCATATAATTTTCTAGAAGAATAGGGCAACCCCAGTCCCATTTAGATCTGTTCAAACGCTGGGCCGGCCGGGCTTTGGGACAGGACTAGAATTGCCCGGTCCGGAAAAGACAAGCCTGAGCCCAGCCTAAAAATTGCTTCGGGCTGCAGACCGAGACCCGAGCCCGGCCCGAGGAGCAAGCCAGGCCCAGGAAAAACGGGCCAGGCTCGGGCCAAGTTGTCAGGCCGGGCTGCCCTTGAGCAGGTCTAGTACCATTTATTAAAATGAAACCAGGTCACAGCGTTACCATCAGCGTTCATGACCCGACAAGAAACATGCAGGTCAACAAAACCACGATGCATAAATTTGGCAATATTGGCCATATAATAAGTATGTATGCCTCGCTGGTATGTCGATTCAACAGCCGACAACAAATGCAGCATGCATAACTCAAACCAGGAGGTACATCTACAGTTATGTTATCCAAATCAAAACTTACTACTGTACACAAATACAGCGGTTACAATCATGTTCTGCTCACTAGTAAGTAGGAACACTATCGAACAACAGAAGGGAAAAATTTGGAGGCATCGGGTTGAACCTGATCCATCACCCTTTTGCTAAATTTGACAGCATAAGGTACAAACACAGGTAGCATCTCATCCAAGTCCATCTCAACCAAAACGGCATGAGCGAGATCAAAGATAGCGACGACATTTCGAAGTATGTTGGTTTTGGAGTAGATGGGCATCCAAGCGATCTGATCAGCTCTTCGATCGGCAAGACATTGAACTTTCTGGGTGAATTCATGGCAACATTGTCCACCTTATGCTCGTAGATCTTCCCATTCCTATCCAGCTTATACTCTGATGTGCCGTCAAAGCGGCCATGACCATCCCATAGTACTCTAGGAATGCCATGGACAATCCACCGGATCATGACTACATTCTCGACTGGTTGCCATATACTAACAATGTCAATCCACAATGCCTTGAAGAAGATTTGGCCAGTAAACCGCAGCGCCCAGAATATCCTTTTATAGTTATCAATGCCCACGAATGTATTGAGAGGATCTTTGAAGACAATATCATCCCTTGAGAAAGTAGCAGATGGGTTAGGCATTGAATAAATCTTCAGCAATGAATATGCAATGAAGGATAAATTTTTGTAGTGGTATATAGCCCAACTATGAAATACTGTCAAGATCATAAAAATAGTGCCAAAACGTGAGGCACTCTGCCAACTCAGCGACCATCATAACTATTTGAACCATTTCTTGAAGTATTGTAATATAAGAAACTACAAAATATTTCATGGAACGGCAGTAGGATTCAGGTTTCTCAGCACAATGGAGAAATAGCTTATAGTAAAGTTAAAATTTTACCAGAATTATTGGAATACACTGGCTGTGATCGTTTTGGCTTCAGCTTTTAGCTTCCGGCTTATTTTTCACTATTCATAAATTTCGTCTTTTTCTGAACTTTTGGCTTTTTGTTGAGCTTTTTTGCCGGTTCTTTTTTCCCGTATTTGTTTGTATTATACGTAATGGGATAACATATTTTTTATTTTTTTAAAATTTAATTATGCTAAATAAACCTCTGTCAGCTACAGTGTTTTTTCAGCCAGCTACAGTACTTTTCAGCCATAAGCCACCAAAAAAAGCCCAAATAATCACCACCTGAATAATATAAGATTATAAGCTTGCAAGTTCCTTGGCCATCAAGAGCCAATATGTGTTATATCTATGTTATACAAAAGCAAGTTCTGGCAACTGAAGTTATTAAATATTAAATACTATGCTGAACTGAGTTTTGTGACAAATAGATTTTCCAATTTGCATGTGTTCTTATATAAGTTTTTACTTTCTACTAACATATTTGTTCATGGCAAAGTGATAGTATCATGTATTGTTCCATCGCATTGTTTTGGAGCAGAATGACCCACATCTTTCAAGTGGGTCCAATAAGATGCATAGAAGCCAGAAGCTAAAACAGAACTAATGATTTTGCTAATGAGATCATTAGAGGAAATTATGTGCTCTCATGCATACATGCGAGCAGCAGAGGAGTTCAAATAGACGATGGACTACTGTGTGACTTATCTGCATGGAAGCTTGTAATCTTAATTATGTCTACAAGATTATTTTTTGACAATGGACCTCCATTCCTAGTGGCTTGGAGGAAAGAATTCAGAGAAACTTTTGCCCTAACTATGCACAGGGCTAAGCAGACACCAGCTATGGTTGCATAGCATTTAGAGCTTTTTGTTTCTTGTATCATACTCACTTGTATACAACCATCCTGTAAATATTCTTTATTTTAATTTATATATATATATATATATATATATATATATATATATATATATATATATATATATATATATATATATATATAACAGTAGGGATCTTCCCAACTGTATTCCCCTAAAAAAAGCTTAATCATGTATCTTCCCTACTGAATTTCCCTAAAAAAGCTTCACCATGTCTATTGAAAGCAACCATGAACAGAAGCGCAACAAAGTTACAAACAAATTTCATACTCTTTAAGTTGAGGGAAAATAAAGATTATAGGTCACTACCCCCATTTATAGACTCTAGAAAACCTCGGTACAACTCATCACTTTTTGCACAAATAACATGCTAATCTAAGAAGTAAACATATTATTTTATTGACATAAGCAATGACCTCAAGATATTTAATGACTATTTAGCTCTTCTGTAGACCAGAAACACGAAAGTATTGGTATGGATGCCAAAAGTGAGAATTCTGTACTTTATATTCCTCTGAGCCAATATGGCCATCCTTTCCTTTTTATTTTTTATTTTTAAAAATAAAAACAGAGGGAAGCATCCTTATTGGTCAGGTGGAAGCATAGTTAACGTAATTACTAATTAGGATCAGTTGAGACTAACCCAAGCTTGAGCATAGTTTCTTTGTCGCCTCACATTGAGAACTTTGAAGATGAAATACTAGTGGTTGAGGCAAAACTGTAATGTTAGGTTCAAGGAGATTCCAGATGGCCAAAGGGGGAGCTGGTTGCATACTTGGTGCCTTGTGAACAGTGCATGTGGCTGTTGTACAGAATTTGTGGCTAAGGCATTGAATTTCCCACACAATCAGTAATAAAAGAAAGATCATCTTGATTCAGAAAGGTTCAATGCGTCTTTATGCTTTGTTGGCATCCATACCTATATTTTTCATAGTTCAGCTGTCCAGAAGTGTCACTTAGTACTCCCTCCGTTCTTTTTTACTTGACTTCCTAGAATCCGTGCCGTCAAACTTTTTAAAGTTTAACCACAAATAATCTCAAAACTATCTAGATTAGCTATACAAAAGTTAATCATTACATTTGTCGTTAAAAATACTTTCATAATATTATAATTTTAATAGTATATCTTAGTATAGAGTAATAAAAAATAGCGATCAAAATTGCATCTCGGAGACTATTAAAAGTCAAAAACGTCAAGTTAAAAAGAACAGAGGGAGCAATTAAGAATAATGAGGTCATTACTTTTGCCAACAAGATAATGAGTTCACTGCCTTGCTTAACATATTACTAGTGCGAAAAATAGTGAGTTGCAAAAAGGTTTATAACCTACATCCTACATCTTCAGATTCCTGACAACAGAAATAATCAGCCATTCTATCCTGGGAAGCAGGAATCTCAGCCTGGTTCGATTTTTCGTAAATCAACCAATTATGGGATCAGTTCGAATTTGTAGTTCAGTTTTTGAACCTTGGAATTCTCTTTTTAATACGTTACACAGATAGTAGAAGCTGTTGACGATATTAAATGGTTGAGCTTCTCAAACAGCAAATTGGAAAAAGTTCAATTTCGCTGCTAGTGTAATGACACTAATGAGGTCATTACTGAAAGAAACAAGTTGGGAAAAGTTCGATTTCACCGTATTCATGTACCTCCACAATTCAAATTTCATAGACATTGAACCAATCCAAGACTCTAGCGGTGTAGCCGTTCCTGCAGGCAATAAACTGGACTGATGGTAGTTGCAATTGCAAGTCTAGTAGCAAGACTGGGCACACTACTACCCTAGATTGGATAACCTTAGTAAGCTTTCTAATGGACCGCACAAAGGCCATGCTTTTCCAAGCAAAACCTGAAACCATCATCACCATCCTTAATACAAGAACTTTCCCTAATTCGACCTAAGAACGTCTCGCCAAACTACACATTTTTACCGTTGTTTCCCCAATTCAACTGAAGGGGGCAGACAGTATTAAAGAAACTTCCCTGCGCTGGAAAAAGGACCAAACTTTCGCTACAGTTCACCGCAATTATCCACACAATCAGTTTCACAGAATCGATAGCATCGAAAATTTTCGCAAAAACCTGTAGATGTCGAAGCTGGGCTCCCGGTAGAACACGTCCGGGAGCTCCTCCCGCAGCGTCCGGATGGCGTAACCCATGTTCACGTAGTACCTCCGCCTTTCCTCCCCGTCATCCTCCGGGCGCTGCCTCTCCGCCGACGACTCCGGGGCTGAGAACAGCGGCGGCGGTAGCCTCCTCTCCCGCACCGGGTCTGAGACTCTAATCACTATCTTCTCCTTCTTCCCGGTCCCCTTCTCCTCCTCCTCCTTCACGGGGCCACCGGGTGCCGCGGCGGATACCGTGAACCGGCCGCCGCGGTCGCTCCGGAGGACGCCGGCGGCCGGGCGGCGGGCGCCGGCGAGGTTAGAGAGCTGAACGAGGAGGCCCATGTGAGGGAGGGTTTCTTTTTCTTTTGTTAGAAAATAAGTGATATGTGTGAGCTGAGCTCGCTGAGCTGCGAAGTAAAAAAGCGTAGGCGTTGCCCCTTTTCATTTCTCTTTTCTTTTCGAAGCTTTAAGTCCCTTGTTTGAATTTGAACTGGAAAGGATATTCTTTTGGACATGTTGCCAAGCGAAAGAATTTTATTATTATTTAATCTTTTTAATTAATATTTTAAAGTTAATCTCTCGTGAACTTCATTTCTAATTTTGACCCCTTTGACCATACCATCACCCGTGGCGTGACCAAACCATTCTATCATGCCACCCACAAAGGAGTGGCCAAACCTGCCACGCATGCCCTTGGCCGCACACCGTGCCAGCATGGATGACTTGCGTGGCATCTATTATGTCGTAACTCATGGCGTGACAAGCTCTATGGTCACGCCACGAGACTTAACATGACAGAAGTGACTTAAGTGCGGCCGCCACTTCAGTTCCCATTTTCCCCCCTATGTTCTCTTCCTCCGAAGCTTCGTCTCTCCTCTCCCAAATCCGTCATCGCCGCCACCACCGGCTTTTGCAGGCCCCAGCCTCCCCGACCACCGGACACCTCCATGTGGACCTCCCGGCGGCATCCTCTACCCGTCACGCAGCGCCCTCCTCCTTGGCCATCCGCCTCCAGTCCCACCGGACCCCTCCATATCTGCGTCCAGTCCATGTCAGCCCCGCCTTCCACCTTCACCGCCCACCTCCATGGGTGGCGGCCCTACCAGCCGCCTCCAGTCCACGTCGGCCTTCTTCCTGTGCGCAGTAGCCTCATCTTGCACCGGCCTCCTCATTTATTAATGATAAGTTCACTACCATTTCAAATATCTTGAGTCAGTACATTTCCATGCTTGAAAGTAATGGAACAAATTTGTTCGTACAAATGTTCTATATTTACATTTCAAATTTCTATTAGATTCTTTTGAGCTGCTTTAAGGCCATTGTCTGGAAAATTCACTCTTTTGTGTTTGCTGTGATGACATGTAATTTACTTGAAATTTCTAGTTTATGCGCTAAGGACAACACATGATTTATATCTTCCTAAATGGATGAAGCACACTTACAGATTAATTTGGATAAAAATGTCAAATGTTGGATGAATCTTACTTAGGGTTTGCTGCATTGTGTTTTATTTTGCAAGTAACGGTAAACAACTTGCTATGTAGAAGAATAAAGAACACTTCTTTTCATCGAGTCTCTCTCATTACAATAAGCAAATTGCTTTAAGATTTCTTTGTGTTTTGTACTATTTAAAGGCACTGTACTTGTTTGATGTTTGATAATGTTTAATTATTCCACCCAATATGTAGTAATGCTTGATCTTTAATATTTTCTAAATATGTAGTAAAAGCTATATTTGTGCCTCATCTATGATCTATCTTTCGGAGCCTTTCGACTTTGGTGGCATGGAAGTGACCGTTCTTTTGTTTCACGAATCACTGGATTTTCGAACTCTTCTGACTAGGATTAAGTCGACCTTTGGATAGGATGAGCCTAGGGTCGTTGTCGGACTGCAAGGGCAATATGATGTTGGTATGGGTTGTAAGGTGCACGCCTGTTTGGTGCCAATCTTGTCCGGCGATGATTGGGACACGTACAAGGATGTTGTGCTTGCATCTCAGGACCGATCATTGGAAGTGGCGGTGTAGAGGAGAATCGTTATAGATAATTTGCCAAACGATTTGAATATGGTGAATGGCAACAGGACAAACTAGAATCTGCTCTCCATCTTTTGCAAGGCCTCTCAATGGATGAGCAACCTTCCAAAGAGTTTGTTGGCGTCGGTCTTAACAACAATGCCCCCTATTGGTGGATCTATCACATGTGCATGTTCTTTCGCTGCAACATGTTAGTGACCCCGTGACTGATTTCAATGGCATTGTAATGATAACGAGCTTGAGGAGGTGTTCCGAGATAGAACAACCCGTGAAGTGGAGTCCAACGAAGCATGGAGCCCTACCAAAAATGAGGTTCCCGCTTTGCTTTTCTCCTCTGAGGAAGGGCGAGTTCTTTGCAATGTTTTGGGTGAGGTCCCGCCAGTGCACGTATTCGATGATGTCAGAATGGCTGATAAAGCCGTTTGTGCTAATGGGTTGAAGAGCAGGAATGGCATTACGGACTTGGAAAATGACCTAATACGTAAGAACATGTTGTTTTCAAGTATGGATGAGAAGAAGGTTTGGCTACAAGAATACTCAGTGCGGCACCATTGTTTGTTCATAGTGACACACTCCGATGTGAACAAGAGGTATACCGTGAGGTACAAAAGGGGGTACAGATGGAAGATATGGGGCGCAAAGCAATGGAAAATAGAGAATGTGAAGCAGCCTCACTCTTGTAGGACTACCCGAGTGTCGAGGAGCACCTTCAGGTGACCTCTAATTTCATTGCAAGGCGTATTACTAGGGTTGTGGCTATCGATCCTGATGTGACTATCGCCACCCTCATTGAGGCTATATTTGTGTTCATTAAGTACCACGTGATATATAGGAAAGCATGGAGGACAAAGCTGAGAACGATGCAGTTACTATGGGGTGACTAGGAGGATTACGGATTGCTTCCTCAAATCCTAACCACTATGCAGGAAAAGAATTTGGACGTGGAGTTTTATCCTTCCCACGAGAACCGAACGGAACTCGTTGGAGGCGTTATGAAATATGTTCTCGTAAGGGTGTACTGGTCATTCGGGCAATGCAAAGAGGCCTTCAAGCATTGCAGGCCTATCATGTCAGTTGACGCCACATTCCTAACCGAGAAGTACTATGGTGCCTTGATGCTCGCCGTGGGTATTGACGCCGAGGACCAGCTGATTCCATTAGCATTCGCACTGACAGAGGGTGAGAACAATGGGAGTTGGGAATGGTTCATGGATATAGTTCAACTACACCTCGTTGGGCCTGGATGAGTTGTTTGCATCATCTTGGATAGGCACTGTAGGATTCTAAATGCTGTGAGGAGCATACTTGACGGACACCCAGATGTGGTACATAGGTGGTGCATGCGTCACCTAGTTGCTAATTTCTTTAAGAAATGCAGTAGGGAAGATCTCACAAAAAAGTTCAAGCTATTGTGCAGATGTTTGGAGAAGAGGAACTTCAAGGTCAAGTTGATGGAGCTTAGGGGACTGACCAACGAATGGGGGTAATAAGTGGTTGGACAGGGTCTTGCAGCACAAGATGAAGTGGGCACATGCATACGATGAAGGTGGCTGTCGGTATGGTATGATGACAATGAGCATCTCGGAAGTGTTCAACAACATTATTAAGGGCATCCATGCTATGCCAGTATCGACTATCTGGAGTACTCATTTCAGAAAACCAACTCATACTTTGTGGATTGGTGAACCTATGCAAGGGATGCGTACAACGCCAGCCACCGTTGGGGTGCGGCTGTTGCCAAGCACCTTGCTATCGTGGAGGTAGAGTCATGCAATCAAGAAGTGAAGGAATACGATCCCACTTTGAATATATACACCGTTAGGGTAGCCGGGGGCACATCGATAAGGGGCGAACGTTATGGTGGCCGAAACCATAAAGTCAACTTGACAGCAGGAGACTGCACTTGCATGGTCTCAATGTTGTTACATGTCCCATGCTCTCACGTTATCATTGCCTGTCGCATACGTGGCGTAAGTTACCTTTCTAACATGTTCATTGTGGAAGAATTCTCAAAACTAGCCACGATGAGGATTTGGGAGAATAGATTCGAGCCTTACCTTGATTTGTCACATTGGCCATCGTACGTGGGGGAGGAATACATTCCCGACAAAGATATGATGAACAAGCGACACGGTCGAAGGAAGAGGAAGATGCTTCATAATGACATGGACCTCTCATAGAAAGGCGGTAAGGGCATGTATTGTCTTGGGAACTTCAACGATGCCACAATAAGCAACTGGTGCTCAGAGTGTCACGAGCACAGACACACTAGGGCAAAGCACATGAGTACGGATTCCTAGCTGCGTAGGGTAAGGTGGTGCCGCTCTCGTGTGCAGCCTCCTTGAGGTAACCATTATTGTTGTTGTGCGAAAATGATTGTTTTTATCAAAAGAGTTCACTCATTTGCATTTTCTATAATGTTTTGTACATTATGTGATCTTACAAAACTCCTATCATGTAATGTAGGATGTCGTAGCACGCATAGTACACGTTGCTCCTCTCCGAGTACGATGAAGACCACCGTGTGCACCGCATAACTGACGAGGGTGTGGTGAGACTTACTGATATACTATCGGTTATGCTTTCAACTTGTTGACCATGTTCTTGCTTTACTAATTCATTTGCATATCTCTCCTGCAGGTACTCCAGCCACTTCTCCCTCGCATCCACACCCCTCTACATTGGGATGAGTGGTACGAGCCACACGTCTGCCAAGCCAGTCTACTTGCTTTTGGCACGGACAGTGATCAATGGGCTCCCCCGTATGGATGGTACTGCGCTTACTGCATTGGTGGACAGGTGGCGCCTGAAGACTCACACCTTCCACCTACTATTAGGCAAGATGACCATCACGCTGCAGGGTGTCACCATGATTCTCAGCCTCCCCATAGATGGGCTTCACGTTTTTGGGGACATCATCAGCATGGTTGGCGAGACCGAGTGGGAGAGTGCCTTGGAGTTCAACCAAAGGACACGTAAATAGTGTGATCACATAGATATTAATTCGATAAACATCATCGAGGGCACACGAGGCCAACACCCAATAGAGAGGTTCACACCGGGGTCTGGTGTGTGCTGAAAGCGCAGGTGAATGAATGTATGCCGCATTTCTTGAATGAAATATGATGAATTTCTTTTGGTAGAATGAAATGAGATGAATGGATAATTATGGATTGTGGCTGAATGAAATGAATGGAGTGGACTTGTTGATGATTGTATTTGAATGGATTACTATGTTTGAATTAACCCTTTGCTAATGATTGTATTTGAATGAAATGGTTGCCCATGGTTCACTGCAAGTATGATTTTGAATGTTTGCAACTGCTGCATGACAGTATGGTACTGTCACGCCAGGGGAACTGGCGCAACTGGACCTGGCATCACACGAGGATTGCAATCCCACTGGAATGGTTAGGCCATGCCAGAGGAACTAGCATGACAAAGCGGCCCTATCACGCCAGGACGAATGGCATGATAGGACTTAGCACCAGAGCCCGACTGCATTTTTGCAACCCTATTGGAACGACAACATACTTGGCATGGCAGCACGGTTATGCCACGCCAGAGGAACTGATGTGACAAAGCGGTCCTATCACGCCAAGACGAATGGCGTGACAGGACTTAGGGTTTTAGGGTTTAGGTTCAGGTTTACGGTTATGTTTAGGTTAGGGTTTTACAGTTTAGGTTTAGGGTGTACGTGTGACATCCCAAAATTTCAAAAATTTATTTAGTTTTATTGGAATTTAAATTCTCCTTTTTCATTTGTGCTTATGTGGAAAACTATTAAAGTTTGGGAGCAATTATGGTCAATTGAGTTTATTCAATTTTATTTGGGCTTCTTGCATTTTGTTAGAATTTTGGGAATTTTTTGGGATTTAGTTGGATTTTTCTGCTATTTTCTAAAGCATTGTTTTCTTTCTCAGGATTTCTAAAAAATCAAAGAAAAATAAAATCCCAACCCTTCCCTTCGAGCGACACGTGGACAGCCCAGATCCGCCCATGTCGCCGCACGCCTCTCCCCCTGGGCCGACGCGTGGTGTCAGACCCGGATTTTCAATCCAGAATCTACTGTGTTTGATGCACTATTCCCTGGATCAGTAGATAGTGCACACTGGTACATTGCTGAATCACATCATACATCGCATGAACATTAATAATATTACAAAATTAAAATACACCACATCGGGTGAGAGTTTACAAAAGGGGCCACTCAGGACAAATGTCTTCATTACAATAAATAAGCAGCGAAGAACGAAAGCAAAAGTGAAACCACAACCACAGGCAAGCGACTGATGGGTAATGTGTGCATCATATATTACCGAGACTTGCTAATATATGAGCACACAATGCCTTATGTCATCTTGTCTATGCTTAAGAAAAGCGTAGGCTACGCCCTATTTTCCTTCGTTGCTTCTCACTTCAGTTGCAAGGGTGTCGTCGTGGGCATAGTGATCCTGCGTCTCTGTTTTGGGTAATGCGAGTGTGAGCACAATCTACCGTGCTCAGCGAGCCAACACACATAATGCAATATTTAACATGCTCAGCTTATCAAAGGAAGGCTTGGGCTTATTTTATTTTGCATAGAGTGCTTTTGAATACAATTACTTAAAAAAATCCCTAAGACCTAGCAATTTTAAACTCATAACTTATATTTTGTGAAGTAAGACTGTCATATAATTCAACACAGATTCCATCCACCGTTTCATGGCATCTGCGCCATATAGCATCTTTCAACGTTATAGCCGCTTAACTTACCACTGGGACGACACCCAAGACAATTCCGACTAGGGCCTTTCTCCGCCCTCAACTTTACCAATTCCACCCACAAAGTTTTTGAAACAGAACTATATCTAGTTAAGTTCCCATGTCCGCCCTTAACCGTGGGCATGACTATTCGAATAGTTTTTAGACTCTGCAAAGTTTGCACACTTTACCCACAAGAGATAAATCCACTTGTTGCCCCACATGATTCCTTAGCCATGCGGTTGAGTAGACTATCACAGGACCTTTACAATGCATTTTTTCTAGCAGAGTTATGTCCGCTAAGGTTTCCACTTCCTTCGGGGTACGACCACCCTTGCAGAAGCCCCCTCTTGCGCCGTCACGTCGGAGGATGTGGCCATCCTCTACCCGCCCGTGGTCACACTGGCGCAACTCTTACTAAGTCGATGCAAATTAGTTAGCCCTGCCTACATTTTGCCAGCTGTGGTTGTACATGTTGTACACTGGGAGATCATCACAAGATTCGGTCCTTAGGGCTATCTGGGCGGTTCTACCGCTAACCCCTTTGTGCTTCCACTGCACCACTCACACACACCCTCGAACCATCCGCCCAGATAATTAAGCAAGTTGAGGTTTTTGGGAACATAAAATATCCATTTCAACATACTCCAGTCATTCCCACCATGGCTGCCCAAGATCATTTCATAATTCGCAAGTGATGATTTTTGGGGTATTTTAGGTACCCCCGACTAACCAGCAATTCTAAGCAATGCATTATATTAAGGAGTTATCTACGAAAACTACATTATTACAATTTTACTACGGTGACAAAGGTCATATGTCCAACATTTCAACGGAGTATTACTATCAAGCATAATATTAGGTGTATAGCTAACATCTTTAAAAGTGAATGTAGTATACCACATAAAATAGCAGCATGCATGTTAATAATTTAAGAGAAATTAAATTTGCATAAACATGGGTTCAACATGGTCAAAGTGTTAACTCGCCTTGGTCACAGTGGTCTGGATCTGGGTTGTCTTGAGCTTATAAAGTGGCTGCCTCGGCCTCTTCCTCCTGAGCCTCGTACGCTATTTTATCGTGCGCGAAATTTATATAAAAATAAAAGCAGCAAATCAAACAAAATGTCACCAGAAATTCAGATGAACTCTAAAAATCATGATTGTAGTTCCATTGGATAGATCTTGATTTTAGATGAATTTAGAAATTTGTCTCACTCAATTTGGAGTTAAAAATGGATAAGTTATGCCCATTTGAAGTTCTCAATCCACTGAAATTCCAGAAAATAAAAAATATCTGACAGGTGGGTCCCACTGGGTATTTTTAATTCTTTCACATTATTTTTATTTCCATGTACTGTATCTATGACAGCTGGGACCCACTTATTTTTATTTTATTTCTAATCCGGGGTGCCACTGACATGTGGGCCCTACTGTCAGTGGGCCGCTCGGGCTGCAGCCGCTGACAGGTGGGGCCCACCTGTCAGCCCGGGAAAAATTAGAGAAAACTCAACCCGGCGCTGCGGAGCCGATGGCTCTAACGCGCGCGGCCGGGGAGTCCGGGGGTGGGGGAGAGGAGGAGAAACGTTGCTAGCCAAGTGAGCCTAAGGGTGTTGCTTACCCCTATAGGGGAATAAATCCCCTTATACCGACCTGGCGGGGGAGCTGGGCAGAGAGGGTCGGGGGGACGGCGCCGACGGCAAGGGGTGGCCGGAGGTGTGCGGTTAAGGGGCAAAATGGAATGCCTGGCTTGCGGTGATGCCGATGGGGTGCCGGCGAGGTTCGAGAAGCTCGGTGGCAGGCCGGCGGCGAGCAGTGGCGGCAGTTCGGAGAGGAATGTCGGTGCCGGCGAGGTACGGGTCTCGAGGAGCTTGGGAAAGGCCGGGGAATGCTCTGGAGAGGGTTGGGCGGGAGGAATTGGAGTTTCTATGCGGCAATCGGCGGGGAGCCTGGTGGCCAGCGGTGGGGAAGAAGAGCGGGGGCTAGCGGTGAGGGAGCTCAAAATCCCGATTGCGCGGAGGTGGAGGTAGCCTGGGGTGTAGGGAGCTCATGTGCTCTTCGGCGGCTCATATAGTCGCGCGGGTGGGGCTGGCCTTGGGACGGCGCCCGTGCAGTCCCATCGGCGAGCGGCGGAGCAGGGGAAGATGCTGCGAAAAAGGGCTGATTGCCTGGGGTGCTCGAGGCGTGGCAGAGGAAGCTGGTCCGTTGTGGGGCGGGCGAGAAAAAGAGGCGGCGACCGTTGGTCCGACGCGGGCGTCTGTCGGTCCGCGCGGGGAAGAAGAGGCACAGTGTGGCGCCCGGGTCCACGAACCAGAGAGGGAGGGCGCGGGCGGAGGCGGGGCCACGCGCCAGAGGGAGAAGCGCGCGTGCGCGGGGTGGGCTAGGCCGCGCGGTAGAGGAGCGCGCGGGGGGGGGGGGGGGGTTGGGCTGGGCCACGCGGCCACCACACGCAGAGGGTGGGGGAGTAGTTGGGCCGGGCCGGCCTGGCTCTAATCCCCCCTCTCTTTTTCATTTTTTTCTTATTTTCTTTTATTTTTGGATTATGCATTTGTGTATATGTAGTATTCATGTTTGTTCCTACCCTCTTATTTATATGATTTTATTTTTGTATACAGTTTTGACATTAAATTATAAGTGCCACATTTTATTATGCATATATACACACACACTGAGAGACCATGTGGAGGTGACCCCGTGTGTGTGATGAGTAATTGACATCGGTTTAGGAAAGTCGAGTTTGGTTTATTTGGTTCGGACCATGTCGTTGCGTGGTGCAATCGATCTCGGTCGGACTAGGTCAAATCTGGTCGTATGGGCTTAGGATGCTTATTCTCTTGATTCGACAGGTTTGGACTTCGTCATGCATAAGTATGATGCTTTGATGTTCTTTATGCTTTCATGTATCGAGCGGTGCTATGTGATGTGTTTCTTGTCTGTGTTGGCTGCAGGACGTTGAGGCGGAGTCGTGGCGAGACACGAGGTAACCGGACTAGACACAGGTGGTGTCGAGGTCAGAACGGTCGGATGTGTCGAAGATGGCGGAGACTCAAGGCGGTTGCGAGGCTTGGACGACAAGGAACGCGGAAGCTTCCTGGAAGGTGCAGGAGGGGCAAATTGGTAATTTCACGAGGCTGCACAAGCGGGAGCGGGTTTCGTTCAGGATTCAGCTGGCGTAGCGGGTTGGAGACCCGTTAGGCAAAGGCTATATAAGGAGGGGATGTCTCCTTGTTCATGCATGTCTTGTGAGGGGAGTGCATGGCTTTGGGAGAGAGTTAGGGTTTTGCTTTAGTCAAAAGAGTCTTTGAAGAGGTTGTTTTGCTTTGGGGCTTTAGTTGGTGAGGAGTTGTTGAGAGAGGCAGAGCTCTGTCCCCCTGTGTGTTCTTGTGTACGTGAGTTCTTGGAGAGAGTTCCTCCCTTCTCAAGCATGTAGTGAGGAATTGGATTGAGTAGAGACTTCATGTAATCATTCCTCTGTTTGTAATCGCGTATGGGGACTCCTCTGTGATCCTCTTGTTTCTAGGAATGAAATCAATGAAGTTTATTTCTATGCCTCCTGTGTTCTTCGTTGCCCTTAGTTGATTTTTGAGTTTTTGCGTTTTGTTGTTGATTCTTGCTGAGAAGTAGAAAAATGGGTTGCTGTGATGTAGTAGATGCTCCAAAGCCATTTGGCTAGTCAATCCTACGAGCAAACCTCGTTTAATCTCAGATTTTGCTTCTTGGGCTCCTCTGCTCTTCTTTTTCTTTTCTAGGGTTTTGGTGAGATTCTTGTTCCCCTTCTTGAGATGGCATGAAACTTGGTATCTATAGTCCAGAGGCTATTAATTAGCTTTTCTCAAAGTTTCATGGCCAAAGGATCAAAGGCTAGATGGGAATTTGAAGTTTAGTGCTGCTCACTGCATATTTTCAGTTTTTATTGAAAATCCTAAATTCCCTTGTCTTTTGTGGAAGTTCTTGGTTCCCTAGGCTCCCCTGGCTATTTCAATCATAGTCTTGTTGTGGTGGGCTGAGACAACCAGAGGCAAATTACAAATTTCTCAGTTTTGTGGAGTTCTTGTTTTGGTGTCTGAAAATCTGCATTTTCTGCTCTCTGAAATCGATGCCCGGTCAGACCGGTTATAAACCGGCGGTCTGACCGGATCAGAAGGAGCGGTCAAACCGGTATTCAATGGGCGGTCAGACCGGCCACCAGGGAGCGGTTTCACCGGCCCATAGATGGCGGTCTGACCGGCCCTCTGCAGCCGAAGCTGTCTTCTTGTCTCGGCTGTTGCTTCTTTTCTCTTGGGTGTTCTTGGTTCTCTTTTCTCTTGGAGGTTTTTAAGTCTTCAGACAATACAACTTCTCCTTCATAGCTTTTTAGCTCTCGGAGAGGAGTTTCCCTGTGAGTTCTTTGAGGGGTTGAGATTTTAAGAGTCGACATTCACCCCCCTCTGTTGCCATTTCGGTCCAACATATACATACATACATACATACATACATATATATATATATATATATCTACATACATTGGTATTTTATTTATTTGCCTCCTTACAATTTCTTGCCATAAATTTTAGAAATGAGATTTTTATATTTAAACCCAATTCTCTCATTATCCTTTTATGCATCATCTTTTCAGATTCGAATTTTAAATTTTAATTCTCTGTTACTTGAACATATTTGTTCCTTTTTGAACTTTTTAACTTTTTGGAACCTCAACCCAATCTCAGAAAACACCATAAAAATCCAGACTCAAATAAAATACATTACCAAAATACTTCAAAAGCTTCACATTTTTTTTTGAATTCAAATTTTCAGGATGTTACACGTGGACGGCCCAGATCGGCCACGCACGCACCCGACCCATCTTCCTCGTCCGACCTCTGTGTTTCCGGGCCATCCGATCCTCATCCAGCCGTCCCACTCCCGCCCTTTCCTATCTCTCTCTGCCGCTGGGGCCCACCTATCAGCTCCGTCTACCCCGCCCCTTCCTCCTCCTCGTGCCACAACCGCCTCTGCCCGACCGTTGTGCCACTCCACCTTTCTTGGCCACGTCTCCTCCCCTGAGTGCGCCGCCCCCACTACTCCTGTCGTGTTCCGCACTTCCCATGCCCGTCGCCCACCTCCCCACTCCCCTACTTGGCCTCGTTCACCAGCAACCGCCGCCACTCCCCGACAACTCCGACTACAAATTACCGCCGCCCTGCCCCTCCCCGGCTTCTCCTCCCTCCGCACCACCCCGCTCCCACCTCCACTCTCTCTGGTCCCCCATCGTTCCTGCGCCGAGCTCCCTCTTCCTGAGTGTCGCCGCCAACTCCGGCGAGCTCGCCCTGCCGCCTCGGGCCTCCCCGTCAGCATCATAATACTCCCCGAGCCGTCGCCGTCCTCGGGCGCCACTCCTCCGTGCTCGAACGTCGCTAGAGCACCGTCCCCGCAATCGACCGAGCGCCGTCGTCGCCCTTCATCATCGCCAGCAGCCTCCGTTCGCCGCCGAGCCCTGAGACAGGGTAAAAACAAATCCCCGTGCCTTCCTCTCCCTTTCACACCCCTCGTCAGCCGCCGCCACTCGCCGAAGCGCCGGTGACCATCGGGTCCCAAGCGCTGCCACCGGCTAGGTAGCCACGTCCCTACCCATGCTGGCGTGGCAGCTGCATGGCAGCCCAGTGGCACACCACGCCAGCGCTCGCCTGCCTGATCAGCGCCACACTAGCAGCCAGCATCCACCTCACCCCTATAGCCCACGTGGCAGCCAGGTGTCACCAGCTGGCATGCCACATCAGTAAATTGGCCCAATCACCTGCCACCTAGATGCCACATAATCACCCATGCCACCTCAGCCTCCCCTCTGGTCCATGGACGTGGTCCATAGACTAGGGGCCACCTGTCAGTCTCTGGTCCAAAGAATCCCTTAGGGTTGATGTCATGCTGACGTCATAAACTTGATTTTCTAGTAGAAAAATAATTCAGCCGAAAAAGAAATTCTCTACTGATGTCATAATTGCAATTTTCTGTAGAAAAATAATTCCAAAAATTTCAGTTTATTCTTTTTCTCTGATTTTAAACTTCCGAGAGTCCATTCTCCTTCGTGTTAACTCTGATTGAGCCCATTCAAATTTCTAAATTCATCAAAAATTCAAAAATATCAATTTTTATCATCCTTTTGAATTTTTGGAGTTAATTTGAATTTATTGAATTTTATTTGAATTTGGTGGGTTATTTTCACATGTAGACCGTGACAATTCCGGAGAATTCTTCGACAAAGATTCCGTGGAGCAAGGCAAGTCACACCCCTTGATCATGTTGATCCTAGATTTCAAAAATAAAATTATGTTATTTTAATTATACTGCATACTTAATTTTATTCAACGCATTTCAGTTCAGTTTTAAACTTAGTTATTGCCTACTTGTTAATTCCTCTGTTGATATTGAATTTCCTCGATACCTTGTCACCCTAGAATAAAACTCTAGTTAGTACACTAGTATGGCTAGAGAATTTTTGTAGCAAATGCTTAGCCCTGCATAGATATAACTTAGGCTTAGGATACCATTTTCACATAAAATGATAAGCTTTTGAAATGTATTCTTGATTTTGGTGAGTCAAGAAGGATTGTAAGATTATTTCAAAATAAAATATAAAATCTGGTTTAGACTTAGGTTAATGGTTAGGTGGTGGATGCAGGTATGCACTGTTGTTCGGAGACACGGTGTTGATTATCGTGCACAGGGGGTATGTGGTTGAGCCTAAGTCAAATTATGAACCGGTCTGTGAGCTACTGTTGTAAAGCCCTATCGTACTACCACAAGGCTGGTATGGGATAGTCCTAACTGATTAATTTGTGGGTCCTAACCTGAGTCTCGTCGTAGGTTGAAAGTGAGCATGGCGTTGGCCATGAGAAATCTTGTGAAAACGCGCAAAACACTCATCGAGGGACTCACCAGCGAGCATTTCAAACTTGTTGTAATCTCGCTTGAACTGGTCCTGTCGTACTGTCTTGATCTGGGTGGTGCCCTCATGGTATGCATCGAGGGTCACCCAGATGTCGAAAGCCGACGTCAGATGAGAGATGCGATCAAACTCGCTTCGGCTCAACCCCTGTATTATGATGTTCGTTGCCTTAGCGTTCGCCTCAACATCAGCCATATTCCCGGCATTGATGTTCTCATCGGCAGGAACAACATATTGTACTTTGACCTTCCGCCAGATGGCGTAGCCCTGAGCCTGGATGTAGGTCTCTATCCGACTCTTCCAGAAGGGATAGGCGATCCCATCGAAGATGGGGGCTTGGTCGAGTACTTGTCTGTCGTCATGGCTCTAAAGACCGGTTAAGATCTATGAGGAAGAGCTAACCAGCTCTGATACCAATTGTTGGATCGAAAACGGCGACAGAGGGGGGGGGGGGGTGAATGGAGCCCTAAAAAAATATCGTCCTCGGGTAATCGCACAAATCGCACACAGTCTTCGTCTCTGATAGCTATAATAGTCTATGAAGGTAGAAGACGTTTGATCAAAATAACCATTCTGGAGAACTAGAAAATCGGACCAAAAACTTCAACTGAAAAGGCCAAAGGAATGAACTTGACTGAGCGAGAGATAGGCAATCACTGAGCACGGATCAAAAGTTGCAAGCCTAAGCGAGAGATAGGGTGCTGAAAATAATCTGCATGGTGAGCCGAAAATGACATAAAAGTCTTGCTGCCAAAATCAGATAAAAAGATTGGAAATAAAGCCATTTGAGACACACATCATAAAAACAAACCCGAGAAAGATCAAAGAACACAGCTGTGTCCAATCGGCAGCTCAACCAAAAATGAGCTCAAAGTACTCTGGCCGAATAGGTAGCAGGCGCTCTGGAGGCAATCGAACAGGACACACTAAAAGGAAGCCTACAAGTAAAGGGCTGAAGATACATCCAGAAAAATAGACCACTGCAAGCTAAAATTTCTGCCGACAAAGGACTGCACAATGCCCAGCCGAAAAATGCAAAAAGGAACCGAAACTGAGTCCAAACAGCCAACCGATTGAGAAAAACAAAAAGCACACAACACAGAATTTTTGCACTTGCCGAAAGCAGTCTTTACTGCTAAAGACTGAAGATACAAGCTGTTGCAATTGGCTGAAAATTACTAGGACAGTAGATACAGACTAAAAGCTGAAAAGAAAAGAGAAAGCTAGAACCGAAAGAGAAGCAAAAACCAGAGAAGAGAACATCAGGAAAATGAGGTTGCTGCTGAAGATCAAATATGCAGTCGGCTGCAAATGGAGCAAAAAAATCTCAATCCATGAAGGAGAGCTCTTGGGCAGCAAGAAGAAAGATGGACAAGACTTTAAAGGAACAAGCCTGTCCCCATGGATCCTTCGGACAAGATTGGCAAACACAATGAAACAATAAATACTAATTAAGAAGAAGAACCAGTGAAGAAAACGTACAAGCCAAGAAACATTGCTTCGGCCACAAGACAGTACCTTCTTGAGAAATACATAGAGATACCAAGAAGCAGAAAAGAAAAAGAAATCAAAGCCCAAAAGCTTGAAGTTTGGAGGCAATATGCAAATCTCCAAATAAGAAATAAACAGAGCACTATTGCAACTCAAGCAAAGTCTCTCATATTAAAATTGATACGGAGAGATACACGGTTACAAAGAGTTGATCTACATCCTTCTCAACCCAAATAAGAGCACACACTCAAGAACACAAGTGCTGCCCTAAAAACCTTTACTACTCATGAATGGAGAGAGCCAAATAAAACCCTAACACTCACACACTTCTCTCTCAACACTCTCCACTAGAGAGCATCCTCTATTTATAGTATCCACTAATGGGTTTACAACACACTTTACCCATTAGCTCTCAACAACTCATGACGCTTTATCCACCATCCACTTCCTTTAGTGCAGCTTTGCGTATTTACCAAAACGCTCCTCGCGCACCTTCCAGGAAGGTTCCTCATTCCTTGCCCTCCAAGCCACGCAGCCACCTCGAGTCCTCGCCGTCTTCGGCACACCTCGACCGTTCTAACCTCGGCACCGCCCGCGCCTAGTCCGGTCATCCCGTGCCTCGCCACGACTCCACCTCGACGTCCTGCAGCCATCACAGACAAGAAACAAATCACATAGCACCGCTCGAAATATTGTAACCATGCATTAGCATCGGAAGAAATACTCAAAGCCCAAACCGATCGAAACGAAAAATAAACGACTTAAGCACGTTCAACCTAGTTTGACCAAGTCCGTCCGAAGCCGATTGCACCGCGCAACGACATGGCACGAATCACACAAATCAAACTCGACTTTCCTAAAACCGATGTCAATTACTCATCACACACACGGGGTCACCTCCACATGGTCCATCACTTTGCTATTTATCGTCTTGTTTCCGCTGTTATTTCCTTTATTTGTGTTATCAGGGATCTTAATGTAAGACTTGGCCATAAGGCCTTACTCTTTAATTTAATATTGTTGGTCATTTGTACTTGATATGTATTTTTGTTCTACTAGTTGCATTAGTTGTTCCTGGACTAGTCTGATTTACATAGAGGATTTTGGAGTTGTTGCTCCGGGATCTGATAAAGGTGGTATCAGAGCCAGGTTGACTCTAGGACGTGATCATAGGTAGAATAGAATGGTCCGACCCTAAGGACTTATTTTTAATAGACAATAATTTCAAATATATATAATGCTTATTCTTACCCCTCAATCTTTGCTTTCTCTCATCTCTCAAACCTTCCTCATCGTTATGTTATCATTCAAAAATATATTTCTAACTTCTCTCCTATTCAAACAATTGTAGATGAACACTTATCAAGATGCACCAAATGATGAATGGAGTGTGCGCCTTCATCGATTACTTCGCCGTTTGGGTTTTCAACACCGAGCTATCTACGTGCACAAAGAAGACCGCCATGGAGATCAGACGATGGGACATCACTTCACCTTACTCATCACCAGGCATGCTGGACAAGGAAGTCTTTGTTACTGCTTCAAAAGAAATTGTTACTCGTTTGAAAGAGCCAGACAAGAAGCCGCTCGTAAAGCAGTTCTTTGTCTCTACCGTCATTTCAGTCTTCGCATCGAAGGATCGCGTTTTGTACCCCGAGAGCCACGAAGGATCACACCAAGATAACCCCTACCCCTTTAGGATAAGTCATTAAGCTAGTTAATAAAACACAGTTGTGAGCTGTACTTTCCTTGTCAACAGCCACAAAATTATCAGAATAAAATAAAGTATTAAAAGTATTTTCTTGCTTGTGGAAAGATTGCTTTATTTGGTTGTTTTGCTTGCGTTGGTGTGTGGGATGGATCAAGTAGAACCCCCTAGTAACCTTTGTCTCCTCCCTTCTAAACCTTGGGACGCCGAGCAGATGGTTAACACGAGGAGCAATGGCAACGACAACGGCAATGCTTATGACAACAGCAACCACACTAGAAACCAGGCTGCACCTAGCCTACCACCACCGCCTGCTAATGGACTAGATTGGGCACAAATGATGGCCAACCAGAACCATCTGATTCAGCTGCTAGTTCAAACCATCACCAACCCTACAATGCCTGCTCACCACCCACAGCCAGCTCAAGCACCTCAGACCTGACTGTCAGAGTTCATGAGGATGCGCCCGCCAACCTTTTCGAGCAGCTCTGAGCCTATGGATGCTGACGACTGGATCCGAACCATTGGCAAGAAGTTGGATATGCTGCAATACAGTGATCGGGAACGAGTCCTCTTCGCTTCCCACCAGCTGCATGGACCCACATCGGAGTGGTGGGATGTCTTCACTGCTTCTCACTCCAATGCTCATGCCGTCTCATGGATTTAGTTTGTCCAGCATTTCTGCAAGGCCCACATTCCAGCTGGCATCATCACCCTAAAGAAGAAGGAGTTACGAGCTTTGCGCCAGGGAGGACATACCATGAGCGAGTACCTCCAAAAGTTCAACCAGTTGGCATGCTATGCGCTAGAAGATGTTGCCACGGATGAAGCTAAACAAGAGAGGTTCTTGGAGGGTCTCAATGATAACATTTCCATACGACTCCTCTCCGATGACTATGCCGACTTCCATTAACTGGTCAGCAAGGTTATTCACCAGGAAGGCAAACATATGGAGATGGAGAATCGCAAGCGGAGGATGGCCCTGAAGGCCAATTCCGGTGGTTTCCCTAAACCCCGTAGTACTCTGACATCTCCTGGTAGCTCCAGGCCAACCTTCCAGCGCCCGACTTCTCAAGCAAATCGCCCAGCATCTCAGACAGTTTGTGTGCTCCCTTCTAGCGGGCCAGCTCAAAAGAACCAAGCTCCGACCGACGGAGTGACCTATTGGCGGATGTCATCGTGCAAGACTGGCTAAGTTTACGCAGTGAAAAGGCCAAATGGGGTAACTTTGAGCAGTAACAAGACCAGATGGGCCAGCCTTGCAAAGTGACGAGACCAAATGGGATAGCTTTTTGAAGTGACAAGACCAAACAGGGCAACTTTACGCAGTGACTAGACCACACGAGCTAGCTTTGCATAGTGAGTACACACATGGGTTAGCTTTGCATAGTGAGTGCACCAGATGAGGCGGCTTTGAGCTGTGACAAGACCAAAGAAGACAGCCTTGCGTAGTGACAAGATTAACTAGGGTAGCTTTGCGTAGTAATAAGACCAAATGAGGCAGCTTTAGTGTCTTAAGGTTTACGGTTTACGTTTATGTTTAGGTTAGGGTTTAGGGTGTAGAGTTTTAGGGTTTAGGGTTTTAGGTTCAGGTTTATGTTAGGGTTTACGGTTTTCACTGCACATCCTCAGTTTTTCAGACCGAAAAGACAAGACTATGCAAAGCATGACATGATAGCTCCCTACAAAGTAAGATGTGACAATACTCTGCCTCACCAACTTTTTAGATCGACTTGATAACACTGATCTCCTTAGCTTTTCAGACCAAAAAGATAGGACTCTGCAAAGCAGGACGTGACAGCTCACTGGAATGTAAGACGTGGCAACACTCTGCCTCGCCAGCAACTAGTCAGAAAGACAAGGCAAAACTCTTCCTCACAGGCTACTCACATGAAATTTACCATATTATGCTAACCCTTTGTCTTATAAAAGGAGGTGGAAAAGATCTGGGAGAGAACACTACACAACCAAACCCAACACTACACCAGAGTTTGCTTCACCACGTTCGGATGGACAATAGGCAGAAGAAGCAATGGGACAAGATGATGAAGCAATGGTAGAAGACCCACGAACTAGCAAGGTCTGTTGCGACCCGTGACGAACAAGTGGAGCATGCTAGGGGATCACCTCCCCGTAGTGACACCTCCCATAGCAGCAACCCCATCCTGAACATTCCAAGCAAGCGTTCGCCGTAACACTCGCCTGAGGGGGAGACGTCGCCCCTCTATTGGTGCATGGACCCATACAACTTTTTCATGTCTAAGCAGCAGCTTAGCCTTGGCATGCGTTACTGGGGTTGCGCACGAACTACTCCTGTGACTATCCCGACTGTCGTTGGGACACCAACAACTATTGATAGCTGGTAAGGACCAGTTACAGTGTGTTCCCCTACTATTTTTCTTTCAAAGTACACACTAACAACCTCTTCCGTCTACCCATAGTGCCCAGAATCGCTATGTGGCTACCGCAAGTGGATCGACCTAGAGATCCACCTACACGACTAGTGGACTCTCGACTATGAGGAGTGGGATGTCAGAAGGGCTTGCGAGGTCTGGGAGGAGGAGCGTCACAACGATAAGTGAACCGAGTGTATACGTCGGGAGATGAAAGCTCATCTCAAGACTGCAAGCGTAGAGAGCATGAGAAAAAGAGAGAAATGGTGGCCAAGGCCAAAGAGGCCATCGAGGAGTTCAACACCGAGCCATGTTCCACAGAGCAGGTCAGGCCGTTTCGAACTAGTTTTCCGAATGTTGAATTTATTTCCATTCTAAAAAAGCGCATATGTATCGTATGAGTACTTTGGTTTGTTGCATCGTGCATGATGTTGTTTCTTATGCACATAACCAAACCCTTTGCGCCATGTTATTCATAACTTTATTGTAAAGTCTATTTTAATTCGCAGCTTCAATTCTTGTCATCTTTTCGTATTCAATTCCTCGTGTAGCAAGGCATCCAACAACGTGAAAAAAATGAGTTTTGAAAGTACGCACGAAATGTCTACACATCTTTCATCAATGGTGTTGTGTAGCATATGTCCGTCCTTGTACCTTAAGTTGTACCAAACATTTCACATATTAGTCATTTTTCCAAGATGCAGTATGTATCACTTCTGGGACAAAGCTTGGAAATATTATTTGGGTGTTTATATGGTTACATACGTTGAAGTGTCAAAGGTTATCAATCCATAAAAAGAATATAACTCCATATATTTATTTATGCTTAGTTAAAAGGATGGTGATATATTTGGTTCACAGATAGATTCTCTATTTTTAAGTTATAGATTGTTAAATGTTACATGTACATGGTGTTATATATCACTGTAACTTCAATTATTTTTTATCTTCAAAAGGAAGTCCCATTGTTACCATTTTACCACCAAACCTAAGGTTTCAAATCCATAAATCAAGTCCGAACTAAATTTAGCCATTACCTCAATTTATAATTTACAAATCAACTGCAATCACGCATGCAAAAGTGATACACGGTAGACCCTGTCATGCCACATATCAAGGTGTGACAAGTAGGATTGTTATGCCATGGGATCTGGTGTGACTACTGCCGTGCAAGCCTCCACACTGGCACGAAACATGGACGAGGGCTTGCGTGGCATGTTTTGTCATGCCGTAGTATGTGGCGTGGTAGTACGGTTTGATCACGACGCGGGTGGTGGCGGGGTCAAAGGAATCAGAATTGAAAATAAAGTTCACTAGGGATTAACTTTAAAATAATTTAAAAAAAGATTAAATAATAAAAAATTCCAAGTGAAATGGTATTTCCCATGCGAATATTCTTCCCACTCGTGTTCTAAGCAGCTTTTAAGCATCCAACTTTTAGCATCCAAACTAGAGGAGTAAATTTAGCAAAACAAAGGTAAGTTACACAAATTATCAAAGAAGTATAGATTTAACAATCAATTTTGTAGCACTACAGACTTTACATAAGTTTGAATCACAAAGCTATAGGCCTTGGAAAGACATGTTCATTGCAACAACTTTGACATATATGGCCCACATAGCAACATTACATAACAAAAGGCCTCTTCTTTTTTACTTCTAAAATCTACTTTTCAACTTTTTTTTATAGTAACTAGCTTTCAAATGAAGTGTCTTTTTAAGATGGCGTTTACAAGTTGATTATAGTACACACTGTAGTGACTTAATTTATATCGTCCAAAACCACACATGAGTTTCTATTACTCCATACTCTCTCTTATGAATAGCCAAAAGCTAAAGTTGAAGCAAAAAAAGGCCCATACTCGCCTGTTCTGTCACATGTCACCTCATCGTTGTGGCATGACCACGTGACAGCAGCTTCAACAGCAGTGGCGGCATCATAATCTGGGCTCTAGATTAAAAGCACAGATTTTTGGGAATCAGGATTTCAGCCATAAAAGAACTAATAGTTGGTTCTATTAGACACATGTAAGGCTTGACTCCAAACGGTTTCAACTTCTAATTTGTCTTTTTAATTTTGTTTTTTTAGCTTTTTGGACTTTTTTTTGCCTTTTCTCATTATTCCTTTGTATTGTCTGTAATGATATAACTTTTTTATTTTTTGATTTTTTAAATTTAAGCACTCAGAAAAAGCTAACTGCCATTACATTGTATTTTCAGCCGCTATAATGCAAAAAAGCTAGAAGGCACGGCTTATAAACTAGTTAGAGCACGGCCTAAGTCTGCCAGGTTCTTAATTACTCTCCATCTCAAAAAAAACAATTCTTAATTACTCCCTCCATTTCGAATAATTGACAACGTTGTTTTCTCTATTCAAACTTTGGCCCTTAATTTCTTAGAAATAAATATGTAAATACTTATACATATACAATATCATTAAAGCATTTTTTTTGTGACAAATCCAACTATATGATTTTCATATTTACTAACTAAATTTTTTTAAACAATTGTGATTGGTCAAATTTTGAATAGTAAGTCAACCCTGTCAATTATTTGAAAACGGAGTTAATACAAAACAACACTATAAATTCCACATGTAAGTCACGTGAGGCTACCATGTGGGCCATATTTATCAGGCTGTTGCAATGGATGTCTCCAGCTTTGGGATACAAATTTGTGTAAATATGTAGTTCCTTGATAGTTATACAACTTACTTATAATTTTACAAAATTTACTCAAACTATAATAAAGCCCATGCATTGTGGTAAAAAACTGAAAGTTTTGATATATCTATATGTAGGGTTTAATCCTGTATAATATGATGAGTAGGGTAAAATTTGGTAACGAAATAAACAACCCCTAAATAAATATTGTATCAAGACTATATAAACCCAATCTTGTCGTCCCTGGCCTAAGCTTGATAAGCTAAGCCTAGTCTATCAACAAGCTCAACCTAGTAATTGAAGTAGTGGCCCTCGTGTTTATCGTCTTTGCTTTGGTGTTTATCACCAACTTTCTCCCCCCCCCCTCCCACCCCAAAACCCTCCAGATCTAGATGGTGTTCATATGGATTTATGTTTGAAGAAATCAGAAGACAATATGAACATCTGATATCTCAAAGTAGCTTCTTCATTCCTCTCGATCTGAGGATAAAGTAGTGGTCATGGGTGCATCATGCACACCCACGTCTCTCGATTCTATTTTGTTCACGCATCTCTCCCTTACTTCTTCTACCACTCACGACCTTCTTCTAAAAGCCACTACTCTTTATTTTTAACCAAAAGCTATTAGTTTTTTTTTAGATCAAGGGAAAATTTCATTAAGTGCATGAAAAAGGTCCCAGCCTCTACAATCCGAAGATCGTACACAGCTTAAAGGTTACAACCAAGAGCAATCAAGCACAAGAACTAACACAAAGCAAAAGACACAAGATACAGGAAAAAAACAGACACTACGCCTCAATCCTATTCCGGAACTTCCATCCAAATTTTGCAAAGACCTCCATGATGACCGTCTCCAAAATCTGGCATCCATTCTTGAAGATAGGTCTTTCTTCTTCTTTACTTAACAAGGACCAAAGCCGGATCCAATAAGTTGCCCTGAAAATGACTTGCAGAAAGGTGTTGGTTTTAGCATTATTGAACACCACGTCATTTCTATTCAACCACATTGCCCAACAGAGAGCCGCAGCACCTAGTAAAATCTGATTTTTGAGTTTTGCCCCGATGCCATGAAGCCAAGAGCCAAACATATCCGATATACTAGATGGTGGATGAATTCCAAAGGTGATGTGCACTGTGTTCCAAATAAATCTAGCAAAGTGACAATCAATGAAAAGATGTTGTATCGTCTCCAAAGAGTTACAAAAACAACACTTGACACTCCCTTGCCAATTCCTTTTTGCTAAATTATCTTTTGTAAGAGTGACCCCTTTTTGGAGATACCAAAGGAAAATTTTAATTTTCAAAGGCACTCTTATTTTCCATAGCGGATTTTTCGTAGGTAAGACTCCCTCTTGAATCAGATTCAGATACATAGAGCGAACCGTGAAAGACCCACTCCTATGAAGGTTCCAAACAAACACATCCTTCTCATTTGTAAGGTTAACTGTCACAACTTTAGAGACTAAGTCGTACCACGCTGTCAAATTACCTTCCACCAAACCTCTTCTAAATGACACATCCAGTGGCGTAGAAGCTAAAACCTTAGCCACAGTATCATTCTTTTTCCTCACAATCCTATAGAGCGATGGATAGACATCCCTTAAGGGTTTATTTCCTAACCAAATGTCCTCCCAAAATCTAACTTGTGTTCCCTTTTGAATTCGAAAATAACCATGAGCCAAGAAATCATCCTTGACCTTCAATAGCCCCGACCAAAAGTGGGAGTCACCCGGTCGTTTATAAACTTGAGTTATGGCTTTATTGGTCAAATATTTCCTTCTTAGAAGATTTTGCCAAACACCATCCTCATTAATAAGTTTAAACAACCATTTACTCAAGAGACATTTGTTTTGAATCCCAAGGTTTTGGATACCCAACCCGCCACAGTCCTTTGGTCTACAAAGTACACTCCACTTAGTAAGCATGTACTTCTTTTTAAGACTATCACTTTGCCAAAAGAACCTTGAACGGTAAAAATCAAGCTTTTGTAAAACACCCTTAGGGACTTCAAAAAAGGAAAGCATATACATAGCTAAACCATTTAAGACCGAATTGATTAAAACTAGCCTTCCTCCAACGGAAAGAAGCTTTCCTTTCCAACTGCTGAGCTTCTTTTGGAATCTCTCCTCAATGATGGCCCAATCTTTGATAGAGAGTTTACGATGGTGCAAAGGAATACCAAGATATTTAAAAGGTAAGCCCCCGGTTTTGCAACCAAAAAGTTGTGCATACTCATGCTCGCAATCCTTAGCACTACCATAACAGAAGAGCTCACTCTTATGGAAATTAATTTTCAACCCAGAAAGTTGCTCAAAGGCACTTAACACTAGTTTAAGGTCTTTGGCTTGGAGTAGATCATGATTCATGAAGAGAATAGTATCATCTGCATACTGGAGGATCGAGAGGCCATCATCTACAAGATGTGGAACAACTCCTTGAAATCTCCCATCAGACTTAGCTCTACCAATTAACGTTGCCAACATATCTGCCACTAAATTAAAAAGGATTGGTGACAAGGGATCACCTTGCCTAAGTCCCTTTTTTGGCTGAAAATAATGCCCTAAAATGTCATTAACTTTAATGCCCACACTACCACCCCTAACAATTTGATCTATCCACTTGCACCAAAGTGGTGAAAAACCTTTCATCCTCAATGTTTGTTGAAGAAAAGACCATTTCACCTTATCATATGCTTTTTCGAAGTCCAGCTTTAGAATCACACCATCAAGCTTCTTCTTATGCATCTCATGTATGGTTTCATGAAGGATAATAACCCCTTCCATGATATTCCTCCCTGCCAAAAAAGCTGTTTGAGATGGTTGTATAACCTTCTGAGCCACTAGTGCTAAACGGTTAGCCATTACCTTAGTAAAGACCTTGAAGCTAACATTAAGTAGGCAAATGGGTCTGAACTGTTGGATTTGAGTAGCCTCATTTTGCTTCGGTAATAATGTAATTATACCAAAGTTGAGGCTAAAAAGCGGAAGGTTTCCTTTGTGAAAATCAGCGAAAAGAGCCATGAGATCTCCTTTGACGAGACCCCAAAAAGCTTGGTAAAACTCAGCTGGGAAACCATCAGGCCCCGGGGCTTTGTTGCGTTCCATTTGGAATATAGCCTTTTTAACCTCTTCTTCTGTGAAAGCGGACGCTAAAATCTCATTCTCAGTTTCTGATACCTGAGGTATATCATCCCTAAAGGATTCCATCATTGAGAAATTATTTCTCTCTGACGCCCCAAAGAGACCTTTATAATAATTGGTGATGTATTTCTTAAGGTTCTCATCACCCTCTATAATCCCCTCTTCCTGCTCGAGGCGGAAGATCCTAGTCTTCCTATGTTTTCCATTGGCTACCAACTGAAAATACTTAGTATTACAGTCGCCAAATAACAACTTAGTTGTTTTGGCTCTTTGGTACCATTTTATCTCCTCCTCTCGCAACAAATGAACTAACCGCTCTTTATAATAACACTTTAAATCATTTTCCGTGGCACTGAGAAGCTGAGTCTCAGCTTTCTTATCTAATTCATTCGCCTTCCGAATCAATTCTTCCTTTTCTTTTTTGTATGAACCGCTAACATTCTTAGCCCAACCCCGTAGGAATTGTCTAAGTCTCTGAATTTTAAATTGCCATCTTTGTAACGATGTTTTTCCCCTTTTTTCTTTGTTCCACACTTCCGCCACCAACTCTGAGAAGCCATCACGTAGCAGCCAACCGAGTTCAAATTTGAACAGAGGTTGATTTTTGCAACGAGCACCGTTTCCAGTATCTAGTAACAGAGGAGTGTGATCCGAAATTTCCCTAGTCAACGCCTGAACCGTTGATAGCGGAAATTTTGTTTCCCACTCTGTACTAACAAGGATCCGATCAAGTCTCTCATATGTTGGTGAATCCCTAGAATTAGCCCACGTAAATTTCCGGTTAGATAATTCAAGCTCCCTTAAATCTAAACCATCGATGACGGCATTAAATAAAAAAGGCCACCTATCATCAAACCTATCATTGTTCTTTTCCTGTGGATTCCTAATAATATTGAAATCACCTCCGACAAGAACTGGATGTGTTTCCTTGGCACATGTTTGTACCAACTCTGCAAGGAAGGCCTCCTTAAGTTCAGGTTGAGCAGCCCCATAAACTGCTATAAGAACCCATTGGAAACCATCACCTCTCATTCTCAAGTGGAACTTAACATAAAAGTCTCCCTCATCAAAACTACCAAAGTCAAAAATTTCTAGATTCACCCCAAGAAGGATGCCACCGGACCTACCATGAGGTTTTGACCAGTGCCACAAAAAATCTCGACCACCACAAATATTGTTCAACGCCGCTTTTGAAAAATCTTTCTTCCCGGTCTCCATAAGAGCAATAAAGTCTAGCTTATGCTCTCTAGATAATTCTGAAAGGAACCTATATTTAGCCAAGTCACTAAGACCTCTGCTATTCCAAAAGATTCCTTTCATTTCGATCGATTTGATTTTCTTTTTTTCCTAACTATTCCAATTTTCTTATTCTTCTTATTAAAAGATGACATAGATTTATTCTTCTTGAAGACAGTTTCGAATTCACAACTTAGGTGATCGCTGTCGTCACCTATAACCTCCTCCATCAAATCACCACATAAGTGACCAAGAGTGAGGTTATTAACGTCATCATCTTCATCACTTTCTAAAAAAACAGCATCACTGTCATGCTCTTCAACAATTCTAGGAAAAAAAGCTGACAGTCTATTGCGCTCTACATTTTTAAGCACCCGAACTGAACCTAAAACTTCTTTCTCATTCTTGCCAACATCTAGGCCTAGGTTGATGAGTTTGGAAGCAACAACGACATCTGAAAAAGATGTGAAGGACAGATTTTGCTTGTTACCTTCAACCTGCTCCAAATTATTCAACGCAGGAGGTAGTGGCGCCATCTTGGGCGCCATCCTAGTGAAAGCCACGAAACATGCCAGACTCAAAAGAACCATTCCAAGACGTATGGGATTAAAAATTCTCTTAATCAGAGAATTGGCCTCAGCTTGATTGTTGATCTTGACATGGATCATGCATGGGATGTAGACTAGTTTCAATTCTTCACACCTTATAAATACTTCTAATCCAAATATATATTACTTGATCCAGCGAGCACGTATTGATGAAACAATAACTGATATTAACTATAGGTACATCAAGCACGTCTCTTACGGAAAGATGAACACTAAACATGCACACGTAGGAGCCTGTAAAGATGAGGATGAGTTGGTGTCCAAGGCAAGTAACCGCTAGCTATTTTGATCTTGGCATGTTGTCGATCGTCGTTGTTGCCATATACATAATGCATTCAGGGCCGTCTCAACAATTTCAAGGGCCCTTGGGCAAGCAACACAGCAAGGGCCCAGCAATCTAATTTTTTAATATAACGATTAAAGTATATAGTACTACTAATAAGAGTTAACTTGCAGCATATGTTTAGTTCATTAAAGACAACGATAGTACAACAAAGAAACTAAAAGAACGGTAAAATAACTATTATAATTACCTCAAATAAAACAATAATGCTTCAGTGCTTCTTAAAAAACCGCCTTCAGGCATTTCTTGATGCAAAATCTTCAATAACAGTATCGAGATTAATGTTGTCCAAAACATCCTTCTCAATGCTGCACATAGCCAAGCCATGCAATCTTTCTTGTAGCATAGTTGACCTCAAACAATTTTTCAATAGTTTCAATTTGGAGAAGCTTCTTTTGGCTGATGCTACTGTCACAGGAACAGTTAAGAGAATCCGATATGCAATAGAGACATTCGGATAGCAATCTGCAGCTTTAACAAAGTGAAGAATCTCAGGAAGCGACGCCCGTGGCATACATACATACATATACTGATATACATACTCATGGGTTGGTGGGCCCCCCATGGCATGGGCCCCCGGCCGTCGCACTTCCTGCCCACCCCCTTAAGACGGCCCTGAATGCATTGGTCAAGCACAGCCATGGCAACTTACCGAGCTGCCACAGCTCAACCTACCGAGCACCCTGGACAGGAGCTAGCACACGTTGCCGCCGAGCCAAGGTAGCTCGATGCGTCGGTGAGGCCCGCCGGATGTAGTGCATCTGGTCTGCTGCATTGGTGTCATGCTGTCGAGTTCTAGTGACACGGTAGATGATATATATCTAGGGGTGAAAACGGATGGGATAGTTTCCGCCGGATCCGGACGGATACGGATACAGATTGTGTCGGATCGGATTTTTTTCGGATAGTTCTCGGATCGGATACGAATACGGATTTTTTTTATCGGATACGGATACAAATACAGTAAGCCTAGTATCCGTCGAATACGGATACGGATACGGCTTATCCGGATAATACGAAAACGGATATCCGAGGGGAGGGGAGGGACTTTAATTTTTATTTTTGTTTTTTGGATTTCAGAAATGCGTGGAAAATTCATTTAAGCTCAGAAAAATATGAAATAAACTCCAAAACTTCCAGGAAAATTCACAGAAATTTTTGGTGACATTTTGGACTTAATAAAAATATTTCCAACTAATGTTGGTATTTAATTTTCATACTTAAAAATACTTTTTAATTTCAAAAGTAGACCTTTAAACTCCTAAAAATCCAGGAAACCAAATAACTCCAAATAATTAATTTAAAGTAGGATTTTTATAGAAAATCAAAATTTCATTTTATTTAATATCTACTTTGTTGGTTTTCACTTAATTTACTTTTCAAATCAGGCTTTTTCAAAAACAGAAAATCCAGGGCAAAACCCAAAAATAAAATTTAGGCAACAAAAATACTTATTTTAATTTTAACTTTATTTTAATTAATTTTATTTATTTATTTTAATAAAAACCTGGGCTGTTACAACTTGATGGATGAAATGGAGGAATGAAATGTTCTTATGTTTGTTCAAATTGCTGTCATGTCATCATGTGTATTCCATGAATTGCATGTTGTTGTTACTTATGTAGTTATGTTATGATCGACTATTGGGTATATTTTCATTGTGGATGAAAAGACTATGTTTGTTTAGATTTCATGAATGTTTTGTCAAGATGAACTATTTACGTATTTTCGTTAATTTTGGATGTATAGTTTAAGAGGTTTTCATGTTCCGATAAATATTCGTAACCGTATTCGTTTCGATCCGTATCTGTATTCGATATTATTCGTATTTGTATTCGTATTCGAGTTATCCGTATTCGTATCCGTATCCGGAAAAAAAATATGAAAACAAATATGGTAGAAGCATTATCCGTCCGTATCCGATCCGTTTTCACCCCTATATATATCATCTGCAGAGCCGAGCTTAGAGAGATTTATAAAAACAAATTTTAGATATCAAAATTGAAAAAAATCGCTATAATGCCATGAAAGCAAACATGTTCAGAATTACGGACACCCAAAATTTAAGATAAAAAGTTCAGCAACTCCAAAATAACCACCTCAGGCCCCGCTTGGTTGGGCTAAAAAATAGTGGTTTATGACTGAAATTGCACTATAGCTGGCTAAAATTACACTGTAACTGAAGGTGGCTTATTTGATGTAATTAAATTAAAAAATAGAAAAAATATATTAGCTTGCCACGGACAACGCAAATGAATACGGAAAAAAAGATCCGGTAAAAAGCTAAAAAAATCAAAAGTTAAAAAAATTTATAAATAACTGAAAATAAGTCAGAAATTCGTAAACCAAAATAAGCGGGGCATAAATACCGCACCGACAAAAGGCAATCCTATCCCACATCAGCGGCGGGACACGACAACAACAATCTGAAGTCGCGGTCTCGCCTTGCCCCCTTGTCGCATTCCTCCCCTCCTCTCTTGCTACCACACCGCGCTGCTCGCGTCGCACGCACTGGGCCTCGAGCTCGATCTTCCTGGGAACCCCATGGTCTCGAGCTCGAGGTGGTGGCCTTGGGCGTTGCCGTCCTATCCTCGGCACCGCAAGGGAGGGGGAAGGGCATGGGTATTGGGAGGGCCCGTGGTGGTGAAGGCCATCGTGTGGCTCCTCCTCGCCGCCGTCTCCTTCCGGGTGCTCTGCTCCTTGTCCTCCTCGTCGTCGCCCCCGCCGCCGGAGATCAAGGAAGGTGCGGGCTTTCTCTGCGATTTCACGACTTGTAGGAATGTTGCGGGATTGGTGTGGTTTATGCTGTCGGGGGGTTTGGCGAGGGCAAAATTTGGCGCTTTTGATCTCGTTTGCTGTGTTTGGTGATTCTTGATGGGAATGGCGCCGTATTTTTTAGGGGGTTTGAAGGTCGGAACTTGTGTTTCGGTTCCGTGAATTAGGAATTTTGCTATCTGTTAACCCTGCTATGCGGTGGGAAGGCTGAGAACTTGCACGGGATGGAACGATTGAAGTCTGAAATTTTGTTGTTTCTTGATCTGATTTCCTGCTATGGTGTGCGATTTCGTATGGTAGTTTAGGAGAGGTGAAAAAATTGGAGCATTATCAGGTGGAGAAATTGGTGTTTTGCATTACCATTTTTTAGGGAAGCGTTATTTCCGGCGGTTTTAGAGGGAAAAAATTGATCATATACCCTCCATTTAGATGGAAATTGAGGACTTACCCTCCTGGCCTCACGTGTCAGTGACTTATGATGACCCTACGTGTCATTGAGACTTAGAGGGTAAATCCTCAATATCCCAACTAAAGGGAGGGTATATGATCCAATCTCCCTTTTAGAGGGGAAAGATCGAAAAGAGGGAGCTTTCGCTGAAAAGAACGGAGCAGTTTGGAACAATTGTTCTCATGTTTGTATAAAAAAATGCTTCTTTTTTTAACCTTCACGTGTTGAAATATTGTACCTTCGTTTATGAAGAACACGAGAGTATTTAAAATAGTCCTTGAACTTGAAAGATCGTACCTTTGTTTATGATGGACGGGTGTATTTAACAACAGTTCTTCTATCTCTTCAAGAACTGACAATTATATTTGTTTTGCTTTTCCTAGGCATTTCTCAATTTCAATTTTTGATACATGTGAATTTGGTGTGCTTTTGCGTGAGGTGGGGAAAGAAAAAGAAGAAAGCTGTGCGTTTTGATCTCGTTTAAGATCAACAATTACTTTTTAGATGAACATGACATCTCAATGGGTGCCCCTGTTCAGTTTTATTTAAACTGAGTTCAACCTTTGTCAGCTCAAGCATTTCTTCATACTCTAACCAAGACAGCAAAAGGTAAACAAACTGATCAAGCAATCATCCACACTAATACACTATGCTTTTTATATTGTTCTTCCTTCCTTTCATCATCTACTTTTGCCTTCTTCTTAGATCTTCATTTGGCCATCTCCACCAGCTCCGACCTCTTGATTCTCCTCTTTTGTTTCGCATTGCATCAGATTGCCTCCCAAATCCAGCAGCTTCATATGTGTGTCAACTTCAGAGGTTCCTTCAATAAGCATTCGACCTTCATACAGGATACAGCATTGATCCATCTCTTGCAATTCTGAACCCTAGAATAAAGGTCTCCAGCTTCTCAGTGTTGCCAATAGCTTCCTCCACACTTGCTTCATGCTGAGCCAACAATTACATTGAAATATAATGTCATTATGATAGTTCCATAAGCACCACAACACAGCAGCTAAAACTGAGTTCATCACATTGAAATTCTTATGACAAATCCAATATTTTGCTATTGACTCATAATCAGTTCCTAGATCTTTCTAGAAAAATTCAGAAAACTCAATTCACACTCTTTAGCAATTACACATCCAAAGAATAAGTGATTTATGTTTTCATTTTCATTACAGAAAGCACACTCCGAGGGTTTCATAATGTTTCTTTTAAGCAATTTGTCCGTTTTCATTAATTTGTTATGAGACATAAGCCAAACGAAAATCTGAACCCTAGGAGAAATTCTTGAAGACCAAATTGCAGGAATATAGGTTGGTATTGTTAAGGGTATTTAGGTCTTTTCCCATATGTCTAGGGTTTGTGTCCTTGTGTCCTCTTTGTACTATATATATGCCCCATGGGCTATTGCAATACAACAACTATTCTCCCATTTACAGGTATCACACTCTAAAATTGATAATTGCATAAAGAGACTTAGAGGAATAAGCACCATTACTTTCAACAATTACTTTTTTGAGTAGCTATTCATCTGCCATTTGTTCATGTTAGTGAGTACTTTTAGTTTCTATTTGCAATTTTGTTATGTTCTTCCATAGAATTCTGAAAGTTTCTTTTGACATTAGGGTGAAATGTTTAATTTCTATGAATAATAGTATAATACGATGCAGCGGAAATCTTGGACTGGTTCAAAGTCCTTGTTACATAATATTCAGTTTGGAAAACAATTGGTAGTGTTTTACTGATGTATAGCAACTGTCCATAGTCCGTTTGGGCATCTATTCGCAACGTGCCCATATTCCACACGGATGTGGCAACGTGTAAGCTCTTGGTTGCAGCAGGATTTGCTCAACCTGACAAACTGGAGCAACGAAGCCAATATGCTACACTGGTGGTTATGTCTCGATGAGGTTGTGCTGGGAGGCACGAGGAAGGGGCTGCATTCTATGAGAATTATAGTTCTGTAGGCTGTGGCCGATACGGAAGGAAAGGAATGATGAATCTTTCAAAACAATGTTACCCATACATAAGGGAGTTTTGTCATCATTAAGAAGGAAACAAGTGCCAAGTAGGCACAGCTATGCTCTGAGAGCTTGTTGAAGAGTCACTCTAGCAAAGCGATGCCTTATTTAAACCCTTAGCCTTTTATCCAAGTAGTTGTCATCTCTTTCACTGTAGACATGTCCACGTTGTACGCTGCTTGCTGATTCTCTCTTTTGGCTGTTGTGCCTAATTTTGGAACTCCTTAATACAAGATTAGCAGGCTAGCAGCTCTCCTGCTACTCCTTAAAAGTTTTTTCGTTTTGAAATAAAGTTTGTAAAAAGATGTCTATGTTGGTTGTTATTGAAATGTTACTAAATAATGTTTTTGAACACTTTTGATGGCATAATCATATTAAAAAACATTTGAGTTCAAATGTCAAGCCGCTTTGACCTCAAATTGCTATGTTTGGAAAAATGGTCAATTTATTCGTTTACCATTTGCTAAAACGTAATGTTGTGCAAGTGTCATAATATGTTCACTAATAGGTTCCGCATCTTCCAATGTCCCAACTCACGTAATTCCTGTGGAAATGGAAGATATTTCTGAAAAAGGTGCATGCGCATTTTCATTCTAACATACAAATAGATGATTTCTTGAGATGTAAAGAAATGTAGTTTTACTTTACAAGCATAACTGGGAGACTAGCTAGGTAGAGCATCTTGAATTTCTGAAAGAAACATGCCATCATTCTATCTGCTCAATGGTACCTTCAGTCATTTCAATTCATTAACATCAACATTTTCCTTTGATAACCATGTTCTTGTGTATGAACTGCTGACATTGCAGTCCATATGCTTTTATTCTAGGGCAATATTGCTTAGCACCATCGCAAAGATCGCAGAGTTAGAAAATACCATCCAATATGCCACTGATAGGTGGTTTTGGCCCCACATGTCATTATTACAAGCGATGGTATTTTCCAACTCTATGATCTTTGCAATGGTACTGAACAAAATATTTCTTTATTTTATTTTGTCAATCAATAAATGATTATCTATTGTGGTGCTTCACATACAAGAACACCTTGGGAGCAACTACAGGGTCTTAGTTTTGAAACTTGAATGAAGGGAGAAACAACATAGTAAACTGAATTGCTTATTTCTTTAGTGTTCTTATTTCTTCCATCTGATGTGAGATACTACTTGTATAGGAAAATGCAACCTTTTTAACGGGGAATGGGTACCAAATCCATCTGGCCCAGCCTATACAAATGCAAGCTGTCGATTTATTGATGGACACCAGAACTGTATGATGAATGGCAGACCTGACACGGGATATCTTCGCTGGAGATGGAAACCTTATGAATGTGATCTGCCACCATTTGATGAAGTGACATTTCTAGGTGCTATGAGGAACAAAGCATGGGGCCTAATTGGTGATTCCATTCTTCGTAATCAAGTTCAGTCATTGATTTGCCTTTTGTCTAAGGTAAATGTTACCACATTACATAATTCCAATTTATCATGCTCACGTTGAAGTCTTAAGGTAAATGTTCAGGCTCACCTTGAAGCATCATGCTCCTCTACTTTTTTCCCTAGTGTTTATGTTTGAATGTCTTGGAAAATAGCACAAAAATGTCCTGGCAATGGCGTTTCACCACATTAAGAGATATACTTGGAGGAGCATACACTAAATTATTATTATTTTATATAAATGCACTCTACTCTGTTTGGTGTGTCAATTTCCAGATTACGTTTTGCTTGATTTCTAACTTGTGTGCATCTATGTGAAAGTAAAGGCCTGTTAGGAATCTTAGCTCTTGATCTTAGGTTGTATGGATGGGTAGGATGCTATGTAGCACGGACACGGATACGTCGACACGACACGACACGACACCGACACGGGAATTCGCCGTTTTCCCAAAAAGATCGATACGGCGACACGGCTATATATATTTAAATAATAAATAAATTATATATATATATATGTATGTATTATTTTCTATGTTTCCACATGCTTATTAAACTGCGAGTGGGGAAGAAGCCGGCGACGCTTGGGGAGGAAGCCGACGGGCGGCACTTGGGGAAGAAGCCGGCGGTGCTTGGCGACGAATCCGGCGGCGCACGGGGACGAATCCGGCGGCGCGCGGGGAAGAAGCCGACGGCGCTTGGGGAGGAAGCCGACGGGCGGCGACGCGAGCAGGCGGCGCTTGGGGAGTGGGGAAGAAGCCGACGACGCTTGGGGAGTGGGGAGGAAGCCGACGACGCTTGGGGAGGAAGCCGACGACGCTTGGGGAGGAAGCCGACGGGCGGCGGCGAGGTGCGGGAGCGGGAGCGGGCGGCGGCGCGAGCAGACGATGCGGAGCAGCGTGAATAACGCGCTCGGCCGCTCGTGTGCGATGCGTGCGTTAGGGTTAGGGCACGTCGTGCGTGCGTTATGGGTAATGGGCCGACCGTGTCTTGGGCCGGCTGTGTCCAGGCCGTGTCCGATTCATGTATTTAGTGTGTCCGACACGTGTCGAGAATTTTATTAATTAAAATTAATTCTAAAATCGGTCGATACGTCTCCGACACGTGTCGAAGACGTGTCCGTGTCGTATCCGTGTCCGACACGTTGCGAATAGATGCCCAAACGGACTATGGACAGTTGCTATACATCAGTAAAACACTACCAATTGTTTTCCAAACTGAATATACTTTATTTCTTGCCTGTCCTCTAGATTACAAGTTGTGCCCTTATATATCGGGCTGTGCAAAACCGACTCCAATTCTAACACCCTAAACCGACTTACATATCATAGATAACCGGTTTGGTTAACCCAATCTGGACTTTTTCCTAATACTAGCAACCTTTTCGAAATCCTGGTCCGACCGCCCACCTAACTCCCAGTCTGACCGCCTGAGTCCTGGTCTGACCGCCCAACTGAATCCTGGTCTAACCGCTTGAGTCCCGATCTGACCAGCTGTAGCTTATCACGTCTTGCCGGATGAGGCTAAAGTGCTGGCCGAACCCAAGCCCAGAGCCTGCCGAGAGCGTCTAGTATAATGTTTACCCTAATATTCATCCATAACATTTCCCCCCTCCTGAGTAAACAGCTTGTCCTCAAGCTGAAAGTCTGGATATTGATTCTTAAAGTCAGGAAGACAAATCCATGAGGCTTTAGAGGCGGGTTGGTCCGCACATTGCACATGAATCTCCCATTTATCCTTGTGAAGACGCGAAGAAACAATTTTTGAGGGAGTAGGGATAACACGACCATTAAGAATTGCTTGCAGAGCTGGAGGAGTGGTTGGAGGACAACCCACAAATTTCTTCAAGAAGGCCACGTGAAAAACATCGTGGATACGAGCAGCCACCGGAAGCTTAAGTTTATAAGCAACTGAGCCAATGCGAGGTATGATTTGTTATGGCCCATAGAATTTGGGTGATAGTTTGGACAATTTGGATGTAATGCCAATAGCTTGACGGCGATGAAGCTTGAGCAAAACCCACTGGCCCACTTTGAATTCAATTTCACAATGATGCTTATCATAAAAATTCTTCACGCGCTGCTGAGCGTGCAATACATGTCTCGAATGTCAGCAAGGAATTCATCTCAAGAATGTAGAGTAGCGTCAACTGCAGAAACTTGGGCAGAACCTTCCGTGTACGGAATGATGGCAGCAGCAGGATGACCATACACCACCTGAAACGGCGTTGCCCTTAAGGACTGTTAGAAGTAATCTTGGTTTTTTGTTTTCTTGTCGTATTCGAGTACAAGTCCGAGTATACGAATACGTATACGAGTCCGCGCTGCGTCGTTTATGTTTCCATGTGAAGAGTGAGTCCGTTTTAGAGTATGAGTCGGATTGTGTAGTTCCTTTATAAGTCCATGCAAGTCACGTAGTTAAGGCAATGCAATGTAAGAAGATTGAGTGCTGGAGACGTGAGATTGTAAGGCAAGCTGTGAGAAGAAAAGAAATAAAGAAAGAGAGAGGAAACTGCTCGTGTGATTGCATGGTTTGAGTTGCGTTTTTCGCGTACGGGAAACGACAGCGTCTCGTCACGTCGTGTCCTTCGCACGGGAGAAGGCGAAGCTCCGTTTCCATCAGGCAGATTACGTCGTGAGGATCAGCGGGTCTGCATATCGAACGACGAGGCGACAGTGAAGAATTTCGGGACAGTTGTAACAAGTGGTATCAGAGCATGGGTGACAAGGCGAAGACTCAGGGTGGGTTAATCTCCCTCCAGTACCCTCTCCTGACAGTCGACAACTACCCGGTGTGGGCAATGAAGATGAAGGCGAACATGCGTGCCCAAGGAGTCTGGTGTGCAGTCGATCCGAAGGGGAAGGACAAGGAGGTAGACGACAAGGTAGATCAAGCGGCTTTGGCCCTTATCTACCAGGTGGTGCCAGACGTGATGATGCATCAACTTATCGGCAAGGAGACGACGCGGGAAGCGTGGGAGGCGTTTCAGACGATGCACAAAGGAGTTGATCGTGTCAAGGAGGTGCGGCTCCAGAATTTGCGGAGCGAGTTCGAGAATTTGAAGATGGAAGAAAACCAGTCGGTGGACGAGTTCGCCGGCAAGCTGAGTTCATTGTACAATCAGATTAACTCTCTTGGCGACAAGATGGAGGAATCTGTGGCGGTGAAGAAATACTTGCGCGTGCTTCCGGAGAAGTATATACCTGTTGTCACAACACTTATGTACTCCCCAGATCTGGATAAGAAGAAGATAGAGGAGATCACCGGATCTCTCAAGGCGCATGAGGAGTTACTAAAGGGGTTTCAATCGCGCAAGGAGCAAGGATCTCACAACGAGCAAGCTTTGCTAGTAAGGGGAGATCCGAGAGACGGTCGTGGCTCTTCATACAACCGCGGGAGGTGGCGCGGTCGAGGTGGCCAGAGTGGTCGAGGCGGCAGGGGTGGTTGTGGAGACAATGCTAGGCAAGGAGGTGGTGAGAGATCCTATGATTTGTCACATGTCAAGTGCTTTGAATGTGGCGAATACGGGCACTACGCGATAAGATGCCGCAACAATAAAAAGTGCTTCAACTGTAACGAGCTTGGGCACTTTGCTTTGGATTGCAAGAGCAAGAAGAAGGACGGGGAAGTAAACCTTACCAAAGACAAAGAAGATGACGGAGAGCTAGTACTTCTCTCCTCATGTTGAAAAGGAGTCAGTCATGGTGGAACTGAATGAGGAGAACGTAGATCCAAAACTACGCACGAAGGAAGGAAGCTATGGTCACACGGATCAATGGTACTTGGATAATGGAGCAAGCAACCACATGACGGGAGACCGTTCCATGTTCCACAAGCTTGACGAGAAGGTTTGGGGCAAGGTCAAGTTTGGCGACGGCTCCACGGTGGAGATAAAGGGTAAAGGGACGATGATGCTGCAATGCAGGAACGGAGATAAGAAGTTGAAAAGAATCTATTATATACCAAGTCTATGCAACAACATACTAAGTCTCGGGCAGATGACGGAGAGAGGATGCAAGGTGGTGCTGGAGGATGAGTTCTCGTGAGTGTATGACAAGAACAGAAATTTGTTGATGAAGGCGAAGAGATCTCCAAATCGGTTATACAAGATTTCTTTGAACACTTGTAAACAGGTTTGGGTGGAGAGAGGCACAGATGGACGAGGTGCAGAGGCAGCAGGAGGCAAGCCTAGCGCACAAGAAAACGTAACAAGGAAGGAGACCGAGTCGACAAAGAAGCAAGACGAGGCAGAAGGCGTAGTGGTCGTAGCGAGCGGTGCAGGAGGTGCGCATAAGCATGCAGCCAACTCTAAAGGAGCGTATGTAGGCGGAGAGAAGCGGAGCGACGGCTCGAGTGGTCGGCACCGACCACATGCAGCAGGCATGGTTGTGGCGAGCAGAGGCTCGGGAGAAGCTCTCACGCGGGCAGCAGATGGAAGTCGGAGATGGGTCCCGAGGTGGCGGGAGGAAGCACAGCGTGGAGGACAGTGGTCGAAAGCAATGGCACACGACAGTGAGAGCAGGTGCTCGTGGAGAAAGCGGGAGCAGGTGCTCCAGCCCAGGCAGGTATGCAAGGAAGAAACAGAGCAAGAGAGAAGATCGACATGATTAAGATGGAAAAACAAGATTAAGGAGGTGATTGTTAGAAGTAATCTTGGTTTTTTGTTTTCTTGTCGTATTCGAGTACAAGTCCGAGTATACGAATACGTATACGAGTCCGCGCTGCGTCGTTTATGTTTCCGTGTGAAGAGTGAGTCCGTTTTAGAGTATGAGTCGGATTGTGTAGTTCCTTTATAAGTCCATGCAAGTCACGTAGTTAAGGCAATGCAATGTAAGAAGATTGAGTGCTGGAGACGTGAGATTGTAAGGCAAGCTGTGAGAAGAAAAGAAATAAAGAAAGAGAGAGGAAACTGCTCGTGTGATTGCATGGTTTGAGTTGCGTTTTTCGCGTACGGGAAACGACAGCGGCTCGTCACGTCGTGTCCTTCGCACGGGAGAAGGCGAAGCTCCGTTTCCATCAGGCAGATTACGTCGTGAGGATCAGCGGGTCTGCAGAACGAACGACGAGGCGACAGTGAAGAATTTCGGGACAGTTGTAACAAGGACGAATGATATGAGGTGTTGTAGCAGAATTCTGCCCATGGAAGCCAGTGAACCCAATGAAGCGGATGATCCCCACTGAGACAACAGAGGTACATTTCAATTGTGTGATTGCCCACCTCACTTTGGCTCAGATTGTGGGTGAAAGGCTGATGTCATATCAAGAGCACCCCTGCCAACATAAACAGCTCCTTCCAAAAGTGACTCATGAACAAGGTTCCAAAAACCGGAACCGGAAGAAATCCCGGTCGGCGGCCGGTTACCGGAAAAACCGGGCACAATTTGAAAATCAAAATTTGAATTTTGAGATATTTTGAAACCGGTAACCGGAAAAAAACCGGCCAAAATTCGAAAAATCAAAAAATTCATACCGGCCGGTTTTTTGGTTACCGGTCTCCACCGGTAAAACCGGTAACCGGCTGTTACCAGCCGGTAACCGCCGGGATTTTGAACCATGCTCATGAAGACTGTGTCTCTATCACTGACAATAGACTCTGGAAACCCATGGAGGCGAACAATAGCATCGAAGAAGGCATGAGCCACTGAGTGGGCTGTGTAAGGATGGGCCAATGGCACAAAGTGAGCATATTTCGAGAATCTATCCACCACGGTCAGGATAACCAATTTTCCATGGACGTGAGGGAATCCATCAATAAAATCCATAGAGATGTAAGTCCAAATCTGTGACGGAACCGGAAGAGGTTGCAGCAGACCAGCGGGGTGAAGGTGGTCCACTTTATTGCGTTTGCAAACCTCACAACAGTTCGCATGATCTCTGACCAATTCTTTAAGGTGGGGAATGTAGAAATCCTTGCGGATCCGATGCAGCAACTTTTGAATACCCTCATAGCCAGTAGCATGGGCTGCAGCAATAATATGCTGAACACAAGGAGATGAAGTTGGCACAAAAATTCGACCATAGTGAAGAAATAGGCCGTCGATAAAGGACCATGTGGCTAGCAGTTCTTGAGCAGCCATTTGGGAACGTAATGGTTGATATTATGGCAGCGAACGGACCTCCTCTTTGAGCTGCTCCAGCAGTGGAAAGGAAGGAATAGATATAGTCGAAAGAAACATGTGTTCATCCCGACGAGACAACACATCTGCGGTCATATTTGCTTTGCCCGGTTTGAACTCAATCTGAAAGTTGAATCCAAAGAGTTTGCTGACCCAGTGGTGTTGGGGAATTGTGGTCAAACGTTGATCGAGCAGGAACTTCGGACTATAGTGGTCAGTGCAGACAATGAATGCTTTGCCCCAAAGATAATGATGCCAGTGACGCACAGCTTTGACTAACCCGATGAGTTCGCGCTCATATGCCGCCAATTTGGCATGGTGAGGTTGAATGGTCTTGCTGAAGAAGGCAATAAAAGATTCTTTATTTCTTGCCTGTCCTCCAAAATACAAATTGTGCCCTTATATATCAGGCTGTGCAAAACCGACTCCAATTCTAAATTTCTAATACCCTAAACCAACTTACATATCATAGATAACCGGTTTGGTTAAGCCAATCTAGACTTTCCTAATACTAGAAACCTTTCCGAAATCTCGGTCCGACCGCCCGCTGACTCCCGGTCTGACCGCCCGCCTAAATCCCGGTTTGACCGCTTGAGTCCCGGTCTGACTGGCTGTAGCTTATCATGTCTTGCTGGATGAGGCTGAAGTGCTGGCTGAACCTGAACCTGGAGTCTGCCGAGAGCGTCTAGTATAATTTTTACCCCAATAGACATCCATAACAAGGCCTTGTTGCCGTTTTACAAGAATCTGTACCAAACTAGCATGCAACACATTCGGTTAGTTTCTTCACTCCTTGGTAGTGGTAGTTAATGACTGTTTTACTCCAATCATGAGCTAATAGGGAAGACACAATTTTATTTATTGGATTAGTAAGAGATGATATATGATAACAAGACAGATAAATTTCAAGGGCGTTGTGTGCATACTGTACATTTTCAATGATATATGCAAAGTTACCTCTCTCCATGAACTTTGTGTGCACTTCTAGTCGTGTGTTTCTTTTCCCGGGTCTTAAATTTGGCAATATCTCTCTTGCTTGGATTCATTCTGCTCTTTTGCTTTCCATAATGCACTTTTAGTTAGGTTAGAAGAAAATTTCCATGGTATTCTGCTCTAATTATCTCGTGCAGAATAAATACTTGTGGAATATGTTTTCTCCCTTTGGACCTTGCATTTGTAGTGCTATACTATCCTGAATAGAACCACTTGCTGTTTGTTTAGGCTGAAGAACCTGTTGAGGTCTACCACGACAAGGAATTCAAAAACAGGAGATGGCATTTCCAATCATACAACTTCACTGTGTCAATCCTCTGGACTCCCTTCCTCATTAAATCTGAGGTTTTTGAGAATGAGAATGGCGAGTCCACCTCTGAAATCCAGCTTCACCTTGATGTACTTGATCCAACCTGGACCAGTCAGTATGAGAGCTTTGACTATGTTGTCATTGCCGGTGGACAATGGTTTCTTAAGACCGCGGTCTACTGGGAGAATGGTACGGTGATAGGCTGTCATCATTGTCAAGACAAGAACCTAACTGAACTTGGCTTTGAGCACCTGTATCGCAGGACTTTCCAAGAGGTTTTCAGATTCATCTCCGCAACAAACCACAGGCCAGTTGTTTTCTTCAGGACTTGGGCGCCTGATCACTTCGAGAATGGCGAGTGGTTCAATGGTGGGACTTGTAACAGGGTATTGCCTTACAAGAAGGGAGAGTACAATGGAAGATACATGGAGCATGTCATGAGGGGAATTGAGCTTGAAGAGTTCAATAGGGCCATAGCAGCGGTAACTGGTTCAGGGGATGTGGGGATACTGAAACTCTTGGATACTTACAGCCTTTCGTCCATGAGACCGGATGGTCATGTTGGGCCTTACAGAATGTTCTATCCATTTGCAGAGGGCAACAAGGATGCCGCATCAGTTCAGAATGATTGCCTGCATTGGTGCGTGCCAGGCCCCATCGATGCCTGGAACGATCTCATTATGAAGATGGTACTGAATTGACGAAACCTCTAGACATGTAGTATGGTGAGCTCTTTACGTTGTCAATCTCGATTCATGGTTAGTTCATGGCTTCCTGCCGGCCGTCCAGTACTGATTTAGCAGAAAGTGGCAAAAAGAGAAAAACTAGTTTTTGCTTAATTGTTAAGATATGTACATTTTGGTTTTGAGCTGGAAACTGGCCGGTTACCGCTGGTTATCCCTGGTTGGCTGTCAGCCCTATCTTTCTATAAAAATGCGTGCCATGCATTTGGAGATGGTAACATAAAGTCTGATGTATTGAATCTCTCGATGCAAACTATGATCCGAACACCTAGGTTTCTCACAATCATCTGCTTCAACAATGTCAGATGCTCTCCTGCAAACTTTCTTTTCATATCAAATCACTAACCTGCTCTCCTGCTAGACATGGTGTAGACTGGTATGGCGAGTAAGAGGGGGTGAAAGATTTCTTTAAAATCTTTCTTCTAGTATTATCAACTCAATGCAGTGGAAATATAAATTCACAAACTATAGAATCAAGTATAACCGATTAGAGGGGGTGAATAGGAGGTTCCAAATTTTTTTAACTTAGTTCAACAATCGTAATCACGATGAGCAATATGTGAACCTAGCATAAGTCAATTTGCAAATTCTCTAAATTTCTATGGCATCACAAGATGTCTTTACCAAGTATAATTCTAGCTACTCAAGATATGTCAATTTGATTGCTAGAAAAGTAAATGCGAAAAAGTAAATACAAGAATTAACTACAGTGGAGACACGCGATGTTTTCCTGTGGTATCGAAGACTTACCGATCTTCACTAATCCACGTTGAGGTAAACTCATAATTGGACCAGCTCCACAAATTAAGCTATTTCCTCAATCCACTAAAGTTGATTTTCTTCCGCTCCGAAGATGGTGACCACCACACCATTCACAATTGTCATAGAGCCTCTTTACAAGCTTTTTGAAGAGATCACCGCGCAAACTCTTTTCAAACTATCTAGGTGCCGACAAACACCTAGAATAATAGATCATAATGTTTGCTTGAGAAGAAATAAATGCCAAAATGATCAACGAATGCCATCTAACGGACTTCCACATGGCTTCGATAGCCTGATATGACGCTCCATCTTCCAAGACATGTCTTAAACCACTTACGTTACCACCGCGGTTTTGTAAACCGCCACTTCAACCGGTATTGGATAATTTTCTCAATTGTCACCTATCGGACTTCATGATGCTTCTCCTCGAAACAACCTCCAAACGACGATGTGATGTCCAATGACTTGTCGTCAAGATCGTACGCTTCCTTCAAAGTATCGTCACCACTTGAAACACCTCAAATCCTATGACAAAGAAGAAAATTAGCTTTAGGATCCGTTTTACATTTTGCCGGTTTCGAAGTTTGGAGAAAAGACCGAATTGGTAGGCTAGACGCCGTACTATAAAGGGGATAATGGCTACTAGCTTTAGAATTGACTTTGTGCCATCTTGATCAACAAATAGTTATGCATGCATCTAAAATATGTTTTTAGAAAATCTTATCAGAAAAACGGTAGTGCTGGCCTAGAAGTGCAGTATTACCGACCAGCGGTAATACCGCCATTATGTAGCGGTACTACTGGTCGATGGTAGTATTGATTTTTTCTGCGGTTCATTTTTTCCAGAGAGCATATTTTTGGTCAAATCTTGAAGCTTTGGAAATTGGTATTATCGATCTCAGGGTGAGGTACTATTGTAGTACGGTAGTACTGATCCTAGATGGCGGTAGTATCGTAATGCCTATTTAACGGCTAGTTCAGACACATTAAATACACCAAATATATCCGTTGAACAGTAGGTGTGGTAGTACTGGCCATACAAGGCACCCGTACCACACCTGCTAAATTTTTCTAGGATTTGTTCCAAATGGTCAAATTTGTGGTTGGGCTTATAAATACCCCCTCACTATCATAAAGGCATGTATCTAGAACCTCATTGAACACACTAGAGCATTGCATGCACTTTCCTCTACTTATTTGCTCATATTTATCACTTTTGAGTAGTTGAAGTGCATTTAAGTGCATTGATTCATTCGTTGACCATTTTGGCACTTGTTTCTCCTGAAGTAAACACTGTGATCTATTACTCTTAGTACTTGTCGGTACCTAGACGATTTGGGAAGAGTTTGTATGGTGATCTCTTTAAGAAGCTTGTGAAGAGGCCTAGCGTCAATTGTGAGTGGTTTGGTGCTCGCCATCTCCAGAGCAAAGGAAAAGCAACCTTAGTGGATTGAGGTTGTTAGGCTTAACTCATGGAGCCGGTTTAATTCATTTGGACTATTTTAACGTGGATTAGTGAAGACTGATAAGTCTTCGATATCATAGGAAAATATCATTTCTCTCCATTGTGGTTATTTCTTGTCTTTACTCTAATGCATTTACTTTGTTAGCTATTAAATTGCATATCTTGTGTAGCTATAATTGTACTTGTTAGAGACATAATTTGTGGTGCCATAGAAACTTAGAATGTTCACTCTTGACTTGTGCTAGGTTTATTGATTGATCCTTGTATTATAATGGTTAGAATTAGAGCAAGAAAGTTTAGAATCTCCTACTCATCTCCTCTAGTCGGTTATCCTTGATCCTACAAGTGATATCAGATCTTGATCTCTCATTGATTTAGACTTAACAATCTAAGAAAGAAAAGGATGGCTAATGAGGGTATTACTATAGAAAAGACACCTCTATTTGATGGCTCTAATTTTGTATATGGAAAAATTAGAATGTTCATTTATTTAAAGGCCATGAGCTCGAGTATATGGAGGATCGTAAATAAGGGTTGTGTTATGTATCTTGATCCAAACCACCCTACAAAACTTGAAAAGCGTAATGCTCATTTAGATGCTGAAGCGATAGACTCTCTTTTAGAAGCTTTGAATATGGATGAGTTTAATCGAGTGAGCAATTTGGAAATCGCTCACAAAATTTGGACTACCCTCTCGAAAATCTATGAAGGAACATCCATAGTTAAAGATGTCAAATTGCACAAACTCTAGATCAAGTATAAGACATTTACAATGTTGCCTTATGAGGATATTAACGAAATGTTTTCACGTCTCAACAACATTATAAATAAACTCAAGGGCCTAACCAATGTTGATATTGTAAAAAATGCTTAGGACTCTATCAGAGAAGTATGAGACATTGGTGACACTCTTCTCAACTCTTCCGAGCTGCCAAGATGACACCAACATAACTCTTGGATAGCCTCATTACTAATGAGTTGTACAAGGACAATAAGGAGCTTTTGGAGTAATCCTTCTACAAGAGTAAGTTATTTCTTTCAAAGTAAAAGTAGTATCAAGTGTGAGGTAGATGACCAATAGGATTACACTGAGGCGAAATTGGCTCTCCTCATGAGAAAAATAAAGAAGTTCATGAGAAAGCACTCAAACCGAAGCACTAGCTATGATGAGCAAGATGGGACGCTTCTACAACGGCAAGTGCCATAGCAACATCCGTTGCTATGAGTGCGATGAGAAGGGGCATATTGCCTCTCATTGCCCAACGAAGAAGGATGACAAGGACAAGTCATCCAAGAAGAAGAACTTCAACAGAAAGAAGAAACTTTTCAAGAAGCTTCAAAAGTAATGACAAGAATAAAGCCCATATTAGAGAGTGGGACTCCGATGAGGAGTACACCGACTCCGACTCTTATGATGATGAGTCCTCCAAGAAGAGAGGGCTTGTCAACATCTCTATCAAGGAGGCTTCATCACTCTTCTCGTCTCCTACATACCTCATGGTAAAAGAAGATAAGGTAAAATCTCTTGATGATAACGAATCCTCGTATGATGAACTAATGGATATGCTAGAAAATTTAAATGAATATCTTAGAAAGGAAACTTCAAAATTTGAAGTCTTCAAGAGAGAATATATCTCTCTAAAAGATTCTTATGAGGAGTTAAAGGAAACTCATGACTCTTATTCAAAAGGATTCAAGCAAATCTCATACTAGCATTGGAATTACATATGACATTATTAGTAAAATGCCTAGTGTAGATATTGCTAGAACTAGCACGTCCACCTCATGTGATGATTTATTACCTATGCTAGGTTGTTATAAAATTGATTCTAATCATGGTAATGCTAAGATTTACGATACAAAGCTCATTGTTAAAAACAATAAGTTAAAAGAGCAAGTGACCAAGTTAAACAAAAGTTGGAGAGATGCTTCAGGGAAAAAGCCACCCTTGATAACCTATTAAGTGAGCAACAGTGCTCATTGAAAAAGGAAGGACTTGGGTTCATGTCCAAAAAAAAAAAGAAACCACTATATAAGCCCACAAGATTTATAAAGCAAAATAGCAAATATTGTCATAAATGCTAAGATGTGGGACATTTGCAACAAACATGTCCTATTGGTAAGACTTCATCTGTAGGTTTATATAATTCATGTTATATACTTAGAAAAACTAAGGATGGTAAAGTCTTTGCAAAATTTGTTGGCACTTTAATTTTTGGTGCTAAAAAGAATGCCATTTAGGTGCTTAGAGTCTTGGTCACTAATCTTCAAGGACCCAAATAAATTTGGATACCTAAAACAACTTGATTTTTTGTAGGTGAACTACAATACCAGTGGAAGGCATTGAGTACTTAATAGTGGGTGCACTCAACATATGACCGGAAACTGGAAGATGTTCACCACATTTGAAAATAATAGCTACAAAAAGATCACATTTAGGGATAATAGCAAAGCAAAGATACTTGGTTTGGGTAAAATCACTATCTCAAGTGACCTTTCAATTTCTAATGTATCTCTAGTGGAAACATTAAATTTTAATTTGCTATCTATTACTCAATTATGTGATCTTGGTCTCACTTGAATATTCTCTAGTGATGGTGTTACTATTTCAAAGAAAAAAAAGAAAATGAGTTGGTTTTCCAAGGTTTTAGATTTGGAAGTCTTTATTTGATTGATTTCTCCTCTAGTAATCATGCTTAAGAACTTATTTGATTGCAAAAACTTCTTTGGGTTGGTTTGGCATAGAAGGCTAAGTCATGTAGAAATGATCTAACTCAAAAAGTTTTTCAAATATGACTTAGTGGTTGGCTTGAAAGATGTGAAGTTTGAGAAAATATATTATATTGTCAAGCTGGAATGCAAGTTGCAAAGTCTCATGCTTCCTAAAGTATTATGTCAACCTCTAGGCCATCAAAGCTCTTACATACATGTTTGTTTGGGCCAATAACCTATAAGAGCATCGAAAGTAATATGTATTGTTTAGTATTGTAAATAATTACTCAAGTTATACTTGAGTGTTCTTTTTACATGACAAAGCCGAAGCCTCCGGCATTTCCAAAAGCTTTGCTAAAAGGGTCCAAAATAAATTTGATTTTAAAATCAAGAAAATCCATAGTGACAATGGTTCCAAGTTCAAGAATACTAAAATTGAAGATTTTTGTGATGAACTTAGAATAAAACATGAATTTTCCACTACCTACACTCCGGAACAAAATGGAGTAGTAGAAAAGAAAAATCAAACATTAATTGAAATGGCTAGAACAATACTTGATAAATATAATATTTCCGATTACTTTTGGGCGGAAGCTATCAATACCACTTGTCATATCATAAATCGCATTTGCTAGTATCGTCTTTTGAAAAAACTTCATGTGAGCCTTTCATTGGAAGAAAACTGAATATATCTTATTTTCATATTTTTGGTTGCAAGTGTTATATTTTAAGAAAAGGTGTTCGACTTATAAAATTTCAAAGTTGTTCTAATGGGGTTTTGCTTGGCTATTTATCAAATAGTAAGGCATATTGTATCTACAACAAAAACTCCAGTTTAGTTGAATAGGATTATGATGTTCAATTTGATTATAATAATGGCTCTCAATAAGAGTAAGATAATTTGGATGATGTAGGTGCTGAAAAATTGAGACAAGCAATGAAGAGTATGCAAATTGGCAATATCAAGCCAAAAGAAGACTCAATTAGCTCACCATCATGAAAACAAGTTGCGTCTCCTACCTCTTCTATAACAAACAATAATCAAGCAATTGATGTAGAAGTGAAGGAAGAAGAGCAACCGTAAACACTCTCCTAAGATTCACAATGCTATTGCTAAAGATCATCCAATAGACCAAATATTGGGTGAAGTAAGGGTGTTTAAACTCGATCTCGTGTTGCTTCTTTTTGTGAACATTACTGTTTTGTTTTCTCTATTGAGCCCAAACGTATAGATGAAGCTCTAAACAACCTAGATTGGATGAACGTAATGCACAAATAATTAAACAACTTCACCTGGAACAACGTTTAGACATTGGTGAAAAGGCCCAAGAAACACAATGTAATTGGCACAAAATGGGTCTTCTGAAACAAACAAGATGAGAGCGGAGTTGTGGTAAGAAACAAAGTAAAGTTAGTCGCTCAAGGTTATACTCAAGTCAAATGTTTCAATTATAATGAAACCTTTGCTCCCGTAGCTAGATTTGAGTCCATTCGAATAGTATTTGCCTTTACATTATATTTTGATATAAAGTTATTTCAAATGGATATTAAAAGTATATTATTAAATAGAAAAATAATCGAGTTTGTTTATGTTGAACAACCACCCGGTTTTGAAGATCCTAAGAATCCAAATCATATGTACAAACTCTCCAAGGCGCTATATGGTCTAAAACAAGCTCCTGGAGTATGATATGAGCGCCTTCGAGATTTTTCACTTTGATTCACTCTCAAAGGGATTCAAAATTGAAGGTTGATACAACTTTATTTAAAAAAAATTATAGAAGATGAATTTTTTATTTGTCAAATTTATGTTAATGGTATTACATTCGGGTCTACTAACTAAGACTTTTACAAAGAAATTGGTTATATGATGTCTAGTGAATTTGAGATGTCCATGATCAGAGAACTTAGCTACTTCCTTGAACTCCAAAAGGAACTCAAAGATGGGACATTTGTGTGCCAAACGAAGTATGTGGATGACTTATTCAATAAGTTTGGCATTAAGGATGCCAAGCCCATCAAGACTCCCTTGACGACAAATGGTCATCTTGATCCCAATGAGAGAGGTAAACAGTAGATTTAAAACTTTATAGATGCATCTTAGTAGTTTGCTTTATCTTACAACATCTAGATCTAATATCATGTTTAGTATTTGTATGTGTGCAGATTTTCAAATATCACCAAAAGAATGCCATTTGGTGGTCGTAAAAAAATTATTAGATATTTAAATCATTTCTCTACCATTGACTTATGGTATCCCAAAGGTGTTAAATTTAATTTAATCGGATATTTGGATTCCGATTATGCAGGTTGTAAAGTGGATAGAAAAAACACCTCGGGTTGTTGTCAATTGTTAGGAGGATCATTAGTTTCATGGTCATCCAATAAAAAAAATTCCATAGCCCTATCCACCGTCAAAGCCGAATATGTTTCCGCGGGTAGTTGTGCACCATTACTATGGATGAGGCAAATTTTGATGGATTATAAAATTAATTTTGATAAAATGCCTCTTTTGTGTGATAATGATAGTGTCATGAAGATAGCAAATCACTCGGTCCAACACTCAAGATGAAGCATATAGATATACACCATTATTTCTTGAGAGATCATGTGAGCAAAGGTGATATTGTCATTAGCCACATACGAACCAAAGATCAATTAGCCAATATCTTTACCAAGCCTCTATATGAAAGCTGGTTTTGCAAATTGTGGGATGAGTTAAATGTCATAGATTATTCAAATATGGCTTGAAATCAAGCATCATGTCTCTTGCTTTAAATTTGGACTTTTGGAGCTTGAGAAAATCAAATTTGAAAATATTTTCATAAAAAATCTCTATATTGATAAAACTATTTTATCTTGATGTTATTTGCAATCTCAATACATAATGATGTTCAAATATGTGGTGGTGTGTGAAAAATAAGGATCATTTGTATTTTCTAAATCCATCCAAGCTTCTTCAGGAAAATCGGTAGTACCAATTTCCCCTAGCGGTACTACTGCTCGGCAGTATGACCAGCCGTATAGTGCAGTACTACCACAGTCTAGAGAGTGGGCCCAAATCATTAGTAACCGAAGACCTAACTTCCCATATACACCCAAATCAGCCTCCTCTTTTCCCGTATCTCCAGAAACGGCTCCAACACCCTCGGCTCTCTGTCTCACAACACCTCAAACCTATATCAAATCCCTCTACAAATCATCTGTTTTTGTGACAACTTCATGGAAACCTCATCAAATCCAACTTCCTATGATTGTTCCTTATCCTTACCTCAAGGTAAATCGCCTCAAATTCTCTCTTATCTATCTTTGGGACTCATGAACAAACTTTTAGGGTTTTGAATAATGTGGCTAAAATAGTTGAGATCTTTTGGGCAAATTTATAGTACCTAGTGTTTGGTGACCTATTATGTCTATTCTATGGATTGATCCATGCCAAACACTTGTTAAAATCGAAATTTGGAATAAGCCCTAAATCTCTCGGCAGAAGCGATAATACCACCCTTATCGAGTGGTACTATAGCATGCTGGTAGTACCGATGGGAGAGTGCGGTACTACCGATTTTGTTGAAAGTTCATCAACTATTTTTGAACATTAGCTCAAACCTATTCCTCCTGTCCTAATTATTTTCTTAACTCCTTTTCAAGATGCCAAGGACCAAAACTTCAATTTGCAAGAACCCGACAACTCAAGGAGAATCGTCAAACTACTATGATCCCTTCCCTTCTAAAGCTGGGCCTTCGCGCCGCAAGGCAGCATCCTACAAGGCTACCCTAGTCCAAGCTCCCTCAAGAGAAGACAGTGACACAGAGACTTAATCTTTTCTTCAAGCCATGAGAGCAAGGGACATGGCACAGGTCGCCAAGGAGGAGGAGGTGGAAGATAGTGCCACTGAAATAGATGAGGAAGACGACTATGAAAAGAGTGAAGAAGAAGAAGACGAATAAATGGAGGAAGTGCAAGGGCAAATCGTGAACTTAAAGTTGATCACTAGTAAGGAGTATGTCATACTCTGCCACCCGAACCAGTTCGTGAAGCCAAGGACATCCACTGATCCTTGCTTCAACACAAAATTCCAGTAGGATGTCTATACTCAGCTATATAATCAGAACCGACAGTTTGCCAACCACAAGTACGTGAATTGGACGCATCTCAATGGAATTGATCGCTATGCTAGTGCCTGTCAGCTTTTCTGTACCATTGGACTCCATGACATAGTCGCGCTGAGGTGTGATTATCATGAGGACATGATTCGGCGATTCTATACCATAGTCTACGTATCCCCTGATTTTGACTACATGGCTTAGATGACTAGATATGAGAGAGTTGAGGCTACTAAGGGTGAGTTTGAGACTGCTTTACAAACTCACCTTGGACGACATGAGAAGACATACGCCAGGTTAGCTCTCAAGATTGGCTTATGGACTCAGTTTTATGATACCTCTGTCAGATACATGCTTGGCAAAACAGTTGGACTCCTTCCTCTGTCGGGCCTCATCAACCATATCATTAACCACACATTGTTCCCAAAGAGCAAACATTTTGATGCAGTCTAAGGCCAGCTTGGAACATCATTGATTGCATCTTGAATGGGTGAAAATTTGATGTGGTTGACCTCATAATGAGAGAGATTGCATCTTCAAAAAATGATACGGTCAAGAGGATCTATGTTGCTCCATACAACATGGCCCTCATCATGAGGAAGATGCATTATTGAGGAGCAAGGTCAGCACCTCACAAGCCATACAAGCCAAGAGTAGCTGCTCCAATCCCCTCTGCTATACTTATGCTCAAGAGGAAGAAAAGCATGAGCAAGAGCATGAGGATGCTCCACCTGCAACTGGTCCAATTTCATTGTCTTAGATTTTCGATGTTGTCATGCAAATCTAAGAAGATCAACTGGAGACCAATAATCAGCTTGCTTCCCTCACCCAACGTCAAGTGGAGGCAAATGATCAACTAGCTTCCCTTGCTCAGTGTATGAGTGCACTTGAGCATGCTTCCTCGGTACCTTATCGTCCTTCTCCCATTCGCTATCAATGTCGTCGCCTTCGTGACCCCTCACCTCAAGAGTAGCTCTTTTTGGTACTTGATGCCAAAGGGGGAGAAATTGGGGAGGAGAAAATTCAGAGAAGACCATGGGGGAGATCGAAGAGCTAGAATAAGAAGAAGATATATCTATTGCTATATTGTTTAAGAAACTTGTTATGTGAGGAACTTCATATTATGTGTTTGAACTATGTGTCGCTTGTTTGTAATAGTTAGAACTTTTATGCTTATGCTGCTTGTGAACTTGTTTAATGCTATGGTTATTTGGCTATATTAATCTTGTTCATACTTAGCATGTTCTAAATATTACTTCTCATGTTCATATTCATGCTTATTATCTTTTGAGAAGTTTCTTGAAATTCAACAAATAAAGAGAACTTCATCAAAATTTCCAAAATCAAAACTTGTGCATGAAAACCACTTCAAAATATCATATGCACATATTTAGGGGGAGCTTTTCTTTATTTGTTGAATGATTCTTGAATACAACTAATTCTTCATAACCTTAAGCTTCTCTCAAGAATTATTTGTATTCAAGGTCAAAACAAGAAAATACAACTCGTTTCAAGACTTGGGGTATTTTCAAAAATTGCATTGTTTTAGATTCCATCATTTTCAAAAAGGGAGAGATTGAAAGCATCTAGACCCCTAAAAATTGGTTTTGATAATTAATGACAATATTATTGTTTGGGACTAACATGTGTGTTAAGATGTGTTAAAAGGTTTAGTCTTAGAGCACAGATGGCAATACCATAATGACATGTAAAGACTAGCAAGGATCAACTTGGTTCAAGACAAAGGTGAAAATTAGGATCCCTTATAAATTTTGCCGGTCTCAGAGTTTGGAAAAAAGACCAGATTGGTAGGCTAGACACTGTACTATAAAGGGGGATCATGGTTAGTAGCTTGAGAATTGACTTGTGCCATCTTGATCAACAAATAGTCATGCATGCATCTAAAATGTGTTTTTAGAAAACTTTGTCAGGAAAAATGGTAGTACCGGCCTGGAAGTGCGGTACTACCGGCTGGCGGTATATCAATTTTTCCTGCGGTACATTTTTTCCAGAGAGTATGTCTTTGCTCAAATCTTGGAGCTCTGGAAATCTATAGTACCGATCTTAGGGTACCGATCCTACATGGCGGTAGTACCGTAATGCCTGTTCAACAACTAGTTTAGATGCATTACATGCACCAAATATAATCGTTGAATAGTAGATGCGGTAGTACCGGCCATACATGGCGGTAGGTACCGCACCTGCTAAATTTTTCTAGGATTTGTTCCAAATGATCAAATTTGTTGTTGTAGTTATAAATACCCCCCAACACAAGGGCATGTATCTAGGACCTCATTGAATACACTAGAGCCTTGTGTGCACTCTCCTCTACTTATTTGCTCATATTTCCTATTTATGAGTAGTTGAAGAGTATTTAAGTATATTGATTCATTTGTTGATCATTTTGACACTTGTTTCTCCTCAAACAAACACTGTGATCTATTCCTCTTGGTGCTTGCCCGTACCTAGACGGTTTAGAAGGAGTTTGCACGGTGATCTCTTCAAGAAGCTTGTGAATAGACCTGGTACCAATTGTGAGTGGTTTGGTGGTCACTATCTCCGGAGCAGAGGAAGAGCAATCTTAGTTGATTGAGATTGTTAGGCTTAATTTGTGAAGTTGGTTCAATTCGTTTGGACTTATCTCAACATAGATTAGTAAAGATCGACAAATCTTTGATACCACAGAAAAACATTACTTGTCTCTATCATGGTTATTTATTGTCTTTACTCTTACACATTTACTTTTCTAGCTATTAAATTGCCATATCTTGTGTAGCTAGAATTGTACTTGGTAGAGATATAACTTATGGTGCCATAGAAACTTAGAATATTTGCTCTTGACTTGTGCTAAGTTCATTGATTAATCCTTGTTGTTATAATAGTTAGAATTGGAGCGAAAAATTTTAGAACCTCCTATTCATCCCCATCTAGTCGGTTATCCTTGATCCTATTGATGCCTAACTACTTGTCGCTAAAATCATAGGCCTGCTCTGAAGACCATTACTACTTGAAACACACAAGTTCAATTGGCACACCATATGCAGATATTTGCCTCCTCATGATCTTTGTCTTTCTTCCGTACTTCTCCACTTAAGATGATGCTCCACTAGACTTATGTGGCACGCCATGGCCTCAATATACCTTCCCTAGCCTTGGTTTTGCTGTTGATCGTGACAATCACCAAGCGCTCTACACATCAAAGATTATGCAGCCATTCCGAGCACAAATGATATGCACTTGACTCTTATCAGTAAAACAACACATGTATGGAGTCATGTCATGACTCACACTGCCAAAACAACCAACTCACTGAAATTCACCAAAGGCTGGTCAAATAGCCCCAAACCGACCTAAACACTCTCGGTAACAAGGGACCGGTCTAACCACGCCATCCATGCTAGTTAGACCGCCCTACTCCTATCGGTCATACCACCACGTAGGGCTGGTCAGACTGCCTCTATAGGCCGGTCTGACAGACAACAAAAACCCGAGAGCAAATAACATAAAATTAAACTCAAACTCGACACCGAAGCGCAAGAACAGTTACATACTCATCACACACATAGAATAGCCTCCACATGGTCTCACACATGGTATCCTCCTGTTCCAAGTTTAGAAACACTTATTTGTTCTAAATACAAGATGCATACGAAATAATATGTTGTTTTATGAACAATGCATAGCAAATTGTGACAAAACCGTTAACACTAACCAAAGCAACTTAGTTAAGCCAAACACGGACATATTAGGCTCCGTTTGGTGTTACAATGGCTTTTCAGAAACTACATAAAGCATCTATTTGAAGCCATAAAAGTAAAGTCATGTTGGAACAGGTAGCTAGAGTAACTAGATTCAAATATGCAGCACAGCACAACGACCCAAAAACTGACATAATTTGGCTTTCTCGCATCAGATCTCGCTAGCACAATATAGAGAGGTCATTTTCTTTGGGTCTATCTATATCATGTTCGAATGTTCTTTTCCTCAAAATTAGTCAATTTTTGATCTGTTGGACGTAGACTAATGGATCCCCTTCTTCCCCTCTCCACTACTATTACTCAGTCACCACATCCAACATACCCCCTTTGAGGACTTTAAAACCTAAATGTAGGGAGGAAGAACGGGTGACATTCAGCGGCGGTGCAAGATGCCGGCGAGCCGGAGCTAGAGCCAGCTCGTGCGCGACGCTCACATGCATCGCTGCACACTCACCGGAGACGAGGAAGGAGGACTGGCGGTGCAGAAATCTCGGAGCAAATCCAATTGTAAGAAATTCAACTAAAATTATCTTCTCGGAGCAAATCCAACGGTAAGAACCGCAGCTAAAATACTCGAAATTTTCACGAACATAACATCAATTCTGAAAAAAATAAGAATCAAATCTAAGCGGTACAAGGGTGTCCATGCATGTCGTTTCCCTTGCCCTCTTCCCGTAGCAGTTTATAGCTAACGTGATCACCCGCCGCCTTAGAAGCTAAAACCAGCGCCACTTGCTGGTCATGTTGCTCGCGGTCTGAATCCGCTCCTCCAGCTCGCGGATGCGCGCGTCCTTGGCATCCTGCTCCTCCGCCCTCCGCAGGAGCTCCTCGACGTGGATCCCATTCTCCTCCACCGCGGCCCGCAGCTCGGCGTTGGCCTCCTCCGCGCGCCTCTCCGCCTCTCGCCTCCGCGCCTCGGTCGCCTCCCTCTCCCTCGCCGCCGCGGCCAGGGCGCTCTCCAGGGCCCTCACCTCCTCCGCCAGGTTCTTGGCCGCCTCCCTGTCCGACTCCGCGGCAGCCTCGCCAACCAGCAGCCTGCGGCGCAGCAGCGCCGCCGTGCCCGCCAGCTCGTCCGGGTGCTCCGGCACCACGGTGCTGCAGCCGCCCAGGGTGGCCAGCACCGACGACCAGCACGACGACATCGCCGATCGATGGACGTACGTTACGGTCTCTGTTCTTGCACCGACAATAACTAATCAACGAGCAAGCTTAACTTACGTGTGCGTGTACAGCTATATATGAGGAGGGTATTTGATGTATTATGATACGAGCTAGACTCGGAGAACACCGTACGCGTAGTGTCTGAATCCTCTCCTAATCCGTCAATTACTCGAGAGACCTTGTTCTACTCAGGAGCGCGCGACCACCGGTTGGGCCTGTTGAATAACTACTCTGGTTGGGCCGGTTGAGTAACCAGCGTCGTCAAGTGTTCCATATAACCAATTATTGTAACAATAGTATAATACAATAATATAAAAGTAGAGGAACAATTTACGCTAGAGGTAAGAGAGCAATTCGACGTCATCTTTATTCCAATGATTTTCTTCTTATTGTATATAATAGATCAATCTCCTCTATTTATAGACTAAGGCCCTATTCTTTTCAGCTTCTAAAAACTGTTTTTCGGCTTTTCTACATTAACTAGCTTTTAAACGGAGTATATTTGCAAGATATGGTCTACTAGTTAATTGTAGTACATAATGTACCGACTTCATTTATATCGGTAAAAACCGCACGTGAGTTTCTGTTACTCTGTAAACACTCGCACGAACAGCCCAAAAGCTACAAGCCGTAGCCAAAAGCCATAAGCTTCAGCCAAAAAGAACATGCCCTAATAACCTTCAAAGGATATGGTATGTACGCAACTTCTTCAAAAAGAAGTCGGAACTGGTGGGACCCGCTAGGGGCACCAAACCTCTCTCATGAGGGAGTTGGTTTTTGTAAAACCCACCCTTGAATGAATACCGCAATATACACATGCCTCGTTAAAAACTCTTTCCAAAAACCAGTGAGAAAAAAGGAATAAAAAAAGTACATCGTATACACAAGTTGTATTGCACTAGTTATATCATTAAAAACTTTCATATGAGATCTAGTAAAAACTCACTAAGGGGAAAAAAGTACAATCTTTCCAATATTTGATAATCTTCTATATTACTATCCTTCCTACATAGCATTTGACATTTCAAGATCAAAACATATGGGTTATTATTTTGGGTAATGCTCTCCCTTAATTCTGCACATCTCTAGATCACCTGAGGGACTTAGTAAATAAATCTACAAGATTTTCACAAGAGTTAGTATGGATTATCTTTACTTCATCCTTCTTCCAGAGTTCATGAGCAAAGAATAATTTATGTAGTAATCATCAGTTGTTTCCTTCTAGGTAATCAAAGTTAAGATTTTCATAGTCTAAAATATGATGATTAATGTTTAGCATATATGCTCCCCTCAATACGCATTTGTTGGAGTCTTCCTCTCCAATGCAGCAATCACAAAAACAAAACGGGAATAAATCTACTAGATTATCACAGTGTTTAGTCTTGTAGACACTCATCAGTTATCACACTATCCTTCTTGAGATTGTGAGGATAGATTAACCAGGAAGCAATGTGCTTAACACTTTTTTAAATAAAACCGTAAGGGAGGCCCCCTACAGAAGAGATTTAATTAAGAGGGGAAGTTTATGTACAAGAGGCCAGTCTCAGTGGGGGTTTCAAAGGAGTTTCATTCTCATTTAATGCAGTGACACATCAGCAAATTTGCTGAGTTGGCAAGAAATTTATGAGGAGAGAGAGCAACAGAGTTTCATCAGGATGAAACTCGATCATCCGTCCCGGTTACCAACACGATGAAACCCAGTGAAACCCCCACTGAGACCGGGTCGTTTCGTTCTCAGCCGCTCCCGAGGATCTGCTGTGCGGGCGCATTACCTCCCGCTCTGCCCTGCGCATCACCTCCCGCTCCGCCCCGCGCCGCCTGCCGCCATCCCCACCATTTTTCGCGCCTCTTCTCCCAGCAGATTTCTTCCAATCCCTCTCCATCTCCTCGTTTAGCAGAGAGAAAGCAAGGGGGTGGCGACGACGCTGCTGGGACGCACCGGCGCTTTGAGGGGCTGCATCGGCCCGCGGAGGAGCCCCCATAGGCACGCGGAGGGGCGGGAACCGAGCGGCAAGCGGAGGTCCCTGCGACGGGGCTCAGCAATGTCGTCGCGCCGAGTTAACAAGGGGGCGGGAACTCAGCGGCGAGTGGAGGTCCCTGCGACGGGGCTCGGCAATGGCGACTCCACCTCGCCTTCCTCTTCACTGGGAGTTCCACGGCCGCCGGCTGCGCCACCTCATGCATCGTCTTCTTCTTCACAAGAGCCCCACAGCCACCGTCTGCGCCACCTCAGGCAAGCTTCCCCTACTCAGCGCCACCACAACCACCGCCGATGTTGTGGTCTGGATTCGAGGTTAGCAACAGTGCAGGCCATTCCCCACATGGAAATCAATCCACAAATCCGTGGTAAGCTCGTATCTTGGTCAAATTAATTCCTGTATGAGTAGGATAGAAATCCCCAAATCTTGTGAGATTGAATGTGTCTTATATGTTTATTTGAGGAAAGGATAAATGTAGTGGTTTTGATGTATGCTGTAACTATGTGATGGTGTGAGTTTGCTAGCACTGACGACTTACAATAATGTTAACAAACACTGATTTGGATAGGAGAATTGTTTTGATCTAAATAATTATATTTATGCTGCTAGTGTATTTAGCAACTGAGAACAAGAAATTGCATTGGGGAAGTTTCCGATATGTTGGTTTTTCTGTAGCCATAAATTTCTTTGTAGCCAAATCCACTATATAACATTTGGAAAGTTTCTGATTTGCCATCAGATAGCATGATTTGCCCTCACTTGTTAGAAATATTCCTGTGTAGTCCAATTATTAGACTGTATCAAATACATGAGACATGCTATTTCGCTTGAGCTTTTGTTATTAACTTCAATACGGTTTAGACATTTGAGTTGCAGATCAGGTACTGCCTTTCTGTTTTCTGCAGATGTGCTCTTGATTTGTTTTGTATGTTCCTGATGTGTTAGGGGAAAATTTCCACCTCCAGGAGAAAATTTCCACCTTGTTGGACTTACTAAGGCCTTCAACACATTCTCTCCACCACCACTGACACCGTACGCCAAAGGGACTCCTCCTCCTCCTCCTCCACCACCACCACCAGCAGAAAATACTGTCAACCTCGACACCGATGTGGATGATGTTGTTGAGGCAAGTAGGACAGCAAAGAAAAGACATTAGACACATGATGAGGAAGTTAGATTGGTAATCACATACATAGAACATATTATTTTTACTTTAGCAGCAAGTTGTACTCTTTCACCGATATGATGGTATTGCATTTTTTGGCAGGCTAGTGCTTGGCTGAACACTTCTAAAGACCCGATACGTGGGAATGACAAGAATCGTGATACATTTTGGGGTCAGATCAGCGATGAGTTTAATAGGGACATCCAACCACATCTTAGAAGGGACATCAATGTATTGAAGATCCATTGGGGACGCTTGAGCAAATTGGTCAACGAATTCAATGGTTACTGGAGTTCGGTTACTAAGGTCAATAAGCGCGGATACTCTGATGACATGCTGATGGAAGAAGCACAAAAAATGTATGAAAAGAAGCATGGCAAGGCTTTCACATTGGTCCATTGGTGGAAGAAGCTAAAAAATGAACCAAAATGGTGTGCATCTGTTGCACAATTGGAGAAAGAGAAAAACAAGAGAGTGGATGTGGATGCTAGTGATGATGGGGAGGAAGCACGTCCTATCGGGAGAGAAGCAGCCAAGGCACAACGCAAAGGGAAGCGAAAGGTGGAAGAAGTTAAGGATAGTATTTCCATGCTATGTGATAACATAAACAAGATAGCAGAAATTATGCAAGAGCGCAAGAAGGAGCGTGAAAAGGTGACAGAGGCGCAGCTTGAGATCTCTAGAAATCAACTTAAGACTGCAATAGAGCAAAAGGAAGCAAAGTTGCTCGAAGCTTATACTTCGCTCTTGGTCCAAGACACAAGTCAGATGACGCAAGAAGCGAAGGCTACTCGAGACAAAGCATTGGCTTGTATGTCACAGAAGCTGTTTGGGAACCATGAACAAGCATAAGGTGAGATAACTAGCAGCAAGTACATTCTATGCTAACAACGATGAAGCCCTGTACATTTTATGCTGCTGTGATCAACTTTTTGCCTGAGTTGTGAAAACTCCTATCTGGCTTAGTTATCTATCTTAGTTATCTACCTTAATTTAGATTAATGAAGAATGCTGCAATATGAAACTGAATATGAAACTGAATGCTGCAATTTAGATTAATGAAGAATGCTGCAATATGAAACTGTTTCTTATCTGCTACATTTATCATGTGTGAATGCTGCAATTTTTTGGGTGTGAAACTGAATACGAAACTGCTATACGTAGTGCATGTGTGAATGCTGTATTTTTTGTGTGCGAAGCCGATCAGTTTGTAATGTGAAACTGCTACCTCGTGCTTGAGTGAATGCTGTCATTTTTTAAGTGTGAAAACTGATACGTATTCAGCTATATATACAATACTTGAGAACGTTGTGCGAGCTTGCATCATACTTCATAATATGATAGTCGAAGATGAAAAGAAAGACGACATTGAAGAGAATCTTGATCTAAATGAGGTACCAAGTACAGTGATTGTTGAAGAACCAGAATTTTCCTCTGAAGATTATGTTTCCTTTGAAAGAGTGCTAGACAAAGATGCTAATATTCGAGATCGTTCAGCTCATCAACGACTTAAGAAAGACTTAGTGGAGCACATTTGGAACAAGTTTGGGCGCCGTCGAAATATTAACACATAGTTTAAGATATATTATATGTAATTGTTTTCATATATGCGACTCCATTTTATGTTGTACCAATATTGAATATAATTAATATATTTTTATTTACAATGTTCCAATATGCTAATAGTTACAACAATATCAAATAGCTACATAGTTCACATGGCACATTTGATCACAACACAGTGCAAGAATTAAATGCTAAAGCTAGCCTATGAAACAGTGAAATGAAACTGTGCATTGAGAGAGCATGTTTCATTCATCACTCCAAACCTGAAAAGCTGACATGGCAGTTTTGGAAACTGGGATATGAAACCTCCCACTGAGACTAGCCTAAACAAGAAATAAAATACACAACTCCCAACATGGAGTGAATTAAACCAATAGTTGTAATTAGGCAGTTAATTGAGGATCAGGGGATCCTTCATCCTATGCAAATGCATAGCAATGTCTTCTTTAAAGAGGCATTTCCAATTTTGAAAGGTTGCTTCCTTCTGTTCAAAGATTTTTCCATTTCATTGCTTCCATATATGTCACGCCACAATAATAAAAACTTCCATATAGAAAGACTTGTTGAAACCTGGTTTGGCCCGTTGCATCATTTGATGAAACTCCATTTGTGTATCCCAATGTGTATCAAGAGCGTGCCAACATTGAGTAATAAAAGGGCATTGAAAGAATAGATGTAGTAATGATTCTTCCACCCTATCTAAGCACAAGACACAATTTAGTCCTCTTTGCGGTATGAAATGACACCTTTTCAGCAAATTTTTAGTATTTACACGATCATTGAGGGGTAGCCATGCAAAAACTTTCAGCTTCATCACACATTTGCTTCTCCATATCCAACCAAAAGTGATAGGAGGGATCAACCCTTGATAGAAAATTGCAACTACAACTGAATTGTTGGATCATGTTTTTAGGCTTTCCTCTCGATTTCCAGAGTCGCCACTACATGGTCCCTGTTTATGTCTTGAGCTCGCATTTTCTAGATGAATTCCCCCCGGACGAGGATCTCCCACCACCCAACAATGGCAACCCACATCCTTTGGTGGGACCAATCCCGCCCACCCCCCCCCCCCCCCCCCCCCCCCCCCCCCCGGGCGCCCGCGGCAAGACGACGATGACCGACTTGCCGCCACCAGGCAACTTTGCTCAGCAACATTGGTCGGCATGGCCAGAACAGAACCGGGGAGGTAATGGTGCAGACAATCAAGGGGATAATGAAAATGAGGAACACCAGTCTTCCTCAACAATTGCAAGTTCCTATGAGGCAGGGCCATCTTCTGTGAATTTTACTCGGGCGCAAGGTTATCAGATAGAGCTCCTAGTACTGCCTTTACATCGATAGTTTCAGTGTGCCGACAACAAGAGCATCTAGTGCATTTCTCAGCTAGTTGTACAACGACTGTTTGGTCCAGTACCCTCTTCGGCTTTGGTTGTGGCTGCTTTTTGTCACCACGTCTTTACTACAATGGCAACATCCCAATCCATTGCAAGCCAGTGCAGTAGCTCTTGCGTCCATCAGTAATGCTAGTTCACGATCCTAAACTTGCAGCTTCCACTCCTTGATGGCCCCCCTTGCAAGAAAACTGCTCTCCATTTGAATTTTGAGGATATAGTGATGGTTTCTGTTGATTCTTCTTCTGATAATCTGCACAATGAATGGGCAATAATACCATACAAGTCTTTCCAGCCACTGGAATTCCTGCGCCAAATGCAGCCTAAGGTGACTGAGTTGTCTTCCACTGCAGAAACTATCAAGACCAAACAGAGGTGCAAGAAACTCCCACCAATAGTGGACACGGATTTAAGAGGAAGCCCCAGGCTTAATCTGCTGAAGGGTGTATTCCATCATAGTCAACTCCCGGATAGAACAAGAAGACTTAAAACTATGGAACATTGCCATGCTAAGAATCTTCCCTCTTCTTCTCCCACAAGTTTTCCACTGTCCACAAGCTATCCCCCAGCACCAAACCTGTCAATTCCTATGTGCAAGGGATAGGGAAGGGCTTGCAAGTGCCTCCTGCGGAGATCACTACTAAGGAGCTTCTAAAGGAGCCACAAGATGATGACAAGAACATTGCAGCATTCAAGACCTGATGTTGTGCTTCCTCTGTGCTCTAGTAGCACATGTCGTTATTTTGCTGTGGTTGCCCAACTCCTGTTTACTCTCAAACTTCAGTCTTTCTTAGTTTCTATTACTTTTCCTCAAGGCAAACTCTCTGACATAGCTGGTTTATTTCTAGATGGTTTAGGTTAGTACTCTTTGATGTATTAGTTTATCCTTTCTCCTTTCCAGTCACCCCTTTTTGTTTGTTTTGGTCTGTTTCTCATGCTATGGGTCTTTTAGGACATCTGACCACTCAACAAAGTGGTGGCAAGAATGATCATGTTTTTGACTCAGATGGTTGGTTGACAAGATGTGTAGTTACACTGCGCATCTGGCATCATCCTACAACAGTTTACTCATGACAACCCATCATAGAAATTGGAATGTTATGTCGAGGATTGAATTCCCCGGATAAGTGGCATGCAATCCGGGACAAAATAGAGGAAATTTGTTCAATTGTTTGTCTCCAGGAGACAAAACGGGAGGATTTTAATTCTTCTTACATAAAAAAAAAAGATTGCTCCAAAACGCTTTGACAGCTTTGCTTTCTGCCCTTCGAATGGTAGCTCAGGAGCTCTTCTTGTTCTTGGGTCAGTTCGATCTTCCTAGGGGTGATTCTTGATCAACAGACCTTCTTTTTAACAATTCAGTTGAAGTCTAGTCAATCAGGAGACTTGTGGACCTTAGTCACAGTTTATGGACCATGTCAAGGCCAAGGAAGAGATGATTTCGCTAACTGGTTACATGATCTGATCATCCCAGCAAATGAGAACTGGCTATTGTTAGGAGATTTCAATTCTTATAGGTCTACAGAAAATAGAAATCGGCCTAAAGGAAACTTCAATGACATCATGATCTTCAATGCCATTATTGGTTTTCTAGGACTAGTTACATTGCGTCTAAAGGTCGGAGATTTACTTAGAGTAACATGCAAGATAACCCCCTTTTAGAGCAACTGGACTGGTTCTTCACCACGAATAACTGGACAAGTTCATTCCTCAACACTATTGTCAAACCTTTGTCGAGGGATACTTCAGATCATACCCCTTGTGATGTCAGCATTGAGACTAAAATTCCAAAGGCTCATGTCTTCAGGTTTGAAAATTACTAGATAGAACATCACGGTTTTTCAGATTTGGAAAAAAATTGTTGGGCGGTTCCAGTTATGACAAGTAACAGTGCTACAATGTTGAGTACAAAATTCAAGTTACTTAGAAAGCAATTAAAAATTTGGAGCAAAGGGATTTCTCAGCTATCTATGCTTATAAACAATTGCAAAATGGTTATTCTTCTCATGGGTGGCTTAGAAGAGCAGCGACCTCTCAATAGGCTAGAATGGAATTTCGGAATAATAGTCAAAAAGCATTTGCAAAGACTTCTGTTGTAGGGGTATCCCCCACCTAAACCCATCCGGTCTGCTAAGAAGTTGTAAAACCTAAAATAGGGAATGTATAATAATATAGATACCTCTATGGAGGGCACATGTATGTAAGGGCATAATTGTAAGATACTCCTCATGTGAATATATATATATATATCCGCCCTGGACATAGGGAATGAGCGAAATATTGTTCATCCATCATCTCCGCTACACTACTCTACTACTTTACTGTTTGGTCAGTAGTCACAACAGCTTCTTTATTACAAATAGCAGTACTAAAAAAAGCAATGTTCTATTAGATGGATCAAATTTGGAGACAAAAACACCAAGTTTGTGTCATGCGCATGCTACTGAACAATGCAGAAAGAACTCCATTCCCCAAGTCACAACTTTGGATGGTCGCACAGTCTCTGAACATTGTGAAAAGGCCGCTATTTTTTGGCAAGCTTTCAGGGATCGTATGGGAATAAGCTTAGAACCCAACATGTTTTTTTGACCTGGAGGAAATCTTACAGCATATTGAGGGTTTAGATTTTCTAAGTGAGAGTTTGGTAAAGAGGAAGTCGACAATATTGTGAAGAAACTGCCTTTAGATAAATCACCAGAGCCAGATGGTTTTAATGGTCTTTTTATGAAAACATGCTCGAGCATCATTGCACATGACTTTTATGATTTCTATAATGACTTTCATGATCATAAAGTCAGTTTACAAAGTGCAAACTCTTCCTATATCACTCTTGTACCAAAAGTTCATGCGCTGGGAACAGTAGGGGATTTCAGACCTGTATCCCTCTTGAACTCTTCTCTCAAATTGCTTACAAAGATTTGGCAAATAGATTATAAAGGGTTATCATCCAGTTAGTTCATAAAAACCAATATGGTTTCATTAAATCAAGGACAATTCAGGACTGTCTGGCCTGGTCGTTTGAATATTTGCATCAATGTCACCACTCAAAAAGAGAAATCATCATTTTAAAACTTGAGTTTGAGAAAGCTTTTGATACTGTAGAGCATGGCACAATTTTAAAGGTGCTTAAGTATAAGGGCTTCATCACAAAATGGATTGAATGGATTAGAGAGGTCCTGAGCTGGGGATCTTCTTCGATACTTCTTAATGGTGTACCGGGCAAAAGTTTTAACCGCAAAAGAGGTGTCAGACAAGGTGACCCTTTATCACCACTTCTGTTCATTCTTGTTGCTGATCTTCTTCAATCTATTGTCAATGAAGCTTGTCAAAGAGGAATATTACAATCCCCTTTATCACAAAGTAACATTGAAGACTTCCAATCATCCAGTATGCTGATGACACCTTTCTAATGATGTCGGTTGATGCAAAACAATTTGTTTGCTTAAAAGGATTGCTTCACACCTTACACAGTCCACTGCCGTGAAAGTCAATTATGCCAAATCACTGATGGTCCCTATTAATGTCTCCCAAGAAAAGTTACATTGCCTAGCTGCAACATTTGGATGTAGGGATGTAGGAAAGGATCATAAACTTTCACATACCTGGGATTGCCCCTTGGAACTACAAAGCCAAAAGTGCAACATTTTTCACCTCTTTTGGACAGAATAGAAAGAAGGTTGGTGGCATGCTCTTCCTTTGTATCTTATGGTGGAGTAGCCCTGATCGACTCGGCTTCGGCTTCTGGCTTCTGGCTTATTTTTCACTATTCATAAGTTTCGTCTTTTTCTGAACTTTTGGCTTTTTGTTGAGCTTTTTTGCCGGTTCTTTTTTTTCCCGTATTTATTTGTATTATACGTAATAGGCTAACATATTTTTTATATTTTTAAATTTTTTTAAATTTAATTATGCTAAATAAGCCTCTGTCAGCTACAGTGCTTTTTTCAGCCAGCTACAGTGTTTTCAGCCATAAGCCATGAGCTTTTCAGCCGAACCGATTACCACAAGTTCTGTCTACTCTACCTACATACTACATGTGTACTTTGAAATTACTAGCCACAGTAATTGATTACATAGATTGGGCAAGAAGACATTGTTTATAGAGAGGTAATGATCTAAGAGTAAAGAAAAACTCTTTAGTTGCATTGGATAGAGTGTGCAAACAAAAAAAACAAAGGAGATCTTGGTGGCATTAATCTAAGGTTGTAGAATGAAGGTTTACTTCTGAAGAATCTTCATAAGTTTTACAACAAATTTGATTTGCCTTGGGTACAACTCATTTGGCTTCTTATTATCACAATTATGTTCCACATGCTATCAAAAAAGTAGGATCATTTTGGTGGAAAGATATTCTAAGGCTAAACATCAAATTTAGCGAAATTGCACGCTGCTGCTTACATAAAGGAGATACATCTATTTTTTGGTTATATAATTGGAAAGATATACCACTTGTCCAAAGTCATCCAAAGATTTACTCCTTTGCAAAGAACATGGTTATTTCATCCAAGGATTATGTGACAGAGTCTGACATTCCTAGACTATTCCGTACACCAATGTCTGGATAGGCCTTCCAAGAATTTAATCAAATTCAAGAATTGATGACAGCCGTGCAGCTAGATGAAAATGAGAAAGATACTTGGACTTACATATGGGGAAATGATTCCTACTCTTCGCAAAGGTGCTTAATACTTTCAAACACCCACTATTTAATTGTGCAACACAAGCAAAATTTGTCCTTACAAGGAACTTGGGGGTAAAATTAGTTGCAATGTTACATTCCTTCTGGATATAACTTATCAAGTCTCTTCATCTGGGCTAAATACTTTGTAACTTTCTCTGAGTGGATTTTCAAACTTATAACCAATTAGTTTGTTCTGCAAGATTATAGGAATTGCCTTGTACCATTACAAAGTATGGTATAGCCAGTGTAAATTTTAGCATTTAGGGGATTAATCAAATTGCATCATCACAATGTATTTCTACTTTCCTAGTACTAGAGGATACTGTCACTTCCACTATCAACCTATGGAGATGCACATTATATGTGCCTATATGGCACACCTCTCGTCTTATGGTTCCTTATTTCATTCTCTTGGGTCTATATGGATCCTTATCCACTTTTGGAGATTACTTATTGGTGTGATGTCATATGCTAACTGGTAAGTTACTTATTGACTTTTTCCTTCAAGGAAAAGTGCTCTTCTTCAGTTGGAGACTTTATTATTTAAGTATGAGATCTATATATGTTTCGATTTTCTTTCCTTCTCATTAGGAATCTTGAGTCCTTCAAGGATATCTTCATATAGATTTTTAGAATCCTTTTAAGTGCATGACAGTTCATGCTATTTGCCTGAAATACTATGTAGCGGAATATACATTTATTCATAATAGGAGAGTATCGGTCTTTTACAAGGACCTATGAAACATCGCTTTTCACCACCTCATTATTTTCATAATGATCCAGTAAGTCTAAACTTGCTGATTCCAAGATATCAATTGTTATCTTCATTCGACCCGATATGAACGATGCAAGTGTCTCTTGCTATGGACTTGCTTTCTTCATTATAGAGGCAACATTGTCGATAACTTTTCCTCTCTCCTATATCCTCATAATTAGAGGTTATACCAAGTCTTCATTGTTTCCCAAAATGAAATATTCTTGGTTGTTCCACATTCCTAGCATTATGGTTTGCGACTTTATATTGCTGAGTTTTCATCTTCATGATGAGTTTATTTTTTTTCCTGAATTTCCCGCTCAGCCTCTTCATAAGGTATTTCTCACTTTCCTAGTGAATTCTCTCTAGGAATCTTAAGGAGTGTTTAACCATTATTTGACTATTGTCATTAGATCATAGAGCCCACAGACGCCCCTGTAAGACCTTAGATCATTGACTGTCATTCTGGCTAGGTGGATATACTATTAAAAAAATGGGAAAATTTTGCTGGTGCCACTAGAAAGTGTGCAATCTGAGTTATACCATTGCAAATCATGTAATTCCATTTGTGCCACTGAAAGATTTGCTTCCATTTCATGTTTGCCACTTTCATAAGTCAAAGCCCTTTGACTGGTTACATCCGCTTGCTTCAAAACTGAGTGGATGGAAATACCCCCATGGTGCTACCCAATACATTTGTTTAGTGCCCCCGTGGTGTAACTACAGAAAAAACATGTTTTTTCAATAGCAGAACTAAAAGATGGTTGGTGCCTTGGCGATAAACGATGGTATATCTATCATTTGCAAGTCATAAAATAACAAAGAACATTTAGAAAGTAGAAAAGACACCCAAACAATTAATTCTTCAAGAGAAGAACATACATTGTTTCATATGAGGATCATGAAGAAACAATGGGGGCAGAGGGGCTGGTCACCCAACAGCCTTTGTGAGCAAATCATGAATTTATTTAGCCTTCTCCACTTCTACATCATGTCCTTTGAAATAACCTCTTCCCTTAGGAGTCCCCATAACAACCTCTCTAAAGATTTTTCTATAAACCATTGTAATCTTATTGTACATATCAACTATGTAACATCCTAATTGTCAGAGTTTATTTGAAGCTTTTAAAAGAAAATTCACCATTTGGATTTTTCTGGAATTAATAAAAAGCTTATATTGAATTTATTAATCAAAAGGATTTAATATGACCAAATTAAACTTTAACATTTACTGAAAGTATTTTATTTGGGTTCTTTGTACTTCAAGGAGTTTTCTAGAATTTTTATGATTTTTTGGATTTATTTGCCATTTTCTAGAGCTCAAATGAATTTATTTGAATTTCTGAAAATAAAAAAGCCTCCAAAAATCCTAAAAAGGTATTTTTGCTGAAACCCATTAAACCCTCCAGCCCGCTTTGCCTCAGCTGTCCAATCTCTTATCTATTACGTGTCGACCATTCGGCCCATGCTTCGCATTATTCGCGGGATCTTGTCATGCGCCATATGTCACGCATCCGGGCATGCGTGCACTGTTCATCATCTCCTACCTGGAGTCTCCTCATTCCTTGCATGCCTAAGCCGGACATGATGCCACCACCATGACCACGCTAGACTCAGAGTCCGTGTTGTGCCCGCCCCCGTCTCCTTGGCATCCACACCTATAAAGCTGCACCACATCCTCTCGTTTCCCGCACCCCGTAGCTGAGTTTGCCGTGCACTGTTGGAGTTCGCCGCCGCCATTCCAAGTCACCAGAGCTTATCTGCACTGTCGCATCCATCTTCTTCCCCAGCGTCATTGCCATCCTCTCAACCGTCACCAGTGAGCAACGAGTCTCGCCTCGCCATCTCACTCAACCCCGTTGGTCAGCCGCACTGCACCGTACTCACCTCGCCTCGCTCTGGCCACCGCACCGAAGCGCCGCACCATTCCTCACTTCACGAGCCTGCCACCTCGGTTCGTGTGCCTGGTGATGCTAGCATCGACACTAGCACGCACCCACGCTGGCCACACCCCTTCAAACTCCCGTGAACTCGATCTACCGTAGATCAAGTCACTGACCATGGGTTCCCCATATTAGATCCATAGTGCCATGAACCTGTAAGCCGAGTCGAGCTGAGTCAGCTGCTGCATCAGCCCTAGGTCCACGTGTCCACCACATGTCATACCACGTGTCAAGCCACGTTAGCCCTAATGCCTAGTCAGCAAGTTCTGTCGCTAATGCACTATTCCGTTAGCCAAGTTCACCGTAGACTTGCAGCAGGGAGCTCACATGTATTAGTCCCAGAAGCCTCGCTTCAATACCTATCAACCTGCTCGTGTGCCATAGCAGTCGGGATTTAGAACTCCAGCACTGGCACCTCGCTTCAATACTTCAGCACCGTGCCCAATTAGTGGGAGCGGCTAGCCTCAGAGGATTGCCAACCCTGTGGCAGCAATCACCTGTTTCAAGTGCCATGAGCCTAGGCACTATGGTAACAAGTGTCCGTAGAAGTAAGCTCCGACGCCAGTTCGTTTCAATCTGAGAGCTACGCCAAACAGAACCCCTACTTCAAATTCAAGACATAGGACGTCTCAAGTTTCAGGTCAAGTCAATCGAGTGCAGCAGTCTGTTGTCTAAGGACAAGTGAACCACGTCACCGTAGAGGAGGTCCAAGCAGCACCAGATGTTGTGATGAGTAAGTTCCTAGTAAATTTAGTACCTGCTATAGTTTTATTTGATTCTGGAGCTTTGCATTTGTTTGTTTCTTGGAGTTTTGTGGTTAGGCAATACTTGAAAATTGTTGTTCTTGGTTCTGTTCTTTTGGTTCAAACCCCTAGTTCGGAGTTGAGTACGAATCTAGGATGTTCGAGAGTTAAGATCACCATCCAAGAGGTGGAATTTCTCGCTAGTCTTGTTGTCCTAGATATCCAGTCCTTGGATGTAATCCTAGGTATAGATTGGCTTAAGAAGTACCAAGTTGTGTTGGATTGTGGAAGTAGAGATGTTTCTCTAGTAAGCTCAAATGGAGTTAGAGTAAAGTTTGAAGCTAGCTTGAGTCAACCAAAGGAAGCTATGGTTTGTCAGAGCAAAGGAATCCGGCTGGAGGATGTGCCTATTGTCAGAATTTCCAGATGTGTTTCCAGAAGATCTTCTAACAATGCCACCAGATCGAGAAGTTGAATACTAAATTGAGTTAGCACCTAGTACTGTGTCAATATCCAAGAGACCCTATCGGATGCCTGCTGATGAGTTGGCCGAATTAAAGAAGCTGATTCAGGAGTTGTTGGACAAATGTTATGTCAGACATAACTCATCCTCGTGGGGAGCACCAGTGTTGTCTGTTAAGAAGAAGAATGGTAGTTAGCACATGTGCGTGGATTATCGAGCACTCAATGAGGTCACCATTAAGAACAAGTATTCATTATTGATGATCAATGATCTGTTCGATCAGCTAAAAGGAGCCAATGTGTTCTCCAAGATAGATTTGAGATCTAGATACCATCAAATGAGGATTCGCAAAGAGGATATTCCTAAGACAGCGTTCTCTACTCGCTATGGACTGTATGAGTTTACAGTGATGTCGTTTGGTTTAACTAATGCCCTAGCATACTTTATGTATTTGATGAACAAGGTGTTTATGGAGTACTTAGACAAGTTCATTGTCGTGTTCATCGATCACATCTTGATTTATTCCAAGGATGAAAAAGAACATGAAGAGCATATGACATTAGTGTTACGGAAGCTTAGAGAGCACCAGCTGTATGCCAAGTTCAGCAAATGTGGATTTTAGATGAAGGAAGTTGCTTTCCTACTCCATGTCATGTCAGTCGAAGGTGTTGTAGTTGATCCTAAAAAGTTAAAGATGTGCTTAATTGGAAGTCGCCTACCATAGTGCCGCAAATCAAAAGTTTCCTTAGTATGGCAGGATATTATCGTCAGTTCATTGAAGGATTTTCCAGTTTAGCCAGGCCACTTACGCAATTGTTAAAGAAGAAAAAGAAGTTCATCTAGATGCCAGAGTGCGAAAAGAGTTTTTAGAAGTTGAAGGAGTGTTTGACTACCTCACCAGTCTTGGGATTTATTGTGATGCTTCTCATAAAGACTTGGGATGTGTGTTGATGCAAGATAGAAGAGTGGTAGCCTATGCTTCACGACAATTAAGGCCGCATGAAGAGATTTATCCTACGCTTGATTTAGAGTTAGCAGCTGTAGTGCATGCTTTAAAATTTTGGCATCATTATCTCATGGGGTATCATTGTGAGATCTATACTGATCATAAAGTCTGAAGTACATTCTTACTCAGTCCAACCTTAACATCAAGCAAAGGAGATGATTGGAGTTGATCAAGGATTATAATGTAGGAATCCATTATCACCCAGGGAATGTCAATGTAGTAGCTGATGCGCTGAATCAGAAGAGCTACTGCAATACTGTAATGATCAAAGAAAGTTAGCCAGCCTTACATGAGGAGTTTACGAAGCTTAGTTTGGAGTTGGTTGAGAAAGGATTCTTAGCCCCCATGGAAGTGAAGCCAACATTGGATGATAGATCTGTCAAGCACAAGTTGATGATAAGGGTATTTAGAGAATCAAGGTTAACCTTAGCAAAGGAAAAGCTTTATGTTTTACTAAAGACGAGCAAGGCACGCTACGGTTCAAGGAGTGGTTGTGTGTGCTAGACAATAAGGAGTTAAAGGAGTTACTACTCAAAAAAACCATGAATCTTTGTATTCGATTCATCCAGGTAGTACAAAGATGTATCAAGATGTCAAGGACAAGTATTGGTGGCCTAATATGAAGCATGAGTAGCAGAGTATGTTGCACTTTGTGATGTGTGTCAAAGGGTTAAAGCTGAGCATCAGAGATCGGCAGGTCTGTTGCAACCATTAAGAATTCCTGAGTGGAAGTGGGAAAAAGTTAGTATGAACTTTATCATCAGATTACCTAAGACCAAGGAAGGTTTTGATTCCATATGGGTAATTGTGGATTATTTGATGAAAGTTGCTCATTTCATTCAAGTCAAGACAACCTATGCTGGTGACAAGTTGGCAGATCTATACATGTCAAGGATTGTAAGTCTGCATAGTGGACCCAAAAAGATAGTATTAGACCGTGAGTCGCAATTTACATCAAGGTTTTGGGAAAGTTTCCATGAAGCCATGGGTACTCATCTGAATTTTAGTACAACATACCACCCTCAAACAGATAGCTAGACAGAGTGTGTGAATCAGATTCTTGAGGATATGCTAAGAGCTTATGTGCTAGACTATGAAGCTAAGTGGGATAGATGTTTACCTTTTGCAGAATTTTTCTACAACAACAGTTATCAAACCAGCTTGGAAATGCCACTATTCGAAACCCTGTATGGAAGAAAATGCAAAACCCCTTTTAATTGGAAAGAGACTAGAGAGAGTCAAGTCTTTGGTCTAGAATATCTAAAAGAAGCTGAGAACAAGGTTCGTCTAATTTGAAAAAGGCTAAAGACAACCCAGACCAGGCAGAAAAGCTATTATAATACTCGTCGTCGAGAATTGAGCTTCAAGCCAGATGATTATGTGTATCTCAGAATTACGCCGTTCAAAGGTGTCAAGAGGTTTCAAATTAAAGGAAAGCTTGCACCAAGGTATATTGGACCATTAAAGGTGTCGAAGCGTAAAGGAGAAGTTGCTTATCAGTTGGAGCTACCTGTGACTTTCAGCGGGATACATGATGTTTTCCATGTGTCTCAGTTGAAGAAGTGTTTGTGAGTGCCAGAGGAGGCAGTGCCAATGGAAGCTACTGATCTTCAAGAGGATTTGTCTTACAAGGAGCACCATGTGAAGATCTTGGAAGTGTCAGAGCGTAAGACAAGGAATAAGGTCATTCGCTTTTGCAAAGTGCAGTGGAGCAACCATTTTGAAAAGGAAGCAACCTGGGAGCATGAAGAGGATCTCAGAGCGGAGTTTCCAAGCTTTTCTCTTAGTAAGCCAGAATCTAAGGGTCAAGATTCTGTTTAAGGGGGAGGTTTGTAACATCCTGATTTTCAATGTTTATTTGAAGCTTTTAAAAGAAAATTCACCATTTAGATTTTTTTGGAATTAATAAAAGTTAAATTGAATTTTTTATTAATCAAAAGGAGTTTTTTCTGGAATTTTTGATGATTTTTTTTTGATTTTTTGCCACTTTCTAGAGCTCAAATGAATTTATTTGAATATCTGAAAATAGGAAAGCCTCAAAAATCCTACAAAGGCATTTGGTCCAAAACCCATTAAACCCTCCAGCCCGCTTCACCTCAGTCATCCAATCTCTCATCTGCCGCGCATCGACCATCCTGCCCATGCTTCGCATCAGCCACCAGATCTCATCATGCGCCATGTGTCACCCATCTGGGCATGCGTGCACTGTTCATCTTCTCCTACCTGGACTCTCCTCCTTTCTTGCGTGCTCGAGCCAAACACAACACTACCGCCATGACCATGCCAAAGTCGGAGTCCGTGTCATGCCTGCCCCTATCTCTTCGGCATCCGCACCTATAAAGCCACACCGCATCCTCTCATTTCCCGCACCATGCAGCCGAGTTCGCCGTGCGCTCTTGGAGCTCATCGTTGCCATTTTGAGCTACCTGAGTTCATCCGCGCCATCACATCCATCTTTATCCTTGGCGTCGTTGTTGTCCTCTCAATCGTCGCTGGTGAGCAGAGTCCCGCCTCGCTGTCTTACTCAACCATACCGACCAGCTACCGTTCGCCGTCCGCCACTGGGAGCCCTACACCGCCTCGCTTCGCTTTGGCCACCGCACCACCTCACCTCACTCTGGTCACCGTAACGCACTGCCTTGCCTCGCTCCAACCACCGCACCACACCGCCGTGCCATTCCTCGGATCGCGAGTCATCGCCTTGGTTCGTGCACCCGGTGACGCCAGCACTGCTGCTAGCACGCACCCATGCTGGCCATGCCCTTTCAAATTCACCATGTCAGATCCACAATGTCGTGAACCCATAAGCTGAGCTAAGCCAAGTCAGCTACCAAGTTAGCCCTGGTCCACATGTGTGCCACGTGTCATACCATGTGTCAAGCCACGTCAGCCATAATGCCTAGTCAGCCGCCTCATCAGTAAGTCCCATCACTAGTGCACTGTTCCATGAGCCGAGTTCACCGTAAACTTGCTATTCCATGCACCCAATCCACATCATGGTAGAATTCCTAGTTTACAGTTTTTTAGGTTTAATTATTCCAAGAGCACATTCTTTTCCGTCCTAGCTCTGGTTGGCCCGATTCTTTTTCTTAAATTCATCTAAAATTGAGCTCTATCTTTTGATTCTAGTTTTGAAGTTTTTGGAGTTCATTTGATTTTTATTTGATTGTATTTATGTATCATTCATTTTCTCTCTTATTCGATAACATCTTCGAAGGAGCATAAGTTCAAGAGATGTTAACTGAGCAAGGCCAAGGCAAGCCATGTCCTTTGATCATGTTGAACCTAGTTTTTAAATCTATTTGTTTATTATTTTATTTTAAATTATGATGCAGTGCTATTTTAGTACAAACTTTGTACCTGGTAGTTATTATCCAATTTGATTAATCCTTCATTTGATAATTTGAATGCCATGATTCCATTGTCACCATAGGATAGGTAATTATCTAGTGATACAATTCTAGTATTCACTTAGGTTGTACGTCTAGTATGCTTAGCCATCCTTATAGTTACGATGGGTTCATCATTATATGTTAATTAATTAATTTTGACTTAATGAGATACTGAATCATGACACTTTTGGGATGTGGATGTTTCATTGGGTAATGTCTAAGGACTTAACTTTGTGCGCTATTGATCTGAGCCTATCGTACAACCACATGTCCAGTATGGGATATGCCTGACTAATTAATTTGTGATGTTTCAATTTCAATTTCACCATTGGTATGTTGGAGGGTGTTGGTTAGACCTTTCTATGGGAATAAGAGGGATATATCGACTAGGTGGTTAGCCTACTCGATCGTGAAATCTTAAAGGGTGGAACTGGGTTAAGACTGAACATTGTAAGGGCCTTTTCATGAACTCTTCGCCGCACACCAAAGGAATTATGTTAATCACATGGCAATATGAAATGATCATGTCTTGTGAGTAAAGTTGTGCAACCTCCGCATAGTGTAAAACTATTCGAATAGCTATGTCCCCGATTACAGACAATGCTAGGTGATTTCACACGAGGGGTAGTGTTTTCATAAAACCAGGTTGGGTTAAGTTGGGAAGTGAATGGTTAGTTCACTGGTGGTTCACTTCGTAAATGGTTGGTTCACGGATGGCTCATTGGGTAAATAGTTAGTTCACTTGTGGTCTATTCAATTCCTTTGACTTAATTATTTATTTACTTGTTTTATATCTCGCTTTCAATCTATTTACTGTATTTACTTTAAATTGCTATTTTTTGTAAAATGGACATTCAGCCATCATTTGGTAAGCCTTGCATACATTCAGCGTTGTAGTAAGCAGCTGCCCTCCTGTGCAGTGGGATTTGCTTGCTGAATATACACATAAGCTGTCCTACCACAGGCTACAAAGATGATATTGACAGCCATTATGCAATATATTTATTAATCTTCCAAAATAATCTTACTTAATTGCTTCAAGCTTATTTTGCTTCTGGATTTGACCTAGGATATGCCATTATGCCTACCATGTATCTTGTTTTCCATTCTTTCTTATGCTCATCATATCAAATTTACCTCTTATGTCCAAACTCCTCCCCCTTTTCACGCCACTTATAAAAATTCTGAGTGATAGCACATGCTTCCTGCATTGGTTTGAAATTAATCATACTAGTACTAGAGTATAATTTTTATTTGGCAGAAATTAAAACAATGGCCCTGTTCTTTTCAGCTTCTAAAAGCTGCTTTTCGGCTTTTCTACAGTAACTAGCTTTTAAATGGGGTATCTTTTAAAGATAAGGTCTACTAGTTAATTGTAGTACATACTGTACCGACTTCATTTATATCGGCAAAAACCGCACGTGGGTTTCTGTTACTCTGTAATCTCTCGCATAAATAGTCCAAAAGACACAAGCCGCAACCAAAAGCCACAAGCTGCAGCTAAAAAGAACAGGCCCAATATATACGTTGTAAGTTTTTGGTTTATAGAGTTCTTAAATAAAAGACAACTCGGTAATGGGTGGAATTGTGCTACGTAGACTTCAAGTCTCAGGGCGCAAGTTATTCTGTACTTATGCAAGGATTATACTATTCTTAGCCAAAAATGATTCTTCAGGAAATTGAGACATGACCAATAAATTTTATTTGTTCAAATGTTATTGGGAATTATGTTCCCCTTTTGCCTAATAGGATCAATGCACATAAAGAACTGGTAGATAAATAACATGTGTGGTTTATCCGAGGCTTAGTGGATATCAAGAGCATATTTTCAACAATTATTACTAATAGGTAAGAAAATATATCATTTACAATGTTAGACTTAAATTTCACAAATTTATTCCATGACAGATTAAAAATTTTACTACAAGTAAGAGGTGCTACTGGTAGAGGTCAAGATAAGTAAGCTAATAAAACCTATACAACATGTAAGATCTACCAATTTAGCAATTTGCCCAACTTTCTAGGAAAAGATATTAATCTAATGCAGAAGTTTCAATCCAAAGTAAAAGATAAGAACTTACTCTACTTGAGCAAAACCAAGTTCTTCCTGAACTATATTTAAACTAATAATGCAACTCATATAGATAAACGACATCCAATCATAACTAAGGGTAATAAGGAGACTACGATAGGTCTCTATTTTCCTCCCTAGACTTAGTCATATTCTAAATGCACCAGCTTTCTTCCCTTCCACTGTACTATGAATGGTCTTTTCTATAGCTACAAACATTTCCTTTGTTCTAAGTATTTGTACGTTCTTCTTGAATAGTCATTATTATGCTTATTCGGATGATAATAACCCGCGGCGTCGTAGACTCGTAGTACGCCACTTTTGACTTGTAGAGACGTAATTATTGGCTTCACTAGGTAAATGACGACAGCAATGACGCAACATGTCATGGACTTACTACTATGCCAGCTCCTCTAATTCGTCGCTTTTCTCCGCAACGAACTAGAAAAGCTGATGACGAAGCTCTCCAAGTACACAAGAACAACCAAAACACTCTCCACGCCACTCCGAACACTCACGAAAACACCACCTGTTCGACACATCGCCAGACGCCGTCGCGCGCGATGGGACGGGACCAAGAACCCCCACCGCCGTCGAGCGCGCGGCCGCGCGTGTTGCTCCTGTGCAGCCCGTGCATGGGGCACCTCATCCCCTTAGCCGAGCTTGCGCGCCGCCTCGTCGCCGACCACGGCCTCGCCGCCACGGTCCTCTTCGCCGTGGCCACGTCTCCGCCCTCGGAGCAGTACCTCGCACTGGCCGGCGCCGTCCCCGAAGGCGTTGACCTCGTCGCGCTGCCCGCGCCGCCGTCGGACTCGCTACCGCCCTCCGCCTTCGTGCGTGACCGCGCAGTGCACGCCGTCGTCTCCAGCGTCCCGCGCGTCCGGGACATCGCCCGCTCGCTGGCCGCCACCGCGCCCCTCGCCGCGCTCGTAGTAGACATGATCAGCGTGCCGGCGCGCGGCGTCGCGGAGGAGCTGGGCATCCCGTGCTACATGTTCTTCACCTCCCCGTGGATGCTGCTGTCCCTGTTCCTGCACCTCCCGGAGCTCGACGCGTCGCGCACCGGGGAGCACCGCGACGCGACGGAGCCGATCCGCTTGCCCGGCTGCGTGCCGATCCACGCGCACGAGCTGCCGAGATCGATGCTCGCCGACCGGAGCAGCGACACGTACGCCGGGTTCTTGTCCATGGCCGTGGGGGCTGCAAGGGTCGACGGGATTCTGGTGAACACGTTCCGTGAGCTAGAGCCTGCTGTGGGCGACGGTTCGCACGGTCTGAAGCTGCCGGTCCATGCCGTCGGGCCTTTGGTCTGGACCAGACAAGTCGGCATGGACGGAGACCACCATTGCTTGAGCTGGTTGGACCGGCAGCCACGCGGATCCGTGGTCTACGTGTCGTTCGGGAGCGGCGGCACGCTTACATTGCAGCAGACGGCTGAGCTGGCACTGGGGTTGGAGCTTTGTCAGCATCGATTCATTTGGGCTATCAAGAGGCCGGATCAAGACACAGCGAGTGGAGCATTCTTCGGAGCTCGGCAAGGCGAAGACACTGCACTGGATTTCCTGCCTCAAGGCTTCATCGAGAGGACCAGAGAGGTGGGGCTTGTGGTACAGTCTTGGGCCCCGCAGACGGCGATACTTGGCCACGCCTCCGTTGGATGTTTCGTGACGCATTGCGGCTGGAACTCGATGCTAGAGAGTGTCCTGAACGGCGTGCCGATGGTCGCCTGGCCGCTCTACGCGGAGCAGAAGATGAACGCCGCAATGTTGGAGGTCCAGGCAGGGGTGGCGGCTCGCGCTAAGGTCGAACCTGGTAGGATTGTAAGCAAGGAGGAGGTTGCAAGCGTGATCAAACGTGTGATGGAAGGGGAGGAAGGCAGAGCAATGAGAGAGCGGGTCGTTCAGCTCAAAGACAAGGCAGCACATGCTTTGAGCATGGATGGTTGTTCAGCTCGTGCACTTGCACAAGTCACAGATGTGTGGAAATCTCATGCCGACACGAAGTAAGAAGAAAAAAGGAGTGGGGAAATCGCTTTGGGCTTTTGTTGTTTGTCACCATTTTGCTTGCTTCGGATGATCTGTCTCGTCAAAGTTAGTGCAGATTCTTTTAGCTTTACTTTTGACTTGTTCCTATTTTCAAAGTGCCTAAGCCCTCCTATAGTCTCTAATCTTTTGTTTCAAATGTTTGAAAATTGCTGATGTTAAAGAATCGCCTGGCCAGTTTGATGCCTAAGCAGGTCTTGATAAACACATGGCTGAAAGATCAATGAATAAATCAATGTGATTTGCTAACAATCAGAGTTGGTGGCTGTCATACCCCACAAGAAAAGTCAGCAACAGCTGAAGAGCCTTAGTCATCTTCAACACCTTATTTACTTTGAACCTTGGCTTCTCTAACTTAGTTCTAATCCTTTAATGACTTTGGACCTAAACTCTTCTAGTTTAGTCTCGATTCTATCCACCATACTATAACTTAGCTCTAGAGTCTTACAATCAAAGATAACAAGCAAATCATCACGTATTTACCTTCACCTTCACCTCGAAGTGTCTCTGTATGCTTTCACATATAGCGCTAGTGCCCAAGAAATAACTGTCATATATTCATGTATTTCGTCTCCCCCACACCATCTTTACGTGTATTGGCCTCATCACTTAGCGCACAATATGTACCAACTTGCAACTTTACCATCCTTATCTACTCTATACTTTCCGATTGATCTACGTAGCCTTATTTGGACTTACATGACCGCTCGGACCACAACACTCCTGCCTCATCCCGGGCCATTGCCGTTGACAACTAGCGTTTTCTAAGCCACTACACATCAAAAGACCAAGCAACCATCTCGAATATAAGTTTCACATACTTGACTCATATTAGTCAAAGCAATGTATCATGCAAAATAACACAACCAAACAACAACATCCATATTGTGCACATACTCAAATCACTCTCTTGTAACCTGCTTGGCCGGTCCGTGCCAGCCAACTATGGTCAAACCCTAGTAACAGAGGAGCTGGTCTGACCGCGACAACCATACTGGTTAGAGCGCTTGACACACCCTTGGTCAGACCACCATCATATGGCCAATCACACCGCTCTTAAATCCTTTGCGCAACAAAACGAGTACCTCTCTAGAATAAACGTACTTTCAACTACGAACTGGTACAACTGCTCACTGGCCAAACCACCGTCCATGGCTGGTCCGATTGCTCACCGTTTTGACCACCAACTATGGCCGGTCAGACTACTTAGTACCTGGCAGCAAAAACTAGAGTTTGTACTAGACACAAAATCAAACTCACACTTCGACAACGAAGCACAACAAAGTCATACTCATCACACAATATGAGGTGACCTGTATATGGTCTCACATAATATGATGCAGATATACTTACAAATATTTTTAGATAAAGATGTTGTTAGCGTGTTTTCCATAACTTATTAAGCAAAGAGGGGATCATAAAGGTAAAAGTTCTTTATCTCATCAGAGGCAGGGAGCAACATGCTGTTCATTTGGGGACAACCATTTCTTAGCAATTGGCCGGTGTGCCAGCATAATTTGTATGTAGATAGCACTGCTAAACTCGATACTCATTATGGATTAGGATTGACCTCGATTGTTTATGGATTGCGATCTAGATCCCAAAGATTCCCACCTTTGTCTTTCTGATTCTTGTAAGACTTCGTTTTCTTTTGGTAAAAACTGGGCACATGCCCATCTGCTCAAACTAACATTTTCCATTGCTGAAAGCTACTTCCTAAGATCTAGCCCCGTAGTTGACCTTCAAGTTAGGAAGTTGTATTGTCAATTTGACAATCACCAAAGCTCAAGATCCAGCAATATATATATATATATATATATATATATATATATATATATATATATATATATATATATATATATATATATATATATATATATATATATATATATATAGGAAGCCTCTTTTCTACACCCGGGTGTAATTACACCCTATATCGTATCTCACAATGTAGGGAGTATCTCGTGTAACTAGGAGTATGTACATGTAGTATATGAGTATTTAAGACTATATAGGTGGTATGAACAATTTTTCAGAGGTGGTATGTACATTTTTTTCAACATACTCCTTTTTATGTACGTATATAAAGGTATTTACAAAATACGCTAAAAACTATGGACTCCCTTGCAATTTTTTCATGTGGTTCACATTTGAATATCTTATAATTAGTATATGAGTATACCTAAAGTGATAAAGGAGTATTTCAAGTTTGTTTAGGTGGTATATTAGGGGTGGGTGTAATTACACCCGGGAGTAAAAAATATTTTTCCTAGGAAGCCTCTTTTCTACACCCGGGTGTAATTACACCCTATATCGTATCTCACAATGTAGTGAGTATCTCGTGTAACTAGGAGTATGTACATGTAGTATATGAGTATTTAAGGCTATATAGGTGGTATGAACAATTTTTCAGAGGTGGTATGTACATTTTTTTCAACATACTTCTTTTTATGTACGTATATAAAGGTATTTACAAAATACGCTAAAAACTATGGACTCCCTTGCAATTTGTTCATGTGGTTCACATTAGAATATCTTATAATTAGTATATGAGTATACCTAAAGTGATAGAGGAGTATTTCAAATATATATATAAGCAAATGACCTTGAAATGTGGAAGTGCTTTAACAAAGATGCCGTACTACATTGCAGCTTTGCACTCCAAATCACAACAGTTTGACAGATATCACCCAAAAACGACACTAGTAACCCGTCGCCATTCGCCAGTAGCCACAATGAAACAAGCCTAAGGAATGGAACTGTTCATGCAATTAGCACTACAGCGTATTTTTTTAAAAAAATTTGACTTCCAAACATCCATTTTTTGCAAAAAATAACCCCTGCTCCCGAGCTTGGTAGGTCTGATAGGTGGCATGTGTCACCTGCCGCACCACCCAAACTCGGCAGGGCAGCTCAAGTGCGGTAGCCTACACGAGCATAGCAGGCCAGGGCGATGCTCGGGTGCTGGTAGGCCCCATAGGGCTGCAAAGCACCCCAGGCTCAGCAGCTCCTGCCGAGCTCCCCCAACTTGATAGTAGCCCTGCTATATAGGTGGTATGAACAATTTTTTAGAGGTGGTATGTACATTTTTTTCAACATACTCCTTTTTATGTACGTATATAAAGGTATTTACAAAATACGCTAAAAACTATGGACTCCCTTGCAATTTTTTCATGTGGTTCACATTAGAATATCTTATAATTAGTATATGAGTATACCTAAAGTGATAAAGGAGTATTTCAAGTTTGTTTAGGTGGTATATTAGAGGTGGGTGTAATTACACCTGGGAGTAAAAAGTATTTTTTCTAGTTTGTATTATGTTTAGTTGTATTTAGCTTTCTCTGAAATAAGTGCATTTCGTCTACATTAGTAATAGATACGTGATCTCGAATATGCATAATTATTTGTACTGTTGTCGCTGTCTTTGCAAATTAGGAAATATGTATGTACTTAAGCATATATATGTGTATTGCTCTGCTACTATTGCAAATCATGTACAAAATATCTGTTTACCTATATTATTAGCACGCGGTTGTAGGCATAATTGGTAGCTCAGCTATTTACATGTGGATGAATATTTTTTTATGTTTAGTTGTATTTAGTACCGTATAAAATAAGTATATTTTGTCTGCATTGGTGGTGGGTACCTGCTGTTGGATATGGAACATTTATCATATTCTATGGGGAGGGATTCGAACAGGACAGGCCATACAAGGCAGCCATTCAAAATCATGAAAGGACCATAATCCAAGTTCTGGGCTGAAGGAGATGGGTCTCCCTGAGCTCAGGAGGTGTGTGCGGAGTGCGTTTCACAGGGATGTTGGCAAGATGAAGCTTATCATCGAGACGGTGATAGCCATAGTGGTTGGAGATTCGGGGAAGTGTTTCTGGGAGATAAAAAGGTGGTTAGCAACATCGCCTAGTAGTAGTATATGGAGATTGCAAGCAATCCTACTGCGATATATGGAGGGTCAATGGTGTATGTGCATATTGTGAAGAGAACGGAAGCATCAAGTAGGGTAAGACTAGTAGGAGTGGAGCGTTATTCATGTGATCGTAAATCCCTAACACCAGTGTGAAATGTTTTTGCAGAAAGATAATTATTTGTGGATTGTTGCTTTACGTAAAAGAACCATAATGACCCATTTTGTTAAATCTTGCATCTAAATAGCTGTATTTTGTTTTCAAGACTTATATAGTACTCTATGCTCACATGCTACACTTACACAAATATCAGAGCATTATGAAGATGGAGGAGACTACGACTACGTCGCTTGTGGCTTCGATGAAGGATTTTCGGAGTACTAGGTTGTGTTTCTCGGTCAATTGCCTGTGGAAAATTGATGAGCCATCTTTAGAGTTTATTTGTTTTGTTTCAGTTGTGTTTTGTAAGTTTGAGAGATCTTATAATCTTAGTTGTAATAAGTCCGGTACTCTTTATTATTGTAATACAGCGTTGTTTGGTTATATATTCATTACTGTTCAACTGTATGCACTAGTTTTGACCTATAACTAATGTGGTGATATACAGGATTCGGATACAGAAAATCCGGTCCCGACAGATCCACTAGCTCACTTTCTGGTTGGTTTCGTTTTGCCCCACTGCGATGATGTCGATAGCATCCTCGTTTTGTGGCTAGGGAAATCATTGCTTGCAGAAACATTGGAAAATAAGTGGGGAACATGGACATGTTTATTCGTAAAATTTTTGCTTTTTAGCCCAAATTTTGAAAGTTTTTTACATATGGACCCCTGGAGAAAAGATTTGCAAAAATGGACCCTTACCACGGCGCCAAAGTATATGGCGCCCACGGTACACATCACGGCGCCATATGCTTTGGCGCCGTGAGTGGACACGTAGGATCCATGGTGGCACAGCTGCACAAACGACGCTAACGGCCGCGGCGCTGTGCTCTGGGACTTAGACCGTTTTCGGCAAGGCCACATATCACGGCGCGCCAAACAGTTTGGCGCCATATGTGGCTCATGCGGCGCCAGAAGCTTTGGCGCCGTGATGGCTACACCAGCAAAAACAGCAAGCTTTGCTGTTTTTTTGCAAAACATATGCACATACATATACAAAAAAGCAAACATATACATTCACACATACAACATCTGGAAACGCAAATGACAACATCGCATAATTATCAATAGTCTGAAAATATTACATAACATCACATAAGTATCAAAAGTCTCAAAATATCACATAACTGTCAAAAGTCTGAAAACATCAATAAGTCACTGCCTCTTGGCCTTTCCCTTGCCCTTGGCCAGGGCATCAGACCCTGGAGTGTACGTGCTCAGGGGATGGGCCGAACGACGAGGCCGCTGGGAAGCCTGAGTAGATGGTGCGTCGGGCATCTGCGACATCCCAATCTCGTCGTGGGTAGATGCCTCCTCGTCCTCGTGCTCCTCCTCCTCGACCCCCCGAGACGCGGCCTCGCCTGGCATTATCTGGGACAGGAGGCAATGCCGTGTCCAGAAAGGCCTCCACACGTGCCCTCCAGCCCTCAGACACCGCCGGGTTGACCACCGGCTGTCCCCTAATGGGAAGTCCAAGAATCATCGCCACGTCCTGCAGCGTGACGGTCATCTCCCCACACGAAAGGTGGAACGTGTGAGTCTCTGGCCTCCACCTGTTAATAGTACACGGAGAAAAGAATTAGTTACGTACGTAAGAATATAAAAACGAAAACAAACGGACCTAATAGAAAAATGCACCTGTCGACGAGTGCAGTCAAAGCTGCGGGGTTAAAGACCGGCATGCCCCGTCGTACTAGGTTGGCGACCGTGTGAAGCCCAGCACGGCGAAGCAGTGGGGTATAGCGGTCGTCGTATTGCATCAAGTGGAACCCATCATGGGTTCAACAACGCAGTATGTGAAGTTCTTGAAAATTGCTATAAAAGTTAGCTGCGTGATGAAAACACATGTATATTTCGACAACACACGTACCTGGCCATCCTCCGTGAGCCTGCCGCGGTGCTCCCTCTCGTAGAACTCTTCTAGCAGCCGATACCTCGCCATCCTGTGCATTCAAAAATACGTTAATGATAAGAATAACAAAAAACCGTAAAAACATATGTATTTCTAAATATTCATCAATCTCGCTCAAATCAAACCCTAAAAACATATGTATTTCTAAATCAAACTCTAAAAACATATGTATTTCTAAACATTCATCAATCTCCCTCAAATCAAACCCTAAAAACATATGTTTTTGTAAATCAAACGCTAAATCTAAACTTTCATCAATCTCGCTCAAATCAAACCCTAAAAATATATGTATTTCTAAATCAAACCCTAAAAACATATGTATTTCTAAAATGGACCTTAAAAACATATATATTTCTAAAATGGACCCTAAAAACATATGTATTTCTAAACATTCATCAATCTCACTCAAACCAAACCCTAAAACCATGTGTATTTCTAAATCAAATCCTAAATCTAAACATTAATCAATCTCACTCAAATCAAACCCTAAAAACATGTATTTGTAAATCAAACCCTAAATCTAAACTTTCATCAATCTCGCTCAAATCAAACCCTAAAAACATATCTATTTCTAAATCCAACCCTAAAAACATATGTATTTCTAAAAACATATGCATTTCTAAATCAAACCCTAAAAACATATGTATTTCTAAAAACATATTCATTTCTAAATCAAACCCTAAAAACATATGTATTTCTAAAATGGACCCTAAAACATATATATTTCTAAAATGGACCCTAAAAGCATATGTATTTCAAAATATTCATCAATCTCGCTCAAACTAAACCCTAAAAACATGAGTATTTCTAAATCAAACCCTAAATCTAAACATTCATCAATCTCGCTCAAATCAAACCCTAAAAACATATGTATTTATAAATCAAACCCTAAAAATATATGTATTTCTACAAATCAAACCCTAAAAACATATGTATTTCTAAAAATCAAACCCTAAAAACGGATCTATACACATTACTACTCTTACATTACACATATATATTGAAAATCCAACCTAAAACTGAGTCAAATTGAACTAATTTCATCTAGGGTTTCAAATCTTCCCACACGAAATGTACCTCAAATAATCCTTATTTATTGCATAAAATCCATACTCGATTTGGAAGCAAAATCGCGAGAAAAACAGTTGGATTTGAGTAGATTTTGAGGGGGAAGGGAGTGGCGGCGGCGGTTGCTCTCGGCAAAGGGCTGAACAGAGTGAAGGGGTGGGGGCCGGGGGGCCATGCTCGGGCTTAAGTCCTAGAGCACGGCGCCACGGCCGTTAGCGCCGTTTGTGCACATCACGGCGCCATGTGCTTTGGCGCCGAGTTGTGCCACCGTGGATCCTACGTGTCCACTCACGGCGCCAAAGCATATAGCGCCGTGATGTGTACCGTGGGCGTCATATACTTTGGTGCCGTGGTAAGGGTCCATTTTTACAAATCTTTTCTTCAGGGGTCCATATGTAAAAAACTTTTAAATTTTGGACTAAAAAGCAAAAATGTTACGGTTTATTCCGGTTGGCGTGGTTTGCTTTGGAGGAGTGGGAAGCGTATTTACATGCAAATCTGTGCAGTGCGCGCGAATCTAAAGCAGGAACTACCTCTATTCTGTGTGACTCCGCCGACACGCGGTTGGTTAAGACCAGCTGTTCATCGTTTTTTCCTCATGTTGGTGCGTCCAACTTCACTTCGTGACGAATCCACTCAAAGCACAGCCTTGGATATACAAGCGCAAGACATCGAACGAATGGCATCAAACAGCAACCAATCTTTAGTGGCTGGCTTGCTGCACACATGCATGGTTCTTTAGCGTCCAACGAACAATATGTTGTAAATAATCTTGTTTTAGAGTCATGTGCAAAAATTTTGGGTGTAATCGAAGTTGAATTGCAGCCGCAATTCAAAGTCTTAGTTGGAAACGGAGTAGAAGTTGTATTATAATCAGAGTCGGAATCCGAGGTGTAATCGTAGTCGAACCCGCGTTGAATTAGAACAGCCGGGTATAAAAAGAGGCTTAGAGCCATGTATTCGATGAACAAGCCATTGAGAAAATACCAAAAAGAGGGGAAAGACACAGAGCATTGTTTTTGTGTTTGCGCGAGACGTGGTCGGAAGGACTCACGATCACCGCAAGGGTGATCGGGAGGAGTTACGACCACGGCAAAGTTCTAGCAGGCGTGATCGTGAGATGCTACGACGAAGTTTCGACAAGGGTGGTCGAACGGCGTTCGACCACGACTACGCTGTGAAGACCAGTACGTGATCGGAAGCGACTCCGATCACGTTGAAGGAAGTGAACGTAGTCGAAAGGGTGTTCAACTACGGTGAACAGTGATCGTCAGCATCACTGCGTGATCGTAGAAGGCTTCGATCACGGTATCTCGAGCGGCTGAAGGAAGGCAGCGGCAGCGATATCGCAGAGTGGTCGTAGACTGCTACAGTAAAGGTACGACTTCGACTCAAAATGATCGGTGGCGAGTTTGAGTGGTCGTACGGCATCGTAAGTGATCGTATTTGGTCGTAAACGACTCTAACCGGTCGTATAAGGTCCTGGAAGGTCGTAAGACCTTACAACAGTTGGTATCAGAGCTGTGGTTAAACATGGCTGACACGGCGAAGCAGAGAGTGTCGCTGCAGTACCCGATCCTTAGTTCGGACAACTATCCGGTCTGGGCGATGAAGATAAAGGTCAACATGATCGCGCAAGGAGTCTGGGGTGCGGTCAAACCAAAGGAGAAGGACAAGGTCCTCGATGATCGTCTCGACAAGATGGCGATGGCAGCGATCTATCAAGCTGTGCCCGACTCGATGATGCGGCAACTAGTCGGCAAGGAGACGGCAAAGGAAGTCTGGACTACTCTGCGAACCATGCATGAAGGAGTAGATCGAGTGAAGGAAGTTCGACTTCAAACCTTAAGAAGTGCGTTTGAAGCCATGAAGATGGGGAAGAGTCAGACCGTGGAAGAGTTCTCTGGTCGATTCAACGAAGTCGTGAACGAGATCAAATCTCTCGGCGACGACTTGAAAGATGAGGTGGCGGTGAAGAAGTATTTGAGAGTGCTACCAGAGAAGTTTCTTCCGGTCGTGACCACGCTTATGTACTCGCAAGACCTCTCGAAGATGAAGATTGAGGAGGTAACCGGAGCGCTCAAAGCACACGAGCAGCTCCTAAAGAGTTATCAAGAAGACAACGGTCAGCAAGTGCTTCTCGTAAAAGAAGATACGAAAGACCGAGGAGACTCGTCATCGAGGGGCGGTCGTGGTCGTGGTCGTGGCACATCGACCGGCCGTGGTGCGTCTCATGGACGAGGTCGAGGCTACGATCAGAGAGGTCACGGACAAAGTGGTCGAGGAGGTGGTCGTGGAGGCGGCGACCATCATACCGACAAGTTTAATGTCCAGTGCTACACGTGCGAGAAGTTTGGGCACTACGCTGCTGAATGTCGGAGCCATATCCAGTGCCATAACTGCAAGAAGTATGGTCACTATGCTGCGAATTGTCGGGGCAAGAAAAAGGTAGAGGAAGCAAACTTGACACAAACTACAGAGCACAAAGAGCCTACACTACTCTTGTCGCTCTGCACTGTAGACGAACCGACAATGGTTCTGTTGAATGAGGAGAGAGTCTTTCCAAGTCTGTTGGAGCAGGGAGAGCAGACACAAGCCGACTGGTATCTCGACAACGGAGCCAGCAACCACATGACGGGTACGTACTCGATGTTTTACGAATTAAATAAGATTGTGCTCGGAAAAGTACAGTTCGGAGACGGCTCGACTGTTCAGATAAAAGGGAGAGGCACAATCCTGATGCAATGCAAAGATGGAAGTCGAAGAAAGCTCTCGGATGTATATTACATACCGGTTCTTCGGAGCAATATCATAAGCCTTGGACAATTGACCGAAGAAGATTGTCGGATCGAGCTCAAAGGCACCCATCTGAAGGTGTTCGACCGCAGTGAGCGTCTGCTGATGAAGGTGCAACGGACCGTGAACCGTTTATACAAAATCAAGATCGAAACATGCAAGCAGAAGTGTTTGAAGACCACAATTGAAGATCCCGCCTGGTTGTGGCATGAGAGATTTGGTCATATAAATTTCCAAAGTCTCAGAGCAATGGCAGAGAAAGAGATGGTGGTCGGATTACCAAAAATCGACCACCCAGAGCAAGTCTGCGAAGGCTGTCTGGTGGCGAAACAAACTCGTAGCAGCTTCCCACAGCAAACGAAGTTTAGAGCTTCGCAACCACTCGAGCTGGTTCACGTCGACTTATGTGGACCGATCACACCCCGCACCGACGCTGGAAACCAGTACTTCATGCTGGTCGTGGACGACTACTCCAGAGCCATGTGGGTATACATGCAGAAGAGCAAGGATGAGGCAAAGTCGAACTTTCAGAAGTTTATCGCTCTTGCCGAAAACGAAGTCGACAAGAGGGTAAAATCGGTCAGGTCTGATCGAGGAGGAGAATTTCTCGCAAAAGAGTTTGACTCAATTTGTGAAGAGAAGGGCATTGCAAGATTCTTCACGGCTCCGTACTCGCCTCAACAAAACGGAGTCGTAGAAAGAAGAAACCGAACCGTGGTCGAAACCGCACGGAGTCTTCTGAAGAGTCGATACCTGCCCGGGAGGTTTTGGGCAGAAGCCGTAAGACATGCGGTCTATTTGCTAAATCGTGCGACCACACGGTCGTTAGATGGAGTTACTCCATACGAGTTGTGGTCGGGAAGAAAACCAAACGTCGATCACTTAAAAGTCTTCGGCTGTTTGGCACATGTGAGATCATCGACTTACCTGAGGAAGCTGGACGATCGGAGCAAAAGGATGATCTACCTCGGCTCGGAATCAGGTACCAAGGCATATAGGTGCTATGATCCAGTCGAAAACAAGCTACATGTGAGCAGAGATGTAGTCTTTCAAGAAGACAAGCATTGGGAGTGGGAAGAACACCAGAACATTGAGAAAGACAAGTCGGAATGGATAACTTTTGAAGTCGAAGAAGTCGACACCGACAATACGACAATGGAGGAAGGAGCTACGATCACACCTCAAAGCTCGAACACGATTGATGCAGATAATCAGGAAGCCTCATCTGATACTGAAGATGAAGAAGACGGCAAGGTGCCTAAGATGAGAAGCATCAATGAGATCTATGCTCAAACTGAGCCGATACAGTCAGATGAACTGTTACTTTGCACAACATCCGAAGAACCCGAAAGCTATGAAGAAGCAAAGGGAGATGAATGTTGGAGAGCTGCAATGCAGGAAGAGCTAAAATCGATTGAAAACAACAACACTTGGGAACTCACCGATTTGCCGAAGGGTCATCAAGCGATCGGCTTAAAGTGGGTCTTCAAGGTGAAGAAGAACTCCCAGGGAGAAGTCGTAAAACACAAAGCACGACTTGTGGCAAAAGGGTATGTTCAAAAACAAGGCATCGACTACGACGAAGTTTTTGCCCCAGTAGCTCGTATGGAGACAATACGACTACTTCTTGCGCTGGCAGCAAACTGTGGATGGGATATTCACCACATGGATGTGAAAACGGCGTTTTTGAACGGAGACATTGAGAAGGAAGTTTATGTTTCTCAACCGCCAGGTTCTCAATCCAAGAAGCAAGCCGAGAAAGTCTTGAAGCTGAACAAAGCTCTCTACGGACTTAAGCAAGCACCACGAGCATGGAATTTGAAGCTTGACAAAAGTCTAACGGCACTCGGGTTCAGAAGAAGCAACTCTGAACATGCGGTATACTCATGGGGAGATGCGAAGAACAGACTGATCGTGGGCGTTTACGTGGACGACTTGATCATTACTGGATCGAGTTCGAAGGAGATTATGAGGTTTAAAGAAGAGATGAAGAGGCTGTTCAAAATGACCGATTTGGGACTTCTGTGCTACTACCTTGGCATTGAAGTAAATCAAACCGACAACAGCATAACACTTTGTCAGTCGGGATATGCTCGAAAGATTCTGGAGAAGTCGGGTATGGAAGAGTGCAATCCATGTCAAACCCCAATGGAGAATCATCTGAAGTTGAGCAAGACAGGCCCAGGATCACCAGTTAATGCCACGACTTATAGGAGCATTGTCGGAAGTCTACGGTATCTGGTGCACACCTGACCAGACATCTCGTATACTGTCGGATATGTAAGTCGTTTCATGGAGAAACCGACTCAGGAGCATATGAATGGCGTGAAGCACATCCTGAGATACATCAAAGGTACTTTGAATCTCGGGATTCAGTACAAGAAAGGAGGTGGAAAGTCGTTGCAGTTGACGGGCTACAGTGATAGCGACATGGCGGGAGATGTCGACGATCGAAAGAGCACGACAGGCATAATGTTTGTGCTTGGGGAGAGTCCGATCAGCTGGCAATCTCAGAAGCAAAAGGTGGTTGCATTATCTTCCTGTGAAGCCGAGTACATCGCAGCGAGCGCAGCATCTTGTCAGGGAGTTTGGCTCGCTCGACTATTGAATGAATTGTCGGACGAGACAATCCAGAAGGTGACGCTCAGGGTTGATAACAAATCAGCAATATCGCTGAGCAAGAATCTGGTTCTACATGATAGAAGCAAACACATAGACACAAGATATCATTATATCAGAGATTGTGTCGAAGAAGGGAAGATTGCAATTGACTACGTCAGAACAGAAGAACAGAAAGCTGATATTCTGACGAAATCGCTGGGGCGGATAAAGTTTTCAGAGATGAGGAAGAAAATTGGCATGATCGAAGTCGAAAAACAAGATTAGGGAGAGAATGTTGTAAATAATCTTGTTTTAGAGTCATGTGCAAAAATTTTGGGTGTAATCGAAGTCGAATTGCAGCCGCAATTCAAAGTCTTAGTTGGAAACGGAGTAGAAGTCGTATTAGAATCAGAGTCGGAATCCGAGGTGTAATCGTAGTCGAACCCGCGTTGAATTAGAACAGCCGGGTATAAAAAGAGGCTTAGAGCCATGTATTCGATGAACAAGCCATTGAGAAAATACCAAAAAGAGGGGAAAGACACAGAGCATTGTTTTTGTGTTTGCGCGAGACGTGGTCGGAAGGACTCACGATCACCGCAAGGGTGATCGGGAGGAGTTACGACCACGGCAAAGTTCTAGCAGGCGTGATCGTGAGGTGCTACGACGAAGTTTCGACAAGGGTGGTCGAACGGCGTTCGACCACGACTACGCTGTGAAGACCAGTACGTGATCGGAAGCGACTCCGATCACGTTGAAGGAAGTGAACGTAGTCGAAAGGGTGTTCAACTACGGTGAACAGTGATCGTCAGCATCATTGCGTGATCGTAGAAGGCTTCGATCACGGTATCTCGAGCGGCTGAAGGAAGGCAGCGGCAGCGATATCGCAGAGCGGTCGTAAACTGCTACAGTAAAGGTACGACTTCGACTCAAAATGATCGGTGGCGAGTTTGAGTGGTCGTACGGCATCGTAAGTGATCGTATCTGGTCGTAAACGACTCTAACCGGTCGTATAAGGTCCTGGAAGGTCGTAAGACCTTACAACACAATACACATATCATGGGCAAAGCGCACTTCCACATATTCAGATCATGGCAGCCGCAAGCTACAGGAAAAGAAAAATGAATCGATTGGGCACCACAAATCTTCATGCCCAGGCAGGCACTTCCACATATTCAGACTGCGATATATGGATTTATGATCGTAAAGCAACAATCGCAGAAAGATCTCTATTATTCTCTTCGGTTGGTGGAGGCAGTGTGTAGCGTAGTGTTGGTGCGGATGGTGACAGCGAAGTATAACCTAGAGGTGTTGGCCATGGTGGTGTGATTGAAGATAGTGCCGGTCGGGATGATAGACTGTTATCAAAGTGGGTTCATAACTTTGAGTTAACAAAAGGTGCAAGGAGAGCATTGACTACCATAAATATTTGGATGGTCTATTGAATGAAAGCCATTTCAACGAATAGGAGGATGCTGACACAGCTAGCAGTGGAGACGGGACTGGTGTAGTCACTGGTAGGGGCGGTGAATCCGGCGATATTATATGCACAGATGTTGAGTATGTCTCTTCAAGATTGGATGCTATTGTGTTAGCCTCTCTAGCTCCTACCGTGATTGGGTGGCACCTCCTGAGCTCGAGTATGTTCCTCACGCCGCCGCGGATGACGCTGTCCCTGTTCTTGCACCTCCCTGAGCTCGACGTGACGCTCATCGGGGAGTACAGGGATGCAACGGAACCAATCCGCCTTCCCGGCTGTCAAACTCCATGCTGGCTGACCGGAGTAGCGAGAGATATACTGGATTGAGCATGGTTTTTCCACGTGTGCATAGATGTCTAGGTACTATCATCGTCGTCGTCAAATATACCTTAAAATTTATGCAAACTTTCAAAATTCAAACCAACATCCCATCTTCTAATCCTATCCTATACATCTATAAAGTTGGTCCCCACTAACTGTAATTATTACTAATTCTCTCCTCTTACAGCGCGCCATGTCATCTCAATTAATCTTGATTGTTGGATTGAACTTGTGCGTTCCAGATTTGCCTAATCCAGCCACCTCAGTTCATGCCAAATCCCTCCATTCCAGTAGGCCAGCCTAGCCTAGCCCAAGTCGCTCAGATTTGCATGCAAAAACTGTATCTGTGATTAATCCCTATTGTTTGTTCCTTGTTGTGGCCTGAATTTTTATTAACTTTACATGTCAAGTTTGCATAAGCTTACAGAATATCATAAACAATTTTGTATGTACTCCTGCAAATGTCCCGTAGCAACGCATGGGGTCCTCAACTGGCATACCTACACAATTGGTCACACTAGTTGAATTTCCTGCCCTCCGGTGAAGTCACGTCATCTCAATTGTTTTTAGCCTTTCGATGAGTGTTCAAAGGTAAAGGTTGACTGTTTTAGTTTGCATTGATCCCTTCATGCCCGGCCCGAGGAGAAACCTCACAGCCTCAGCCCAACCGTATCCCAGCCGAAAGAAGGAAAAAAAACCCCAAACACGTCTGCCCCTCACCTAAGGGTCAAAACGGATCGGATATGATCGTATAGTCTCAAATATGAATACGAATCTATATTTTTAAACAAATACAAATAAGAATTCAAATATTCTTAAATACGGATACGAATATTCTTGAATATGAATACGGATATTTTCGAATACGGATTTTCTCGGATACGAATATCGGATAAAACGGATTCCTAGCGGTTTTGCCGATTTTTCACCGGTTTTTGACCGGTTACCGATTTTAAACCGCCTAAATTCAAATTTTGAATCACAAAATTTGTACGGATTGTTCATGGATTCTAGAAACGGATCGAATACGAATCGAATAGTCTCGAATATGAATACGGATACGAATATTCTCGAATACGAATGCGAATACGAATATTTTCAAATACGGATACGAATATTCTCGAATATGAATACGAATATTTTCGAATACAGATTTTGCTTACCACATTCGTATTTTCTCGGATACAAATATCGGATAAAACGAATTATCCGTTACTGTTTTCCACCCCGACCCTCACCCCATCCGTCAGTACGGCTCGGAGAACCGCCGCCGCTGTTCGTGCCTACCACACCGCGCCTCCCGGAAACGGCAGTTGTTCACCTCCTCCACGTAGCGCGCGCCTCCCGAAAATCGCCGCAAGTGCTCGAGGAGCCCTTTGTCGCCGCATCCCCCTCTACTCCTCCCCATCTATAACACATGTCGCTTCCCCTTCCCATCCGGCTCCTCCCTCTCCACGTCGGCTCCACTTCCCCCTACGCTCCTCTTCGTCGCGATCATCTTCTATGATCCCCTCGAAGACGCGAACTAATGCTATCATCCGACGCCACCGGCGGGCGTGGCTCCCTCCTCCCGATGAGCAGAGGCCGCACCCGTCGACCATCACCACCAGTGGTCGTGCTGGCACGCACCATCGCCAGCCTAGCTGCAGCCGAAAGACTCATCCGCCGATGCCAGCGGCCGTGCCCGTGTTGCGAGTAGAAGATAAACCCATCGTTCGTGCCCCAAACACAGCCCGAAGACGCACCGACCGTTGCCAGCATCAAGTTTGTAGTTCTCGAATCGCTTGGCTGCAGGTAGCCTGGCGCCCAAGCTTAGCTCAACACGTTAGTTCGATTCCAAATTATTTCTAAACTATAAATAAGATGATACTAAATCAAATAAGTCAATTTTGAAGTTTGATAAGACTTGGCTCGATAGCCAACCCTAGCAAAGTGCTCATATGAAAAAAAAGGTTCCCACGAGAAGCTTAGGGTAGGACCCATTTGGGTGCAAAGTATTTTTTTGGAGTTTATACAATACCATAGTTTCTCAAAAATACTATAATATTGAAATCAATCGACGAGAAAAACCAGGTGAGGTAGTTATATGACAAGTGGAGTATGTATTCTAGTGGGTGGTCCATGTTTCAATGTCATGTGTTAAAACTTTGTAGGTTCGTTAGAACATTTGTTGACGTCAGACCCGTCTTCGCGGATGCGAAAATTTCTCCACGCTGTTTAAACCCTTTGGTAACCGTGCCATTTGCTTTTCTCCATTCAGACGAGAGCGTGTTCTTCTCTTTCGGCGTCTCCTCTTCTCATCTTTGTTCGGATGGTAGCATTTCTTTGGGGTTTCCATTATTCGCAATTTTTGAGGTGCGTATCATTTGTTGAATTTTTGGTAGCGTTTCCGCTGGCAGTAGCTCAATAGATTTAACGTTTTTGGAGCGGGAATGGGGAATAGGGGGTTTTGGGGTGAGTGGTTGGGGAGATGGTGATGAGGCAAGGTTTCAATAGTGACTTTTGGGTGGGTGGCGGAGGTGGTAAACGAAGGTATGTTGTGTTTAGGCCAATCAGAAGTAGGTGTGTGAAAGCATCTAGGCCCCTAAAAATGATTTTGTTAATTAATGAATTCATGTGAATATGTGACTAATGTGTTTTTTGAGCATGCGAAGGGTTAGTCCACATGTGAGCGACAAGTTGCAAGCCAAAGGATATATGAAGACCCAAATTGGCTCAAGACAAAGGTATACTTAGTGTTGCATCTCTTGTTTAATTTTACCGGTCTTACGAGAAAGGTGGAAGACTAGATTATATGGTAGACAATCGTACTATAAAGAGGGATCATGGCGAGTAACTTGAAAGCAAATTCCTTGTGCCATTTGGATCAATATTAGAAGTATGCATTCATCAAAAATCAAATTTAAAACTTAGTCTGTGCTCTGTCTGGACGTGCGGTAGTACCGCAAATTTGAACGTCGAAACTACCGGAGAGCGGTAGTTCCGCGCTCAGAAGCGGTAGTACCGGCAAGCGGAAGCTCCGGGTTTTTGAGCAGAGCCTTTTTTCTAGAGAGCACCCCCCAGATTCATTTTAGATTTTATGAGAACGGAAGTACTGGCGGTTTCAACGCCGGAACTACCGCAAGGAGCGGTAGTTCCGCATTTTTGAAGCGGTACTTCCGGAGTTCGGTAGATCTGGAGGGTGAGCGGATCATTTTTTCCAGAGAGCACCTTCGGATGGTTTCTGAAATTTCGTGGAGCGGAAGTACCGGCAATTTCAACCCCGGAACTACCGCATGGAGCGGTAGTTCCGCTATTTAGAGCGGTACTTCCGGGGTCCGGTAGCTCCGAACTCAGAGCGGAACGTTTTTTTTCCAGAGAGCACCAAATTTGGGACCTTTCGGATTTCGGCCAGGGCGGTAGTACCGCGCCGACTTTGCGGAACTACCGGAGAGCGGTAGTACCGCGAATTACAATGACGGTAGTAGCGCGCCGCCAAATCCAACGGTCACTGCAGAGCTCTGACATAGCCGTTTTGCCGCGAAAATTTGGTAGCGGTAGTACCGGCTCTTGAGGGCGGTAGTACCACTCATCCTGAATTTTTCAGGAAATTGTGCCAAACAGCTAGTTTTGGTTGGTGAAGGTTATAAATACCCCCACCACTGCACAAGGGCTAAGGTTAGAGACTCATTGCATATTTCTTGAGCCCTAGAGCATTCACTCCACCCTCATTCTCACATTGTGCATTAAATTTGAGGTGGTTGAGAAAATAGTGCTAGAATTCATTAGTTGATCCAATTGGCACTCGATTGCATTCAAGTGAAGCCCGGATTCATTACCCTTAGTGCTTGCCGGCACTTGGACGATTGGGCGAAGGTTCGATCGGTGATCTTCTCAAGAAGCTTGTGAGAAGACCCGGTGATTTGTGAAGGTCGGAGCTCACCTACCCGGAGCGGGGAAGAGCTACCACTAGTGATCGAGGTGCTTCGGCTTAATTCGTGGAGCCGGTCCGATTCGTTCAAGCTAACCTCAACGTGAACTAGGGGAAACCGGCAGGTTTTCGAACACCACGGTAAAAATATCGGTAAAAATGTTGGTGACACTATTTCTCAACTCTCCGGAGTTGGCAAGGATGACGCCAACACAACTCTTGGGTAATCTAATTACAAATGAGTTGTACAAGAAGGACAAGGAGGAATTTTTGGAGCAATCCACCTCCAAAGGAAAGAAGATCGCTGCCTTCAAGGCAAAGACGGTGGCAAGTGAGGAGTCCGAAGATGAAGAAGAGGATTCCGAAGAGGAGCTTGCGCTTCTAGTGAGAAGGATGAACAAATTCATGAGAATGCGCTCAAACTAAAGCGCAAGCCATGAGAAGACCAAGAAGTGTCAATCCTCCTCCAACAAGAAGTATAGCAACATCCGTTGCTATGAATACGACGAAAAGGGGCACATTGCCTCACAATGCCCCCATAAAGAAGGATGACAAGGAGAAGTCATTCAAGAAGAAGGGCTATCAAGGCAAGAAGAAGCTTTTCAAGAAGTTTCACAAAGATGGGAAGAACCAAGCCCACATTGGTGAGTGGGATTCCGAAGCGGAGTATTTCGACTCCGACTCAAGCGAGGATGAGTCTCTCAAGAAGAAGGGACTTGTCGGCATCGCCATCAAAGATGCTCCATCGCTATTCTCCACTCCCACATGCCTTATGGCAAAAGGAGAGAAGGTAAAAGTTCTTGATGACGATGAGCCTTCTTATGATGATTTAATGGATATGTTAGTAGAATTGAATAAATTTCTTGGAAAAGAGAAATCAAAATTCAAGGTCTTGAAGAGGGAGCACATGTCTCTTCAAGAATCCTATGAGGAGCTAAAGGAATCTCATGATTTACTTCTCCAAGAAAATCAAAAGAAAGCTAGTACTAGCATTGGTGTTACATGTGATATCTTAAATGAAATGTCTAGTATAGAAATTCAAAAATCTAGCATGTCTACATCTTGTGATGATCTTCTTGCCATGCCATGTTCTTCAAATGTTGATTCTAAAAATGCTATGACTTTTGTCCATGATAATATGCTTGCTAGTGAAAACAAGAATTTAAAAGAACAAGTGTTAAAATTGAAGAAAAGTTTAGAAAGAGCTTACAAGGGAAAGGATAATCTTGATAAATTGCTGAGTAATCAAAGGTGTTCATTTAACAAGGAAGGACTTGGGTATGTTCCCAAGAAAGGTAAGAAACCGGTTTACAAGCCCCCAAGGTTTGTAAAAGAAAATGGAAAATATTGTACTAAATGCCGAAATGTAGGACATATGCAAAATGATTGTTCTAAAAATAAGATACATTCCATTGGTTTATATGACTCTTGTTATATGCTTAAGAAATCTAAGAATAGAAATGTCATTGCTCATTTTATTGGCACCTCGATTTTGGGTGCTAAAAAGAAATCTATTTGGGTGCCCAAAACCTTGGTTACTAATCTCCAAGGACCCAAACAAATTTGGGTACCTAAAGAACTTGATTTTCTTTTGTAGGTAAATTATAAAACCGGTGGGAGGCATTGGGTGTTGGATAGTGGATGTACTCAACACATGACCGGAGACCAGAAAATGTTTACCACTTTTGAGAGCGGGAGCAATGAGAAAATCACATTTGGAGACAATAGCAAAGGGAAGGTACTTGGTTTGGGTAAAATTGCTATATCTAATGACCTTTCCATTTCTAATGTATCTCTAATACAAACATTAAATTTCAATTTGCTATCCGTTGCTCAATTGTGTGATTTAGGTTTAACTTGCTCATTCTCAAAAGAAAATGTAATTATTTCAAAAGAAAATAATAATGAACTTGTTTTCAGAGGTTTTAGATTTGGAAATATTCATTTAGTAGATTTTACTTCAAATGATTCTTGTTTAAAAACTTGTTTAATTGCAAAAACTTCTTTGAGTTGGTTATGGCATAGAAGGCTAGGTCATGTAGGTATGGTTCAACTTAAAAAGCTTTTCAAACATGATTTAGTTGTTGGGTTGAAGAATGTGAAGTTGAGAAAAATCGACTTTGTAGTGCTTGTCAAGCCGGGAAACAAGTCGCTAATTCTCACCCTTCCAAAAATATCATGTCAACCTCTAGCCATTAGAGCTCTTACATATGGATTTGTTTGGGCCAACAACCTATAAGAGCATTGGGAGTAATAGCTATTGTCTAGTCATTGTGGATGATTACTCTAGATATACATGGGTATTCTTCCTAAATGATAAAAGCGAAACCTCCGAGATTTTCAAAAGTTTTGCAAAAAGGGCCCAAAATGAATTTGATTTTAAAATAAAGAAAATTAGGAGTGATAATGGTTCCGAGTTCAAAAACACTAAAATTGAAGATTTTTGTGATGAAATTGGAATAAAGCATGAACTTTCCACAATCTACACTCCGGAGCAAAATGGAGTTGTAGAACGGAAAAATCGCACATTAATTGAAATGGCTAGGACAATGCTTGATGAATATAATACTTCCGATAAATTTTGGGCGGAAGCTATTAACACCGCTTGTCATGCCATAAATTATCTTTATCTACATCGTCTTTTGAAAAAGACTTCCTATGAGCTCGAGCTTCACATTGGAAGAAAACCGAGCATTTCCTACTTTAGAATATTTGGTTGCAAATGCAATATCTTAAGAAAGGGTGTTCGGCTTTCTAAATTTCAAAGTCGATGCGATGAAGGATTTTTATTAGGTTATTCTTCAAATAGCAAAGCTTATAGAGTTTCTAACAAAAATTCGGGTTTAGAAGAAGAATCGTGTGATGTACAATTTGATGAGACTAATGGCTCTCAAGAAGAGCAAGAAAATCTTGATGATGTAGGGGACGAAGGATTGCGCAAGGCTATGAAAAATATGCAAATTGGAGACATTAAGCCAAAGGAAAACCCAACATCACCACGCTCATCAAGACAAGTGGAGCCACCTACCTCATCTACAACAAGCAATGTTCAAGTCATAGAAGAAGAACAAAAGGATCAACAATAAAATAATTTCAAGATTCACAACGCAATCGCCAAAGATCATCCAATGGATCAAATATTGGGTGATGTGAGTAAGGGTGTTCAAACTCGCTCTAGAGTAGCTTCATTTTGTGAATATTACTCTTTTGTGTCTTCTCTTGAGCCTAAACTTGTAGATGAAGCTCTAGATGACCCGGATTGGGTAATGCCATGCATGAAGAGTTAAACAACTTCGCACAAAATGAGGTATGGACATTGGTAGAAAGACCCGAAGAGCACAATGTGATTGGCACAAAATGGGTCTTCCGGAATAAACAAGATGAAAATGGAGTTGTGGTAAGAAACAAAGCAAGGTTAGTTGCTCAAGGTTATACTCAAGTCGAGGGTTTAGATTATGATGAAACATTTGCACCCGTTACTAGACTTGAGTCAATTAGAATCTTACTTGCTTTTGCATCTAGTTTTGATATCAAATTATTTCAAATGGATGTTAAAAGTGCATTTCTTAATGGAACCATCTCCGAACTTGTATTTGTTGAACAACCACCGGGGTTCGAAGATTCTAAATTCCCTAATCATGTTTATAAACTTTCAAAGGCGCTATATGGTTTAAAACAAGCTGCTAGAGCATGGTATGAGCGCCTTAGAAATTTTCTTGTCTCAAAAGGATTTAAAATTGATAAAGTAGATACAACATTATTCACAAAAATCATTGGTGATGATTTCTTTGTATGTCAAATTTATGTTGATGACATTATATTTGGTTCTACTAACCAAGATTTTTGCGAAGAATTTGGTGATATGATGTCTAGAGAATTTGAGATGTCCATGATAGGTGAATTGAGTTATTTTCTTGGACTCCAAATCAAGCAACTCAAGGATGGGACCTTCATAAGCCAAACAAAGTACATTAAAGACCTCTTCAAGAACTTTGGCATGAAGGATGCAAAACCCATCAAGACACCTATGGCAACCAACGGGCATTTAGATCTCAATGGAGGTAAGTCGGTATATTTAAAGCTTTATAGATCCATGATTGGTAGCTTGTTTTACCTTACCGCATCTAGACCCGATATCATGTTTAGTGTATGCATGTGTGCTCGCTTTCAAGCTTCACCAAAAGAGTATCATTTAAAAGCCGTAAAAAGAATCTTGAGATATTTGAAATACTCCCAAAACATAGGGCTTTGGTATCTAAAGGTGCTAAATTTGAATTAATTGGATATTCGGATTCCGATTATGCGGGTTGCAAAGTGGATAGAAAAAGCACCTCGGGGAGCTGTCAATTTTTAGGTAGATCTTTAGTGTCTTGGTCCTCAAAGAAATAAAATTCTGTAGCACTCTCAACCGCCGAAGCCGAATATGTTTCCACTGGAAGTTGTTGCGCTCAATTATTGTGGATAAGGCAAACCTTGATGGATTATGGGATTAACTTTGATAATGTGCCTCTCTTGTGTGATAATGAAAGTGCCGTCAAAATATCCAATAATCCTGTCCAACACTCAAGAACCAAGCATATAGACATACACCATCATTTCTTGAGGGACCATGTTAGCAAGGGAGATATTTGTATTAGCCACATCCGGACCGAAGATCAATTAGCGGATATTTTTACCAAACCCTTAGATGAAAGTCGTTTTTGCAAACTAAGGAGTGAATTGAATGTCCTAGATTACTCTAATGTTGCATAAATTTACGGCAAAATTAAATGCATGCTCATTTGTAAAAGCTTGAGAGTTTGTGTGCAAAAGATTTTATGCAAAAGGATTTTAGTTTAAAATAAATGCAAAAATTATTAAAAGTTAATATTCTGGGATATTTAATGCATAATGATCCTTAAAGATTTTAGTTGAATGCAAAAACTAGGCATCATTTGCATCTACTCACATTCCATTCAAATTCTTCCAAGTTCCAGAACTATCGGAACTACCGCTATCTCCTGCGGTTCTCCCGGTCAGCGGAACTACCGCCCATATCAGCGATACTACCGCAAGTGGCTTGAGAAGGGTAACCACCCGCGCCCGAGGGTTCTCTTGTGGGACCCCTTCCTCCTTGCGGTTATTCCGCCCGAGACCGTACAAGCCGCCACCTCTCCTCTCTCTCCCACTCCAAAATCTCCAAAAACCGCCCCCTAGATCCTTCAATCTAGCGGAGTTTTCATTGATTCTTCAAGTCAAATCATCTCCAAAGGGTTCAACTCCTCCGATCCTCAAGGTATCTCGGATCAAAACCTCTTTTTGATCTCTCTTTTGAACCCTAGGTCATATTCTAGATTGATTTGAAATATAGATGATTTTGCTATTTGATTCTTGGGTAAATTAGTAGATTTGGAGTTTAAGGGTGTATGCACACCTAACTCATGGATTCAATCCAAGAAAAACTCCAAAATCTATGTACATTGTCAAAACCCTAGAATTTGCCAGGGAGCGGAACTACCACCCGATAGGCGCGGTAGTACCGCTCAGCGGTACTACCGGCCCAGAACGGCGGTACTTCCGATTTTCCTGACAGTGCAACAAATTCACTTCACTCTTTCTCAATCCAGTTTGGTCTATTCTTCCTTGATCCTCATAAGTTATTTTCCTTGTTCTTAGATGGTTAGAACAAGAACCGCTGGCAGGAGGATGTACTCCTCCTCCGGGGATACTTCTAGCAGCCCCGCTTTTCCTCCCCCCGAGGCAACACAGAAGGAAGCTCAGGATAAGGGGAAGGCCCAGGCACCTTAGTCTGACTCCGACACCGAGTCAAAGTCAGCACAACGGGCAAGTTCTCCCATGGAATCATCTGAAGAAGATCTGGCTGAGCGGGAAAAATCCCGAGATTGATCCTAAGAAAATCAGTGCCGATGAGTATGCAAGACTAAGGCATAGAAATCAATTCGAACTTCCTTGCAACTCCATCAATCCCAAGTTCCATACCAAGTTCCAAGAGCAAGTCTTTGATCAACTGTATGGACAGGACAGGCAGTTTGCTAATCACAAGCATATTGATTGGGATCACTTGGATTCCATTGATAAGTATGAGGGGACATACAGACTTTTTCAGAGGGCAGGCATTCACCAGCTAGTATCTTTACATTGTGCCTACAATGAAGAGATAACTCGCCAGTTCTATGCCACGGTATACATCTCCCCAGATTTTCAGTACCTTACTTGGATGACTGTGTGCACAAAACTGGAGGCCACCAAACATGATTTTGAGTTGGCATTACAGGCTGAGCTGAGTGCTTATGAGAAGGTATATGACAAGCCCGCTCTTGATATTCATGTTATGTCCATCTACTACAACACTGCTAAAAATTTCATCCCTGGCAAGAATGTTGGACTTCTTCCTATCCCCAGCTTGGTAAACTGCATAATCAACCACACTATCTCCCCAAAGAGCGGTAATTATGATGCCATTTGAGGTCACGCTTGGAACCTCATAGATTACATCATGAAGGGGGAGAAATTTGATGTGGTTGATGTTATCATTCGGGAGATAGCCTCTTCCAAGAATGATCGCAACAAGCGTATCAACTATGCACCCTACATAATGGCACTCATAAGGACCAAGTTTGAGTTTCACGGAGGATGTGGTGGAGTGCACAAACCATACAAGCCCAGACCTGAGCCTCCTATTCCCACAGCTGTTAGAGCTCGACAGGCAGATCTGGCAGCAGGATCATCTTCAGCAGCAGCAGCCTCAGCAGGAGTAGTAGGTGCAGGACCAGCAGCAGCACAGGAGCCCGGCCAGCCCTCTCTCTCATAGATCTACTCGACCATGCTTGAGGGGTTCTCCACCCTCAACTCTAGGATGGACACGATGGATGGGAGACTGGACTCTATCGACAGCAGGCTGACCTCACTAGATGGCAGAGTTGCAGCCTTGGAGCAATCCCAATCTCAGCCGCCTGCGTCGGCTCTTCACTACACTCGACGCCGCCTCCGTCGTGACCCTTCTCCTCCCCGTCCTCAGGAGTGATCTCTTTTTGGTATTTGATGCCAAAGGGGGAGAAGTGTGGGAAGTGTGGGAAAGGCAGTTGGGCTAGTTAATCTATCTATTTTATTTACTTTTGGGATGTAATGAACTTGTTTATCTGATTGCTTGGATGTAATGAACCTTATGCTCGTGGATGCTTATTATATCTTTTGCTCAAATAACAATTTACTTTCTCTCTATGATATCTCTTTGTCTTGTGCATCTTGTATAAAATGTCATATCTTTATCCATGCACGTGTGTAGGGGGAGTTATCTCCCCTCTTGGACTTTAAAATGGAAATAGTTCATTTAATACCAATACAAATTTTATTGCAAATAACTACTCTCATTTAAAAGTCAACATAGAATATACAACTAGTTCCCAAGCAAGTGGTATATTCAAAATTTCATCTTCACACAAAATTGGGTTGTCATCAATTACCAAAAAGGGGGAGATTGAAAGCATCTAGGCCCCTAAAAATGGTTTTGATAATTAATGAATTCATGTGAATATGGGACTAATGTGTTTTTTGAGCATGCAAAGGGTTAGTCCACATGTGAGCGACAAGTTGCAAGCCAAAGGATATATGAAGACCCAAATTGGCTCAAGACAAAGGTATACTTAGTGTTGGATCTCCTTTTTAATTTTACTGGTCTTAGGAGAAAGGTGGAAGACCGGATTATAGGGTAGATAATCGTACCATAAAGAGGGATCATGGCGAGTAACTTGAAAGCAAATTCCTTGTGCCATTTGGATCAATATTAGAAGTATGCATTCATCAAAAATCAAATTTAAAACGTAGTTTGTGCTCTGTCTGGACGTGCGGTAGTACCGCAAATTTGAACATCGGAACTACCGGAGAGCGGTAGTTCCACGCTCAGAAGCGGTAGTACCGGCGAGCGGAAGCTCCGGGTTTTTGAGCGGAGCCTTTTTTCCAGAGAGCACCCCCAGATGCATTTTAGATTTTATGAGAACGGAAGTACCGGCGGTTTCAACATCGGAACTACCGCAAGGAGCGGTAGTTCCGCATTTTTGAAGCGGTACTTCCGGAGTTCGGTAGATCCGGAGGGTGAGCGGATCGTTTTTCCAGAGAGCACGTCCGGATGGTTTCTGAAATTTCGCAGAGTGGAAGTACCGGCAATTTCAACGTCGAAACTACCGCAGGGAGCGGTAGTTCCGCTATTTAGAGCGGTACTTCCGGGGTCTGGTTGCTCCGGACTCAGAGCGGAACGTTTTTTCCAGAGAGCGCCAAATTTGGGACCTTTCGGATTTTGGCTAGAGCGGTAGTACCGCGCAGACTTTGCGGAACTACCGGAGAGCGGTAGTACCGCAAATTACAACAGCGGTAGTACCGCGTCGCCAAATCCAACGGTCACTGCAGAGCTCTGACATAGCCGTTCTACCGCGAAGATTTGGTAGCGGTAGTACCGGCTCATGAGGGCGGTAGTACCGCTCATCCTGAATTTTTCAGGAAATTATGCCAAACGGCTAGTTTTGGTTGGTGGAGGCTATAAATACCCCCACCACTGCACAAGGGCTAAGGTTAGAGACTCATTGCATATTTCTTGAGCCCTAGAGCATTCACTCCACTCTCATTCTCACATTGTGCATTAAATTTGAGGTGGTTGAGCAAATAGTGCTAGAATTCATTAGTTGATCCAATTGGCACTAGATTGCATTCAAGTGAAGCCTGGATTCATTACTCTTAGTGCTTGCCGGCACTTGGACGATTGGGCGAAGGTTTGATCGGTGATCTTCTCAAGAAGCTTGTGAGAAGACCCGGTGATTTGTGAAGGTCGGAGCTCACCGACCCGGAACTTTCTTTACATTCTTGCTATTTAACTTGTGAAGAATTAATCAAGTGAACAAAGAAAAGTTTAAAAGCCTCCTATTCACCCCCTCTAGTCGGTATCCTTGATCCTACTTGGGGTGACGGCAGTGGTGGTGGTGAGGTTGTGTGTGTCGGTGGTGATGGGTAGCGTTCACAGGGGCTGATGGGCTATTCTCATCATCGCCGTAACTTAAGTATGTTTTTTCTAGTTGATTTTAAAGATCCAAGATGTGTAGTTAGTAGGGGTAGGGGAGCATCTATGAGTGATTTTTGTTAGGATGAGTTGTGTTTACATTTGAACAACCCACTGCACACGATGGTTTTTGTTCCTATAATTTCATTACTTAACATGTTTCATTGTTTTTCTATGTGTGGTTTTGTTTAATGGAAGAGCTATTGTGGGAGAACAAGTGGTTTATTCCATCAGGAGATTGAGAGGGGAGAAGCAGGGCCTGCAGGTTCAGGAGGAGGTGTTCATCGTAGAGATTAATCAAGTACTATGCATGGAATGTTGAAATCAAGATGTATATATAGATACAATGTGTCTTATTTCATAAGTTCTAGATATACATTGCCACAATGTGCAGAAAATCTTTGTGCTCCAATCAAAAGTTTTAAATTCTAACAAATTTATTTGGGGGTATCACTGTAATTCTGACTGTATAGTTCTCTGCATTAGTTTTCCATATTTCCTATCCCAAATGAGAAAATAATCTGTGGTACATCTTGGTATACTGTCACAGTAACATCTATTCAAAAATGATGAAGTTTTAAAATCTATTTTTTTATTTGGGGTATCATTGTAACTCTTGATTGTGTAGTTTTCTGAATTTCCTGTCCCAAACCAGAAAATAATCCCTGGTACATCCTAGCATACTGTCACAGTTCCATCTATTCAAAAATGATGAAGGACCAACTAGTAAAAACAATTCTAATGTTTGATATCATTCCTTTTGAATTGCCGACCTTGAAAGAGTAGATAGCACATAGGGTGATGTCGATGGTAACTCTTCAATTTCTTTTTTCCAAATTAACAATAAATGAATGCTAATTATTTTAGCTTATGTAGGTAATTTTTAAAATTACATACAATAATTTAGTGTTAAATTGTTGATAACAATTTCACAAAATGGTAATGATTTTTTGAAGTTAGAGTGGTAATTCTTTTAAATTGCAGATGGTAATTAAGAGTCTGACTGAGAATAATTTTGAACTATTTTTACAAACTCACAAATTGATGATGATCTTGAAATTACCATGGTATTTTTGTAAAACATTACATCATAACTCATATGAGTTATGAGTGATAATTTTTCAACAATGATTATGATAACTTCACATTGTTATGGTACACATGGAAACTTATAGATCTTTTTACGCGGTAATTTGTTGGAAATTGAAATGGTAACATATGATGCAAGTAATAGTAATTTTTGAACCTGTTCAATTTCAGAAATTGATGGTAGCATTTAAAGGTTTGGCTGGTAATTTCTAAAATATGTGGATAGTAACTTACGTTACAATTGATGGTAATTTTTAATATTTTCCAAATCCACAAAGATAATTACAATTTTGAACTAGTGTTGTATTTGTTAAAAACTGGAGTATATAATTTGGTGTCCAACTATTCACATGTTTTGGTTTTTTCATAAACACACAGCTTAATGGTAACTTTTCACTTTAGGGAGGTAAATGTGAAGTATGGATGATAACTTACATTAAATTGTGATGCTAACTTATTAAAAATACATATGGTACCTTTTTATTTCTTTGTTGCTTTTTCAAATCTTAAGCTGGTGGTTTTATACACAGTCATGGAGGTAGTGATGATAACATGTATGTGATTTTTTAGAGTTCTGGGTTGTGGAGCTAGCAGGAGAGGTAGTGAGTGTTTTTTTAGGCTTAGTTGTGCATGTGTCTTAGTTAACCATGGAATATCAGAAGTGAAGAGGGAGGTGATATGATGGTTGGGTGTCTATATTTTTTTCTATGCTCCTTTTTTTTGCATATGATTAATGTATCATTTTTTTGTTGTGTAGGATAAACAATTGAAAGTAGGGCACGACTTCTAATTACACAGGTAGACTAACAAAGGTTTTAATGTTCTACTCTTATTACCAAATCATCAAGGAATTCTGCATCATGGATCATTCGGACTAGTCACACCTTTTTTGTAACTCTAGAAATCCCATGTTCAGTTAGAATTTCATGCACTACTGTAACTTGTTCACTTTGGGTTGAATTAATCACATGTGTGCAGTAGTAGAAAACAAACTACTAAGCAGTAACCATCCGATGTCTATTTTGTTATGTTGTTGTGTGATTAATCAATGTAACTTTTGAATTTATTTTTCAAATTCACAAAAATGAATGATATTTATTTAGCGTAATTCAGTGTTAAATTAATGATAACAATCTCACCAAAAAGGGTATTGATTTTTTTTAACTTAGGGTTGTAATTTAGGGTTTAAGTGACAATAAGTTTTGAACTATTTTACAAAGTCACAAATTGATGGTGATTTTGAAATTAGCATGGTATTTTTTGAAACATTACATGATAATTCATTCGAGTTTTGAGTCATAATTTGTTGAAAATTGAAATGGTAACATATCATGCAAGTCATAGTATTTTTTGAACCTATTCAAAATCACAAATTGATGGTAGCTTCTAAAGCTTTGGATGGTAATTTAGTAAAAATGTGGATAGTAAGAAATTACACCAGGTCTATCGACTACAATTAGTCGAGTAGAGATATAATAATGGAACTAGGGAAAACATTCGATACTCTAATTTAGCACCGCATATAAGGAAATAAGGATGACCCAGTTACAAAGAGTTCAAAGTAGCTATAGTTAAAGTGACACAAGGTTGTGCCGTGCTAATCAAATCATGAATTTATGTCTGTCTCTTGGATTGGAGGCTACGGAGAATAACTGGGGTTCGTTCTCTTCACCTAGGTGATTAGTAGTATTTGGAATACTAAAATATGCGAAGTTTTTTTTAACTTAATACCCTATTTTATGGATAAAGAAGAAATGGGATATGAGATTTGATTATAAAGAGATGGATCCTTTCATTGCATATTTGCTATTAATGCTTTTTGAGTACTTGCATACTCACTCTTGCTATTAAATTGCTTTGTTAGATCCCAGTTTGGCTGAAGAATACCTCTAGTGAGACGTAGGGTTTATAGGCCTAAAGAATGCCGAGTGGGATGAAGGTGATCGTATCGACATCCAGGATGAGGTGGACACCCTATTCGACAGTTGGGATAAGTAAACCACCCTTAGTAACTCGTCTTCAAAAGATAGGGTATATTAATAATCTATATCTTCTTTTGTATCTAATGTTTATACTAAAGGTCTTAGCACTGTGTGCCTAACATTTTAATAATACAGTATTTAGTTATTATTCTACTACGTAACTATGACATAACTTATTATTCTCTAAGATGTTGATTAAAGAGTAATAACTCGTCTGGTATCGTATTCGGATGATAGTAACCCGCGGCGTCGGGGTACCCTACTTTTGACATGTACAGACGTAATTATTGGCTTCACTAGGTAAATGACGACAGCAATGACACAACATTATTGGAACTAATCTTGTTGTGTTCGAGTACTCATGTGTCGAGTACCGTGGTCGTAATCGAGTACTCGTGTGTTGAGTACTGTGGTCGTAGTTGAGTACTCGTGTGTCGAGTACCGTGGTCGTAACGAGTAGTCGTGCGTTGAGTACTGCGTTGTCGTACTCGTGTGTTGAGTACTCTGTAGTCGTGAGTCAAAAGTAGTCGTAAGTCAAACCACAGTAGTCATAACTACATAGTCGATGGTAGGTACTCGTAAGCTATAGAGAACCAGTCGGTGCTCGGAAGACCTGTATGGTCATAAGTTCGACTACATAGCCGTGTTTACGACTATGTGGTCGTAAGGTGCTCTACGTGGTCGTAAACGACTACGTGGTCGTAAGACGCTCTACGTGGTCATAAGACACTTGCGTGGTCAGAGATGCTGGTCGACAAGCCATGTGTCAATGAAGCGGTTGAAGGCACCGTGGTCGAGGGAACCATGGTCGAAGGTATCATGGTCGAAGGCATCGAGCAGTCGTGGTCGATGGCATGGTCGAGCAACTGTGGTCGACAAGATGTAGTCGAAGGACTCATCAGTGGACCCGAAGGACTTTAAGTGGTCGTAGACGTGTTAGGTGGCAGTTATTCTGCATGTAACTGGTTGTATCCACTACTCCGAGTGTGATGGTTAGTGGAGCGAGTCGTACGGGTAGTAGGGAGTGTGCGAGTCATAGAGAATGTGGCCGGAAGACTCGGGCAGTCTGTTGGCTCGCGTATCTGTAACCGTTGTCTATAAATACGATGAGAAAACTGAAAAGCGGCAGCAGATTGACGCAACGCAATAACTTTTGTGTGTTTCGACCACCGTGTGTGCACATTCTATTCCGTCTCTAGGCTAACAAACATCTCATGGACTTACCACTATGCCAGCTACTCTTAAGTCATTACTTTTCTCCGCCAGACTAGAAAAGCTGATAACGAAGCTCTCCAAGTACACAAGAACAACCAAAACACTCCCCACGCCGATCCGAACACTCACGAAAACACCACCTGTTCGACACATCGCCAGACGCCGTCGTGCGCGATAGGACGGGGCCAAGAATATTTTTAAGATATTGATTAGAGAGTAATAACTCGTCTGGTGTCGTATTCGGATGATAATGGACCTGTTCTTTTGTGGCTGCGGTTTATGGTTTTTGGCTGCGGTTTGTGACTTTTGGCTGTTTATGTGAGAGATTATACAATAACTAAAATTCATGTGCGGCTTTACCGATATAAATAAAGTCGGTACAATATATACTACAATTAACTAGTAGACCCCATCTTAAAAAGACACTTTGTTTAAAACTTAGTTACTATAGAAAAATTAAAAGTTGAAACTAAAAACCACAAAAGAATAGCCCCAATAACCTGCCGCGTGGTAGTACCTTACTTTTGACTTGTAGATAGGGCTGGCAAAAAAGCTCGGAAACGAGCCGAGCCGAGCCAGCAAAAAAGCTCGGGATCTAAACGAGCCGAACCCGAGCCAGCTCGCGAGCTCCAAGCGGCTCGGTTGGCTCGGCCCAATAGCCCAACTAGAAAGTAAAAACCCTAGCTTCCAGGCTCCCTCGGTCCCTCCGCATTCCGCAAGACCGCAACGGCGCAACGCAAGCTCCCTTGGTGACTCGGTCCCTCGGTCCCTCCGCTGCTCCGCAAGACCACAACGCAAGCCCCGCCGCCCCGACTCCCAAATCCAATAGCCGCCGCCTGCCGCTCTCGATCCCGACTCCCCCGAGGCCCCAACTCGACGACGGCGACTCCCCCGTTCTTCCCCCACTCTCTCTCGGGCTCTCGGCAGCGCCGCCACCATCGCAGTTCCAGCCATCCCTCCACGGCCTCCCCGGCGTGACGACGTCCACGCCGCGCTACACCACCGGTCGCCCCAGGCCCTCTGCTCGGCGACGACGAGGGGCGGACGCGCGCCCGGCGCCGCAAGCCCGTGGCCTGCCGCTGCGCGCCGCTGCGGCGCCACGCAGGTGCGCACCAGCGCACGGCGGGTCGGCGGCACGCCGGCACCACACCAGCACACCGGCGACAAGGTAAAAGCAAACTTTGCTTTCTAGAGAGTTGAAGTACTTCATATTCATAGATGGAGAGGAATTTGTCCACGGATTGACGGATATGACCATAAGTATATAAAATTATCAGTTCAGATTATCATATTGGCTACTCTTTGGAAAGGAAAACAATAACCTGATTGTGCTTCCAATGTATGTATGCTTCATTTCTTCTTGCCAATATATATTTGTAAAAATCCAAATGGGTCTGGAAGTTGTGGTAGCTTAATCTGGGAAAAGGATGCATTTAATTATGCTGGACATTGTATGAGTTCTAGCATTCATTAGCTATTTTGCATTATATACTTCCTTCTTCTATAATCATTTTTTGTCAGCTTTATGTCAAAGATATGTGTTGGTATTTTACTGAAGTTGTACCATTTGCTTTCTTCTTTTCTCATCTTGTTCTCTATTTGAGTGGAAATTGGGCGAAGTTGACAATAATCCTAATTCCTGAAACAGCAAATTGTGACATTCTCATTGTTGGCTCACGAGCCCTCGCGAGCTGGTTCGAGCCGCACCACGAGCCGAACCGAGCCCACAAAAAAGCTTGATATCCTAACTAAATCGAGCCGAATCGAACCTCCATTCCACCAAGCTTGTTGCCACCCCTACTTGTAGAGACGTAATTATTGGCTTCACTACGTAAATGACGATAGCAATGACGCAACATCTCATGGACGTACCACTATGCCAGCTACTCTTAAGTCGTCGCTTTTCTCCGCCAGACTAGAAAAGCTGATGACGAAGCTCTCCCAGTACACAAGAACAACCAAAACACCCCCCACGCCACTCCGAACACTCACGAAAACACCACCTGTTCGACACATCTCCAGACGCCGTCGCGCGCAATGGGACGGGACCAAGAACCCCCACCGCCGTCAAGCGCGCGGCCGCGCGTGTTGCTCCTGTGCAGCCCGTGCATGGGGCACCTCATCCCCTTCGCCGAGCTTGCGCGCCGCCTCGTCGCCGACCACGGCCTCGCCGCCACGGTCCTCTTCGCCCTGGCCACGTCTCCGCCCTCGGAGCAGTACCTCGCACTGGCCGGCGCCGTCCCCGAAGGCGTTGACCTCGTCGCGCTGCCCGCGCCGCCGTCGGACTCGCTACCGCCCTCCGCCTTCGTGCGTGACCGCGCAGTGCACGCCGTCGTCTCCAGCGTCCCGCGCGTCCGGGACATCGCCCGCTCGCTGGCCGCCACCGCGCCCCTCGCCGCGCTCGTAGTAGACATGATCAGCGTGCCGGCGCGCGGCGTCGCGGAGGAGCTGGGCATCCCGTGCTACATGTTCTTCACCTCCCCGTGGATGCTGCTGTCCCTGTTCCTGCACCTCCCGGAGCTCGACGCGTCGCGCACCGGGGAGCACCGCGACGCGACGGAGCCGATCCGCTTGCCCGGCTGCGTGCCGATCCACGCGCACGAGCTGCCGAGATCGATGCTCGCCGACCGGAGCAGCGACACGTACGCCGGGTTCTTGTCCATGGCCGTGGGGGCTGCAAGGGTCGACGGGATTCTGGTGAACACGTTCCGTGAGCTAGAGCCTGCTGTGGGCGACGGTTCGCACGGTCTGAAGCTGCCGGTCCATGCCGTCGGGCCTTTGGTCTGGACCAGACAAGTCGGCATGGACGGAGACCACCATTGCTTGAGCTGGTTGGACCGGCAGCCACGCGGATCCGTGGTCTACGTGTCGTTCGGGAGCGGCGGCACGCTTACATTGCAGCAGACGGCTGAGCTGGCACTGGGGTTGGAGCTTTGTCAGCATCGATTCATTTGGGCTATCAAGAGGCCGGATCAAGACACAGCGAGTGGAGCATTCTTCGGAGCTCGGCAAGGCGAAGACATTGCACTGGATTTCCTGCCTCAAGGCTTCATCGAGAGGACCAGAGAGGTGGGGCTTGTGGTGCAGTCTTGGGCCCCGCAGACGGCAATACTTGGCCACACCTCCATTGGATGCTTCGTGACGCACTGCGGGTGGAACTCGACACTAGAGAGTGTCCTGAACGGCGTGCCGATGGTCGCCTGGCCGCTCTACGCGGAGCAGAAGATGAACGCCGCAATGTTGGAGGTCCAGGCAGGGGTGGCGGCTCGCGCTAAGGTCGAAGCTGGTAGGATTGTAAGCAAGGAGGAGGTTGCAGGCGTGATCAGGCGTGTGATGGAAGGGGAGGAAGGCAGGGCAATGAGAAAGCGGGTTGTTCAGCTCAGAGACAAGGCAGCACACGCTTTCAGCATGGATGGTTGTTCAGCTCGTGCACTTGCACAAATCACAGATGCGTGGAAATCTCCTGCCGGCACGAAGTAAGAAAAAAAAAGAGTGGGGAAATCGCTTTGGGCTTTTGTTGTTTGTCACCATTTTGCTTACTTTCATCAAAGTTAGTGTGGATTCTTTTAGCTTTACTTTTGATTTGTTCCTACTATCGAAGTGCTTAAGCCCTCCTATAGTCTCTAATCTTTCGTTGCAAATGTTTGAAAATTGCTGATGTTAAAGAATCGCCTAGCCAGTTTGATGCCTAAGCAGGTCTTGATAAACACATGGCTGAAAGATCAATGAATAGATCAATGTGATTTGCTAACAATCAGAGTTGGCGGCTGTCATACCCCACAAGAAAAGGCAGCAACAGCTGAAGAGTCTAAGTCATATTCTGACGACACCTTAATCACTTTGGTCCTCGGTTTCTTCAGCTTAGTCCCAATCCCTTAACTATTTTGGATCTAAACTCTTCTAGTTTAGTTTCAGTTCCATCCGACTTACTATGACTTAATTCCAGAGTCCTACAACCAATAATAACAAGCAAATCGTCATGTAGCACCGCACAATACAAAATTATCAATTGATATAATTAATGAACCAAGACCCCTTACCTTCATGTCAAGTATTTCCGTATGCTTTGACATATAGCTCTAGTGCCCAAGAAATAACCGTCATATATTCACGTATATCATCTCCCCCGCACTATCTTTACATGTATTGGCCTCGTCACTTAGCGCACCACATGCACCAACTTGCAACTTTATCATCCTTGTCTTCTTTATACTTTCCGCTTGAGCTATGTAGTCTTACTTGGACTTACATGACCGCTCGGACCACAACACTCCTGCCTAGTCCCGGCCTATTGCCATTGACAACTAGCGTTTTCTAAGCCACTACACATCAAAAGACCAAGCAACCATCTCGAACATAAGTTTCATACACATGACTTATATTAAAGCAATGTATCATGCAAAATAACACAACCAAACAATGACATCCATGTCGTGCACACACTCGAATCACTCTCCTGTAACCTGCTTGGCCGGTCCGCACCAGTCAACTATGGTCAAACCCTGGTCACAGGGGAGCCGATCTGACCACGACAACCATGCCGGTTAGATCGCTTGACACACCCTTGGTCGAACCACCATCTTATGGCCAGTCGCACCACTCTTAAATCCTTCGCGCAATAAAACAAGTACCTCACTGGAATAAACGTACTTTCAACAATGGACCGGTACAACTGCTCACTGGTCAAACCACCGGCCATGGCTGGTCTGACTGCTCACCGTTTTGGCCACCAACTATGACCGGTCAGACCACTTAGTACTTGACAACAAAAACTAGAGTTTGTAATAGACACAAAATCAAACTCAAACTTCGACAATAAAGCACAACAAAGGTCATCACATAACATGAGGTGACCTGCACATGGTCTCACATAATATGATGCAGATATTCTTACAAATATTTTCAGATAAAGTTGTTGGCAGCGTGTTTTCCATTACTTATTAAGCAAAGAGGGGATCATAA